>CM034156.1:658880669-659492020 GCA_019776745.2 Taxus chinensis
GAGCTGTTCAGATGGCACATATGGGCTTTATTTTCAGGTAAAAAAGATAATGCTAGCAAAAATGATTGCACAATAACCATCCTAATTATTGTCCAAACAAATATTTTCATATATTGAAATTAGACTAGCACTGCCTATTTCTTAGAATTCGAAATAATCAAGGATTTCTACTTAGTATCTTCATTTTAATAGCAACACTTTTTTTTGGCTGCTCTGTTTAAATAGTTTACAGAGATATATCTGTGTTCAAAATTACATAAGATTTTTCATGATCAATGGTCGTTACTTATATCAAATTAACTTTATTGTTTCCACAGTGACCTCACTCGGAACTATCTTATTGGCTCAATTCCAGTAGAACTGGGATCTTTGGCCCATTTGAAAATATTGTAAGCTCTGTACTTTTATTATGAGTTCCTGTCGGCACTTTGTGTTAGGTCATATTTTTTGGGAGTTTGCCTCAAAAGTTCTTGTTCACACATAAAATTCCTTGATAAAATCCTAGACCATTTACATTCAGCTCTCTCTCTCTCTCTCACACACACACACATCAAAATATATAAATTATATTAATAGAATAAAATACTACAAATAATGTAGAAACATTAATTCTATTCTTGGACTGAATCTAGTACGTAGCATGGTTCTTTGGAACATTCTGATATCTGGTACAAATAACTGTGTTTGATGAAGAGAGGCACATAAAAACCAAATTTCTCTTACACAAATGCATAGATTCCTGTCTGGCTTACTATCTTGCGTGTGCTTGAAAACTTTTATTTATTTCAGGTCACTTGGCATAAACCGTCTGTCTGGTCATATTCCGAAGGAACTTGGAAACCTTAGTAACTTGACATCACTGTAAGATTGCTACTTGATCTTTCACAATGAAGGCTTCTGCTCTAAAGCTAGAGAATAATATGCATTGTTTTTTAATTTGAGAACTGTGTGTGGTTAATAGGGTCGTTATTTCAAACAATCTATCTGGACGATTGCCAGAACGGCTTGCAAAATTAAGCAAACTTAATAAATTGTAAGTTGGTGTAGAACCTTTCTTCAGCAAGTTATCTTACATTTTCAAAGTCCATTTTTCAGCTTTTTGTGGTTGGTTGTGGATAAATATTCCATAGATATTATGGTACCCTACAAGCAGATTGTAAAGTACTTGAGATCTATGTGGCTTAAACGGCATTTATAACAATATACATTTCACAAGAATGCTTATACACCACTAAACAATAACATTTATGACCTTCAAAAAAGAGGGATAAGGATAGAATCAAGAAGAACTCAATTTTGCATCCTGCATCAATCCGGTCTTGATTATTTGTAGGTAATTACAACTCACCTTGCAAATTTTAGCTGTCTATTCAATGTTGCTTTTTATTTGTTGTACTATATTTGAGGCGATTTAGAACCATTTTATGTTTTGGATCAATATCCACTCAACTCCACATGATAAAACTAAAGAAAGAGACACAAGATACATAGAGACTTTTGAGTACCCAAGTGATTAACTCGATTATAATCACAATGATACAAGATAGATGATGCGGTGAGAATCACTTGTGTATATAGACCAGATAAAGGAACCCATATCCGGTTTTTGAAGGTTAAGTTGAAGGCTTCCATGAGCAATTTAATTAGATTTGATTATTTATTTTTTTTGTGGGTTTTTACTTATTTGTGTTTTATTCGTTACGTAAATGACATCCATGAGCAGTCATTACCCTAAGGACATTTTTCCTCATATATTTTTGGTAATAATCACAAGGGGACCCACTTAGCACATGAGCACTGTAAGAATTTGTTAGTAGGGAGGAGGAATACCTTAGACTTCTCACCCTCTAGCCTCTTTTCCCATTGGCAAAGTTTTTGGAGCGTGTAGTGCCTTAACAATTACTCTTGTCTCACAAGTATCACCAGTGTGGGATTAACCCAATTACAACCCAATCATGTATTTATGTTATGTTTGAACGCTTCCATGAGCAATTAAATTAGATTATATAGTATTGATTTATTGTGGGATTTTTACTCGTGCGTGTTTTAGTCATTATCCAAATGGCCTCCATGAGTAGTGTCATGTAATGTCCCTTTTGGGCTCAAATTTGAGGAACTTGGATTTTCCCAAAACCCTAATGGAACATTGTTGGAAATGATGATAGCCACATGTAGAAAACCTGTTTTTTATGACAACAAACTGATTTTATGTAAAAAGTAGGGCAGTGACCTGTTGTAGGTCCACAAAACCCTAAGCGACTTAGGAAAAATTCAGATTTTAGCCTTTCCCATACACAAATCCTCAAAACTAAATCAACAACATAAAACCCTTGATAAATTAATGCAAAATTAATGCTTCAACAATAAATTACAGATTGCTTAGATGGAGGGAGGTACTGGTTCGAGCTTGTCCTTTGGATGAGGGTTTCATGGAGGCAAAGGGAATCGAGGACTGGGGGAGGACAATATGGATCAGAGGATTCCGATCCCGCGGGTTCTGTCTTCCACCAAAGATCCCTGTATGGTAGATTTGGGCGAAGAAGGACTGTCAGCGCAAAGATCTATGTTGTCCAAAAGGGCTATCGTGGCTAAGTTCCTAGGAAGGAAGATCTTTACGGATGGAATCTTGAGCTGGTGCGAGAGGCAATGGGGCCGCGGCTTACGGGTCAGATTTTTGGCCAAAGGATTTTTCCTGGTCATTTTCAGGAGTGTGGCCCAACAGGAAGACACCATGCTTCGACATGAGAGCATTTATGTGGAACATGGGCTCCACATTCGAAAATGGTCCTCAAACTTCGACCCGATGACGGTGGTTTTCGAAGAAAGACAGATCTGGGTTGGTTTTTACTCTTTACCCATAGAATATTGGCACCACCGTCTTTTGACCAAGGTCTGTGGGTCCCTAAGATGGGTGATTCGTATCGATCCTAAAACCCTTGAGGGAAGCTTGGCAACGTACGTTAGGGTTTGTGTAGTAGTAGACTGTTCTTTTCCGCTGCCGGAATCAATCTTTATTAAATCTCTTGAAGGTATTTGGGAGCAGAAGGTGGAGTATGAAAGAATATTTTTAAATGTTTCAAATGTCAACAACTAGGGCATCTTCGTCGCGACTTCAAAACCCTTAACGAAGCAGTGATCCCTAACAAGGAGAAGCCAGAGGCACTGTTGGTCGCTGATAATGATATCAATAGGTAGTTAGTGGGTCATCAAATCCCTGAGGAGAACCAGATGATCACTGTTCCAAAAGATAATGAAGGGGATATTTTGCCAAATACCCTAATGAAAGAAACCTCAAAGATAATGGTCGAATCCTCACGTTTGCTTTCTGTGGTTCGGGAAGGAATCGATACGGGGCATGGAGCTACGATGGAGGATCTAAACAACTGGGGTGCGGTAAATGAAAAGCTGTTGGAAGAGGAAAAAGACTTGGAGACAAAGGAAGTAAGTGGGGCCTCTCCCTCTTCGTTCAGGCTGGTAGGAGAGGAGAACTACTCTCTAGCAGGGACTCCTAGAATCAGCTCTGTTAATTGTGGCAAGGAGTTTGGGCAGGGTAGGTCGAGCATTGAGAGAAAGATGATGCAAGAAGTAGCAGTAGGCAGACAAAAGCCGTTGAAAGCCTTTTATAAAGTTGCCAGTAGGGAGGGCCAGTCCCCCTCGAAGAATCAATGAAGGTTTTATCATGGAATATCAGGGGTATGAATGCCCCTGATAAGCAACGCCTTCTTAGGTGTTTAACCATAGAGGAAGGTGTTGAGATATGTTATGTTCAGGAATGTAAGATGAGTGAGGTGGATTGTCATTCCAGCCGGCTTAGGAAATGAAAGGGTTGACATGGCATTTTTGTGGATGCTAATGGAGCTTCCAGGGGATTAGGGATTGTTTGGATGTTCTGTAAAGTGGAGATCTTTGTTCTGTCCAAATCGGCGAATGCACTTTGGTATAAAGTTTTGGTGAAAATTTTGTATAAGTTTTTCTATCTTTGCAACGTGTATGAGTCGTCTAGTATCCCCTAGAAAAGAGAGCTCTGGTCCTCGCTCTCCATCGAGTTAGAGACTCTTGGGGATGTCCTGGTAGTGTTTTCCGGGGATTTCAATGCCACTCTCTCAGATTTAGAGTATGGAGGTGGAACTAGGAGCAATCCTCAGTCTCAGAGAGATTTCTCGTCTTTTGTGGAAGCGGAGGAATTGTGGGATATTCTTCCAAAGAGGGGTTGGCAGACTTGGTCGAACAGGAGGATCGGGCCGGGTCGAATTTCTATCCGGCTTGATCGTTTTCTTGCTAATTCTCAATGGTTGCTCGCCAACGTCCTGTTAGAAAGTGAGGTTTTGCCTTGGTCGGGGTCGGATCATTTCCCGATTGCCCTTCACTTGTCTTTGGATGAAGCTCCCAGGTGGTCTCCTTTTAAGGTTGAAATGATGTGGATGAAGGATCCTTCTTTCAAGGGTTTGGTGAAACAATGGTGGTATTCCTTCGCGGTAAAGGGTAAGCGTATGTTCATCCTAGCAAAAAAATTAGCAATGCTCAAGCAAGAGATATTAGCCTGGAATAAAGCTTCTTTTAAGAATATCTTCAAAGAAAAATTGAGAGTGGAGTCAGAGTTGAAGGATCTGAATGAGAGAGTTTTCAGAGAAGGTATGGATCAGGAGGATTATCAAAAGGAAAAATCTCTTTTAGCTGATCTGAATGATTTACTATTGAAAGAAGAAATTTATTGGAGGCAGAAATCGAGGGAGGTGTGGTTGCGGGAAGGGGACAAGAACTCTAAATTCTTCCATGCCTTAGTTAAGTTAAGGTGCAATTCCAATTTCATCTCGAAACTAAAAAATGAGTATGGAAATTGGCTTTCGGAACAGGGAGAGATTAAAAAAGAAACAATGAATTTTTTCTCTTCCCTGTTGGGAGGGGAAGTGCTTTCTCACCTTCCGCAACAACAAGCTTTGTTGGATCAGATTCCAAAACTTGTAGAGTACGGAGATCAAGTGCAGCTGATGGCCCCTTTCTCTAAGGAAGAGGTGCGTAGCGTTGTTTTCTCTATGGAAAGGGAAAAAGCTCTAGGACCGGATGGGTTTCATGCCGCTTTCTTTTAGGATTTTTAGGAGGTAATTGGGAATGATGTTGTCCTGGCTGTTGAGGAATATAGGTCCACTGGTAAGATGTTGAAAGAAATGAACCATACATTTATTAGCTTGTTTCCCAAGAAGTTTCCTGCCGAATCGATGGATGTATTCAGACTGTGTTGGCTAGATTTTTTGCACAGCTAAAAACCTAGGCAGTCATGAGATAAATCTCCCTCATTTACCGGTGAGACTCCGTGTAAGATGTTTATCAATCTGGTACGTATGAAACTTAATAACTATTTGCGGGGGTTTTACTTTAATCACAAAGCTCATGAACCATAGCCAAACAATTCTGCAGCAAATAAGTAGCTGTTTATGAAGTATTTGTAGAAGGGGGAAATGATGAAATTTGGGAAAAAGGAAGGAAGATGTGTAATTCAACCAATAGTTTACAGAGTTGATCTCATACATATAGATTAAATAAACAAGTAGATCTCACAATATTCAGAAGAAAGGAAAAGAAAAACTTCTAATCTAAATCTCAGATAACACAAAGTTTATCTAAAGATCCACACAAAAGTTAAAAACAAATGCATCGTGGACACAAAGTTCTCTGGAAATCTACCTTTATTCAATTCCTTAGCTTTCACAAAATGACATCAAGGGCTGCAACACAAAGTCTGGAACTCAAGAATGTTGATTAACAAATTGTGATGATGATATTGTGATCCTTTAACCTGTAGGCTCTTCCTCTATTTATAGTGTATAGAGAGCAATTACAAATAGAAAGCTTTTTTAATGAATTGCCAAATGTGGAAGTAGCTGACAATCTTCCTCCTGGAATTCCTCTTTGCATGACATGCATGATTTATAACTGAAAATAGAACCTTCTATTTTGCATGTCTGCCACCTATTTCCAAGTAATTGACTTCTTCCAGTAACTTGAAGTAACAACTTTTATAGCCAATTACCTAAGTTTTACAATTTTAATTGATTGCTTAATTGCTTTGTCGGAGAAAATGAAAGAAGAAGAAAGAGGAGATGAAATTAGAAGAAAGTTGCAACACTCCTAGTCTTGTTCTTCTTCCATACTCTACATGCTGATCCAACCTGTATTGCACCTCTGCTTCATTCACTTTGGCAATGAATGATCTGAATGATATCTCTGCCTTGAATTTGAGATGCCTTTTTCTCCTATATGCTGTTGAATCCTTTCCTTTGATCCTCAGCAAATTGGATTTGGAAGCAACTGACTGTGATTTTGCTTGCGGATGTTGCCTCTGACTTGTCTTCCCTCTTATCTTTGAAGCTTTTGCAGTTCTTCTCCAGTACGTGCACTAGTGCAATGTTTGCCGTAAACAATTCAGACAAAACTCATCATCTTTTATTTTTAATTGCATATGAGCAATTTTAAATTCTAAAAAGCACTCCGGGTGAAGGCGAATATAAGTAAATTCAATGAAGGCTTCAACTGGAATATTGGGAGCAAATGCACAAGCTCCTGAAAGGAATTTTCCATGTAATGACTTCCACATGGGCTGCGTTAGAAACAAAAGGATGATTTTTTTGCCGGAAGCCTTTGCAATTATGAGAGCTGGATCTATTTCTTCTTCTGATTCTGAAGATATATTCAATGTATCAGCCATTGACTTTTGCTTTCTTCACCAATATGAGCATAAATGAAGTATTCCTGCAAATAATTCAAACACACATGAAGCTCATAGCATGAATATCAAATTTCTTCTCCGAGATCTGATTATAAAGCCTGCTGCCTTCTATTTTTAGACTTTGCTTGCATGCCAAGCAAGCTAAAAATATTATTTTATTCACATGTGCACTCACATCAACATGCAAATAGCCAGAATAATAAAAAGGAAGCGTTTCCAACCCTAGGTGCCAAAACTGGATGCTTCCCGATAATTAATTAAAAAAGTCGGCGTTTAGGCATTTAGCTATGCCAAAATGGGTCGCACTTTTTGGGTAGGAATTGTGGAAAAAATATGAGGGCAAGGAAGTGGAAAAATTCACCCTTCCAGTCAGCCTCAAAATTCCCATTTTTCACTTGGGTGAATTAACTTCCATCATGGGAATTTTTTACCTTCCAGGCAGGCTCTAAATTCCCACCTTCCTTCCACTACCAAAATTCCCATTGGCACTTAAGTGATTGATGGGAAAAAACAACCTTCCAGGAAGGCTCCAAATTCCCATCTTCTTTCTACTACCAAAATTCCCATTGGCACTTGTGACTGATGGGAAAAAATAACCTTCTAGGAAGGCTCCAAATTCCCACCTTCCTTCCACCACCAAAATTCCCACTTTTCACTTGGGTGAATTAACTTCCATCATGGGAATTTTTACCTTCCAGGCAGGCTCCAAATTCCCACCTTCCTACTGACACCAAAATTCCCATTAGCACTTAAGTGATTGATGGGAAAAAACAACCCTTCCAAGAAGGCTCCAAATTCCCACCTTCGTTCCACCACCAAAATTCCCATTGGCACTTAAGAACCATCCTTCCAAAAAATGCGACTTACATGGAAGAAAGCTTCTTCCCAAAAAGTGCAACTTGCATGACTTTGTTAAGCACAAGATAATACTGAGAGGGGGGGTGAATCAGTATTATGATATTTTTAAATTTAACATTTAATCTCATAACTGTATTCACAATTAATCAATTTCACAATGAATATATCAAAGCAATCAATAAATGCAAAGCAAACCAACACAATGCAAATAGACACAGATTTACGTGGAAACCCTTTCGGGAGAAAACCATGGAGAAAATCTTCTTTATTATATTTCTCAAATATTTGTAGGCACCAACCTACAGGAGCACCAACCCCTTCGAATTTGTGAGCACCCACGCACATGAGCACCAATCCCTTATCAAAAATTCCTCTTATCACCGTGGACTTGTTGCTTATTCAATGAGTGATGGTTTTCTTATTTGGATCTGCACTTAACACTTTTATTTTCAGGATCTGCTGTACTTTATTACAAAACTGCTGCTTAGAATACTCAGTCTAATTATCCCAGCACCTTTACATATATAAGTCGCTGCAATTTTTCATCTTTACACCTTTGAATCTACTCTTCTTATTACTCTTCTCTCTTCACTCAAAATATTCAATGTGTGTGCTTGTCTAAAACAAATGATTCCATCTCCTTATATATCCTTTTCACATCCTTTCGAAAAGACACATCATTCCAACCAACACAACCTTTCCATTATTTAATTAACACAACATAATTAAGTGCATTAGTCGGCTAAAATCAAAAGTAATTAATGCAGCCCATAACAATTATTAAATGCACATTAAACAATGCAATTAACCCCTTGATAGGAGCGTTGCCCCTCCTTAGACAAATCACCGTCATCATTAAATCGCTGCCAGCCATCATTAAATCTTTTTTTTTACCATAAAACATGGCATATGAACACCTTAAAATGCTGATATCTCTCTCCTATGTACCGCTGTGTATATCTCGCTTATACCATGATAATCTTTATGCAAAAACACTTATTTTCATGTATTTAAACTTTCGTTTTCTACCCTTCTATATTGCTGGTTATTTCCGTTACTTTCAACCATTTCCGTCAACATCCGTCATTAGTGCCATCAGCTTCCGTTACACGATTCCGTTAACCAAATACATCAATGATTAAGCCTTTGACATCAATGACAATATTTCCAACAGACTTCTACTTTTAAAGTTGCATGGAAACTCATCAACAACATCTTATTTCCATTTTTGGATTTTCAGTGAAGAAAACACAAGTAGAATAAATTTTTCCATTTTTGGAAAGGGTCCAGGAAGATGTAGCTGCAAAAACTTGCAAGTGCCATAACTTCCACTCCGTGGCTCCATTTTAGGTGTCGTTTTCTCTAAAAGTGCATATTTTCTCGAGCTCTACACATTGGTGGCAATATTTTTCTTATTTTCATACAATCCGTTTTTGCACCTTTTTGGACCAAGCCACTTCTTGCAATCTCTTGAAAGAATCCTAAGTTCTGATCACCTTTAGACAGATTAGTAATTAAAAATACTGGATAACTTTTCAAAACCCTAGGCTTGGGGAAAGGCCTGATAGGAAGAATGAACAGGATACGGGAATTGCCTGAGAAAACAAACCAAAACACAGACAAAAAAAACAAAACAAAACAAAAGAAGTTGCGAGCAGTTGCTCGAAAAATTTCTCCAATTAGTTAATCTGCAAAAATTCTTTCCCCCGAGTGAATGTTCTGTGGTAATAATGATGGGGTGAAGTGCTTTATATAACCTAAATCCTCTAATTTTAGCTCAATCTATTTTTAAAAGAACTTTATTTAATAAATAAAATGCTTGCAGACAAGGTCTGAAGAAGGGATTGAATGAGCTTTGACATGTGGGTATTTGTCAAATTTGGCTTTTATGACTCTCTGGGGATACCTTAGAGCAATGCAAACAACTGCAGGAAAAACAAACACAAAACGACCCGTTACATTGAAAAGAACGATTTTTTTTTTAAAAGGGGTAGTCCCAGATTTCAGGGTGAAATCTCGCGGACACCAAACCGGTTTCTTTATGTAATACTTCTTATAAGATTATCTCCAAAGCTATAGCAGGGTCGTATTAAACCACTGCTCTCCAAATTGATTTCGGGGGAGCAGACTGACTTTCTTCTGGGTCGTTCTATCTCTAAAGGTATCATTATATCTCATGAGTTTATGCATTCTCTTTCTAGTAATAGAACTCTTGGTATGTTGCTTAAATTGGATTTCAGCAAAGCTTACGATAGAATTAATTGGTGCTTCTTGATGAAAACATTGCTTCTTCTGGGTTTTCTTGAGTGCTTTTGTAAATGGGTTTTTGATTGCATTGCTACTCCATCCTTCTTTGTTTTGGTGAATGGATCTGTTGAAGGGTTCTTTAACAACAATCGAGGAATTAGATAAGGTGATCCTCTTTTGTCTTTTCTTTTCATCCTGGTGGCGGAAGCTCTGGGTAGAGCTATAAAAATAGCCCGGCTTGCTGGTTAGATCAGTGGTTTGAAAGTCTTCGGATGGACTAGACCCTTCTACCCACCAACAATTTGCCGACGATACTTTTCTGTATGGAAGATCTTCGGTTGATGAGGCTAGAGCTTTCAGGGTGGTGTTGGATTTGTATTCGGAGGCGGACGAGGCAGGTGATTAGTTTGGCCAAATATGTCATTTTCTTTTTCAATACTTTCCCTAGACTTCAAAGGAGAATCCTGCAAATTATGGGTTTTGTCAAGGGTTCCCTTACCCAAAAATATCTGGGGATCGCACTCTTTGTGGGAGCTGTCCATTCCTCCTTGTGGAACGATTTGGTGAGTTTAGAGAATCGTATTCAGAGCTGAAAAGGGAAATGGCTCACTTTGGTCAGGAAGGATCACCCTAATTAAGTCTGTGTTGAATGCCATTGCGACCTACATGCTATCGGTTATGAGACTTCCATCTATAGTCCTCGAGAAAATTGAAAAGTTAATTAGAAACTTTCTCTGGAATGGTACTAGCGAGGAGAAGAAACTTCATTTGGTTAGGTGGAATCAAATGGCCCTTCCTAAACCTCTAGGCGGGGCTAGCATTCTGAATTTAAAATGGCAGAACTTGGCGTTAGGACCAAAGAATATTTGGGGTCTCCTTTCTAATCCCAGAAGTAGTGTGAGTTTTATGCTTTTTCAAAAGTATTTGTGAGGGGGCGATCCAGAAATGGTGCTGTCCAGCCAAGAAGTTCCTAGGGGTTCTCATATGTGGAACTTCTTCGTTTCGTGCAGAGAAGTATATGCTAATCTTTCTTCTTGGCGTATTGGCAACGGATTCCAGGCTAAGTTTTGGGAAGACTCTTGGAATGGCAGACCAGCGTTATCGGCTAACTAGGAGCTTTTTGAAACAATGAGATTGGCAAAGCGTCAATGGGGGGATAAAGTTGCTGACTATAGTCTGCCTTCGGAGGATGGATCGTTGACTAGAACATGGAAGGATCCGGATGAGTTGAATATTTCAGAATTTTCGAAAGAATGTTTCAGAAAGGCCCTTTAGGGGCGTTTCGCTTTGAACTTAGGAAAACGATTCGGTGTTTTGGTTAGGGTCAAATTCTGGCTCCTATCAGGTGAGAGATGGTTATAAATGGTGGGCTAATATAGAAGGAGGTGGTGCCCCCAGTTGGCTTGGATGTTGGGCTTCAGACATCATGCCGAAAGGAGGCATGTTTTGTTGGTTGGTGATCAAGGGTAAAATTGTTACTCAGGAGCGCAAAAAGAGATGGGGCTATGCCGGTCCTTCTCAGTGTGTCTTATGCAAGGAAGTGGAAGAATATGTTGATCATCTGTTGCTCCATTGTCCTTTCGCAAATAAATGCTGGACCTGGCTTTGCCTTCGACTTGTCCTGGTGTGGGTGAAGTGTTGCACTATCAGAGAAACGCTCGTTTCCTGGCCCAAATTGGGGCAAGGTGGTTCATTGTCTGCCATTTGGCTCAGCGCCCCAATGCTCCTCATCTGGCATGTTTGGTTGGAGCGTAACTTAAGAATCTTCAGAGAATCCTCCTCAGATATTTCCTAAGTGTTGTCTAAGCTAGAAATTTCTATTTCAAAGAATGTGAGTGTGAAATGCAAGGATGTTTCCAGATTTACTTTGATGGATGCTCGAATTAGAATTGCTTGGCCTTTGATCAAACTTGCAGAGCTGGGATCGATTTTAAAGAAGGGCATGTCTAGAGTGGAGAGGATTCTAAGGAGAAAAAATGCGAAGTGAAATCTCCCCTCCTGAATTTTGAAAATTGAACTTCGATGGAGCCTCTAAAGGCAATCCAGGTCTATCGGGAGTGGGGTGTTTAATTAGGGATGAAAATGGTAGATTATTAATGGCAAGGTCCTTTCCTTTGCAGGAAGGATCTTTTAATGAGGCAGAGGCTCAAGCTCTCCTTGAAGGTCTTAAAATGGCGGTCTCATTGGGTTGTGAGGCGCTGGAGATTGAGGGTGATTCCCAGGTGGTCATTAATAATGTTCGCAAGGGTAAAGCTCTATCTTGGAAGCTTGATTTCTTCATTAGCAACATTATACATTGGCTCAATAAAATTCCAAGATGGAATATTAATCATACTTTTAGAGAGGCTAATGGAGTGGCCGACTTATTAGCAAATCATGGTATAATCAAAAGGGGAGGAAGAATAATCTCTGATATCGCCAGCACGTGGGAAGATCTCACAGAAATTATTTCTAGGGAAGGGGGTGATGGAGCCTTTAATTGAGGCGTGTTAAATTTCCTTTCATTCTTCTCCCCTGTTGTTTCTAGTTGTAGCATTGTGGTGGTTAGCGGTTGTTCATGGCGAGCTCGCTGTTTCCTTTTATCATTTTGCGGGGCACCAATAGGGAAATGGCGTTTACAAGCAACATTTCTTTGGCCCGACTTGGCATCATCTTTAGGTTGGAGTCTGATACTGCTCGGGAGGCCATTTTGAAGGTTTTTGGGCGAGGAATACTTGGGAGACTCGACGCGTAGCTCGTGTCAACTCGGAGATAACATCCTGGTTTGTTTCTCGTCTGTTGTTGGTTCGCCAAAGTGTGGAGGAGGTCCGAATTATAGCTTTGCATTTCATAAAACTCCTTCATAGGGTGAATTTGGTGGAGGCTTTGGCTGAGTTTGGGTGGGGTAATCCGTTACCTGTGGTGGTTCGTGACGGCTTGGCTCTTGATGAAGCGTGATAGGTTATTGCGGTGCTTTCGGAGAGGAATGTTGTGTTGATGCGTTTTGCGGCGGACGTGCATGCAGCTTGCTCGGCGGGGATAGGTGATGGTCGTGGCTTGGAAAAATTAGACCTTCCTCGACTCTTGGCTCCGATGGTTTCGATGTCTGCTGGCATGGTGGCTCTTCGGCGGAGGTTGGGCTCTATTTTTGCTTTTCTATTGCGCTCCGCTAGTGCTGGCTTTTCTCTGGGCGGCAGGATGTCCCCGCTCCCGAGCAGCTCGGCACCTATGGAGTAGCTGCAGGTTCTTGTTTCGGTTTTTTTTTGGGCTTTTAGTATGACGGTTTGTGTCTTATTTCGTAGTTTTGGTTTGGTTGTCCTCATGTTGGCGGTAATTACTGGTTTTTGGGTAATATTTGTAATGGTCTATCCTTCGAGTATGTTTTCAGGTGGTTTTTTAGGTTTTGGTCAGCTATTTGAAATTGAAAATATTTCGAGTCTGTAACGGGTGGGATCCCGATAATCATCAGGTTCTAAGCTCCTGATAAAAGCGTTTAACCATCCAAAAAAAAATTATAGACTATTGGAATTAATTATTTCTCAAAAACAACCGAAACTTCAAATTTCCATATCTTCATAAATGCTTGGAGATAAGGTGCAAATAATAGATAAAAATGACAACAAAAATGACGACTATCAAACAAATTTAGAATAAGATTTTTTCAACCATAGAAACCCACTGAAAAGTGATCCTGGAATCTCCAAATGGGTAGATCAAACTGGAAATGAATGCGGTAGCCCCAAAAAAGCGTGCCCTAGCACGGATGGAAACCCTTGCCATTTTAAAGTTCTGAATTTTAAGCTCACTTGTGATTCCTAGATGAAGCCGCCAATGCAACAATTGAGGGTTTTTGTCCCCAAGTGTTGTGTCTATTAAGGGTTCTAGTCCTCAATAGGATCAAATGAGGGTTTTCGTCCTCATAGGCTGAAAATGAGAACTCAATGCTCCAATTTCCAAAAGAGAAGTATAAAATTCCCCTGTTGATCCCACAAATGAGCCCTAACATTTGCATTTATAGCATTTTCTTTCATTTCCTTGTGGATTGCTCCATGTAGATCTCTTCACTTCTTGTTTGACATTTACTTTTCCCACTTAAGGAGGGATGACCTCCCCCTTTAACATTCTTTTTCTATTTGGAAGTTGGTGCTTTGTACTTTTTGCCACCAACTTGTTATTTTTAATGCTAAAATTGGCAATTTGCCTTTCTACAAAATATTACAAAGCTGAAATAACAAATTACAATCATAACATAGATGTACTTCCCGTATTTTCTCTCTTAAAGCCCATGGGAAGTAGAAATGGGCCCCAAGGTCTTCAAGTGGAACTCGCTTTGAAAAGAGGAAAGTATAGTCCTCCCTCGTCAAATTTGTTTGCCCTCAAGCAAATGCAATCTCCCTTCTTCACTCCTCGTTCCCTTTTGCAAATACCAGGATCCCAAAGCAACCTTAGGAACTCTTCAGAGTGTGGAAAAACTTCAGCAACCTCTTTCACCTCTGCTGCAACAACATACTCTTCATCCTTTGCTTGGGCTGAAAACAAACTCAGTTGCTCCCACTCATGCTTGTCACGTGAGATGATCATTGTACTCTCCTTAGACATGCAAACAATGCATTCTTGGACTCATAAGAGTCTCTTTATCAACACTTGTATAGGCTGTTCCAACACGTGCAAGGTGTTGCCATGACTTCAAAATGGCTGTCATGATGATTTGCCCTAGCTGCACCCTTTCCCTAGCTTTTTCCATCCGCAAAGCTCACCCATATTGTGCCAATTTACAGCTGTACATGACTGTTAACAGCTGTTCTAGCACTTTGACAATGTCATAACAGCAACAAATTTGGTCTCCTTGTGCCCCATTTAAGGGTGTGAACCATGTAGGAGTTGAAAATGCTCTTGGAAGTAAGTACATCAATGAAATAGTAGTATTGTAGGGGCTGAAAATGCTCATGAAAACAACATGGAAGTTGGGAAATTGTAACATGGTTGTCCCAAATTTTGAACTTGCACATAGAGTGAACATGTCAATGAAATAGAGAGCTCCCAAACATCACTCCTCTAACTGCTTCATCATGCCTCATAGGCATGTTATTCAATCCCCTTCTCATGCTTGCATCTTCTTCAAAATATATGATGGACTTCCAAATATCCATTATGGCTGCCCCAAGCTAATCTCTTCAAAATTTGGTTCAGATCAAAACTTATGAGTGCTGGTACGTAAGTGTAAAAGTCATACCTTGCCCTGAATTTCTTCCCAAACAATACCAATTATGTTGGGACATTGGCCTTGATTAATCTCAATGAGTGAACCCTCTTACACACAATATTAAATGAAAAGGATGTCTTCAAACCTGCCCATCTATTGCTGTTCAAAGAAGATATGTACAGTTCAACACATAAAATTGGAGAGAACATCTTATCATGGCTGTAGTATTGCATGTCGTTACTCAAAATTGGAATTGTGGTCACCGAAAACCATCTTGTACCTGATGCAAAGACCTCATCAATTACTGTGGGTGGGAGATGCATCTCCCTTGTGATCAACAACTCTTTTATGGCTGCCACTAGAATCTGAGGAGAGCTGGAAAGGTAGGTTACAACAGTCCTAAATTTGGAGGTAGTTCCCAATGTAGGGCTAAGTAACCGCATTTGCTGAATCTCAAATCACAACAAAAAAATCCCCAGAATTCGTGAATTATTCGCACAGCTAACAAATGGTGAATTTTATTGAAATTTGTATTCAAAATTCGTGCAAAAAAGTGCTGAAGTTCTTGTTTTAGGGTTCCATATATTTAAGATTTCACTTTTGTCGTTGTTTGCCTATATAAAAAGACGATTGTCGCCGTTTACACTCATTCAAGTCCCCGTTGCATGAAGTTTAATTGTGCACTCGTGGTGTGAATCTAAAGCGTGAATCAACTTAGAGGAATCATTATTGTGTGTGACAGTGAACCTTTGTTGAACTAGAAGCCAAACAAGTCATTATTGAGCTGTAGGAATCGCCGCTGCCAATCCAAGGACCAAGGCTCAAGCGATTTGGTGAACGTAGGGTAAAGAGGCCAGTCACTCCACGACTTAAGCTTAGGGCATAACTTCTATTTTTTATTTAATAAATGTTTGTAAAAGCCTAAGTTTTTAGTTGATGTTTTACTTTTTATTATTAAATATGGTTTACAAATTACACTTTGTAATATCTAATAAAATCATTTCTTTTTTAATTAATAGTTTATTCAAACTTATCAATAATTAATATTTTATCATTTTCAATTTTAAAGTGTTAAATTTTTATAAATTATTTGGCCGGAGCTATGAACCGGTGGGGAAGGGCCCCAACCCAACAACAAGAAGAAATGAGAGAAGACAATGGAAAGAAGAGGAAGAGAAAGGCGAAGAGGAGGAAGAGGACGAGGAAACGAAGGGAGGAAGGAGAACGCCGAACCAGAGTAGGACTGCAACCGAATCCGGAGGACAACAGAAGCACCAACCGATTAACCCAGTGAGGAGCCAGCGCGCGAGTTGGCCGCTCGAAGCAAAAAATGGAAGGCAGAGCTGGCTCGGTCTTTAAGTGCATTCAGGTGATCAACCGTTGAGTGTACTGGGAAGAGAGCCGCATCGACGTCAACCACCGGAAGGAAACATTGATCCAGAGTGGGGTGGAAGTTTTGGGCGAAAGTCACTAAATCTCGGTATTGACCGCAAAGCCACCGAATGTCGCGTCCAGAGCCGAGAGCAAGTTCATCGACTTCCTCCACCCACAGGAGAGGATCCGGAGGAGAGAAGTCGACTAGTTGGTCGTGTAAGCCGACACGGTGAATAACATAAATTTGGTATATGGCAACCCGTTCAACATCCGCTATATCTGAATGAAGCAGAAGGCAGAAGGAGACAAACGCAGAGGCTATGTCGGAGTCAGTGCGAGGGCGGCAGGCTTGGAAACGAAATGAGTCTCCTAGAATCGCTTCAATAGCTTCGGCTTCTTCCAGCGAGGAGAATTTGAAAACCATAGCAAGTCGACGCCTATCGATAGCAGTGGCATCGGCCAGTTCCCGAAATTGACCTCGTAGCACCACGAAAGGAAAGCCGACGAAAGACATTAGGGCATAGAAGAAAACACAGAACAAGAACCGATCAAAAGATGACGCCATAAATGGAGGATATGGCATAAATAGAACAAAAACCGTGTGAAAGAGAATGGGAACCGACCCCCAGAAGAAATAGAGGGGGCAAGGAGCAGGCGAGCGAGTCTGAGAAGACATGGGCCACGTGAGAAAGATCGCTCGCGGGAATGCAATAGAGATTCGCCGCCGAGAAGGCGAAGAAAGGACAGTTCGCACAAAGAGGACAACCACACGCTAGAAAGACCCCGCCAGGCTACTCAGACGAGCCAACTCGATCGTGGGAAAGAAGGATCGGCAATCCATGCCAATCATGAGCCGAGCGGGAAGAGATGCTGGCAGAAGGATGATCAATGGCGAAGTTAGCAAGGAAGTCCGCCGCACGATTAGCTTCTCGAAAGTTGTGAGAGATGCTCCAAGACTGAAATTTGTCCAGCCAAAAAAGAATTTGAGGAATGAAAAGATTAAGTTTCCACGAAGGGGAGACACCTCTGGAGACCGCGAAAATTATTATTTGGGAGTCCCCTTCAATTGAGAGATTTGAACAACCAAGAAGAGCAGCCATCTTGACCCCTTCAAGTAAAGCATGGGCTTCAGCAGAATTACAAGTGCCCTCTTTGAGAGGGAAGGAGCCTGCTCTAATGAGACTACCGCGATCATCTCTGAGAATGCAGCCGGCTCCAGATTTACCTGGGTTACCTCTAGAAGCCCCATCGAAATTCAGTTTCCATTGACCCTGTGGAGGAGGACGCCATCTGGTTTTTTTCCTTTGAATCAATTTTTCTAGTTGTGAGAGCCCTTTTTTAACAATTGATCCTGGTCTGGGGAGCTTGATGAGGGGCCAAAAATGTAAAATTGAGAAATCCTTGGAAGAGAAGGTGGAAAAGGAGAGACAGTTAGCGCTAACACGCTCCGAAATGGCCACTTCGAGCTTGTTGAGAAAGGTGGGAAGATCAGCGGCTTGCTCCCTAAAGAGACGGAGATTACGTTCCCACCAGATATGCCAGAGCAAAAAGTATGGGCTGACGTGCCAAATAGAGCTGAACAAACTTTTGGCATTAAAAGACGGCCAAGAGGAAAGATTCAGCAACAATGCTTTTGCAGGGGACCCAGGTAAGACTTAATTTGTTGAGAAGCCAGTCCCAACAATGGGAAACAAAGGGGCAAAACAAAAAGAGGTGATCCAAATCTTCCTCAGCAGCACCGCACAGAAGACACTTGGAGGGACCAGAAAAGCCCCAAGAGCGCCTTTTGGCTTGAGTAAGAACCTTCTTATTCAAAACTAACCAGCCGAAATAAGCAACTTTCGGAGTGATGCTAGGATGCCAGCAACCAAAGGAGCAAGGAATCCCTTTTCCTGAATGTGAAACAAGTGTATTATAGCCAACTTTTACCGAATAGGAACCAGAGGTATCCCCAAGCCAAAGTAAACTGTCGTCTTTACTGAGATACAGAGCATTTCTGTCCTGAATTGAGTCCATAAGGAGGGTGGAATCTTGAACGGAGGCTCCTAAAGAAGAGAAATCTTTCCAGAGCCAAGAAGGCGAGCCGTCAGGGTGTTGACTGCCATAATTAGAGACCAAAGTACCCCAGGCCTGTTTGGTAGAATTCATAACACCATTGAGGGCGGTGGAAAGATTAAGGGGAGGAAATCCATTCCATCTTTCATCCCAGAAAGAAGCGAGCAGACCGTTGTTTATGTTCCAGGTGACCATCTCTGCAATTAAAGATTTGGAGTTGCATAGAAAATTCCAGATATGTGAACCTCTCGGTAACTCAGAACTGGATAATATAAGATCGTGGCGATGTCCGCCGAGATACTTGTGAGAGAGAATTTGAAAGGCGAGTCTATCAGCATTAGAAATGAAGTTCCACACCAGTTTAGCCCCAAGGGCAGTGTTTTGAAGAGCGAGATCCAGAATACCCATGCCGCCCAATCGCTTTGGAAGCTTGACCAGATCCCAATTAGCAAGATGAAATTTGCGCTCGATACTGTGACCTTGCCATAAAAAGGTGCGCACCACTTTTTCAATTTTGAGCAGAACAGATTTTGGGATCTGTAAAATTGATAACATGTATATTGGAATTGACAGAAGCACCGAATTGATTAGAAGAGCGCGGCCGGCCAGAGAGAGCCATTTTCCTTTCCAAGAAAGAAGTTTGTTGGAAAGAGAATTCATGAGCCCGTTCCAAAGATGCGCCCTACCATTGCCATGGAAAAGTGGAATGCCCAAATAATTATGTGGAAGATTACCCAAAGAGAAGCCGAGAATTGCTTTAATCCTGCACTGAAGTCTAGGAGCCACGTTGAAGAAGAAAATAACTGATTTATGAAAGTTTAAAACTTGACCTGCAGTAAGAGAGTAAGAGTCCAGAATGGAAGAAATGCGTTTGGCTTCTGGAATGGTCCCTTGACCAAATAGAAAGGTGTCGTCCGCGAATTGTTGATGAGAGAGTGGTGGAAGGTTGGAAGTGATATGTAGACCTTTAAGAGAACCATCCTGAATAGCGGACTTAATGCTGCGACTAAGAGCTTCCGCAACCAAAGTGAAAAGGAAGGAGGAGAGAGGGTCTCCCTGCCTTAAACCTCTGCTGCTCTGAAAGAAGCCTTCCGCGGAACCATTTACTAAAACAGAAAAACGAGGGGAAGCAATGCAGTTGAAGATCCATTTGCAGAAATGATCACAAAAACCCATGGCTTGCAAAGATTTGAGGAGGAACCTCCAATTGACACGATCATAGGCCTTACTGAAGTCTAGTTTCAACATCATACCCGCTCTAGAGGAGTTATGAAGAGAGTGGATCAATTCATGTGAGATAATGATCCCATCGGTGATAGACCTGCCAGGAATGAAGCCACTTTGTTCATGGGCAACCAATTTGGACAGCAGAGGGCTTAATCTATTAGCTATAGCTTTGGAAATGATTTTGTAAGTAGTGTTGCAAAGAGAGATGGGTCTGAAATCATCCATAGTCTCAGCCGGGGACTTTTTGGGAAACATGCAGATGAATGTATGATTGAGAGTACCTAAAATCTTCCCCGAAATCTGGATTCCTCAACTGCTTTCCAAACAGAAAATCCGACGACATCCCAAAAATCCTGAAAGAAGGATGCTGGGAAGCCATCAGGACTAGGCGCTTTATCCCGCTTCATCGAGAAAACAATTTTCTGAACCTCCTCCAAGGAGAAGGGAGAAAGAAGCATGTCGTTGTCAGCATCCGTAACAGCAACTGGGGTCTGAAGAAGGAGATGGGACTGTGCACCAAGGGTAGAGGCCGAATCATTCAAGAGCTTCCGAAAATAATCCACCGCTTCTGATTTGATCTGAACTTGGGAAGATGCAAGGGTTGAATCTTCAAGCTTAAGAGAGGAAATGTAGTTGAAATTTCTTCTAGCTTTGACGGAGGCAAAAAAGAACTTGGTATTTTTATCTCCATCAATCAGCAAGTTTCTTTGGATTTTTGACGCCAAAAGGTTTCCTCTTTCAAAAGGAGAGCGCCCAAATCCTTTAGGAGAGATTTTTCTTTTTGGAAATCAGCCTGAAACATCCCTTGGGCCAGAATGGACTCATTAAGAATACGAAGATCCTTCTCGACTCTAAGTTTTTCTTGGAAGATGTTTTTAAAATTCGAATAATTCCAGCATTGTAATTTGTCTTTCAGCAGAGAAAGCTTTTTGGAGAGTTGGAACATCCAAGTCCCTTTGACATTGAAGGAGGCCCACCAGACATTAACTAAAGGCTTAAGAGAGGAATCATGTAGCCACATGTTCTCAAATTTGAATGGGGAACGACGCGGAGGCAGATCAAAATTTAAATCTAGAGAGATTGGAAAGTGATCTGAACCGGAGAAAGGAAGAACAAAGCTTTTTATGAGGAAGTTGTTTTGCAGCCAGAGTTCTGAAACCAGGAATCTGTCAAGACGCACAGCCAAGGAACTGAACCCAGACCTCCTGTTATTCCACGTGAACCATCCCTTACAAGGCTCCACATCAACTAAATGAGAGGAAGAAACGAAGGAGGTAAAATCTACCTGAGAGCATGGCTGCCATTGGATACCTCCACGCTTATCATGGTCAGAGAGGGTGGCATTAAAGTCACCGACAATGATTGTTTTGGAAGTTGCAGTGGTATCAAGGAGCAGACAGAGAGTATTCCAGAGAGCTCTTTTTCTAATCGGAGTATGAGGGCCATAAACATTGCAGATGAAGAAGAAATCATCAGAATGTTTAATCTGAACTTTGCACCAAATAAAATTCGTTTCCACGAGAAGGGGCTCTATAGCACAACAGCTAGTTTTCCACAAAATACCAAGACCACCCGAGGCGCCAAGAGAGTTAGAGAAGCAGCCATCCCAACCTTTCCATTTTCGGAACCATCCATTTAAGCATCCATCTTCTGACATTTTGGTTTCCTGAATCAGACAAATATCAACTGCTGCATCCGTGGCATAGCGTCTTAACAGACGCTGCTTGTTAGGGGCGTTGAGGCCCCTAACATTCCATGAAAAAGGATCATTTGTGTTTCAGAGAGGACTCGCCTCTCCTACTTGTAGATGGGAAGAAGGAACGCAATTGAAGTTGCTTCCCAGCGGCAACCTCGTTAAGAGAGAGTTTACTTTTGTTGGGACGACCTAGAATGCTTTTCGGACCTAGATCCATATTGAGTAAGGGTGGAGTAGGGAGAAGCGGACCAAGCAACAAATTATTGGAAGAATGATTCTCGATAGTATCCTCCAGAGAATCCGTATGGTCGCCATCATTAGACTGAAGAAGATCATCTTTATCAATAATCCATTTTTCTAAAGAGGAGGAATTACCTCCCATGCTGATGGATATGCCTTCGTGGAAAAGGGACAAAATTCCTGGTGGAGTCCTTTACAACGGTAGCCGTTTCTTTAACAAGAGAGAAAGTATCAGGGTCCAGGGAAAGGGGTTCACGAACAGACGGGGGGGAATGGGAAACCAAGGCGCGGGGAGTGCGAGGGGGAAGAATGAATGGGGGGGGAGTGGAGGGGGGACAGAAGTGGGTGGGGATAATTTCCGCCAATGCGGGACGCTATTAAAGTGGGGATTTTTACAGAATTTGTTAATGTGTTCGGGCTTTTTACACTTAAAGCAAATGTTGGAAACGCCTTCGTACTCCACTTTTTGCTCCCAAAGTCCTGGAGGGAGTGGTCATATGAATGACTTCTTGAAGCTTTTGAGAAGGGTCAATAAAAATGCAGATTCTAGCAAAAGAGGAGAGGGTACCTTTCAGAGAGACAGGGTCAATGCGAATGACGCGACCCAGGCTTGAGCAGATTTTAGTAAGGATTGGAGCAGACCAAAACTCACTGGGCAGAGAGTAGAGTCCTTACCCAAACTTGCAATCCTTCAGTATCTGCTCTGTTGCAGTCAAAATGAGGCTCCCACTCGCAAATCGCCAAACCAGAGTCGGAAAGAAGAAAATCTTTCCTATCCATAGTGTCGTCCTTCTGGGCTGCGCTCCGAAATAACACAAAGAAAAATCCCTTTTCAAGGAATCGAATACTCAGGCCGCTACCCCACTGGGTTTCACACCAGTTTTGAATGCCTGAAATCTATAACCTTCTACCAATAAATTTTGCAAAAATAGCTCTCGAATAGAAACGCTTAATTTGGGCTGCAAAGGCGACGTCGTCAACCAGGGACACGAGAAGGGATGGTAACAAGACCGTCCTGAATGTCGAGTTTGGCTCTGTCCGCCTGCACAAAATCCGACATTGAACGAAGGGGACCCAGCCTCTTTTGCAGAGCTTTCGACAGGCCCTGGCCCGCCAGGGGCGCCATCGCCGCATCACGGGGGGGTGTAGCCAGGGGACCGTTGGATGGGATGTGAATTCAAAATTTGTGACCGTTCTGGAACATCGAATGTGGTAACTTAGGTTCCCATAATGATCCATCGATCATAGCGATTGTTACCCAAATTCATACCAACTATGTTAAATTGGTAACACATAACCAAAAGATCCCCTTTCACCCATGTCTCATTAGGCATTCTTGCTAAGTGTGTTTTAGAACACCAATCCCTCATAAACTAAACAATATCATCATACGCTACTTCACCTTGGCTCATGAAAATTGAATTATTGCATACCTTGTTTCCCCAACAAGTTGTGGGAGATTGTTGTATCTTCATGAAGCAAGGAAGGGTGAAGTCTTTCAGTGTAATCTCAGCCTTCTTGAAATCTTCCCCTGTGTAGTATCCCATTCCCTTATTCTGAAAACTTTGTGTAATCTCTTCCCTAACATAGCCACTTAATGCTTTAACAGTCTTATCAAGTCCCCTTTTAATTATCCATGCAACTGAATTTACATTTTCGGTAGATGAATTATCTAGATTCCATAGCTTTCACATACACCCAAGTTTGGCAATCTTGAAAGTAACTTGAGTCCCAAAAAACTATAGCAAGCTGATTCATACAAATTTGACTATCAAAATAACATCTAGTTTGCTGACCATCTTTACACCTCAAACATCCAACTGGAATTATCTTCTTTTGACCATTCCCTACGATCTTGTCTTCATGTGCGTTACTTAGCCCCCACGAGTGTTCTATTGACCAAGAACATAGATCCTTCACAATGTGGTTAGAATGCACAACAAACCCTCTATGATTGCTCAGAAGTTTCCTTTCAATCCAAGTGCAAGAATTGATATTTCCCTTGATCTTTCGAAGGCCACCCATGCCAAATCAATCTTGGTCTTGAATAGAACAAGTAACATGCCCATAGCTGCAAGTTGTCTCTTTGGACTTATCATGCTTCTTAAAATATTTTCCATGATGACGAAAATAGGGCAGCAACATAGGGCACTGCCTTTGATCATTTGTATCCTCCCGAAAAAACTGAGCCATCAGTTGGTCCAATTGGAAAATTTGGACCTGATTTTGGATAGTGTTTTCCCATAAGCTAGTGGTCTTTTTGAGATGAAGAGAGAATCCCAAGTAAGAGGTGGGGAGTCACTTTTAGTGAATGGGATAATTCTAAGAATTTCCCTTTTTTTACATGTCAAATTGTAGAAGAAGAAGATATTGGATTTGACATTATTTATCTGTTGCATTAAAGTCGTTTGAAATGTTTGCAGGATATGCGTTAGATTTTCCTGTTCCCTTATTAAAAGTAAAAGGGAGATAAACAACAGGGTTCATCAGCAAAGTGAAAATTGGAATACCTTGTCCTCTTCGTGCGACTGCTATGCCATGTATTCTCTTTGCATTTTTGGTGTGCTAAATAGTACAAGTGAAATTTTCACTCTTAACGATAGAGTTTGGGGCTCAATCGATCACCTTTCCTTAATCCTCGAGTGGAATGAAAGGGCCGACATGTTTCTCCATTGAGAGTCACTGTATAGGTAGGAGCTTAGTCACCGCATTTGCTGATTTTAAAGGCAAAAATCCGAAATTTGTCAAATTTCAAGCCGATGGAGAAATTTCGTCCAAATTCGCGATTTTAATTCCCCTCTACCAAAACTGTGTTAAAAACTCGAAAATATGTTGATCCTGAGGACGTTTTGACCTAGCTGTTGTGTTTGAAGTTCGAGGAACGAGTTATATCATGATTGGGAGCTAACGTGCCCTAACGCATTTAAATCCATGCCACGTTTCTTGCGAGACAGGGATTATTCAAGGTTTCAGGCTAATGGATGCACGCATTTACAAAAGCTTTGGACGTGATCTCATTTGTTGCCTTCTAGTGCCATAAGTTGTGTGGTTGCGGAGATGTCTCAAAATGATTTTTTTTAATATAACATATTATAATATCTTAGTGTGTATGGTTCTGAACTCTTAAGTGATTTAGAAAAATATGATTTGCATTTTACAATTCCTTTATAGTTTCGATTTTATTTTTTATATTTTTATTATATTTAGGATTTATAAATAATATTTATATTTTACATTTTCATTATATATTTATATTTTATATTTTTATTAGATTTGTATTTTATATATTTATATTTTATGTTTTCCAAAATACAAGTATATTTTTATCAGTCGAATTTAATCACAAATTTTATCTCTGGTTTTTTTAGTAATGAATATTTTATGAATTTTATCTTCCAACGAATTCGAATGCAGTGACATAGGGTAAGAGTGTATATGCAACTGCTAATCCATTGTATAACCTTTCCGTGAAAACCCAATTATTAGAGTTTGTTGAATTAATTTTTAGTTGTATCCATCAAAGGCATTAGAAATATTTAACTTGATCATTATGCCTGGCCTTTTTTGTGTTTGTAAGGAATGTGGTAGTCCTCGAACGACAATAATATTTATTAGAATGTAAGGCTTATTAAATAAGGACTTCATTAGTTATTCAACTAATTAGATGGTTGTAACCAGTTGTAACTATATCAACTGTTTTGTAACTACTTCATTCACAATGTATTGACGGACACACTATCTCCGAAGTGTGCAATCCACCTTATCTTTATTTCTTCCTTGTGAACGTCTTCCAACATTGGTATCAGAGGGCAGGGCAAGCAAAGAGAGAGGGGAAGAATGCCATTTTTTGTGACAGTCCCGTTAGAGCACGCTGAAGAAATTAAGAGACATTTTTTCATGAAGATTTTCATTTGGATTTTCGGGTTCGTCTTTTTGTAAGGATTTTCAAAAATCGAAAGGTAGATAAGACTGTGGTGCTAGGGAAAAACAAAGACCGAAGGAAAATCACATTTTTTTATTGATGAATTTCAGAAAGGACAGTCAGAAATCAAGGGCAAAGTCGCGAATATACAGTCGCGTTTTCAGTCATAGATTGAGGGAACAGTCAAGTTTTTCAAAGGAGGGCACAATCACGTCTTTCTTTCAAAGAAAAATACCAGTCTACAAGCTATTGATACACAATTAGATTTCACGGTTCTGCAGTATTGTTAGGGCTTTTTCAAGGACATATACAGACATGAAACCATGCAGAATATAGTCGCCAAAATAGACACAGAAAATAACCACAAAATAAACACGAAGTTGTGTTAAAATGTGACTCACGAATTCAAATTGCAAATCAAATCAAGGGCACAACAAAGTTTCATATTGTATGTCTGTTAGGGCATGGAACAATGCACATCACAGTTGCAGAAAAGGGCACTCTTGGAAACTGGTATTTTATTCTCTGTTTGCTAATTTTGGTATCTCGGTAAATACAGAATCATATTTATTTTATTTTATTAAATGGAAATTCTTGTAGAAAAATATTCTGGTTTAAATTTTCATACATGGAAAGTGAAAATCCAAACGCAACTTATGAATAAAAATTTGTGGGGCATCATAAACAAGAAAGAGAAAGCACCCACTGATGCATCTAAATTGTTAGATTGGTAGAGCAGAGATGATAAAGTGAAAGCTATTAATGTCCTTGCTCTCTCCGACTCTGAACTTCATCATGTAGACCTAGACAAATCATCGAAGGAAATTTGGGGTGCTCTAAATAAATTATTTGGAGCAAAAGCAATTAATGCCAAATTTTCTTTAAAACTTCAGTTATATAGGTTTAAAATGGATGAAGGAGTCTCTATGTCGATCCGCATCAATAATATGAGGTCCCTGATTAGACAACTAGCAAAAGTCAAAGCTGCAATAGAGGATGAGGATGCCAAAGCTATCCTATTAAATAGTCTTTCTTCAAAATACAACAATATAGCTTTTACCCTCACTCAAATTCAATCTCAATCTCTAGATGATGACTGCAGCTCTTCTAGATTAAGAAAAACGAACTGCAGAAGATGTAGGTCATTCTCAGCGAGAAAGTGCATTTTATTCCAGAACTAGAAACTCTCATAGATAAGATAAGATAAGATAATTGTATTAAATGTCCAGCAAGTGACCACAAAAATAGGTCAATGGGACTGCACCATGCAAAGCAAATAGAAACAACAGGGAAAACCCAAAAGGGTCTCCGAAAACAACAAAAGAAGAAGAAAGAAGAAAGAGAGCACAAGGAAGGAGAGGGAGGTGGAGGGAAAGGCCTCGACACCAACCTTCACGACTGTTGCCCAAGGCCAGCCGGAAATAATCTAGTGATGTGCTGGTGTCTGGTGTCAAGAAATGGGAGCTGTTTGGGACGCCTATGATCCGTGGAAAATCGAGCTCTCTGGGTGAACCTGGTGGTCTGTCGCCTATGAGAGGGGGCCCTTGGCCATGTGCATGAGACCAGATATCTCTGGTCTAGGAAGAAGCTCCTCTAATCCTGACAGATCTAATCTGAGGATCTCCTGTAAGATCAGGTCTCCGCTTGGTGCCCCTCTCACCCAGGAGCACAACAAAGAAAGATGTGATCCATCGAGTAGTAGTCTCCCTGGAAGGAGGATGGAGGATGCCATGTCACGGAGCTTAAAAGCTTCCTGTTAATAGAGAGCGAGACACCTCTGATCATAATACCTGAAGAAGGTTGTGAACATTGGACGTGACATTCATGGAATAGACAGTGAAACCTCCCTCTAATCTCATAGTAGATGGGGCATTGGAAAATGAAGTGTTCGTCTGTCTCAATCTCCTAGAGGGAGCAAAGCTGGCAGATCCTCTCGGACCAATCCAACTGGTGATCTCTCTCGACCCAAAGCCTGTGGGAGCCAACTCTGAACAGGCCCAAGAGATATGCGAAGAACATGCATCCTATGACGGGAAATATAGGTATGCCGAATGATGAGTCCATTGCTGACTTCGAGGAAGTGATTGGCGTAGAATGCCATTTTCGGGCGTAGCTCCTCCCGGGGGTTGGTCCAAGTAATCTGAGTGAATAGTCTGTATATGTAGTCTCTGATAATTCTGTGCAAGTCTTGCGTGCTCGGAAGGAGGTGAGTAGGAGCAGCCATGGAGTACCTGAAAGGGAGGAGACGATCCATGTTGATCCCAAGAGATCCAAGAAGACGAGAGGTCCCTGACATACCAGCACCGAACACGACCACTACGATCAGAGAGAGCAATGGCCTCAGAAGAACGGTAGGCAAGGTAGATGTATCTATCCCTGCCAGTGGAGGAGTAGCGAAAGTCGTTGGATGTGGTGCAAGAGTGAGATGAGACCAAAGATGACCTCTAGTCTGAAAGGACGAGCCCCAAACTCAACAAGGATGATATGATGAGGAACAGTCTCTTTGCATTTGATGATCCGTCTGAGCAAAAGGATCTGAACTCGCTCAATAGAAGCCCAATCCGACTCGAGCAGGGAGGTGCCCCAAACCTCAGAACCATAAAGAACAGTGGGTCTCACAAGAGAGTCCGAGAGAGACATCTTGGACAACATGTCCTGAAAGTGATGGTGGAAGCACTGTCTCTCCAAGATCATGAGGGAACCATACCCCTTGTTGATGCGGGGTTGAATAGCCGGGCATAAACTGAACCGAGGTCCAGAGAAGAGAACCCCCAGATAGGTGTAGGAGTTGGTGATTTCTAACTCCTCCCCCTGTAGAAGAAATGGAAATCAGAAGTCTTCAACACATTGAAAACCATAGCCTTGGTTTTACCCATGTTGACTGTAAGCTGCCTATGATCGCAGAAGAGGGCTAAAGCATCAAGTTGTCTCTGTAACCCCTCTGCCAAAGAAGCCAAAAGGACCACATCATCTGCGAAGAGAAGAATGTAGATCAAAACCTGGTGGAGAAGACAACCGTCCCCGTCCTGTATGTGGTCTCTGAGAAATTCTTCCAGCTCATCAATATAGATACCAAACAGAGTAGGAGAGAGAGGGCAGCCTTGTTTGACCCTGATGGTGCTCCTGATGAAATCGGAAAGCCCAGCAACAGTACGAAGGCGACCCAAAACCTCCTCATACAGCCGGGTGATGGCGACAAGAAGGGTTTCGGAAATACCAATGTCTCTAAGTCTATGGAAAAGGGCTTCTTGCGGAACAGAGTCAAAGGCTTTCCGAAAGTCCACAAAGCAGCACAAGACCCTGCACGAACGGTGACGTGCTTCCTCGATGATAGCACAGAGGGTAAGAATGTGATCAATAGTCTGGTACCCTGTCCTAAAACCCCGCCTGTCCTCTGGCTCTACACTGGTACTGCTCTAGAAACTCAGAAAGCTGCAAATGAAGAACAGTGGCGTACAACTTGGAGAAAGTGTGACCCACCATAATTGTCCTGTAATTATTAGGATCAGAAGTAGGACCGGATTTGTGAATAGAGGTGGATAATATGGTGGGACCAAGGTTGCATGAAGCCAGTACACACCACCTGATTGAAGAGTTCTACCAAATAACTGTTGAAGATGTTGATAAAGATAACTAGGAGATTGAATTTCATGCTATGGTAAGAAAAAAGATCACACATCATGCTGATTGTCGTGTTTGAGCCAATGATGTCATCAAGGGTAAATTGCATATCAAATGGCCCAATATAGCCATGGTTGAAGTACCAGATGAAGAATAGTGGCATAGTGACGAATAAATCCGTAATATAAAGATGCACAGAAAACAAACTTTGAAGGCAGGAAAGGTTCCACAGGGTGGCCAAGATGAAGCTTGGTATGGATGGTTGCTCAAACCCCTAACTGTGGATCTTGGGAATTAGCTCCTTAGTATCATGAGACCAACAAACCGAGAGCTTGTGGTGGCTCAATATGGATGGCTGTACAATAATTTGAGGACGATTTGGGGCTCTCATGAGTTTGGGGAGAGATTGAAAAAAGGAGATTTGAGTGAACCCAGCTCGGGAGCACCTTGTAGAAGGTCACAAGTGAACTTGATGGAGTAAGACCTAGTCATATTCCATTGCAACAAAGTGAAAGCCTCCAAAGATTACGTACGCCTCTTATTTTGTTAGAATGTTTGTCATTTGGATGTAGGATAAACCTTAAGAGGGAAGGTGTCTCGAATGTAATTGGTCTGAGGGACAATTAGTCACCACCTGATTTATGGTTGTAAACTATCCTGGCTGCAACTGTTTTGTAACACTTCATTCCTAAGACTGCTTGAGTTTCTGGACACTGGGCTCTAGTGAGTGTGCTTATCCAGAAGTTCTGGAAGATCTTTATTTCTTCCTTGAGAAAACGTATTCCAACAATAGCCTGTCTTCAACTATTCTATGTCCCTGAACGAATGTTGAATGAGGGAGAAATCAAGACTGGTAAGGGACTCTGATCAATTTGCACCTCTGGAAGCCCCAACTTGTATGTGATGATCACATATTGCACAAAGCAATTGGTAAAAGGTATTCAAATCGAGGAGGTGCTTTGATTATGGGAATAAGAATTAGTTGAGTGAGCAATCTCATCTGTTTGAGGATTTTCTTACTTCTACAAATTCCTCTGCCAATACAAGCAACTTCTTTGACCAAGATTCCAAGAAGTGTTTGATGGAATCCTCATGTGAATCACAATGGTGCCCCGAATCAGATTGTTTCATGAGATTTAAATGAAGATGGTTTCAACCTCATGGAGTTTGTGCTTCAAGTCCGAAACCTCAGGAGTGGTAATTGATCTTAGTGTTGTAGCAAAACAAAGTCGTGATATCTGTGTAGCACGTTGAGACCAGGATGCCCGGCCTTGTCTCCTTTTCGGGCCTTGTAGAAGTTAATCGTGGTAAAAAGTAGTATCGGAGAGAATGATCCACAAGATTCAGTGATATATGTCTCATTGTTGGGCTGTAGAGCTGAATCATATTCATTTTGTTTTCTGAGGTTGAGTTGTTGCATGGACCCTGTTGGTATTTCGATCCCCTGACTTAACCAATGGCGCTTACAAGGGGAAGGATGGAGTCATTCACGAAGGGGTAGATACTCGGAGAGAGTGTGAAATGATTGCTGTTCCTCAGTAGAGTCTCATTGTCCCCCATACCCCTGGATGTGCAAATTTGAAGATGCAACTGCAGCTAATCTGTGGCTGTATGGCCTCTTTAGCAAGCAATTTGAGTTACAAGCCTATTTGAGTTTTATGAACCCATTGCCAATATTTTGTGTTTGAGCCACGAATTCAGTTTGAACACTATTTTATACAAGTCGAGCCACAACTGGTACATGCCAAATTACACAAGCAGCGAATTCAGCTATTTTCGGAGGAACGAGATACAAAACCGAGTTAGAAACCACAGCCTGTATTCAAACCATGAACAGTGAGTTCGAGCCACAATGGGAGTGTTCGAGCTGGAGTGCAGTCAAGCTATTTGATATGACCAGCCAATAGAGAGGAATCAATTCACCAACTTTTTCATCAATCCGCTCGTTAGGACAGGTTATCACAATTGTCAGAAACAAGGACTTCGATCAAGCTTCGTCAGCCCTATGTATCCTAGAACTTACCCCAAGAATTCGTCCAGTTGAAGGTACCTTGAGTATAGGTTTTCTGGAAGTCCTGGTTCGTGCACGAACAGTGTCACCCCCAAAATTGTATAGTGTCAAGTTGTGCATAGAGCTGAACCCTGCACCTTCTTTTTTAAGGGTGTGAGATCTGAATTGTATTGAGTTCCCCTATCAAGATTGTAAAATTTGAAAATTGAGGTAACCCAAGAAGTCATCGTCTCTGGCATTTGTATAGTAACAGCTTGGAGGGATTAGACATTTAGAATATGCTCTAGTCCTATTCTATTCATGTGAGTGAAAAAGAAGAAATGGCCAAAAGGAAGAGAAGTTTGAGCATTTGTACTTCATACCTGGTGATGGGTTCCACACTAGAGTTCTATTTTCTAAGATGAAAAATGTTTGTTTGATTCCCCATGGGCCATATCCCATTGAAATTGATGCTTTTGCCTGTGTTTCTCGGGCATACTCTAGTTCGAGAACCGTATCTATGATTTTCTTTTAGTTCAGGCACCTTTGAGGAATAATGTTTATTGGGCACTCCATTGACTCTTCGATTCATCAAAGGAAGCTTGCATCATTGAAGGCAATATGGGGGTAGCCCGAGTCTATGGAGTCTTCTGGGTATGCTGGATGTTTTCTGTGTCCATGATTTGTAGCATAGCGACAAGATCGGCTTTGATGAGGAATGCGTTGCAGCCTTAGTATCAATGTGTTCCCTGGGGGCTTTCAACAAGAATGTGAAATCTTGAATATTTTTTGGTTGAGGATAGATGGCCAATTAAGGTCCAATGAAAGCCTAGGGGGGCACTGCTTGCATATTTTTCCCCTTTTATGGTGACACATACTTGTCGGGTGTATGATAGAAAATTTCATCCAAGAAACTTCCTCATCTACAAGAGTTGTTTTGTAATGTTTTATGGAATCTTGGCCTCACTAGATGGCAAACTTGGATTTCTTGATGGTTCACAAGCAAACCTCAGTCAAACAACAAGAGTTGTTTGTTGCAAAGGGAAGAAAATGCATTCTGCTGTTGGATTGTGATATTTCTTTCCAGGTGTAGGTAATTTGAAATTTACCATTATTGAGATTTTGAGTGGCATCTGATGGTTTAAACTGGAAAAATTAGGATTGTGAACCATGGATGTTGTGAAGTATTCTCGAATGGCAGATCCACCAAGTTAGTTTGAATCGGCAGCTTTAGAGTTTTGCATCCTAGGAAAGCTCCTTTAAATCCATTTGTAGTATCTTGAAACATAAGCACGATTCAATTTTCCATTGATTATCAATGGAAAATGATATCTTCATCAAGAACCTCTCTATTGACGCTAACATCCATTAGTTTTTTTGCAGGGAAAGATGGTTGTCTTGATAGTAGTAGGCATGGAATTGCAATTTTTTTTCAGAGAGTTCCTCTTTACCAATTGTTGGCTAGATTTTCTGCATAGCACAAAACCTAGGCAGTCATGAGATAAATCTCCCTCATTTAACCGGTGAGGCTCCCGTGTCAGATTTGTCAATAAAAAATGTGTTATTATCTGTCAGGGGTTTTACTTTAACCACTTAGTTCATGAACCATAACTAAGAAGTTCTGCAGCAAGTAAGCAACTGTTCAAGAAAGGAAGTATTTTATAGAAGAAGGAAGTAAAGGAAATACAAAGAAGAAATGGGGAAGATGTGCATCCCAATTAGTAGATAGCAGAGTTAATTGCATGCACATAGAAGAAACTTAATAGATATGAACACACAGAATTATAAAACAAAGGCAGCTCTAGATCCAGATCTAAAATAACACAAAGTTTATTAAGAGATCTAAGATTAAAAGCAAGAAACACAGTACACCGTGACACAAAGTTCTCCGGAAACCTGCTCCTTTGTATTCCTTTGCTCCAAGTGGCTCTCAGGGGTTCAGCACAAAGTCTAGAACACGAGATTGCTGCTTACAAATTCTGATTATTAACCCGAAGGTTCTTCCTCTACTTATAGAATGTAGAGGGGCAATTACAAGTTGGAAGCTTTTAGTTGAACTGACACATGTGGAAGTCGGAAAAGAAACAACTGGCAATCTCCCTCCTGGAATTCCTCTTTGCATGACATGTATGATTTGCAACTGAAAATAGAACCTTCTATTTTGCACGCCTGCCACCTATCTCCAAGTAGTTGACTTCTTCAAGTAATGGCTTTTAAACCAATCACTTAAGTTGTATAATTTAATTGATCGCTCAATTACTTTGTCGGAGGAAAGAATAAGGAAGAGGAAAGCTGCAGTCTTGTCCTTTTTCATGTCTGCATGCAGCTGATTCAAACTGGATCTGGAAGCAGTTGGATTTGGAAACAAGCTGGAATTGGAAGCAGCTGGAATTTTACCTTCGCATTGTCTTCTCTTTTATCCTTTGAAGCTTTTGCAGTTCTTCTGCTGTATATGCATCAATGCAAGGTTGGCCATAAATAACTCATCATCTTTATTTTTAATTGCATATGAGCAATTAAAAATTTTGGAAAGCACTTAGGGTGAATGCAGATTCAATGAAGGCTTCAACTGGAAGATGAGAGCACATGCACAAGATCTTGGAAGGAATTTTCCACGCACTGACTTCTTCACGGGCTGCATTCGAAACAAGAGGATGAAGCCTTTGTGCCGGAAGCTTTTGCAACTATGAGATCTGGTTCTGCATATGGATTTGCATCTGCGTTTGCATCTTCATCTGGATATGGATCTGCACCTGCATAACAAACTCTGACAACTGGGTTGTGGATGGAAAAGCTGCAGCTCGAATAATTCCACTGCATGAGTGAAGTCTTTCCTGCATGCATGAGTGAAGTCTTTCCTGCTCTGGATCTGTCTATCAATTCAGCAAGAGGTTCCGAGCCTAGATCTGTATCTCCTATGTCTGCAAATTTGGCAGTGATGCATGACTCCGTTGTGCTCTCTTTTTCATCTCTCTTTGCCATGACTTTATCAATCTTTGTCTGAATAATTCTTCTTCTTCTAATTCGGCCGGAATTCTTCAATACTGGTGCGGATCTGGATAATTCTTCAGATTCGGAGGATATATTCAATGCTTTGGACATTGATTAAAGCTCCTTTCCTTTTGTAAAACACCTGTAATGAATTCCTGCAATTTATTCAGACAAAAATGGCCACCGGAGCATGAATAGTGAATTTTAATTGTAAAAATCTGCACTTTTCAAGCCTGCTGCCCCAAAAATTGGTGTTTAATTTGCACATAAAGAGAGCATGAATCCTTTCAACAACACCTGAGCACCTGTAACACCTATGCAAACAATTATGCAGACAAAGATCCACCTCCTTCAAAGCATGCACCAAATCTGGAAGCTTTTAGCCTTGTTGCCACCTTGCCTGAGCAAAATCCTTCTTCAAATGGGGGCACACTTTTCCTCTTGGCTGCAATTCTTTACCTGTGAATTAAATAATTCACCCATATGGCTGCCCATGCTTATATAACATTCACAATTCTATAATTAATAATTGCCCTAACAATTAAAGACAATTAATTAATTAAAAATCATGCTCTTCTCTTTTAAAAATAGCATGTTTAAGGACAGCCATCCAATAAATTAAATTAATCCAATTTAATCCTTCACACATCACTTCACTTAAGTTTCACAGTGTGCCTTGACCATAGCCACTGAAAATAGAAATTAATTTAATGATTTAATGCCTTAAAAATCATTAAATAACTCCTAAATGGGGCGCACTTTTTGAAAGGAAGGGGGGGCAGCCACTAAATAAATTAAATTTAATGCATTTAATCCATTTCTTTTATTCCCGCTTTGACCTGTTGACTTCCTCCAAGCTTGGGCGCAGTTTTTGAAAGAATAGATTAATTAAAATAATCACTTAAAGGCTGCCATCATCTCACCAAAGGGGGTGCACTTTTTTGCACATATAATTCTATTTTTAAGAATTTTTCACAATGGGATTCTTTACCCTGCAAGGCAGGCACTAAAATCCCATGATTTCACTTAAGTCACTTTCCTTTTATTTTATCATGGGAATTTTTACCCTGTAAGGCAGGCAATAAATTCTCGCCTGCCTGCAGCCTCTAACTTTCTCACTGTAGCTTAAGTGAATTTTATAACACGGGAAAAAGTACCCTGCTAGGCAGGTACAAAATTCCCACCTTGCCTGCGGCTTCTATTTTTTCCATTGCAGCTTGAATCCTTTGTTTTCCAAAAATGCGCCCAACCCCGTAGGGGCTTTTATGTGCACAACTTCGCTTTTTCCCAGTGATCCAGACCTCTGATGGCGACTTCCTCCGGGCATAATGTGCGTATATGTTTTCCAGTTGCTCCAGGCCAAAAATCGGGCTTACCCGGCAAAAGAATTGTTCTAGAGAAATTTCACAGAAAACGAAACGGGACAACACAAAAACACGAAAAAATGCCAAAAGTTTACAAATAAAGCCCAAAACTTATTCCAAGTTAAAACCTTTATGATACATAAGAGTAATGACATATTCGATCATAATAGAGTTAAAACGGAGCGCAAATAACCTCATATGGGGCTCAAAATAATTAAATACAAATTTCCCGCAGACAAATCCCGACTGATAGAATATAACAATTTTTGGGCATCTGGGAATTTGGTGAAAAAGGCTAATATGGCTTCTTTGGGAATATCCTGACACAATACAAGAACTTTCAGGCAATAAAAACACAAAAACGACCCATTATTTTAAAAGTATGAAATTTTTTCGGATAGGTAGTCACAGATTTCAGGATGAAATCTGGGGACACCACCAATGATATGACCGTCTGTGGAGACGGTTGATTAAAATAAGGGACAGGCATGGGTGATGGATCTAAGGAGGACACGGTTTCTTCCATAAAAGTGAGAGTGGTCAAGCCAAATATGGTGTAGAATGACCAGATTCCTAGTAAAAAATGGTGGAGGTTGGATGAAGAAATAAGAGAAGTTGCAGATTCATGGGCTAGAGCAATGTTCCCTACTTTATTGTTGCTAGAAGGGTTTGATTATGATTATAAAATAGGTTATGTCTTTTTGTCATTGAGCAGAAACTGTAAAAACATATTAAAGCATATAGAATTAGTTCCTTATAACAAAAAGAAATTTGGTTTTGCCAATTTTCTTATCAAGTTGATATTTGTGCTTTTTGTGGCATTCATATCATGAAAGAAATCATCTATGCATGTCTCTATTTATGCATGTGTACATAGTAGCTGCCCTCCTAAAAATCTTGATGAAGGTTGTACATTCTAGAAAATATTTGATTTCTATTCATTTACAGGCATATTGGAAGTAATAATTTTAGTGGACGCATACCTCAAAGCTTTTCCAGTTTCAAGGTTTTGACTGATTTGTAAGTTTCTATACCTCTTGATTCTGTGCTTTAAGGATTCAATGTTAAGGTTTCAAGGTTTGGAAAACTAACATGAAACATAGTTCTTCTGTTGCAGTCGGGCAGGTAGCAACAACTTTGAGGGTAAAATACCAGGTTTCATCGGTAACTGGAAGAAAATTTCGATCTTGTGAGATGACTTTTCTTTCATATTATGCAAATTACTAATTTGTATTTTGTCTGTAGAGGTTCCATATGAGAGGTTTCACTGTTATCTGGCTCTAGAATCCATGGTATCTCAAATATAATTTAGTAGTTTGCAAATTTTTGAAATGAAAAAATAAAAAACTTGTCTGTATTGCAGGAGACTTCAAGCTAGTTCCCTCAAGGGTCCAATTCCGTCTAACTTTTCAGGCCTGACTAAATTGAAGGACTTGTAAAATTCTCTCTTCCATTTTCACCCCCTTGCCCGAAATTTACCTTAAATATAATGTGCCTAGAAATAGAGTGAAGAGAAAAGTTCATTTTCGTCTTAGCTCCAAATCCTTATAAGTTGAGCTTGCCAATTTAATCAATTTATTATCATCAATGCACACATTTATTTATTTATAAGCTTTGTTGAGAATATTCACTTGGAGTGATTGGCTTTCAATTGTCTATATGTTTACATACCTAAACAGGAGGATAAGCGATCTAACTAGTGGTGGATCAAATTTGTCATTTGTGCACAACCTAACGATTCTGAAAACATTGTGAGTAGAAGAATATCAAATTTTTGGTGGATTGTTCGAAGTATACATGGAAGGTTTGGGGTCAATATGTTCAAAATCATGCAATTACCAAACATATTTTTGTGTATGCCTGACTAAAGTTTCTCTTTGTAGAGTCCTAAGAAATGCCTTGATTTCTGGAGAAATTCCATTGTCCATTGGAGAATTCAAGACGTTGAAGATATTGTGAGTCATAATTTCAAACATCATGTGTATTAATTTTAAAGCTATATATTCATTTGTAAATTTACATGTTGAAGATATACATTCATATTTTTGGTGAGAGGAAAGATAATATTGGTTAAAGTAAACAAGTTGCAACTATATACTATTCAAATTTCATATGGTATCTTTTATTGTTTGCATTTCATGTCATTATAAGAAATAGAATCATATAAAGTGTATCTAAGAGGTTTTTTCTATTAGAACCGAAGAGAAGAATTTATAGGGTTAAAAAAGACAAAAAAGACACATGATAGGGAAAAATGGTTTGTGTTAACAAGCTGTTTGTAAACTATGAGAATGGTTGTATTTGTAAATAAAGCTAAATGCTGTTCAGAACATTTAGAAGTATTAGACAAGAACGACTGTTAACTCTCTGTTATCTATCCCATTTTTTGGTTCCTTTTACAGACTGCTGAGATGGTTTTAGAAAATAGAGCTTCTAAACTAAGTCTTGTTAGCTCTAACCTGCTAATCCATAGCATAATAGCTTATTGGAAATAACATTATTAAGTCAGGACAAGCCTTGTTGTTAAGGGCTTCAACTTCCTTTATTACAAGATTATTGTGATTAGTTTGGTTTTCTATTTAGAAACTAATATGCTATAGTGACCCCAATCTTCTTTGTGGAGGGAAGCACCTTGAGATTATGCATAGATATGCCTTAGGGAGTATCATATTCTATCACATCAACCTATCACACCATAAACCATCTAACTTTTTTAATGGTTAGTATCCCACTGTACAAGCATTTGACTTGAACAAAGCTACTGCTTCCTTCTATGAACAAATAAGTGCTCATCTCCAACCTCACTTATGCGTAATCTTTGTTTCATTTCTCGCTAAATGACAGTTGATGCATGCTGTATTTTTAAATACCTTTAGGTTTTGCCTCGGCCATCATAGTGTTTGGCGCCCTTACCTTAGTATGGATTTTTTACATTATTTTATGGCCTTGTCTTGCCCTAAAAAGTGACTTTGACTCATCCTACCTAGAGAAATGTTTCTTAATTCATTACTAGTCTTAGTTTCTTTCCACTCATGTTGCATTATGATACATTTTATAAAGACTATTGCAGTTACATGCCCCTTATTACCCTCATTAGCCCAATGTGCAACACTTTAGAGGGTGGCTTGAGCATACAAGGTTGGAATAATTAGCTTTTTATCTAGATCAAGCTGTCAAGGGTTGAAGAGTCAATTTTTATTGTTGAACTTGCTTCACGCAAATAGTATGGTTTCATAAAATCCATATTTGGACAAGTAATAACGATAAACATTTAATGCAATGATGTCTTTCAAGATACATGTTCATGTTTATTTATACATATGAAAGGGTCCTTGACACAACCTTTAAAAATAATTTCAATAAATATCATTATATATTTGGCATATAACATGCCTTGTTGAAATGCTTTGGTCTTTGGATATATTAGTGAAGAGTTCGTTGAGAGAATATGGCGAAATTATCTCCAAGGACTTGCCAGATGGATTGCCATCTAGCCATCGCACGGAACTAATTCTCATATCTAGTTGACCTCACAAGGCAACATATAGGTTGACACCTATAGAGAATAATGAGGCGAGAACAAGTATAAGAGCTACTGGAGAAGGGTTTGATTAGAGAAATATTGAGCCTCCTTATGCAGTTCCAGCCGTACTAGCACCAAAGGAGGATGGAGAGTGGCACAATGTGCATGGATTCAAGAGCCATCAACAAGAGTACAATCAAGTACAAGTTTCAATTGCCATAGATGGATGTCTTATTGGATTGCTCAAGTTGAGCTAGATACTTCTCAAAAGATAGACTTGAAGAATAGGTATCATCAAAATCCGGATTAGAGAATGTGATACGTGGAAAACTACATTCAAGACAAAGGGATGGGTTGTATAGAGAATGTGATAAGTGGAAAAACTACATTCAAGACAAAGGATGGGTTGTATGAGTGGCTAGTCATAGCCATTCAGGTTGACAAATGCACCATGCACATTGATGAAGCTCATGAACAAAAGTGCTGAAACAATATCTTGGAAAGTTTTTTCATTGTGTGAATGGACAATATCTTGATTTTTAGTAGAAGAAATGAAGATCACTTAATGCATTTGAGGCTAGTGTTGCAAAGGTTGAAGGAAGAAAAGTTGTTGGTCAATTTGAAGAAAGGCATTTTTATGAAAGAAGATTTGGTATTTTTGGTTTTGGGGATATCATGTGATGGATTGAGGATGAATCCTGAAAAAATAAGAGCCATTGTTGCATGGCCATCACCCGAGAAGCATGTTTGAGGCAAGGAGATTTTATGAGTTAGCGGGTTTTTGTAAGAATTTCATCATGAACTTTAGTGGGATGTGTGCACCTATCATGTAGAACACTGAGAGGTGATAGGAAAAAAGTTCATTTGGACAATTGCAGCAGATCATAGCTTTCAGATTTTGAAGAGGAAGGTGATTGAACAGTTGGTTCTAGCATTTTCTGGACTTAAACAAGGCATTCTAGGTAGATTGTGATGCTTGTGGGACAAAGGTTGGTGTTTTGAGTCAAGAAGGTAAGCTCGTTGCTTATTTCAGCGAGAAATTGAATGAAGCTAAAGAAAAGTACTCAATTTATGATAAAAAGTTTAATGCAATTGTTCAAGCATTAAAGAAGTGGAAGCACTACTTGCTACATAAGGAGTTTGTTCCATACACAAACCATCAAGCACTGCAGTCCATAAATAGCCAAGGTAAGGTGAACTAAAAGCATATGAAATGGGCTGAGTTTCTTCAAGGTTATTTGTTTTGAAGCATAGAAGTGGGAAGTCCAATAGAATTGCTGATGCATTGAGTCAGAAATATCTTTTGTTGCATGAGATGAGGATAGAGGTAGTTGGGTTTGACTCAATGAGAGAGTTGTATAAGGAGGATTTAGATTTTTAGAGATGCTTGGGCAATGTGCAAGAGCCCAAACTGACATAGATAGAACTCAATGGATAGATTTATTCATACAAGAGGGAGTGCTGTTTAGAGGGCAGCAGCAATTGTGTATACTGCATGGTTCAACGAGGGAGAATTTGATAAGAAAGAGGCACAATGGAGGTCTATGTGGACATTTTAGTGTGGATAAAACATTTGCGTAGTTGAGTGAGAACTACTATTGTCCGAAGATAAACGTGGATGTGAATAAGTTTGTGCAACATTGTAGAGTTTGCCAACATTCCAAGGGAAGAATTCATAATACAGTTTTTTATCAGCCATTTCCAATACTAGAGAGATTTTGGGAAGATGTGAGCATGGATTTCGTTCATGGATTGTTAAGAACTCAAAAAGTTAATGACTTTATTTATGTTGTTGTGGATAGATTCTCAAAGATGACACACTTTATAATTTGCAAACATACTAGTGATGGCAACCATGTTGCAAATTTGTTTTTCAATGCAGTAAGGTTGCATGGTTTTCCAAAGAGCATTGTTTCAGATAGAGATATGGAATTTGTTGGGCAGGTTTTACAAACTGTGGAGAAAGTTGGGTTCAAGGCTGAGCTTCAATTCAGCCCACCATCCCTAAATGGACAGACGAATGAAACTTGTGAATAAACTCCTCCAAAACTTGTTGAGATGCTTACTTGTGAACAAGACAAGACATTGGATACGATTCTAACACAAGTTGATTTTTGCTTACAACAACTCAGTCAATAGGAGTACTTCCAAGAGCCAATTTCAGATTATGTCTAGCTACAGCCCTAGAGGTGTTACTCAGTTGAGATACAACTAATTTGAGTAGAAGTGTTGTAGCGTAAGACTTTGCTAAGTACATGCATGAGTTACATCAGCGAGTGAAGGAAAATTTGGTGAAGAATACAATGAGTTACAAGCATCATGCTGATCTCAAGAGGAAAGAACAAGAATTTCAAGTTAGAGAACTAGTTTTGGCTCATTTGAAAAGAGAGGTTCCCAAGAGGAATATATGAAAGCTCAAGTGTAAGAAAATTGGGTCATGTAAGATTTTGAAGAAATTTCCAGTGAATGCGTATGAGATAGAACTCTAGTATGGGATTGGTATCTCTCCTACATTCAATTGCTGGCGGATTTGTACCCTTACCATGAGGGACAAACATGTGATGAAGGCTCAAGTTCAAATTCGTCAATGTCGGATTGGAGACAATAGTTACCTGAGAAAGTAAGAGAGGAGATAGAGATTGTGATTATTCTAGAATCATCAAGAAGACAAGTGAAAAAGAGTACAAGGAATATTTGGAGAAGTGGAAGGATAGAACAAGTTGTAACTTCGATGTGTGCATCCAAGATTGCCAAACAAAGAAGATCAACATAAAAGATCATAAAATGTTCATGGGTGGGAGCTCATGGTTCATTTCAATTACCTGAGGTATATTTTGTAGGAGTGTTAGGGTTCACAAGCAATCTTGCATCAACCAAAAATAGTGGGTGATTTGTTCATGTGCGTGTTCCCGTCTTGTTGCCTTCCCGACAACATTACATGCGGGAGATGAACAAACAAGTCAATAAGCATCCCAAGAGGTCCAACACCTCAAAAATAGCTTGCACAAGAGGTTTATGTAGGTGGTTTCAAGACTACCAGTGTGTGTTACCTGGTGGTTGTGTAACCGCCGTGATGGTTACATAACTGTTGTGGTGGTTATGCAACCGTCAAATTGCACAAAGCAACAATTTTGTCGACGGTGGTTGTGTACATAGAGTAACAACCCATAATAGAATTTTCTTAGCTGTCAAGCATTTCCAAGAAGCTTGGGAATGTGAAGAGGCAATGAGATTGTCAAAGATGTCAGAAAGATCTTAAAGAATGAATTAGAATTTGTAGTCGAGGAAGAGAGTGGGAAGGCAGAGCAAGCAGGAGAGAGCAAGTTTGGGGAGAGAGAAGAGTTCAATTGGGAACTTGCATGGGAGTGTCCAAGTCCAAAATAGAGACAAACTACATCAAATCCTCATAGGGTCTGAGATGTACCGTGTTTTCATCTCATATGTTTGAATTCAATAAAGAAAGTGTGTGTCGGTGTGCAATCTCTCTAATCAAGTCACATATGCAATAAAGACTAGGATTTTGGATTATTAGGTTTTTGTTTGCGTGTTCAAGTGCGTCCATTTGGGATAGTGAGTCTAGGCTTTGGGAAAGGTTTCCGTCAACTTGAATCCTCTTACCCAACTTGCATCATTTAGATAGCTCTTTTCCTTCATTTTCTACTCAAATGGATGCAAATTAAATTTTTAGCTTTGCAAATACCCTTCTCATGATCTCTTTCTTTGTTTACCTCTTTGCTATGGTGATGGGGACTTCTCTACAGGCTTCTCGCCCTTGATGGATTCGTCCTTGGATAGCTTTTCTTCTTCATTTGCTATCTCTTGACTTATAGGTGCTTGAACTTATCTCTTGCCTGTAGATAGGTCTTCCTTCGTGGAATGCCCCTTGCAATTCTTTGGGTGAAGTTGTGCATGAAATGTCCAGCATTTTGCATGCCAATGCCCACTCATGTTGCGATGAGTACAATAACTCTTTCCCATGCCATTGGACCAGTTTTATTCCTTCTTTCACTTCTCCTCATGCTGATTTGGAGTTTGGTCTTTACGACTTGCTTCCTTCTTGATTCCTATACAATTGACAATCATTCTATTGAACTGAAAATGTCATTGACACTCTCATAAGAATTTAGAAAAACAAGGAATAAGGTAGAGACATTTTAACAAAAATTTACCATACATCCAGCTAAAGAAATATTCCAATATATAGTGTTCAGATTAATAATTTCAGACCTCTTAGATGATATAGCTGCTGCTGGTAATATATTTCCGTTGTGATCCACTAGGCAAGGAAATGGATAAAAAGTTGGCATGCATTTGATATTAAACTCAGAAATTATTATTCGTTTGAACAACTGAGTATGGTTGAGTTGTACAACAAAAATAATAGTCTGATTTTTTGTTTAAAATTGCATTAATACCTCTGAAGTAGTGCCCGGTAGTAGATGGATATCAAACTTAAATGTATTAACTGAAGTTGTATCAGACTTATATCAGCAGTGATGGTAGACTATTCTGCAACCCTTTATAACCCTTGAACTCCTTCCAAAGATCGTTGTGCACTCAATAATCATGAATAACAACTTGTGATGTGGCAACCAGCTATAACATCAACCTTCAGGGCCCACTCTATGAAAAAAATAAACCTGTGATATTTTCCCCAATCTGTATGGCCAGTTATCGGAATAATTGCCAGGATTGCTGAAAATAATCATTGGTATCTGTAAATACAACAACTAGGGATTGAGGATAAATCCTCTCATTGAAATATACCTTATAGCTAGGGTCCGAAGTCTCCTCTGCACCGAAACCAGGGATCCCAAGGGATTTCACTCTTTGAGCAAGAGAAATGAACACACAGGCTCACCAAACTTTTTCCAAAGAAAATATCAAATGAACATAACTTTTAATTTAATCCTCACGTCATCCTTATAAATCCTTTGAAACCCAAATCCTCCGCTTTTTCCAACGCCACTTTATAAAATAATAATTAATATTTCACTTTAGTCATAAGCCATGACTTCAAGCACCTGAAAGTGAAATTATAATATTAAGTGCATTAAAAAAACATCTCAACATAAAATTGTAATGTTAGTGCATACAAGGGTCTAAATATTCCCTTTACATCTCCCACGCCCCAATTCCCAAGGGAATAAACAAGGAAAAAGGGTAGAATAGGCCAACTAGGCCTCCGAGCATTTGGAAAGGGACATTATAGTCTCCCCTTCCCAAGATTGCTTGTCCCCAAGCAATTGTAGATTAGGGGTGCCGCAAAATTTGTTCACCTTCCCATGTGGCATCTTCTAATGGAAAATCCTTCCACCGCACCAGATATTTTGTGATAACTCGGTTCCTAAGTTTCTTCTCTCGCACCTCAATAATTGATTCAAGAACTAGAATCAACTTGCCTTCCTCATCTAATGGCGGCAACTCAGTAGATGACTCAATATGTTGTCCAAGTGCCCTTTTTAGGCAAGACACATGGGAAACATTGTGGATGCTGTTATGCTCAGGTAATTCCAACTCATATGCAACCTTCCCAATTCGTTTCAGAATCCTATAAGGCCCATAGAATCGTGGCTTCAATTTCTCTGCACCACTCTTCTTCAAGGAGGCTTTCCTATAAGGTTGTAGGCGAAGGAACACCAAATCTCCCACATCAAATGATCTCTCCACCCTCTGCTTATCAACATACATATTTTGATGATTTTGAGCCCGTTGCATATTCTCCTTGAGAGTTTTCATGATGTTTTTGATTTTCTTGAATCCAGTCTCGAGCTTTAGGAGCTTGACTATTTGATACCACCAAATCAACAAATGATGAAGCATCATACCCATAAAGTGCTCAGAATGGTGTCATGCCAATGCTCATATGATAGGTTGTATTGTAGCAATGTTCGTCTGAGTACGACCACTTAACCCATGCCTTCTGATGCCACATAACTCCGCAAATAACCCTCTATCCATTTATTCACGATCTCGGTCTGACCATCGATCTACGGATGATACTGGTACTCGGAGTCAACTCTGTACCGGCTAACCTGAACAACTCTTGCCAAAATGGACTCATGAATTTGTTGTCTCGATCACTATGTTCTTAGCATAGTTACCTAAGACTCTGGGACGGCGGGACGGGGTTTTCGGGACGGCAAAATGTTTTGAAAATTTAGGGATGACGGGGGTACGGCAAGGGGACGGTTGATAAACAATATATAAAAATATATATAATTTATTAATTGTACAAATAAAACATGAATAATTCAATTAACTAAGACTTAAAATTGAAAGTTTGAAGATTGAAACCATTAATGGTTAGGGAAGCCAAAAACTAATTTAAACAAGGCCAACAAACAATATTAATTATCACTTATCAACAACAGTAGTTTAGTGCTTTTTAAGGATCCACCCAAGTTTTGATTTAGAGCTAAAAATTAAAACAAAAATTAAATAAGATTAGTTAAGTGAATTGTTTAATTGATTATTCAAAACATTGGGGCCCTGTGTTTGTAAGCAGATGATGGAGCCTAGCTGATTGATTTGGGAAGCCTACAACTAGTTTAAACAAGGCCAATAAAAAATATGAACGAACCATTTACAAACTGAATTGCCTTCTCATGGTTTGTCTTCCTTTTCCTTGGTAAGTGAAGCCTGTGGTGTGTCTGATGAATTGGGGGAAATGCAACTGATTTCCATGACAACATTTAGAATTGAGAGTTGAAATAACTTCAAAACTTTGCTGAGCTAAAAAATAGTTAAATATTATTCTCCAATCACTCTAATTGTGAATGATATCCTTTTGAAACTGACTTGGATCTTTTTGTTGCATCTTGCTCAATTTTTCAGAATTATCATAAATGGTCAAAAATGGGTCTCCAATTACTTAAATTGTGAAAAAAATTCATTTAGAACTTAGATTATTTTGTTAGATAGTGCTTACTACTGCATAATTATATTTTTCTGGAGTTGAGTTTTGAGGGTCGATTTGGTATTTTTGGAAGTTTTTTCCAGGAGCATTCTCACCAAAACAAGCCTATCCTTGTCAATTTTCCTTTGCAAACGAAGAAAATGAAATATAATGCTGGTTTTCTACAACGATTCATAAATTTCTCAATAAGAAGGCTATCCCTTAGAAGTCTTTCATTTTAATGCGTACTACATCATAGGCCACATATATATTTCCTCCAACCTCCTATAAAAATGGCAGGAATTAAAAGATAAAATGGTAGAGGTTGAGGAAAACTTCTATCGTTACTTAGGCTTTAATTCTCTACTTGAATCTAATTGAAATTTAGCTAAAAATTTCCTCTAAAGCGTAGCAACTCAAAAAATATAAGAAAAACCGTATTTTGCTCGTGTTTTAAGTTGAAAAAGTGGCAGGGTCATAGGGGATGTCGTGACGTCTCTCAATGTCCCCTATAACGTCCCCAATGACTCCTTGCACTCGGGACGTCCTGGGTGCGTTCCATGTTTTTGGCTACCTGTGGGGACGTCCCCGTTTTCTCTGGAAAAGCAGGACGCCGAGGAAATGTCCTGTCCCCGTCCCCAAGTCCCTGGGACGTAAGGAAAAGGGGGGGACGCATCCCCATGTAACACTGCCTTCCAATCAGCTGAAATCTTCTTAGGCAATCCATGTAGCCTTAAAAACCTCCTCAAAGAATAATGTTGCTACCTATGGTGCCTTTTACTCAACTGACATCGCAAAGAAGTGATCATACTTGATCAATCTGTCGACCACCACATAAATAGAGTACCCCTTTACAATTCTTACCCTGAACCTTGGGTAAGCCCGTAATGAAATCTATGGATATACTTTCCCATTTTTGGTCCTGAATGGGTAATGGCTGTAGTAATCCTGCAAGGAATGAGTGTTTAGATTTGCCCTGCTGAAGGCTGTCTTATGCATGTCTGGCTCCCACTCTAATTTGATGGTACAACTCCACTCCATGTACCACACACTCTCTAATATGGTTAAGGACATTGTCCTTCAACCCTCTCCATGAAAATCTCTCCTGTATATATCTGTAAGTCTTGAAGTACCCTAAATGACTTGCCAATGGTGTGTCATGTACGACACTCAAGATCTTCTCGCAACACCACATGTTTCCCTTCTTCATCCTCGAATCAGGCACAAGGTATACTCTACCCTTGTAGTATATCACATTGTCCACAACCTTATACCTGTCATCCTGTATCAATCCATCCATAATCTCACAAGTAAACTGGTTCTAGAAATATTCAATCCAATATATAAGCCTTGGGGAGATTATTAATATATAAGCCTTGCCAATCAGCTGAAATCTCTGACATTGTTCAATCAATATAAAAGGGAGGTCGCATTCCCTTAGAGGGTTATGTTGGATGATCATTTGATTTCACTCCATGCTAAGAGTATTGGGATGTATGCCCTAGTTTCTTCATTATGCTCTCTCATTGTAAGATTAATTTGGATCTATTGTTGAAGACTCTCAAGTGAATTTTAGATCTGCCATTATTGCTTGAGCTATTTTAGTTTTGGCACCAAGTTTAGAGTGAGAAAGTCATTGGTATTGCTCCTTTTATTTCTGTTGTTACTGCTGAAATTATTTTAGCCATAGCGACTTGGTTTGGTGATGATTTGTTCATGTTTTGATGCCATAAATGCTAGATTTGCAATTTGCAATGTGTTAATTATTTCATAGCATAGGGCTAATTTTTGGTGTATTTGGAGGTTAGGAAAGAAAGAAATTATTTAATTAATTTCCTCTAACCCTAGAGACTTGAAATCAGTTTTCTAGGGCTGTTTTGGTTAGGTTTTAATGCTCAGAAAATTCAAATTCTTAATGCAGTGGAAAACCCTAAATTTCTAGTTTGTTTTGCATTTTATTTCGTGTGAAAACACTGAGTATTGGATGAGTTATGAATTTTTGAATATTTCAGCTGTCGGCAAGCTATCTGGACATTATTAATTAATATTATTTCAGATCTGCAGTTTTGGGGTCAAGTTAATGTTGAATTTGGTTGTAGAAATTAGGAGGAATAAGGAGGAAGTCATTTCATGATTTTTGGAGTGAATTTGATGCCCTAAATGTGCTGGACGACTTAATGTTTAGGGCAAAATTAGGGTTTTATGTTGGCTGTGCAAAAACTGATTTTGGGACATTGTTCTTCATATTTTTGTGGCCCAAAATCCAAAGTTTGAGAATTTTTGCTTGGATGGTTAAGTAGGAAATAATTTTGAAAGTTTGCAGCAGTTCGGGTATTTAGTTAATTAATTAACTGCTGTTAAAAATCATGAGTGGTGGTTCCATGGTATGCACACCCAAGGCCATGATTTGATTCACACAATGGAAGAGTTTAGTCGAAGGATCATGGATGGGTTTGATAGGAAGGACCTGAAACTTCATTTTAGGGAATTGGCCCAACTTAGACAAGTGGGTAATGTTGATGAGTATGTTGCAGACTTCCAAAAATTGCAGTCATGGTTTCCGATGTTAGTGAAAAGAGGTTGGTTGTCCTCTTTACGGAAGGTTTGGTAGAACCTCTAAAGGGTTTGGTAAGAGCTTTTAACCCTATCACTTTGCAAGATTGTATTGCTAAGGCTCTAGACTTAGAATGTGCAGCTTATAGATGGACTTATGGGCCTAAAGGACTGCATTCTAATGCCTCACAAACGCTGTCCAAAAGTGGATTTTGAGGGTTGCCAAGGTCTGATTTACCGCAGCCCCTTAAAGTGCAAGGAGGGCAGCCCCTTGGGTCATCAAAAGAGGCCCCAAAGAGGTTCAATCAGTCCCATATGCCACCATACAGAAATCAGTCCCAAAACAGCTCACAAAAGGATGGAAGGGACGAACTAAGAAGAAAGGGTTTGTGTTTTGACTGCAAAACTCCATGGGTAAGAGGTCACAATTGTAAAGGTAAAGGTCAAATCCATTACATAGAAATTATTGATTCAGACTTTGAACTTGACGTTGATTTGAACGATGCTAACCATGAAACTAATGAAGAAGTGGTTGAGCATGTGCAAGAAAATGGGGAAATGGAAAGCACCCTTGCTTCTCTTTCCGGTGTGCCTAAGTATCATGCATTCAGGGGTGAAGGGCACCATTCAAGGGCAACAAGTTATTGCCTTGGTTGACAGTGGGGCTACCCACAATTTCATTGATGGAGGTCTAGTGAGGAAAATGGGTTGGGAAACCACAAATTGCAAGGATTTCAAAGTAACCATAGCGGATGGGACTTCCCTTCCATGTTCTACAAAGATTGCACAACTACCTCTCATGCTTGGGAAGCACAAGGTAACCAATGATTTTTATGTTGTTGATATTGGTGATATTAATCTTGTGTTGGGTGCTTAATGGTTGCATTCTTTAGGTGACTTCACACAAACATACAAAACCATGGAGCTAAAGTTCACTAAAGAGGACAAGGAAATCATCCTAAAAGGCATGGCAAATGGTGCACCACAAGAGGTGTCCATGAAGAGGATGGAAAGGGCTTTTAGAAGGGGCCAAATTGAGTGGGCAGTTGGCTGTTATATCACAGTAAAATCAGAAAAATCATAACAGCAGTCATTAGAAGGTGTGTTACAAACTCTTTTAGAAAAGCATGTTTATGTTTTTGATGATTTACCACATGGGTTACCTCCCCATAGAGGGTTTGAGCATGTTATAGAGTTAGAAAATGACACTATGCCTATTGTGATCACTCCTTACCGCCATCCTAGAGTTTATAAGGAAGAAATTGAAAAGACTACTAGGGAGCTTCTTGAGATGGGACATATAAGGCCTAGTTCTAGCCCATTCGCATCTTCCGTAGTTTTGGTCAAGAAAAAAGATGGTACTATGAGGATGTGCATTGATTATAGAATGTTGAATAAGAGGACTATCAAAAATAGGTACCCCATTCCTATAATTGATGAGTTACATAGTGTTTTCTTTTCAAAAATAGATCTCAAATCCGGGGTACCATCAGATAAGGTTAAGAGAAGATGGACACAAAACAACTTTTAGATGTCATTTTGAATTTTTGGTTATGCCTTTTGAGTTAACTAATGCACCGGCTACTTTTCAATCTTGCATGAACCATGTATTTAGCCAATATCTAAGAAAGTTTGTGCTAGTATTCTTTGATGACATACTTGTGTATATCAAAACTTGGGAAGAGCATTTGACACATTTGGATTTGGTTTTATCTACTTTGGGACAACATTCTTTCTTTGCAAAAAAAATCCAAGTGTGAGTGTGGTTTAAAGGAAATTGGATATTTGGGGCATATTATTGGTGCTAATGGTGTGCAAGTTGACAAACAGAAAATTGTAGCGATTATGGAATGGCCTATTCCCTCTTCTCTCACACAACTAAGGGGATTTTGTGGTCTTTGTAGCTACTATAGAAGATTTGTTAAAGGTTTCTCACGGTTTGCACCTCCTTTGACAGATTTGACCAAGAAAGGGGCCTTCAAATGGTCCAAATCAGCCCAAGAAGCATTTGAAAAATTGAAGGAGGTAATGTGTTCCTACCCGGTTCTTGCAATTCCAAATTTTTTAAAACCATTTGTGGTAGAATGTGATGCTTTGGGTGAGGGAATAGGGGCTGTCCTAATGCAAGAGAAACACCCCATTGTTTTTAAGAGTAGGAAATTGAAAGAGCATGAAAGGGGATATAGTGTGGATGACAAAGAAATGTTGGCAATCATGCATGCTTTGAGTAAATTTAGAGAATATTTGGTATGTGGGAAGTTTGACATTAAATCTGATCATAACAGCTTGCGGTTTTTCCTTAACCAAAGAGAATTGAATGACAGACAACAGAAATGGGTAAGTGCAGGCTTTTGATTTTGACATTGAATATGTGAAATGGAAGAATAATGTAGTTGCAGATGCACTATCTAGAAGGCTCTATGGGATGGGAGAAAAAATGGACCAGCCATGTGTGCAATTGCTTGAGGGCAAACAATTTTAGGGAGGATTGTAATGTCCCCCTTTTTAATTAAAAATTAAAAAGAAGAGAAAATCGATTTGCACAAGTAAAATTAAAATAAAATATATTTTTAATGTGCAAATCAAAAATGAAAGAAAAATTCGATTTCACCTTGGGGTAATAACTTCATATTTTAAAGGTGAATTAAGTGACTAAGCAAGTTGCATTTTTCTGGGGGATTATTTAATGTTGGATATTTAAAATAAAATGATCTCTTTTAGGTATGGGTTGATCCATATGGGCCCCTTTTTTATTTAAAATCCCTATGCATTTAATATTTGTTGTTGAGTGTGACTTTCAGACATTTTTAAAATAAGATTACCTCCTAGAATATGGCGCCAAAGATAGAGAAGAACTTTGGAGGACGTGCAAGGCAAAAGATATAAAAACAGATGTAAATACTCCTTTTTCGCATGTTGACGGTTTATGAAACTTATCTTCATACTTGAAGAAGGGATGTATGCCCACTTATGATAAAAAATAAAAGGTGTTCTTCAACACCACCCATTTGTGAAGTGTGTGTGCCCATTTGAGTTTGAATTAATAAGTTTTGTAATCATTTCTCTATATATATGTAAGTTGCCAATTTTGGGAGAGGACATACGCTTGTTTTGAGAGAGTTTGGATTGAATATCATTTATTATATGTTGTTGGTTTTCCCTTGATGAAATCGACTTGCCTAGGGCAATTTTAGAGCAGGTTTGGAGGTGTTTTTTGTGCCCAAATACTTGCTGTTCATTTCCAGAATTTTTGTAAGCTCAAATTAACTTGGTATGATTTTATGAGGTTGCATATGGAGGTTACATTCTGATTTATTTATGCTTCTAATTGGGGCATATTGTGACCATTTTCATACTAGTTTGATTTACTTACACTGCTGGAATTTATTTAATACAAGTCGACTTATCTGGACATGTATTAACAATGTTTTAGAGGGGTTTGAAGTGTTATTAAATTTGTTGTTATAGATCTATTGATTGCATATCTGAAAATTGCATTTATTGACTTTTAGAGTGAAGGAAAAGTGCTGGAATTATTTTGCATAATTTGCTCTAACCCCAGCGACTTGAACTGCAGATTCGGGGGTTGATTTGATTGGGTTTCAGTGGGTGGAAAATTCTGATGTTGGTTGCCTTTAAAAGTTCATAATTTTATCTTTCTACTGCACTTTGTTTCAAGCTAAAAGAGTTAATATTGTGGGAGTCATTAATTTTCAAAGTTTTCAGTCAATTTCAGCAGTTATAATTTATTATTTTTTACTTCCGCAAAGTTTATTGGTTAAAGGAGTGTAAATTCTAAGTAGATAGCCCATCTGAACCCTTACTTTGGCTCACTCCAACCCTATTTGGGTTGTATTGAAGCTGACACTGGGTTACTTGAGGTGAACCTAGAAAATTTTTTCATCTAAGTTTGCTTCTTTTGCGAGTAAATTAATAATAATTAATTAATATCCCACAAGGGGATTTTACAGATTGAGTCAAGATGCATCATGTGTTGCTCATACGCTAGCGCAAGGTGTTCTAGAGCAATGTTCAAGAAAATTGAAGACTATGATTCTCCAAGGTGCGAGTTCTTTGGTGTTTAAGGATAAAAATTTGGTATCTAATACTTGCATGAGAGTTGGCACTTGCAAAGAAAAATCAAATTTAGTTCAAAGGGAAGAGAAGGAAGAAGAGCCCCTAGATGCAAATAAGTAAGGTAAAGAATTATTGTTGATTGAAGAGGTTTCCTTGCCTTTGTATGATTGCATGCATGTTGATAAAATAATCATGGGAGATGAGCCCAAGAGGGAAGAGAAATTTAATTTGCAAGTTTGCATGGACAAACAAAATGAGGACAGCCAAGAGGTAACTAATGATCATTATTTAGTTGTTACTAATGCTACTTGGATTGACAATGAATGCAAGGATGAGGGGATGAATGATAGGAAAGAAGAAGAGGCATTTCCGAGCACTTTAGACCATTCTCAGCTTTTTGGTCCGTACGGTACTGCTGTACATGTGTAGCGAAAAACAATGAAGGAGGAGCAGCCAAGGTCACTATTGAGTGATCAAACACAAGCTTCAAAGGGGCAGCCAAGGGTAGACCTTAATATGGCCCTAAAGAGGTCTATTTCACCATATTTCCCTCCACATAAAAAACAACCACTTAACAACTACATTGAGGTAATAAATTATTCCAAGTTTGATTTGGCTAGTACTAATGATGAAGTTGTTGATGCGCATGTGCATGCTAAAAAGGAAAAATCAGATTTGAAGGATATCATTCTGTAATGTCCCTCCTATGGAATATATGGGAAATGGCAATCAACAAATAATATGTAACATCAAAACTGATTAGAACTCTGCTGCAATTACTTAAACCCAGCCTGTGCATTCAGTTAGATGGCTTAATAAACCCAAGGAAGGGGTTTAATGGCCTCAAATGAATAGCACAAATTGGCAACTCTCGGCTGGGGCAAATAAACTCAGAGATCTTCACAAATCAGATTCAAACTTGTATAAAATCAAATGCCAATTTATCAATACAACTCACTGTTATTAAGCTATTCAAACAAGTGTGACTCAGCTGTAATGAAACATGTAGAACCTTTAAAACACATGCCAAGCCCAATCGATTCACTTCAGCAGTACTCAGAATTGCATAATGGATATATTGTCATGAAGAAGAGATAGATATTACTCTTGGAACCATACATGACTTTAAAACACTTTCAAACCATACCAAATACCAACCGACCTATACCAAAAACACTTTAACCAGACACACATCAATATGCAGATCTATGGAAGGTTACTTAATGACATATTGACTTGAAACGAGTTGCTAAAATCAATGAATAAGCACTATACAGTTCGCTGATCATCTGTGGTTTTAAACACACATCAAAACATTTAATATTCACCCCTCAATGAAGTCGCTGTTTAATAAATTAAAAGCAGATTTACATCATCCAAAAACCAGACCATTTACTTATCAAAACTATCATCAATTTTCCCTAAATGGAATCGCTGCCAAAGGGGATTTAAACGCTAGTGAATATGGTGTTTTCCCTCCTCAAAACAGTTGCTACAGTAGTCGCTACAGTAATGGCTGCCAAGAGAAAGGTTCATTCATGCACAACAAAGATAATATACTTTGCAAAATATATCTTCAATTAATTCCTCAACAACAAGAGAGAGATACTTCAACAATGAAAGAAAGAGAGAGCAAACATCAATGGGCATGCATCCCAACTCCAAGCATGGAGCATCAAAATAACTTCAACATAGCATAAGTCTCCAAATGAACCCAAGCTCTCCTTTTATAAATAAGGAGGCACAAAATTCGAAATCCCTAGGAGAGGGAAATTATTAAATAAAAACAATTTATTGTCCCTAGGTGTGGCGTCCCCTTTTAAAAGGGTGATTTTTTAAAATTTAAAAGCCACCTAAATATTATTTAATTAATTCCCCTTTTTAATTTGCATTTCGGGAATTTAATTAAATAATTAAATACATTACTTGCCCCATAAATATTAAATAATTAAATAAATATTGTTTTATAATGTCAAATGATTAAAATCACTCTCCAGGCAATATTATCTAATTAGTTAATATAATTTTCCCCTTGCAACATCCCAAAAGCCCACAGGGAATGATTTTTTCTAATGAGTTTGCTTCATGTGCAGGATTGAAGACATGTGATGGTAGAATGTTGTCCTATTCATTTCATGAGGACATTTTTGAGTGGGCAACCTTGGAGCTTAACAAAGCTCATCCTTTTGATGACTCTCTATGCCATGTTGAGGACACCATCTCTTGGAGCACATGTTATGGAGCTGATGACCCATCTTTTTGGGTTGACATGAGGGAAAAAAATTTGTTCTTTCCAACTCTTCGCCACTTGATAGGCACCGGATCGAGACTTTGGATGCACCACCCCACATCTTCTCTTTGGGGCATGATGCATGGATCTATGAGCTTGTTATTGCTTGATGGCAAACAATTTCCGAGAAGGGAGGACTGTAATGTCCCTTTTTTCGGGACATTATTAATATTTATTTTTCATTTGCATTGTAACCCCTTGGCATGCCTAATGTTACAAGTGGGAGTCTCTTTAGTTAGTTTAATGTGCACATAGGTTAGTTACTTTTATTTATTTAATTAAAAAATAAATAAAGTGCACATAGTCTTAACATTAAATATTTTATTATAACGAGAGTTTATGTTTTCCCTCCAAAAAGGGAAAGGTCGGTCATTGGATATTGCACCCCTTAACTCTATAAAAGGAGGTCACGTTTCCTTTAGTGGGTTATGTTGATTGAACTTTTGAATTTACTCCATGCTTCAAGAAATGGGATGTATGCCCCAATTCTTGCATTGTGCTCTCTCATTGTAAGCTTCATTTGGATCCATTGTTGAAGATATTGAAGACTCCATTGTTCTCTTCATTGTGCCCTCTTGTATTGAGTGTGTTTATACATGGTTTATCCCTTCGAAGATTTGGCAACTTGGCTAGAGCATTTGGTGCATTTATTTAGAGTAAAATCTACATGTTATTGAGCATTGTTGAAGGGTTTGCTAATACTTTGTGAATTGCTGTTACTGCTGCAATTATTAGAGCCATAACGACTTGCATAAGAGGTTGGTTTAATGGTGTTCTGATATCTCTCTAAAAACTAGCGACCTAGGTGTCGGTTGTTTGGGTAGCCTTATTAATGGCTTTGTTTGGGGCAGTACATGCTCTAAGACTGCCATATCCTCCTTAAACTAAGCGATTTCAGATTGGTGATGAATAATTTATAGGTGATTAGCAACTAATTTCTATCCATTTTGAATATTCCAGTGTGACTGATTCATCTCCCTGTGTGGCGAGTTGATTTGTTGCATCAGAAAATTTAGGGTGTTAATGCAGTGGAAAGCCTTAAATTTGGCTAGTTTATTATAGCTCAAATGCATGTCTTCCTGTGACTGAAATACTCTAGTATTGGCGACCTTGTTTGAGGTTCATGAATTTGTGTGAAGAATATATCAGCTTTCAGCGAGCAAATTTTATTGTCATCTGAATATCCTCTTGTGGCTGGTCTCAGACCATGCAGTTTGGGTGAACTGTATTTTGCATATTGGATTAAGGTGTGTCTGAAGGTCTTTGTAACAGCGAACTGTAGAAGAAAGGTAATTTTATGAGTTTTATGCAGTTGCGTTAATGCCTTAGATTTGGCTGAGTGACCTCTATTTATTTGCATACTCAGCTTAGTGGCAATTTAATAATGGTGTTTAGAATCCCATGTTGGCTAGCGATCTGTAGATCTGATATTTTGAATCATTATTCTTACATATGCATTGTAGAGCCCAAAGGTTCAGTGATTTATAAGAGAGGTTTTTGACATTCATGGTTAAGCGGGAAATCACTCTCCTAGATTGCGACTGGTATTGAGGGTGTAATTATTAATCTGATTGTTCTAGCATGGTTAAAAAATGTTGATTTGAATGTATTAGATAACTTCCAGGTGCAGTGATCAGTTCTTTCAAGCTTATCAGCAGCACCTTGGTTAGTTCCAACCCCATTTGGGTTGGTAGTCGCTGACATTGGGATAGTTTTGAGGTTGAGTTGGAAGTAGGATTGTATGCCAATTCTGAATGCTTGATTTTGACAAGTATGTTCACTATTTGCTAAATGGGCCTATTGAGGGGTGTTTATTGATGGGTTCAACGTACTATTGAGCTGTGTTTTGGGATGAGAGCAGTTGATGTCTAACCATGTAGTGGGTGTTGAATGTCTACTTGTCGGTTGCCATTTCCCAGAGGATCCAGGTATTTAAAGTAGGATACTTACAATAATGCTTGGAAACCACTATACGATGTCTCTAACTTTCAATAAAGAACATGAGCTATGCTAGGCATATGGGCAGTAAAAATTTCGTTTTTGTTTCGAGGATTCTTCTTTTCAAATAATATAATGGTGTGGAGAGGAATGGGATTCCTATCTAGGAGATGCTTTTACATTTGACATGGAAGGGGAGGCTCTCCTTTCCTTGGTTTTCTTATCGACACAAAGTTTTTTGAGCCAACGAATTCAGTCTCAGAGCTGTATAGCCAGTCATCAAAGGAGGTGGAGACAGCCTTTACAGAAGCAGGAATAGATAGAATAGATCAGACTAGAAGAACCAAAAATCATGTACTGCGATCATAAAGGTAGTTTTGATCATAATATCATCCTCATTAGTTATTTTATTATGGTAAAATGTTTCAAGCCTTTTTGCGAAAAAATTCAAAATTGTAGGTTGAATCAAAAGGTAATGTTAATGAGCTCTCATATAGGGACTAGAACCAACCACCTCCACGAAAGACCATTGAGTTTCCACTGGAGGACAACACACTTGGGATAATAGATAAAAAGGAGAAGAATACATATTCGAGAAGCTTCGATAGAATACTAATATCAGATCATTGGCTGGCATCTAACAAGATCATTTAGTGAGATGTAGTAATTTATGCTACTCTCTCAAATTATTTGCCAATATCACTGGTAATGACAGTCGGAGAACAAACTGGAAAATAACTGAAGGTTAGATTTGATTTATGAAGAATGTTTATTTTGCTTTTAGACTTGCCAACTTTACGCATAATTGACATCAGATAGTACATTAATAGATTTTTAATTCATCGGTCCCAATATGCCTTTGATCTTACTTACTGAGTCCTTTGGTTATCTTGGAAAAGATCTGATCATACTATGTTAAGATTTGTGTAGGTGACAGATGGTTACCAAAAGTCCCTTCCAAAAAATGGTACCTGGACTATTTGGGGGGAGATTAATTGGATGGCTAAGCTATACAGTACGAAAAGTAATCCCTTACAAATGCGGAGGTAGCCACAAATGCGGAAAGAAATAACTTCGTGAATGCTACCCCAACTAAACTGTATGCCTAGAAGACTGTTGAGCAAGTCCAATAACCCAAGACACTAAGTGAAAATCGTTAATATGAGGATGGATTCATAATATGATTGTGCAAAATCTGCATATTCATTATTGATAAAGAAGAAGGGATATGGAGAAGGAATAGATCTGCAAGAAAAGAGGGAGAATCCTACCTCAAAGTTGATTGAGTCTAGACAAGGGTTCTAGGAACCCAAATGACTGGAAGAATAGCATGATGATGATGACATTAATGTTGCACTTATGAGCCAGAGTACATATGTCATAATAAAAAAAAACCAAAAGCATAGATAGCAAGAACCATATACATTAAAGGTGTCATTTGAATCAAAGAGTACTTGCAAACTGTTCAACCACTTGCTAGGAACTATTAGTCTCATGTTCAGACTATAAGGAAATATGTAGTCCCAAGAGAGAAATGTTGAATCTACTAGAGGCATCAATTGAAACCCATTTTACCTTGTCTAGCCAAAACAAGAATAAGAGGCAAATCTACATCCCACTGTTGGGAAAGGCAAGAAAGGCTCAATCCTGAAAACGTCTCAAAAAACTTACGATCCATGAGACACAAGGTATTGTATACAACATAGCAGAAACTTGACTCTCAATTAGAGGTAAGTCTATTCCTCTTAAGAGTTAAGCCTGGATCCTACCCATATGTTGACCAATTCCTCCCAAAAGCAAATATAAGAATGTTAATGCTAAGAAAGGAGGTGAATAAGAGAAGGTGTCTGTAACAATCCTTAATTGTGAAATACATAGTTGCACAAATTCATGTTACTCTCAAGAAATTCCTGAATGCCAATGAGGAAGCTTGTCAAGCATTAGCCGAAGATCTGTGACCTATGTTATAAAGGGTTTGCTGCCCACCTGATTGTACCTTGTCTATGCTAGATACGCTTTATAGGATGCGCCTCAGATTATGCCCCGAGTACATTTCGTCATGCCCGAGGACGTACAGATGGCATATGCAGGACAGCGTAAGTCAGTAGGTTTGGATGAAGTGCTAGGCAATTGATTCTTAAAAAAACAAAGGAAAGTCTCTCTCTTAAGAACTGTTATGGCCCCCATTTGTAGGAGGGAAGAATAATGATTAATTATATCACATGACATCCAATAATTGAAAAAGATAGGGATTGAGGTCAATGGGTGATTGGACTGAGTTTTCAATGCACAGGGGATAATCTTCAAGGAACTGGGCAATCTGTAATGTCACCATTTTTGATAGACAACTTCATTAGCTTATCTTTCAAAAGAAATGCTTTTGGGATGTTGAAAACTAAAAAGGTTGGTACACTATGGAACATAGTAATTGAATCCCCATTTTTTTGAAAACCCTGGAGCCTGATCTTTCCCCGCATTGGACTTTGGGATGTTGCAAAGGGAAAATTCATATTAAATAATTAGTTCTCATTTAATTGCCTGGATGCTATGTGATTTTTCCATAACCTTGTAGTATTGCTCACAAGCAATAATTGTTTAATTGATTTAATTAATGTAACTTATTATTTAATTTAATTCCCAACAATGCAAAAGATTAAAAGGGGAATTAATTAAATAAATAATTGGGTGACTTTTGATATCAGAAATCACCCTTAAAAAAGAAGACGCCACACCTAGAGGAGGAAAAACTATTTTTATTTAAGGGAAATTATAAGGCCTCCTCTTAGGGATTTGGAATTATGGTTGTGCCTCCAAAAGGGAGTCGCTCCACCTTGGGAGAAAACTATAAATATATGCTTTGATCATTGAGGGAAGGATTATGTTGGATTGAATCATATTGATTTCACTCCATGCTTGGAGTATTGGGATGTATGCCCTAGCTCTCTCTCTTTCATTGTAAGCTTCATTGGAAGCCATTGTTGAAGATATTGAAGATTCCATTGTTCTCTCCATTGTGCTCTCTTGTGTTGAGTGTGTTCTTGCAATGTTTATCCATTCTAAATATTGGTGATTTGGCTCCAAGGATTGGTGCATTTATTTAGAGTGAAATATGCATGTTATTGATCATTGTTGAAAGGATCTAATAATATTATATGATCTGTTGTTATTGCTGCAATTAATAAAGCTATAGCGACTTGGATTGGGATTTGTTTAAGCATGTCTTGAGGCCCCAAAAATATATTTATGTTGCAAATCTGATTTAGCATAATTTTGTGAGTGTGTGCAACCAAATTTGAGGGTTTTGAGAGTAATACAAGTGCTGAAATTAATTTATGTGCAAACAACAATTTATTTTGCCCTAGGCGACTTGCTATTTTGGCTATTTTAGGGGTTTAGCAACTGCTGTTTTAATTTGGTTGGGTTCATCTTATTCCTTATATTTTTTCGAGTCCGTGCATATCTCATTTGCCCAAATCGGAGTAGTTTTAAGGGAGAGATGAATTTTTAAAAATTGCAGCAGACTGTGGTTTGATTGTCAAGTGTTTTCAGTTGTGTATGATCATAATAAAAATCTGATTTGAGTATTAATTATTTCTGAGCAAAGGGAGTTGATTTGCAGTGTATGGAAGCTTGAAGAAGGGCTGGAATATTTTTATTGATTTTATTCTAGCCCTAGCGACTAGATTTCTGATTTTAAGGTCTGATTTGAGGGGGTTTTGGCAATCAGAAAATTCAGATTTATATCTCTTTAGAAAACTCTTGAATTATAGATTAATCTGCATTTTATTTGAGGGTAAAATATGGAATATTGAGCAAGTTATGAATTTTCTAAGTTTCAGCTGTCATGGTGCATTTTTAATTAATTCACTGCTGCAATTAATTTCAGTTTTGGATAAGATTGATTTTCCTAACTAGTTTTCCCATCTAAACCCACCACCTTGGCCTACTCTAGCCCTATTTGGGTTGTATTAGTGCCGACATTGGGTTATTTGAGGTCGAACTAGGAGGGTTTAATTCTTCTAGAGTCAATTTAATAAATTAAATTACAGATTTGAATAATATCCCAAAAGGGGATATTATATGGGTGCCTCAGGAACACAGTAGTGAGCACTTAGGGCAGCCTTTGGCCTTAAGTGAGTGTATGAAAGATGTTCTCATGCTTTGGGTAGAAGGCTTCATTGAGGGAAAGCGTATAGATGTGTGTGATGGATGGAGTAGACACTAAGATCATTGTGGGCAAAGGTTGTTCCACTTGACAACTATGGGATTTAATTGTTTTTGTATGATGGTACTTGGGCATATGAGCTTGTGTTGGCAAGAGCTCTTTCATTTGACAGGTACAGGATCCAGATTATTGGAGCAACCAAAGTTGCAATTGCTTGTGGACGAGCAATTTTGGGAGGGGAGGACTGAAATGTCCCCTTTTCCAAGCTAGTTCGATTTGGAGACTTGGAGCCCATTCCACTTCCCATAGGCAAGAAGGAAATTAATAAGGGAAGTAATTGTCATGTTTTTCAGTTATTTTTGTGAGCATTGCATTCTTCTTTAGTAATTTTCTATATAAAGTTAGGTCGGATGGGTTAAGAAGATGAAAAACCAAATGAAAAATATAAGACAAGGATCCCTTACGAGGTCGGTCCTATTCTGGAGGCATTTTAAGTGGTTTTGGCACCGCAACAGAGTATAAGAAGGGGTTGCTTGGCTCATTTGTGCATCATTGTCTTATCTAAAAATAACTTTGCATGGTTTTTGGGCTAATTGCTCAACTAATTCCACTTAAGGGTGAAAATCATTTTGTTTGGCCAACAAGGAGGACGAAAACCTTCCTTGTTTGATTGAAGAATGAAAACTCTTCAATTCATTGGGGATTCTCCATTCCGGGTTTCCAAAGTGCTTCAAGAAGATTGATTTTGCAGGTTTTCAGCTAGTGTTTGATTCTACAGTGATTTCAGCCCCTCTCATAAGGGAGCGATCCACCTTGTGGAGGATTTAGGGGGTTTCTAGGGCACGGCGACATCCAAATCAGCCATCATTGCATTCCTCATATTTTTAGCAGCCGAAATCTATACTCGGACTTCATTTTTGGGCTTGGAATAATTCATTTCCAACTCCTTTTGTAAGGGTGTTCTCTGCTGTCATAAGATGTAATGTCCCTCTTTCTCGGTTAGTTCGGTCGAAGACCTTTTGGCCTGTTTTGTCTACCCGACGGCCAAAAGGGTGTTTTCAAGGGTGACTTCGGTTTATTATTCTTTTATATGGTGCTCGAATTAAAATAAAATATCATTAAAGCACATATAATGAATTAATAAACTGTTTGGGTAACTTTGACTTAGGAAAATGTATTTAAATAAAATTAATAAATTATTTAAATGCAATTCCTAGCCTAAAGTGCGACTTGATTGGGTATGTTTGATTAAACCCAAAAATGCGACCCACTTAGAAAAGGAAAATAATTAATTAATTATTAATTATTGGGTTTGGCCAAAAAGTGCGACTTGGAGATTTGGAGGGTTTTTTGGCTATATGAAGAAAATGCGACTTGGGGGAAAGGGCATTCAGATTATTATTATTTTTACAGAGCAGTGAGCACAGAGCTTTTGCAGACAAAATCCAAGGACGGAAACCCTCTGGATTATTACTCTTGCGGACGGAAACCCCAGGAGCAGTGAGAGAAGATTCCACCCAGGGATCTTCATTGTTTACACAGGTTATTTTCATTTCAGCAGTGTCAGATAGAGAAATAAATTGCAGCAGTGGGCATTCAGGCAACATCAGGAGTGGGGCGACTTGTTCTACAGTTGATGTATGCATTATCAGAGGTATTTTTCATGATAGTTAATTGTTATACATTTCAGCCATATATATATATGCCAAATCGATTTGACTGGGATTCATTCTGGCTGAGTTTTTGGGTAGTATCTGTATTATTCCATCTGCAGATTTCTATTGTGTTTGCCCTAATTATTTATCATTAGAAATCAATGTTGAATGTATGGCTGCGTTATTAATGAAGAAATCAATCATTTAAACCCTAGGCGCCATTTCTATAAATACCCGGTTTGCGGGAGTTTGCAGTATTTTAATTGTTATGCAGTGTGAGAATATTATTTCATGGATTCATTTGATATTACCAGTTCAGCTCTATACCTGAGCAATATATATAAAAAAAAAAAAAAAATCAGACAAAACGGGTTTGGGATCTTTCAGTGGTATCAGAGCAGTGTATCCTCCCAGCCTGTGTGGGAAGGAACAGCCAGGGCATTAAAACAGAAATCAGCCTTGAATGCATCACAGAGAGGACGGTACACATAGATACTACACCCGCAGACGAGCACGGCTCGAAGCTGGTATTGCAGGTGGTGACAGAATGGAACATTTGGGCGAGAGACCTGAGAGTCCTCGAGAGGAGCATGCAGATCCAGATAGGGATTTTATTCGGGATATGGCAGCTACACAGAGGCAGTTGTTACAGACCATGGAGCGCATGGGTACTACTTTGGACAGGTTGGCACTAGATAGGCCGCGGGACAGGCATGGCAGGAGGGATAGATCCGTATCCGTTGCTAGTAGCTACAGGGGTCATAGCAGATCACCTTCAGAGCTTGGGAGTGTTAGGGGATCGCCACGCCGTGAGCGGAGGCATACCCATACAGACGAGAGGAGACCTACACGGACGACAGATAGGCCCATGCAGCCTAACTTCTTGCCTAGAGGTGACCCCCCAGAGATTGAGGGACGGCCGGAAGAAGCAGCTTTCCCGGATACCATCATGGCAGTCAGCGATGAGTGGAGGAGTTTGCCACAGCATGTGAGGGATGCATTTCCCCTCCCACAGTATTGTGCTCAGAGGAGAGACAGCATGAGGGTTGGACAGGATAGGAGACCTAGAGCACAGCAGAACAGAGATTTGCAGCAGGTTACCAATAAGGTAACCCTTTCCACTTTTGATGGTAGTGGAAAGATCAGTGCCAGGGCTTGGATTCACAAGCTCGACACCTACCTTACCCTCAAGCCCATGAGGGAGCAGGAGGCCATACAGTTCGCTACATTGCACCTGGAGGGGGTGGCTTATGATTGGTGGCACCATGGGTTAGTTACGCAGGGTCATGAGCTTCTACATTCATACAGGGATTTCAGTGACAGATTGATTGCGAGGTTTGATCGCAAGGATGTGGAGCTATATTACAGGGACTTGGCACAGCTCAGACAGAGTGGACATGTTGATTCTTACATCAACGAATTTCAGCGGATAGCCGTTATGGTTCCAGAGATGCCTGAGAAGAGGGTGGTTATGTTATTTATAGAGGGCCTCCATGATAGGATGAGAGGATTGGTCAAGGCTCTTAAGCCTAGGACATTGCATGATGCCATTCAGACGGCATTGGACTTGGACACATCTCCCACTTCCTATCAGCCCACTTCTTATCAGCCCAATAAGAAGTTTCCCACGAGCTCCAGGCCATTTCAGCGCTCTACCGCCCCACAGAAGAGTGCACCACCTCCTAAGGTGGATCAGGAGACTCGTAACGAGTTAAGGAGGAAGAAGCTTTGCTTTCATTGCAAAGACCATTGGGAGCCTGGACATCGTTGCCTTGGTAAAGGCAAGGTGCATCTCATTGAGGTGATTTCAGATGGAGAGGATGATCACTCGCCAGGTACAGATGTAGAGGATGAGGGCGGTGACCATGATGCACAGGGGGAGCAGCCCCAAATAGAGCTTGGCGAGGGCGAGGCATTGGATTCATCCGATGTTACTATTGCCACACTTTCAGGCGTTCCTAGGTACCATCCCTTTCGTCTGAAGGGAGTGCTTAAGGGGCAGCGGATTGTTTGTCTGGTTGACAGTGGAGCTACGCACAATTTCATTGATGAGGGGTTGGCGGCGAAGCGAGGATTACAGGTTGAGGAATTTGATGGGTTTAGTGTACGGGTGGCAGATGGATTTGCTATCAGTTGCACTAAGAGGATTCCACGACTTAGTATTCAGATGGGGGACTATACATTGACCGATGACTTCTATGTTATTGGACTTGGTGAGATTGATACAGTATTGGGTATTCAGTGGTTACAGTCCCTTGGCAGATATGTGCAGGATTTCCGCAGGATGGAGTTAGAGTTTATGGTGGATAAGAAGAAGATTGTGCTTCGGGCTCTTTCTGACGGTGGGCCTAGAGTTGTTTCAGCACGCAGGATGGAGTCTATAGCGAGACATGGAGAGATTGCATGGGCAGCCCAGTGTTTCATTTCGTCCAAATCTTCTTCAGACGATGAGCAGCCTTATCATATTGACATCCAGTCCATACTGGATAAGCACGGTTCAGTGTTTGGTGACATTCCTCCAGGTAGACCACCAGATAGAGGGTTTGAGCACGTTATAGAGCTTGAGGAGGGTGCTAAGCCCGTGATGACTACGCCTTATCGCCATCCTAAGACATACAAGGATGAGATAGAGAAGGCCATTAGAGAGCTCTTGGAGATGGGACACATCCGTCCTAGCTCTAGTCCCTTTGCTTCTTCAGTGGTGTTGGTAAAGAAGAAGGACGGGACCATGAGGATGTGCATTGACTATCGTGCACTGAACAAGAAAACCATCAAAAACAGGTATCCCATTCCCCGCATTGATGAGTTGTTGGATGAACTGCATGGATCTATCTACTTCTCGAAGATTGATCTTCGATCAGGCTACCACCAGATTAGAGTACGGGATGAGGATATCCATAAGACAGCCTTCAGATGTCACTATGGGCACTATGAGTTCTTGGTGATGCCATTCGGACTCACTAATGCGCCTGCTACATTTCAGTCATGTATGAACCATCTCTTCAACAAACAGTTGAGGCAGTTTGTATTGGTGTTTTTTGATGATATTCTGATTTATAGCAGGACATGGGGTGATCATTTGAGGCATCTTGATGAGGTACTTAGCATAATGGAGACTCAGTCTTTGTTTGCTAAGATGTCCAAGTGTGAATTTGGGCTTACAGAGATACTGTATCTTGGGCATGTCATTGGGGCCAATGGGGTCAAGGTTCATCAGGAGAAGATACAGGCAATGCAGGATTGGCCACCACCCAAGAATATCTCTGACTTGCGAGGATTCTTAGGGTTATGTGGTTATTACAGGAGGTTCGTGAAGGGCTATTCCCAGTTGGTAGCTCCGTTGACAGATCTTACACGGAAGGGTGCATTCAGTTGGTCAGATGAGGCACAGGTGGTATTTGAGAAGCTTAAGGTAATTATGAGCACCTGTCCAGTTTTGGCTCTTCCAGATTTCTCACGGCCCTTCATTTTAGAGTGTGATGCTTCGGGATTGGGGATTGGTGCAGTTCTTATGCAGGATCGTCATCCTATTGCCTTTGAGAGCCGGAAGCTGAGAGATAATGAGAGACTGTATTCCACTTATGATAAGGAGATGCTTGCCATTATGCATGCCTTGGCAAAGTTTAGACAGTATTTGGTGGGTGGAAAATTTGTGGTGAGAACCGACCACAACAGTTTGAAATATTTCCTGGAACAAAAAGAACTCAATGAGAGGCAACAAAAATGGGTCAGCAGGATCCAGGCATATGATTTTGACATTGAGTATGTCAAGGGGACGAAGAATGTAGTGGCTGATGCACTTTCCAGGAAACCCCATCTCGCTGTCCTATGTTCGTTGAGCGAGATTTCAGCAGATTGGAAATCTCAACTGTCAGTTGAATATTCCAAAAACACGTGGGCATGTGATATTATGGATGGAAAAATTCAGGATGATCGGTATAAGGTAATGACTGATTTGATTTTGTATAAGGGCAGAATTTACCTAGTTCCTGAATCTAAACTTAAAGAGAAGATTATGCATGCTTTCCATGATACACCACTGGCAGGACATCCTGGGTATTTTAAAACATACAGGCAGATTAGAGAGAGATTCTCCTGGAAGGGTCTCAAGGATGATGTCCTGCGCCATGTCCGTGAGTGTATGACTTGTCAGCAGAACAAGTCAGAGCATACTTTCCCAGCAGGTTTGCTACAGCCATTGCCAGTTCCGGAACAGAAATGGGAGAGTATTTCTATGGATTTCATTACAGGTCTTCCCGTGGTGCAAGGGAATGATCGCATTTACGCCGTAGTGGATCGGTTGACAAAATATGCACACTTTTTCGCTGTCCCTACCAGCTTTAAGGCACCTCATGTGGCTGATTTGTTCTTCCGTCAGATATTCAGGTTGCATGGGCTACCGAAGAACATAGTTAGTGACCGGGATAGCAGGTTTATGAGCATATTTTGGCAGGAGCTTTTCCGTCTGGTCTACACCGAGCTGACTCCTAGCACCAGTTATCACCCTCAGACGGATGGGCAGACAGAGATTGTGAACAAATGGATAGAGGGTTATCTTCGCAACTACGTTGCAGGACAGCAGAAGGCATGGGTTAAGTTGTTGTATTTATGCGAGTATTGCTATAACACCACTTACCATATGTCTATTGGTATGACTCCATTCCGAGCTCTGTATGGATATGATGCGAGATCCTTTGTTGATATGGCATTTGGGGATAGTAGAGCTCCCAAAGCTCAGGAGAGTTTACAGGATATTCAGGAAATCCTTAAGGTGCTTAAGGAAAACATGCAGCGGGCCCAGAATCAGCAGAAAATATATGCAGATAGGCACCGAGTGGAGAGATCATTTGAGATAGGGGACATGGTTTTTCTACGACTTCAGCCTTACAGGCAAAGTACTCTCAAGAAGAGTGGGGCTGAAAAGCTCAAACCGAGATTTTATGGGCCATACAGGGTGTTGAGGAGAGTTGGTGAAGTGGCATATGAGCTGGAGTTACCTTCTGAGAGTAAGATACATAATGTTTTTCATGTGTCTTGCTTGAAAAAGGCTTTGGGGCAGAACATTATTTCTTCTACAGATTTGCCACCCCTGGATGAGGAAGGGAGATTAGACCTAGTGCCAGAGGAGATCTTGGACAGCCGAGAGAGGAGACTGAGGAACAGGGTCATTCGGGAGTTCTTGGTGAGGTGGAAGGAATTGCCAGAGGAGGATGCTACATGGGAAGGTGAGATTATATTACAGCATCCAGCTCTACAGTTGCTTGGGGACAAGCAATCTTGGGAAGGGAGGACTGTAATGTCCCTCTTTCTCGGTTAGTTCGGTCGAAGACCTTTTGGCCTGTTTTGTCTACCCGACGGCCAAAAGGGTGTTTTCAAGGGTGACTTCGGTTTATTATTCTTTTATATGGTGCTCGAATTAAAATAAAATATCATTAAAGCACATATAATGAATTAATAAACTGTTTGGGTAACTTTGACTTAGGAAAATGTATTTAAATAAAATTAATAAATTATTTAAATGCAATTCCTAGCCTAAAGTGCGACTTGCTTGGGTATGTTTGATTAAACCCAAAAATGCGACCCACTTAGAAAAGGAAAATAATTAATTAATTATTAATTATTGGGTTTGGCCAAAAAGTGCGACTTGGAGATTTGGAGGGTTTTTTGGCTATATGAAGAAAATGCGACTTGGGGGAAAGGGCATTCAGATTATTATTATTTTTACAGAGCAGTGAGCACAGAGCTTTTGCAGACAAAATCCAAGGACGGAAACCCTCTGGATTATTACTCTTGCGGACGGAAACCCCAGGAGCAGTGAGAGAAGATTCCACCCAGGGATCTTCATTGTTTACACAGGTTATTTTCATTTCAGCAGTGTCAGATAGAGAAATAAATTGCAGCAGTGGGCATTCAGGCAACATCAGGAGTGGGGCGACTTGTTCTACAGTTGATGTATGCATTATCAGAGGTATTTTCCATGATAGTTAATTGTTATACATTTCAGCCATATATATATGCCAAATCGATTTGACTGGGATTCATTCTGGTTGAGTTTTTGGGTAGTATCTGTATTATTCCATCTGCAGATTTCTATTTATGTGTTTGCCCTAATTATTTAATCATTAGAAATCAATGTTGAATGTATGGCTGCGTTATTAATGAAGAAATCAAGCATTTAAACCCTAGGCGCCATTTCTATATGTACCCGGTTTGCGGGAGTTTGCAGTATTTTGATTGTTATGCAGTGTGAGAATATTATTTCATGGGTTTATTTGATATTACCAGTTCAGCTCTATACCTGAGCAATATATATAAAAATAAAAAAAAAAAAAAATATTCAGACAAAACGGGTTTGGGATCTTTCAAAAGATGTATAAAATCAGTATATAAGAACTGAACTGTGTAAATGCCATAAAACATGAAACAACTACGCATTGCCCCCCGACATGTTTGTATAAGGAACTTGTGAACATATTGTGTAAGAGCTAGCATTTGGGCTGCTATGTCACCATCAAGTGTTGGGTAGCTTATGTCACCATCAAGTGTTAGGTATTTGTGCCAACATCCAACATCTTTTAGCTTATTTTGCCATTGTATTGGTCATGAAAATCATCAATGCTGATATAATTGAGTAAATATTGTATGTGTAACTGAATCTGTAGAATGAATTTGTGCCAAATCCATGCAGATGTCATATATTTTAAGTGAGTGCCATAAATGTATATGAATCAATGAGATGAACTTTCCCACCAAGTCCATGTAAATATGATAAATGTCACGTTTGAACCCGTAACCTATAGTGATGGACCATCCCAAGTCTAGGTAAATATGATATACACCTGTAATGTGTAATGATGGACCATCCCAAGTCCATGTAAATCTGATATAAACCTATAATTTTTCCTGAATAGCTATGTATAATTTGTGTGAATACCATCGCGTTGTCTACCCTGTGGCATGGTCAGGGCTTACTCGTCTGGGGTTTTCCCATGTTGGGGTTCTTCAGTGTAATCTTTTGTGTTGAGCTCTGTTTTCTGTGGATTTCAATCCTTTGCTTGTTTCATTTACTTATGCAACTGCCTACAACCATTTATAGCACACACAATTCTAAAGAACTTTACTGTTTCTCAAGCAAAATACTAAAAAAAACAACAATTATAATTAACTAAAGCAGGTAGGAGTTGGACACTTTAAGATCAGAAATGCATGTAGGATTTGGACACTCTTTAAAAACCATCACTTTGTCCAGATCTGCATTAACTCCATGTGTGCCAATGACAAGGTCCAAATATTTGATCGAAGTCTGGCCAAAAAATGACTTCTTCATTTGAGCAAGGATCTTGTGTTGAAAAGGAAGATCCAGATTTATGCGCATGTGCCAAGTTATCTTCCCAAATCTTTCCATAGACTAGGGTTCCATCCAATTAGGCGAGGATGAAGATGTCAAGATGTGGCTGGAAAATGTCTTCAATAAGGTGCTTGAAGGTAGCTAGTGCAAGAGGCCAAAATGTTATGTACTTTATTTTTTTGATATGGCAGTTAAATAGTTTTAAGTTGATTATTTTGAATAGGTTCAACTATTCATGTGTTTACTATGATGATAGCTTGAGCTGCAAATTTTCCATGCGAGAATTTTTGCAATACTTTTTTAATACACTTAAATTGATTCTTTATGCCTCAGGGATTTGGGATTCAACAATTTGACAGGATCTATTCCAGATTCATTCGAAAAGCAAACAAGTGAAGGCTATGATCTAGAATATTTGTAAGTTACATGCTAGAAACATTGTTTCTTTGGGAAAAGATGTTTGTTATTTTGTTTTAAAATATAAACAAATAAAATCGCAATATGCAGTGCCTAATCAATCAAAGAACTATAATTTTTTTCAGATTTCCCTGCAAAGGAGAAGTGAGCAAGCTCCAATGTTGGCTACTCTTCCCTAATTATCTTTGTTTACCCACTTCTGCAATTCGCCAGATGTGAAATTGAAGTTGCTAAGAGTGTATATATCTCAAATTTTTCTATTTTATATCCCATATCTAGTTTAACCGGTTTCCTTTTCTTACTAATTATAAAAATCCACTTGAGGCGCAGTTCGTCTTCCTCACATCCTACCTTTTCCCCTCTTTTTCCTCTTCCATTCTCTCCATTTTAAATTTCTTCTCTCTTTCTTCACTTGAGGGTTCAACTAATTTTCCTAGTTTATGAGGAATCTCCTCTTTTTCCCTTAACAGTTGAACTTGGCCTGTAAGCCACAGGCCTCCTTCTAAAACACCACGTCTTCTCTCTAAATCAATAAAGAACAAGACAAAATAATTTTTACTTTAAAAAGTTATCTCCACCTAGCTGTTGAGATTCCAATAAACTAAACTCCATCCCAATTTGATCAAGTGTGATGGCTACAAATGCATGAACTAGCAAATTCGTCCTGGTTTTTCTCATCCTGCAGATATTACTGATGACATACTTAAGGATAAGAACTATTGACATTCCTCATCCTTCCTTAAGATGCCAATATCCATCAAGCTTAGACTAAGTTTCTTCTTGGTCTTTCCTTTCAACGAATTTGTTGTGTACAATGCAGTAGCTCTTTTCCTATCCTGCTTCTTAACCTCACCCTTCTCCTCAAAGTGAACAGCTTTAGCTGGTCAGCCTGCTGCATATGGGAAGATTCAATGAAACTTCAATATATAATTTTATTGATAATGATAAAGTAGTATTTTGGTTTCTTATTGGCATTAAAATCTCTTTTAGTTATGCTAAAGGGATCTTCATGCTAAAGCAAAGTAATGGACAATATGTTTCCGTTTCAGGTACCTTGGAAATAACAGCTTATCAGGAAATCTTGAAGGCCAGCCATGGTTAAACCAAAAAGATTTCTTCAAGTATGAGTGTAAACTATTGTGTCTTCATAAATTTAAGTACAGTTAGCAAAATATGATGTATTTATGCTAATTGTTGCTACTCTGTGTTATATAGAAAGCTGTGTCATAGAGTAATCGCCACTAATCCATTGATAATTACATAGATCCATGAATACAATGACTTTGATTGGAATATGGTGTTTGTATTCAATTTCATCATCTATATTTCTTGTTAACATTTACGTGCCTAAAATACCACAGCATTGGTTGATCATGGTTTTCTATGCTATGTTACAGACTAGGAACGATTATCAACTTTTTCTTAAATGATAAGAACAAATGAGGTTTTCTCATGGTTATTTACCTTAATATTATCGGTATTAAGTCAAAAGAAACCATCAAGGTTTAGTGATAGCACATCCAATTCATCCCTGTATGTACTTTTGGTATGCCTAGATAGTACTCCAATCATTCAAAAAAGAAAGATCCATATAAAATATAACGAATCAATTATTGTACCAATTAATCAGGTGGTCTGTGCCTCGACCCAATTGGTCAATCATCTCTAAAATATTCTAAATTTGACTATTTCAAGCTGGACTAAATTTTAATAAATAAACTTAATTTGGTGTATCTTGATCATATTTCTATTTGATCATTAGGCATCTTGGAATGAAGTATTATACTGAAAAATCATGTGATGCATGTCTCAATCATATATGATAATTGCCTCTAAGATTGTCTAAATTTGACCATTTTAATTTGGATTAAATGTTCATATATGCAACCAGTTCGGTGTATAAAAGTAGGACACAACTACAATGATGTTAAATGCAAGAAGAATTCTACAAGATTCTTTGAAAAGCATATGGCTCACCCAAGAACACATGGGGAAAGATGCCATTCTGAGGAAGGTTTTTCCAGTAGGACTTTGATGGTCTATGTAACTATGTTGTTCAAGGGCACAAAAGAATGGGGAACCTACTATGATACATGTGAGAGTTTTGTGAAACCATTAAAAAGAGACTTATGCCTTTGTACCCAATGCAATTGTAGTTATTTAATAGATGGTTCCTCGATTTCATATATTTGTTCAAGAAGCCGAGCTTCCTACAATAGCAAAGGTACAATATTGTTGTAACTGAGTACTTAACCAAGTAGGCAGAGGTTCTGGCACTACCATGCAACACAACAATGAGTACAACGAAGTCTTTGTCTGAGATCATCACACAATCCGAAATATCGCCACACTCGACAAATGACAAGGATGTCACTTTGTGAATGAAATTATCCATCACTTGATAAGGGATTTTAAAATTTTCCCATTTGCTATCAAACTCATACTATTCAAGGACAAATGGTCTAGTAGAGGTGATGAATAAGATCCAAGTGTCCTTCATACAAAAGTCGTGCAACATTAAAGGCAATGACTGGAAGAGGAGCTTCATGATGCAGTCATGGTTAGGGAGTCAAATGAACAATCGCCGTAGACCGTGCAGCCAAGAAATTTAACACTCACAAACATCAGTTACACACACAATCCATGTGCACTATGGAAAACACTAGACGCTAATTTTATTGTACTCAACGAGGACACTTCAAGACGTGCACACAACACACTTCTTGATTTATTACAGACTTAAAAATTTACAACACTGCTACAATCAGTCCCTTAATGGACTTGCTCTAAATCTCATTACGCTACTCAGACTTCTGTGCCTTTAACAAGTCTATGCTTGAGGCAAATTTGGCACCCACTTTCAAACCTGGCCAACCTTATCTCTTCTTCGTTCTGCTTGCCTAATCCCTGATTAATGGTACCTGTTGTATGTAAGGGCCATCAAGAAATTGTTATGGATGTTTAAACGGTTCAACTTACTCCTATCAAATATCCGTCATTCCCTTGTAACTCTTCAACTTCTTGTCCACTACATTGCGCAGATTGTCGGAGGTGTTACCATTCCCCTTTGTGTGGACACATGGCATTGTTCTGATGTATAGCATATATAAGGTGACACGTGCTTTGGTGGCTGAGATTGTTCATCATCCTATCCTTTTCTGTCTATTGCACGTCCTCATGTACTTTATTGCTGCACAGAATGATCATCATGCAACTGCGCAGGACTTTACTGAACCTTGCAGCAATTTGCAAGGACTTCACAAACATGTAGTGTCCAAAGTAACAGCTTGTGTGCCTAACTCGCAGAACTTCACAGAAACTGAATTCACAATGTTTCGCAGACAGTAGAAGCGTAATGCAACCTCATGGAGTCACACAGATTCATGTAATCACGTGCTACTTCACGGACAGAAATTACGGAGTTCAGCAGATCTCCTTTCATCGGAACATTGCGAATATTTTCACAAGATTGTACAGGACATTGTAGAGCTTTGCAGAGGACAAGGAATGTTGTGCAGGCTCTCAGAATATGTGCGCAGTCACGTAGAACTTCACAGCTACTTGCATTGGTGAACACTGTGAACTTGTGTGAGTCCTTGCAGGACCTTATAGACCAACGACATGGTGCAAAATCTTGCAGTGTCATGTGAAAACAAAGGTGTGGCACATGACTTCACAGACCTCCACTAGTATAAAACGTCAAGGTTGCACATGTGAGCACAGAGGACTTGGAGTCGTCAACCATTAAAAGTTGCACACATTGCTTATTCCTACTCCTACTTGTGTTGGTTGATGCAAGATTGCTCGTGAACCTGAATGCTTCTGCATCAGACATCCTGGGTAAGTGAAATGAACCGAGCTTCTGATCATGAATATTCCATGAGCTCTTCTATGGATTTCCATGTTTGGTAACCTCAGATGTGCTCATCCTAGTTGCATCTTCAGCTTCTCTGCCCCTCCACTTCGCCAAATACTTCTTATGATCCTTCCCTCACATCGTCGTAGTGATTCTGGAAACGGCCGCTCCCTCCATTTATACTCTTACCTTCTCAAGTTGCTGATGTCTCTAAACCACAATTGACGAATCTGTATCTGCACTCTCATCACCTGTTTTTCCCTTGTAGTAAGGGTACACATCTGCTACATTGAAGATGGGGAAATATAAATCCCATTCAGTAGCTCTATTTCCATATGCCTTTTCTGTGAACTTCCTCAAAATATGACGAAGATGCCACCTTATAGAGCCGAACAACGATGCTGCTTCGTGAACATCAACAATTGTTTCTCTCACATTCTCGAGGCCCCTCAGAAGGTCAGCATCTCATTGATATATGTGAAGCAATGCATAAAGCTCGTCTCTCATGCTGAGAAATTTGTACTACTCATTATTCGTCTATATTTGGTGCGGAAAATTTGAATAAACATCTCATAGCTCAATTTTTTGAGTTTGCAGCTCAACAATGGAAAGTTGACAATATTCTGCTGAAAACTCATTATTTTTATGGGCTGTATTTCTGCTGTTCATAATTAAATTTCCAGCTGAGTGTGTGATTAGATTTGATGACGAAAAGTGTCTTACATTCTTCCTAAAATATTTGTCTATATTGTGGTTGATTTATTTGACTATATTCGAGTGATTTTCCTCTAATTCCGGACTGCTGTTATAAAAAACTGACTACTGATTTCCAGCTGTTATAAAAATCAGTTTGCTGATTTAAAAATCTGAATTTAATCTATTGTGGTTTGTGTGGTTTCCTCCTTTTTCAGTTTCAGTCCCAAAAAGGGACATTACAAATTGCCTTACATAGGCTGGAAAATGAAGATCATCAAATCTATGCTTGAAATCAGCAGACATATTGGTCCTTACCACAAGATTCTTGCAACCCATCCTTGTCCAAACTTGGCGAAGAAGATGGCTTTCAATAAGAAGCTCCAATTTGTTCATAATTCTTCAAGTGTTCCCCAAATGGAGGTAATACTATGCATGCGCGGAACCAACCAAAAGTTATCAAGCTTTGGTGCTAATGAAGGAATATAAAAGGACTCTTGAGGCATCATTTACCATCTAGTTTTGGCACATTTTTCCTAGTCTTGAGCATTGAGAGCTTGTTTTCTTTGTTTTTCCACTTGAGGACGAAAACCCTCATGCGTGGCTTCCAAGAAGGACGAAAACCCTTCATCATTGCTTGGTATTGAAGTTAAGGGCAGATTTGAGGAGAGAATATTCATTTTCATATTGTTATTTGCTTCCTACATGCGGAGCGACCTACCTTGGTGTAGGGTTTGAGGGTTTAGTGGACATAAATTTGCATTTTCAGTTAATAATCTGATTTGACATATTTATCAAGGCCGGAATCTGCATTTTAATGATTTTCGGGGGTTTCTAGACCCATAATTCATAATTTTGTTGTGGCTGCTCTTTGCTGGACATTTATTAATTTCCAGCAGTGTGTTGGTTCAGATTTATCATTGTTTATGGTTCTATCGGATGCATAAAAAATATCTCTAATTTGTGCCAAGTTTATTTGAAGTAAACTTGGTGTTTGACATATATTTTAGACTGCTGCTTAAATAATTCAGTTCGCTGATTTTTATTTCAGTCTGCTGGATGTAGAAATCAGATTTGGTTATTTGGTGATTTGTCTAATTTCCTTGGTTGTTGGTCTAATCCCTTGAAAGGGACATTTCATTTCGTCCTACTTTTGTCCATTTTGGTAATTGTTTGAGTTCTCAGCCCTCCCCTTCAAACACTCCTCAGAGTTCATTGTCTAGCCTTTGTTTTTTCGTGAGTCCTCCATAAATCTATCATCATGAAGTTCCAGTACACTGGATATGAGCACATTTCTTCCCTAGAAACCTCTTTGCCTGACATTGGTGATAGTGATGTCAAACACATCAATCTAGATGATTTTTGGGATAGAATAACAAATGACAATCCCACCCTGCTGGCCTAATGTGTTAAGAATAGTGGATTAGCTCATGCTGCTGGCTTCCCCACCTCAGTACAATGCATTGACACAGTTATGGCCTGTGCATCCAATTTCAATCCTCAAACTAAGGAATTGAAAGATCCTCAAGGTCAGGTCACTGCTCAGGTAAGGAATCCCTACTTTTGAAGACTCCAAAATTTTGATCAGAATAGAAGCCCAGAGACTATTTGATCTCGTTCCAGATAAGTACAAGACCATGATTGCTAAATCATGGTTGAAAATCAAAAGAAAAGGACCTTCCAAATTGGCGAAGACACTTTACTGAATTGACGTCTTAGAGGAACTTTCAGATATAATAACACTATTGGCCACGGTAATGGGTATACCATCCACCATTGAGTTTCAAAACTGGATGTGTGTATACATTAACATAATTTGTGAAGGCAAACAACATTTGAAATGGGTGGAAATAATCTATGGAAATCTGACTCAACAGTTTGTCAATGTTCATCAAAGCAAGACATTTCACATGACTTCATAAATGATGTACACTATAGCAAGATACAAGATATGAGAACAACAAGAGTCATCATAGGAGAGTAAACGATGCCTTCACCATGTTTTTGGTCAGAATGCTAGAAGGAAATGTGACTGAAAGACTATCCCCAAAGGCTAGGCAATTGATTTCTACATATGGCATCCTATTCATTCAGTTCAGGAAGTTTTCATACATTCAGACTGCTGGATTTGAGGGGGCACCATACAAGTTGCCGATCTATTGCAATGATCAGATAGTCTTGGTTGAACTTTGTAGACAATTCGATGTTCTTCATAGAACTTGTAGGGACAAAGAAAATTTTAGGCATCCAATTTCCCATCTCTTTGGGGAATTACACTTGCAGATCAACCCTAGATGCTCAAAATGTTGAACGGACTATCTCAGAATTTAATTTCCATACATATTAGAAAAGGGCTTTTTTTGACAGCAAGGGCTTCATTGCAAAGAATCTAAGTATGACTTATTATCACTTGCCCAGTATTCAAGGACTATTGTGATGACTGTGCTAATGAGTATGAAGTTTGGAAAATGATGTTTGGTAGGCTGTCATTACAACAAATCAAAGACATCAAATTGTACACAATTCCAAAAGGGATGGTAGATGATGATTCTGATCTTTATATTGTAGAGTAGATAAGATCCATTCAGTATACTCCTCTGCCCACCATTGATTGGTCTCAGAAGGAGAGAGACAACCCTGATGATTTGAATAATCATGTGCTCCTAAGAACGAGGTACTGGTTCAATAGAAAATTAAGAAATTCAAAGAATTTCAGAAAACATCTTCTTCTCAGGAGGCTTCCACTTCACAAAAAGATGTCCCAACTCAACAAAATCCTTCCTCCTCTCCCTTGGACTTAGGAACCAAAGTTTATATGAAGAAAGATAAGGTAAAGGAGACTGAAAAGGAGATAGAAACTGGTGTCCCTAGGATTTCACCTGAAAATCTGAGACTACCCCTTTTTAAATTTTTCGATCTTTTTGAGCGAAGGGTCATGTTTTTGCTTTTTGCTTTTTGCCTTCGGTTGCTAGCATTGCTCAAAGGTATCTACAGGAAGTCATAAAGCCACGCTCGCCAAATACCCATATGCAAAAGCTCACTCAATTCCCTTCCGAAACCTAGTCTGGTTTAATAAAAGCTTTTTACTTATTTTTATATTAAATAACCAAAAGTTCATTTACAAATAGATTGAGCTAAAATTGGGAAATTTAAGTTATATAAAGCACTTTACCCCATCATTATTACCACACCAGTATTACCTTCATCTCAAAGTGGAGCATTCACATGGGGAAGAGTTTTTACAGACTAGCTAATTAGAGAGATTTTTCGAGCAATTGCCTGTAGCTTCTTTCAGATATTTTGTTTTTATTTATTTCTTTTGTGTTTTGGTTTTGGTCTTTCTTCATTTTCCATCTGGCAATCCCCATAACCTTTTCTTTCTTCGTGCCTGATTTGTTCCCTGGCATATGGTTTTGAAAAGCCATCCATTGTTTTTAATTGCAAATCGACTTGTTCCAGCTGTGATTAATTTTATTCCTGCAAGTTTCAATTATCCAAAGACAAATCGCGGTTATGGAAGATCTGTTTTTCTATTTTTGAAAGAAGCCATGTGCAAAGAAAAGAACACAGTTTTTCAAAAGCAAAATCACTTAAGTAAAAATCGTGGATGTCTATGGCTTTGTCTTATTTTGTGAAATCATCCTCTCCCTTTTGAATCCACACTATCCAAAAGCGTTCAAAAGCACAAAAGCAAAATCACTTCAGTCAAATCGTGGATGTCCAAGGTCTTGTCTTACTTTTGCAAAGCATCCTCCTTCAGTATCCACACAACTTTTGGGGAATGTACGCAATTATTTAAAAAAAAAGAAAGAAAAGCCAAAACTCTCAAGTGAATTGCGTGGATGTTCATGTCCTTGGCTTCTATTTTTCAAGGCATCCATTCTCCTTTGTATCCACACAATCCTCCTCCTTCATAATCCACACAACCTTTTGCAATAAAAAGCAAAACACTTAAGGATTTGCGTGGATATTTGTGACCTTGTCTTCTAAAGTAAAATGATTCGATCATCCTTCTATTCACGCGATCCTCCTTCCCTTGTATCAATGCAATTTTTAAAGCAAAGGAAAATCATTTAAGTGCTTGTGTTGAAGGTCAAAACCTTGGCTTCTAAAAAATTGCGTATTTTCTAAGCATCCTCCTTCCAAATCCACGCAATTTTTGGCTAGGAATTGAAAACCTCTTAAAAGGTATTGCATTGATATTATTTACCTTGGCTTCTAAATTGTAAAGCATCCAATTATCCTTGCATCCACACAGCCATTCTTCTTTGTAAACACGCAGCTTCTAAGTGATTGGCAAATCGTTGATTCCAAGCACTTTGTCTTCTTTTCCTTTCAACGTAGCCTTTCCTTCCTCTATAATCAATGCAATCAATATGGAAGAAAAGCCTTCAAAAGCCCATACATGTTGTTCCCAATCTCTCAGTTAAACTCACGTTGAGCCACTTCTCTTTACTTGCACCCGAAGTAATTCCCAAAATTTAAGGCTACTCATATGCATAAATAAAAGGGTGATGGGTTGCATTTTTGTTTGAACTGTTTATAGGAATATTTCTTTTGTGCACATACTTGTGAGAAGAAAGCTGAGCCCAATGTCGGATACATTAAATATATCTTCAGAATCGGGAGAAGCGGTTGTAGTTTCTACACAAAGAGATCCAATTTTCAAAATTGCAACAACTTCAGGTAAAGTTGGAAAAGGGAAATCTCAGGCAAAAGCAGGTTTAGACAAAATGAAGTGTGATGACAAAGGTTATCCAGCTGAATCATGCATAGTGTCCAAGCTTGCTGAAGTGAGTGATACAAATATGGGGCATGTGTCTATTAGCAAATTAATTGACAGATCTAGGGCAACTTGTGTTAGGAATTCTATATACAATCTAGTGTGAACATTAGTCTAGTTTAAGTGAGTGTTTACAACTCACGTTTGAAAGAGTCTAAGATTGAGTATATCAAAGAGAGATATTTCTGGTATTGGTTATGGTAAATATCCATACTTTAAGGACTGGGAATCCTATATATGTAAAGCTCTTTCAATGAATAAAAGTGTGAGAAAATATTTAATATCATGGTTATTGTTTCGCTCAAGTTTGTTCTTGATTAACATTTGGTACAGAGAAGGTGTAGTCCCGGGTCCATTTGCATTTGTTAAGGTAATGCGACCTGCGCATTATGGAGCTCATGCATATGGCTTGACAGATTTGATTGCCTGCAGCTGAAGCGTGGAAGAACCGGACGGATCCTTGACCTGCACGGAGCTTTGAAAAGCTTGCAGCGATTGCATGTCCCCGTGACCTGCGTACACCCTCGAACGGCGAAGCACGGATCTCAGGGTGGTTGTTAAAAAGCCGCCAGGGGCATTAATGTAAGTCCACGAACATGCAATTTTTTTTTTAAAAGGAGACCCTCGTGCATATCTGACCTCATACACGGCCTCGAAGCTTCCAACATGTCACCTCTGACTTTGACCTATGCATTTTTTTTAATGCGAGCCCGTACATTATTCGAATGGTTTAATAATCTAAGGTATTATGTAATTTGATATTTACTTGATAGTCATTTCTATATATTTCAATGATTTTTTTTTAATTTATACTATAGAAATATCCATGTAAAATTTAAAAAGTAATTTGTTCTTATTACTTTCTAAATATATAGTGTAAATCGGGAGCAATATCGGTTGAAACTGACTCCCCTAAGAGTGCATTTTCGGTCGAAACCGACGCTCTAAGGTATAACGGAAATTCCACTAGACAAATTCAATGGATTGAACTTTCACACCTGGAAAGTCAAAATCCAAATGCAATTAATGCATAAAAATCTATGGAGGATTGTATCAAGGGATGAATCAAAACCCACCGACGCTACAAAACTAATAGAGTGGAAAACAAGGGATGATAAAGCAAAAGCAATAATAGGACTTGCCCTATTTGACACTGAGCTACACTATGTGGATCTGGAAAAATCCTCAAAAACAATTTGGGAACTACTCGGAAAAACTTTTGGCTCAAATGCAGTCAATGCTAAATTTCACTAAAACTGCAACTATTCAAACTCAAGATGAATGAAAATGTGACAATGTCAGCCACATTAATGAACTAAGATCACTCATAAGGCAACTTGCAGAAGTAAAAGCTGTAATAGAAGACGAAGATGCTAAAGCCATACTTCTAAATAGTCTTCCTCCTAAGTACAGTAATGTTGTGTTCACTCTCGGACAAATGTCCACACAATCACTTGAAGACATGATATTTGCACTTCTAAGTGAAGAGAAAAGAACAAAAGATGTGAAAGAAGAAACTGCTTTGTTTGTTAAAAAGAAATACAAGAATTTTTCTAAAAACAAAGAAACCCTGAATGCTTCTATTGCAAGAAAAAAGGACACATACATATTGCAAAATTCGAGCTAAAGATCTACTCAATGGAAATCTTAAACCAAATGAAGCAAATGTTGTTGTGGAAGAAGAATCATAATATGAAGAACCAACACCAGAAGAACCTGACTACAATTCTGATGACTTTCTATTCTAAATAAAGATCATGGAGGCTGGAGGCAACGGAGGAAGGAGGCTGATCAACATCTCTTGTTAGTCACCAACAAAGAGACTGCTTCAAATGTATAGGTGACCTACTTTATTTCAGTTGTGTGTTTGTTTTCTGCTATAATAAGAACAAAAGTGATATTCCTGTTCATATTTGTAATAATCTCCTTTTATGTGAAAAATGATGAGGGCCAATGATAGTACTGCATATCATGATGTGGTTGTAGGTAAACCATCTGTAAAACCTTCATACATGGTTTGTGGTAAACCATATGTAAAACCCACCATTCTCAGTTGTTGGTTAGCCATATGTAAAACCATCGTTCTAGGTTTGTGATTAACCTTTGAAAATCACCAGTATCATGAAAGTAGATGCAAGTACAGGATCTAGGTTTTCCCCATGTTCACACTAAGGGGGTGATTGTTAGGAATTCTATATACAATTTAGTGTGAACATTAGTCTAGTTTAAGTGAGTGTTTACAACTCACGTTAGAAAGAGTCTAAGATTGAGTATATCAAATAGAGATATTCCTGGTATTGGATATGGTAAATATCCATACTTTTAAGGACTGGGAATCCTATATATGTAAAGCTCTTTCAATGAATAAATGTGTGAGAAAATATTTAATATCATGGTTATTGTTTTGCTCAAGTTTGTTCTTGATTAACAACTTGCCGGACACCTCTTATGCGGGCTATAAGGGACAGCGAAATCATTCAAGCTGCAGCATTTCTGGCTATTGCCCAGTTACCTGAATTTGTTCTAGAATGTGCTGAAATCTACCATCCTCTATCTAGAACAATCAGGGATACAACAGGAAATATAGTGATAAGGCTGGATACTCAGTACATCAATTACTGCCTTAAGATTCCTGCAAGATCTAGAGTAATTAAAATCAGCATGCAAGAGGCTATTGATAGGTGGATGAACAACACAATGGACTGTATAGGTATTATGAACAAGAGCTACATGAAGAAATCTAGGCAGCCATCCAAATTTCCAAGGACCCTTCCTAGATCAAATCTGATACAAGAAGTTGATGACATCACCCAATTGTTATGCAAAATAAATAAAGTAACACAAAGAACTTCCACTCATGGATGTGTTACTTCGTTAGGACAACTGAAATCAACAGAGCTAATTCAATGATCAATTGGGCATAAATTATAAGCAACAACATCGGTGAGCAGCTCAAAAAGGTTAGGTAGACACTCAACTTCAAAATGACTTCATATCTTGTGTGTGCCGTAGCCTCAGAACGGGTGTTCTCCACGTTGGACAGAAGAGGGACACTTTCCAAGGATCCTATCTATGAGTGTTACCCACAGCTGGTGATACCTGAATACTATAAGGAATACATGGTAGTAAATGATGGCTTCTTTTATGAAGTCATTTGCAGACTAAATAGTGATTTGAAGGCAAACATAGTAAACAATGAAGCTTGGGAACCTGTTTCTCAGTACGGCTGTGTCTTCATTCAGTTTGTTGATTTCACTAATCTCAGGGTTAGTGGCTTCTCTGGTGCACTAATCAAGCTACCAAGATATCCCAATGATAAGTGGATTATCATGGAGCTATGCAGGCAACTTGTGGAATTGCAGGACTTACAATCAAAACAGCATAGGCTGACATTTAATTTCCCAATCACAGTTGGCCACTATAGTTGCCAGAGTATTTACAAAGCCAGAAATATCCAAGCTGAAATGTTTCTTTACTATGAGAAGGAATCTTTCCAAGCCAGGATGAATTTTGATCCTAATGGAATAGTGATGAAAACAATCTCCCTAGAATACGTGCACATCCTTTCATTGGAAGATTTTTGGCTGAAATGCAGGAATGAATTTGAAGTCGGGAAAAGAGATTTCAACAGATTGACAGCTCGACAAATTTTTGATTTTGATTTGGCAAGAATACCTGCAGACCTTCTTGACGATGGGCATGTGATACTTGATGCATACCATCAAATGGGAGGGGATAAAGCTGTTCTTCAAAGTGGTATGGGTGGCAGCAAAACAATTGAGGAAAGGTCTTCAACAATCCTTGTTAATACCTCAAATTGGTTGTTAACAAGAGGATACTGTTTGGACGAAGCATTAATGCATCAGATAAGGGGGAATTTCAGCAAAAGGAAACATGATGGTGAAAGCAGAAGAAGACCAGAGAAGTTAAAAGTGCTCAAAAGGTCTCAAGCATGAGATAAAGGAAAGTCTTCATCTATTACACAAGTGTCGCTTACTGACAAAGCTTCTACTACATCAACTCATAGCACTTCAGCAGTTCCGGCACCACGGGAAGTAATAGCTATTCTACCATTGAAGCCACCATCATTCATATACAGTCCTCTTTCGCCACCCAGTTCTTCACCTCCTCCTATAGAAGAATTGAGGGCACAGATGGCAGAATTTGAAAGAGCACTTTCCCTAGATGGCACAAAAGGAGAGAGCCATGATACTGTGTTAAATTCTGATACGATAGGGCCTGGGAAAGAAATGGTGATACATATTGATGCTTATCATTCCCCAGATAATAACTTCTCATCTTGGTTGGCTTTGCAAATAGTTCTAGAGGCCAGGGAAGTAATAAACCTGGAAGAAGAAGATTTATAGCTGCTCAAAAGCCTTGCAGGAAGAGTTAAAAAGCCAAAAGCTGCCAAAGTAACTTCAAAGCTGGTCATTGAGTCATTAGGGCAAAAGTTTGCAGAAATATCAACTCCAACTGAGGGAAAGCAAAAGGGAGAACTGACGGCAACAGATATATGAGTGACCAGAGTGCCACTGGGGTAAGTCACCACCGAGGGATTAAAACAAGATACCCAGACATTGATTGATACTATGTTCCTCAATGTAGAAAGGGAGAAAACAGTGAAAACCAAACTCCACGAGCAGATCTCCCAGCTGTGTGAAATTATCACCAAGGTTGTTGAACCTTCTTCTCAGCTAGTACTAGTACATGAGCAAGTAAGCTGTCATTTGATCAAAGAAGTTGAAGAAGCAAGTGATAAAGTCAAGGCTATTGATGAATGGGTAAAAAGCAAATCATCCACCAAGCGGCAGAGCAATTCAAAGAAGTACCAAATAGCTTGGAAAATATGCAAAGAACATTGACTCAATTAAAAGAATTGATGACAAGTACAGAAGGTGAAAATACAGTTGCTGAAAGCCACTTGGAGACTTCGGCTAAAATAAATTCACTGCCTGAGAGTCTATTGATTGAAGAACAAATTGTACCAGATGGATCAATACAAAAGGGTAAGCAACTGGAAATGAAAAAGTCTTTCCGCATGAAAGTTCTCAAGCATATGCTGGGTGAAATGTAGTTGTTGGAAGACAAAAGGGAAGAAGTGCCGGGGAGTATAATCTGTTTCACTACAGAAGAAGCAATTGATGGTGTCCATTATTATATAAGGTTCATTCCTGACAAACCACCAGCTTGCCTTGCAGAAGTTCTTCCATTTCTCCAAAAAAAGATTGATGAAGCCGTCATACCTTTCACTTTTGATTCAATTGAAAAATTAGTAAGGCTTCATGCAGATGTCAAGGGATTTGGACCTAGTTTAGAGAGGGTAAAGACAAGCATTAATATCCTATCCAGGGAACTCCTAAGGTTCAAGACTGAAAGCGGAGCTATTGCTAAGGTAGATGGGAAAACAATGAACTACATGCTTGACAAATACAGTCAGTATCAAAACAAAGGGCAAGTATGAAGTGTTGTAGCTGGAATATCTTCTTTCTTCTTTCTTCTCCTTTTTATTATTTTCACGGACAAAAATTTGTAAAGATGAAGTAATTGGGTTAAAAGCCATTTCTTCAAGTTGTTTGAAAAGTACTTTACCTAAGAATAGGTGGCAGACATGCAAAGCATTGATTTAGTCTTCACTTGAAAATCATGCATGTCAAGTAAAGAGAAATATTACCAACTGTTTCCTTTTTCATAGCTTCCACATGCGGGAAATCATTAAAAGTTTCTTATTTGTATTTTCCCTCTATACACTATAAACAGAGGAAGAAGTCTACGGGCTAATCATCAATAATCAGAACTTGTTTAGCGAAGGCTTTTGTAACTGGAGCATTTTTAAGATTTCAGACTTTGTGCTAGAAGCCTTGATGTGATTTTTGTAAAAGCTGGAATTGAATAAAAGGTGGATTTCTAGAGAACTTTGCGTCAACAATGCTTTGCTAAGTATTTCTATTCAATGGTTTTAAATAAACTTTGTGTTATCTTAGATCTAGGCTAGAAGTTATTTCTTTCCCTTATAGCTGAATATTGTGGTTTCTTTGTTTATTTACTTTGTGTGGATGAGACAAACTCTGATAACTATTTGTTGATTCAACACATCTTCCTTCTTTCCCTACTTCCGTTTTTCCCCCTTCTGCAAATATTCCCAACACAATTGCTTACTTGCTGCAAAATTACTCAGCAGTGGTTCACGAGCTGAGGAAATTAAAGTAAAACCCCAAAAAGTAGTTATTAGGATTCACAGTGTAAATAGATAGACATCTTACACGGGAGCTTCACCGTTAAATGAAGGAGTTTATCTCATGGTTGCCTAGGTTTTACGCTGTGCATAAAATCTAGCCAACAGAAACACCTGAACAAGGAGTGGAGCGTGAGGCTCTCGTGTAAGATTTGTCAATAAAATATGCTAGCATTTATTCAAGGGTTTTACTTTAACCATGCAGCTCATGAACCATAGCTGTATAGTTTTGCAGCAAGTAAGCAGTTGTTTAAAGAAAGAGAAATATCTAAAGAAGAAGGAAATAATATAAACACAATGAAGAAATAGGAAAGATGTGCAACCCAATCAATAGATAATAGAGTTAATTGCATGCACATAGACAGAACCAATAGATATCAACACATAAAATTATAAGCAAAGGCAACTTCAGATCTAGATCTAACATAACACAAAGTTTATAAGTAGATCTAAGACAAAAGCTAGGAACAAAATGCACCGTGACACAAAGTTCTCCGGAAATCTGCTCCTTTGTATTCCTTTGCTTTCAAATAGCTATTGGGGGTTTCAGCACAAAGTCTTAAACACAAGAATGCTGCTTACAAATTTTGATCCTTTAACCTGTAGGTTTTTCCTCTACTTATAGAATGTAGAGGGGAAATTACAAATAGGAAGCCTTTAGTGAACTGGCACACGTGGAAGTCGTAAAGGAAACAACTGGCAATCTCCCTCCTGGAATTCCTCTTTGCATGACATGCATGATTTGCAACTGAAAATAGAACCTTCTATTTTGCACGTCTGCCACCTATCTCCAAGTAGTTGACTTCTTCAAATAATGACTTTTAAACCAATCACTTAATTTGTATAATTTAATTGATCGCTCAATTACTTTGTCGGAGGAAATAAGAGAAAGAAGAAGAAAGAGGAAAACTACAGTCTTGTCCTTTTTCACATTCTGCATGCAGCTGATTCTTTTGCTTTTGATTCTCACTAAACTGAATCCGGAAGCAGCTGGATCTGAAAGCGGCTGGATCTGGAAGCCAGTGACTGTGATTTGCTTGCGGGTATTGCCTTTAACATGGTCTTCCTTCTTATCCTTGAAGCTTTTGCAGTTCTTCTCCAGTACATGCATTAGTGCAATGTTTGCCGTAAATAACTCGTCATTTTTATTTTTAATTGCATATGAGCAATTAAAAATTCTAGGAAAGCACTCCGAGTGAATGCAAATTCAATGAAAACTTCAACTGGAAGATTGGGAGAACATGCAAAAGGTCCTGGAAGGAATTCTCCATGCACTGACTTCTTCACGGGCTGCATTCGAAACAAGAGAATGAAGCCTTTGCAATTATGAATCTGGATCTGAATCTGGATCTAGATCTGAAAGCTATGCATGATTCTGCTGATCTTTCTCATTCATCCCCCTTTGCCATGGCTGGATCTGATCTTTGTCTGAGCAATTCTTTTTCTTTTTATTCGGCCGGAATTCTTTACAACCGGTGCAGATCTGGATATTTCTTCAGATTCGGAGGATATGTTCAATGTATTGGACATTGATTTAAGCTCCCTTTCTCTTATAAAAGCACCTGTAATGAATTCCTGCAATTAATTCAGACAAAGATAGCAACCGGAACATGAACACTTGATTTTAATTATAAAAATCTACATATATCAAGCCTTGCTGCCCCAAAAATTTGATGTTTTGTTTGCATGCAAAGCAAGCATGAATTTTATCAACTTCACCTGAGCACCTGTACCACTATGCAGACAATTATTCAGACACAAATCAAGCTCCTTCAAACCTAGGCGCCAAATTTTGAAGCTTCCAGTAGTAAATACACTTCTTCTGAGCAAAATTCCTCTTCAAATGGGGCGCCAAAATTGTCTGGGCTGCACTTCTTTGCTAAAGAATTAATTAATTCATCCTTATGGCAGCCCATGCTTATATAACCCTCATCATTCTATAATTAATTATTGCCCCTCCTATTCCTGACAATTAATTAATTAATTAACAAGCTTTTCTCTTCAAATGGGGCGCCTATTTTGTGCATGTTCATGGCTGCCATTAAATAAATTAAATTTATTTAATTTTAGCTCTCTACTTCCAGTTCACTTAAGCTTCACAGTGTGCTTTGACCTCATCCACTAAAAATAGGAATTAATTACATCAATTAATACTTTAAAAAGTATTATTTCTTCCAAATGGGGCGCACTTTTTGACATGAAGGGGCTGCATTAAATAAATAATATTTATTTAATTTTAGAAATCTAATTCTAATTTCCTTTTATCCACTTTTCCCTTGTTGACTTTTCCTCATGCTTGGGCGCCAAATTTGGAGAAAGAATTAATTAATTAATGCATTTAAAGCTGCCCTTCTTTCCCAAAAGGGGTCGCACTTTTTGACATAAGGCATTTCTATTTTTAAAAGCTAATTTTCAATGGGATTATTCACCCTGCACCGCAGCTCCAAAAATCCCATGATCCACTTAAGCTGTTTGACTTTCATAATGGGATTTTTTACCCTGCAAGGCAGGTAAAAAAATCCCATCAATGCCTTAAGTGATTTTCTTTTATTTCACAATGGGAATTTTCACCCTGCAAGGCAGGTAAGAAATTCCCGCCTGCCTGTTGCCTCTAATTTTCCCATTGTGACTTAAGTGGCGTTGCTTCCATGGGAAAAAGTACCCTGCTAGGCAGGTACAAAAATTCCCACCTGCCTGCTGCTACCAAAAATCCCATTGTAGCTTAAAACCTTCTTTTTCCAAAAATGTGGCCTGCCCAGAAGAAGCTTTTTCGTGCATGACTTCGTCTTTTCAGAGAGAACCAGACCTCCTGTGACAAATTCCTTCTGGCATAACGTCCATAGGTGATCTCCAGATACTCCAGGCAAGAAATCAGATTAAACCGGCAAAGGAATTGACCTAGAGAAATTTCACAGAAAACAAAACGGGAAAACAACAAAAACGCAAAACGTTGCCAGAAGTCACAGATAAAGCCCAGGATTCATTCCTGGTTAAAACCCTACTGGTATATGGGAATATTGACATGTAAGACCACAACAGGGTTAAACCGGAGCACAATTTGCCTCAAACGGGGCTCAAAATAATTAAATACAAATTTCCCGCAGGCAAAACCCCAACGACAGAATATAACGATTTTGGGCATCTGGGTATTTGGCGAAATTGGCTAATATGGCTCTCTGGGAATATCTTGACACAATACAGACACTTTCTGGCAATAAAAACACAAAATGACCCATTATTTTAAAAGAACGAATTTTTTTAACATGGGGTAGTCTCAGATTTCAGGGTGAAATCTGGGCACACACAAAGTTCTTTTCAACTTATGCAAGCAACCATTTTGACATAAGACATTTAATGTCTGAGTTACCATATATTGCTAAAGAAATTTTAGTATTTGTAAACAAAAACTAATTTCAATCTCATACTGAAGTGAAAAGAATTAGTTTTAAAATAAAATTTAAAAAATTGTGGGATTGCCTATTGGATTACAGCATGAAGGGGCAAGGGAAATAACTTTCAAAATAACAATATCAACTTATTGAAAGAGACAGTAGTACAAACCATTGACAACCGGCTTGTTGGTAGAAAGAAAGTAATCCTATTTAGAGTCAGCAGGAGTAATCTCACATTTAATACACCAGAGAATATCAAAGCATAAGAGAAATTGTTAAATGAAAACAGGAAAAAAACAAATAATATCAAAAAACAGTTTAAAGAAGCAAACTATAAGACATATCGCATCCCGTTATGCAACTGTTTGATAAAATTTAGAAAGCTCACCAGGGGCTGAAGATCCCACATGTCTGCATGCGAGTGTTCCCCAAATCATCAAATTCAGGCACTCCAATGCCTGGATTACCCAAAACTGCATATGGGTGTTTAGCAAATCTAATCAAATTCGGAGGCACCCTAAATGAAAATCTTGCAATTAGGCCTCCCTAGTGGAAGCCCATTGAAGAGTTGCCCCACCTGATAATGGAAGGGTTTACAAATAACCACCCTGGCTTGTATTCATTAAGTTCTGTTAATTAACCTGCACTGCAAATATGTACTCAAATTGGAGTGATATGCACTCTGGCATGAATAACAACGGTGTTAGTCAAAGGACCCCGTTTGTACTAAAAGAGTAGGAAGATGCCCAGAGAAGGATCAATAATGATGATCTACTGTCACCATGGCAGACACTGGACAATGCACAGAGCTCTGATGATTGTTTGACTTTTTTCTCGTCGAAAACATTGAATCAGTATCGTCAGCGAAAACCTGGCTATGTTGCACCTTTTAGTTCATTTCTTTCAGATCTGATGACAAGCTTATATCTTATCTCTTCAAATTTGATTGTACCTTGACCAGAACGATATTTTCCAATTTTTGATCCTACTAGTGGGAAGCAATAGGTACTTGTGAGCCCCTTGGTGAGGATTTGCATCATGAGAGCAACCTGTCCATGGCTAGAATTATTCAGGAGGGAGGCTTGGAGAGTGGGTACCTGGAATGTTTCCTGCTACAGAATGAACCAACTTTGTAGTCTAACCAGTGCCCTTGCATCACTATAGATTAAGGATCAGGCCAACAAAGATGTGTTATTTTCAGCTTCTTTTATTTGAATTGGGTAGGATTGAGTTTTACTATCAAATTTAGAGGGCTTACTCCTCAAACACATGCAACCAGGGAAAAAAAAGCTTTCGGAAAAGCAGTTGTGTAGAGAGAGAATGGAGACCAATCACTTAGTTCTATGATAGGAGTCTGGAATCTTCTATTTCTATTCTCTCTCTACACAGTTTTTGTGAAAGTTATTGTTTCTAGACATTATGGGCCTGCGAAGCTTAAATCCAGTAATGTCCAATCAGCTCAGTCAATGGGCCTTATGATCTGAATAGACATCCCTCAAGAACTCAAAGACCATTGGATTAGATCATCTGTTATGTACTAAGCATAGTCATTGTCGATGAATGTGGCTTTGAGTCGATTGGTAATATTGGGATTAAACTATATAGGCTGCAACCTGGAAAAGACTATTTTTGGTCTCTTAGCCATGATTACATAATCAAGCATCAATTGGCTCTAATATATCGTTAGAATTGGTTAAGTAAAACAATGTACAGACTAGTTCACCCTACAAGCTCCATATTCTACATCATTGGAGAACTTGGAGTCAGTTGGAATGAGCTCATCCATGTTAATCCATGAGATGGTAAAAGCACCCAAATCACCTATAGGCTCAATCAGATATTTTTGGATTGTTTGTCTGTGCTCGGATTTTACGGATTGAAACTGTTGTTTAAGAACATTATAAAAATGGTTCTGAGCTTTGTAATTTCTTTTTACATGACCAAGAGTGACTTGGTATTATTACTGTTGCTAGAATATAAATTGATTTAAGGTTGAGTTTCAACATCAAATAAAAATGCTAATAACAATTGAAGATGAATCTGAGTATTACTGTATCCATCTTTTGAGACCAAATCATTTATGAGATTAGTGACAGTAGTTTGAATTGTTGTCTACCTTTTCTTATGTTTTACATATTGTAATATTTCTTTTAGAGAACTATAGAAAATGGTATCTGAATGGAGCAATTTGATTTTCTACATTAGTGTTAATTGGCATGGAAATGACTTTTGCAAGAATATATACAGGTTCATCACCAAACAGTTGACAAGTTGATGCTCTGTCTCTACAGATATATTTCCAAGATGCTCCTGGTTCTGAACTTCGGTTGAGACTGCCAGTAACATCACGATCTCCGATTATTGCTGGTCCCCAGCTCTCCCCTGATGGCACCATGACAGCTGTTCGTAAGGAGATGATGAGATTTATGTTATGCCTAGTATCTTATGGGGAACCAAAACAGATAACTTATGGTGCAAGAGGAAGTCCCTGGAAGGTGAGCTGGGTTTTGCAAAGGTATTCCTTAATTAATGTATAGATTGAGATAGTGGCAGTCATATGTTCAGAATTGGAAACTTTGACTGGAATGATGAAAACATATTGAGGAATGCTTATAAATGATTGTCTGAAGCTCTCTTCAACTTAGTTCTTACACTGCATGGGTTGTAAATTCATAACAACTTTTTCTGTGTGAGGATCGCTAATGCTTATTATTCCAAAAGCTTGAAAAAGCACCCTCTAAACTAATTCGTTTTGATCTGCTGTGAATTGCTAGCCTCTCACAATAAAACATATGATTGCAAATGCATGTCAAAAGGCTAAAAACTAGTCCTAGGATGAAGCTACTGCATTCAAATAGGCTATTGTAATATCAAATTAATGCCATGAGGACCATTAGTGATGATGTCATCAAGATGATTCAAATTTGAAGTGAAGGGGTCTTTGATCCAAGGCTGTTCCTGTTGACATGAAACAATTTAGCCACAATTCCAATAGTGGGCTGATGAGGGAGGCCAAATTTTTTCGTTTGAAGGATTTATTTTTTATAGGTGAATTAGTGTTTCATTTATTATCGGTCAAAGTTGTGAACAGTGTCCATAGATATAGTATAAAGAAATCCTACTTCACCTCACGAGATCTTTTTTGTTGTTTAAGATTTATGTTTGATAGGTGAATTAGTGTTCCAATGTCCATAAATATTGTATAAAGAAATCCTACTTCACCTTATGAGAAAATTTTTCTTTCTTAAGATTTATGTTTGGTAGTTGAATTAGTGTTCCATAATTATTGGGCAAAGTTGTGAACCATGTCCATAGATATGGTATAAAAGAAATCCTACACTCCTTGCAACACATATTTGTCTAAATGTAATGCCCATTTAATATTTTAACAAAGAAAACACATAAAGCAAAATAAAGCAGGTCAGGCAACATATAGTTTGTACCTTGGTATTATTCATGACCAAGGTTGAATGAGTCCAATTGTTGGTTGCCTATTCATCTAGATTCATCACTCCTAGCTTTTGGATTCCACCCAAATTAAAATTGATAAAACCCTAGTTTGCGTAGAGATCTTAGAGACTAATGTGCAATCAGATTAATAAATAAATGCTCCAACATTCAAATCTGATAGTACATGTAAAATGATAAAAGTGAAATTGCATTCAATAAAGGCACATGCTAATTATAGTAAAATACAAGATGGGTGCACTTAGCTCTTTGATTGGTTTAGAAATTGATCTGGGTGTGACAAAGGGATGAATTGGGATGGAAATCTCCTGCAGATGCTTTGTCTCTGATTCTGGAACTGCACTGTGCTCAAGGACGAAATAGTTTTGCATAGGACTGAACCGTTTGATGGTTTCATCTTGTTGGATGGTTTGGTCTAGATTGCAAATGAGGCTCTGTAACTCCTAGGACCTTTGCAAATGACTAGCATGTGCCTCGTTGTGAAAGATTAGGTCTCAACAATGTGCAAAACCCTCTTAAATCAACCATCTTCATATGAAATCCTAATCTTATGTTAAAACCTTGCAAAAAGCCCCGTTTTAAATTAGTGGTTGGATTGAAGTGCAATACGTACATTGCCTACGTTGGCACCACTCTAAAGAGGCCTTAAACCATACATAATTCTCCACCTAAAGATGTGACATAATATTGTATGGATTGCAACTATATTCGATAACTTGAACACGTGATAAATGATTTGTATTGATTTGGTGTGCTTGTGCTTGACTTGGCTTTGTAGGTTCTTAATTTGAGAAGCTTGACTTCTTGGACTTGGTTTAGAGTGCTTCAGACCTGTATAGGGGCTACTCTTGATATTTGCTACTGCTTTAGGTAAGTTTGTCATGGCCCCTTTTTCAAATAGAGTAAAAATAATGAAGTTAATATTTGTAAGTTGTCAAGTAACTTACTTTTTATTAAAAAGTGACAACTTATTATTACTTTATTATAAAATAGTACCAAGAAGGTGGGAATTTCTTGGCTGCATAGCAGGTTACTTTTTCCCACCAAAAAAGTTTATTCACCCATGCAAGTCGCACTTTATCAAAGGAAGCTATTTTTAATACAAGTCGCACTTTTTGGGAGATGTTTTAATTTGCCAGTAGAAATTTTTGGTAGTGGCAGGCAGACGGGAATTTCTTACCTGCCTTGTAGGGTAAAAATTCCCATTATGAAAGTCAAATAACTTAAGTGGAAGAGGGGATTTTCGGAGTTGCAGTGCAAGGTGGAAATTCCCATCAAGTGGACTTCTTATTTTTAGCAATTCCTCTTACCAAAAAGTGCAACCCACCTTGGGTGATTAACAATGCATTTAATAATATTTATTAATGGTTTATTCACCCAATTTTGGCGCCATAAATAGAAGGAAAATCAATGCAAGTGGAAGAGCTAAGGAGAAGTCAAGGATGCATGCTAAAAATAAATAAAATAAATTATTTAAAAAGCAACCAGCAGAATGCAGAGTTGGGCACCCAAATTGGATGAATAAACATGACTATTAATTAATTAAATTGCCAGAAATAGGAAGAGACAATTATTAAAAATAGCATGCTGGAGGTTATATAAGCATGGGACAACATAAGGGAGAGACAGTTAATTCTTTTTGATGAGGATTGCAGCCCAGAAAGGTTTTGGCGCCAAAAGAAGGAGGATTTTGCATTAAAGTTTATTTTCCACTGCTGGGAAGCCTCCAGTTTTGGCGCCTAGGGTTAGAATAGCCTAATTTTGGTCATTCTGAGCATCTGCATGTTGTTATATGTGCCCAGGTGAATTAAATAATATTTTTGCTTGCTTTGCATGCAAGCAAAGCCTCAAATTTTAGGGCAGCAGACTTTATATGTAGATTTTGGTGATAAAAAGCAAGTGTTCATCCCTGGACCCCATCTTTGTTTGAATGTACTGCAGTATTCATCACAGGTGCTCATATAAGTAAAAGGGAGTTCAAATCAGTGTCAGGTACATTGAATATATCTTCCGAATTTGAAGAAATTGCCAGATCTGCACAAATTGATCCAATTACAAGGGATTCCAACAAAATTAAAAGAAAAAGAGCTCAAACAAAGATTGTTCCAGCCATGATGAAGCATGATGAAAGAAAAGGATCAGCATAATCATGCATAGCTTTCAGATTTGCTGAAGTCAATGATACAGACATAGACCCTGAACCTATCACCAATTTAATTGACAGATCCAGATCTCATAATTGCAAAGGCTTCTGACAAAAAATCATCCTCTTGTTTCTAACAAAGCCCATGTAGAAGTTAATGCATGGAAAATTCCTTTCCGGAGCTTGTGCATGTGCTCCCAATCTTCTAGTTGAAGCCTTCATTGAATTTACTTGTACTTTCCTTCACTTTGAGTGCCTTCCAGAATTTTTAATCGCTCATATGCAGTAAAAATATAAAAATGATGAGTTTTGTCTAAATTATTTACGACAAACATTGCACTGGTGCATGTATTGGAGAAGAACTGCAAAAACTTCAAGGATAAGAGGGAAGACAAGTCAAAGGCAATACACGTAAGCAAATCACAGTCAGTTGCTTCTAGATCCAGTTTGGTGAGAATCAAAGGCAAAAGAGTCAACCGCTTGCAGAATATGGAAAAAGAACAAGACTGGAAGTGTTGCAGCTTTCTTCTAATTTCTTTTCCTCTTTCTTCTTTCTTTTATTTTCTCCGACAAAGTAATTGAGCAATCAATTAAATTATAAAACTTAAGTGATTGGTTTAAAAGTTGTTACTCGAAGAAGTCAATTACTTGGAAATAGGTGGCAGACATGCAAAATAGAATGTTCTATTTTTCAGTTATAAATCATGCATGTCATGTAAAGAGGAATTCTAGGAGGAAGATTGCTAGCTGTTTCCCTTTTCATAGCTTCCACATGCGAGAATTCATTTAAAGCTTCCTATTTGTAATTGCCCTTTATACACCATAAATAGAGGAAGAACCTATGGGTTAAAGGATGAGAATTTGTAATCAACATTCTTGTGTTCCAAAATTTGAGCTGAAACCCTTGATATCTTTCTGAAAGCTAAGGAATTGAAAGGAGGCAGAATTTCAGAGAACTTTGCGTCAATGGTGTATTTGTTTCTGATTTCTGTATAGATCTTTGCATAAACTTTGTGTTGTCTTAGATCTAGATCGGAAACTTTCCTTTGCTTCAAATTCTGTATTTCAAGATCCATTTGTTTCGTTTATGTGCATGTGATCAACTCTGTCAACTATTGGTTAAGTTGCGCATCTCCTTTCCTTTCTTCTCGTATTTAATTATTTCCCTTTCTTGCACATATTGCTTACAGTTGCTTACTTGCTAGGAAATTGCCTAGTTATGGTTCATGAGCTACGCAATTAAAGTAAAACCAATAGATAGATATTAGGAAATATAACTGACAAAATCATACACGGGAGCCTCATCGGTAAATGAGGGAGATTTATCTCATGACTGCTTAGGTTTTCAGCTGTGCAGAAAATCTAGCCAACAGTAATTAACCTATGTGCACATTTTAAACTATTTAGAGATTCCCACTTGTAGCGCTAGGCATGCCAATGGGTTACAATGCAAATAAAAGAGATGACTCGATATATTAGTAATGTCCCGAAAAAGGGGACATTACATGCCATCATGTCCATTAGATTTGAGGAACCAAGGATGTTGAGACCCTTGGTTTTCTTTAATGAGTTTGTTTCATGTGTAGGTACAAACAGGAAGCCAAAGGAGAAGCTAAAATTTATTTGGGATCCGGGCTCTTGCAATTGCTCGAGGACAAGCAATTTTGAGTGGGGAGGAGTATAATGTCCCCTAAATGGGACATAATGAGAATTGCATTCATATTTCTTCTAGTTTCCATTATGTCTTTGTTTGGGTCAAGACTCAATATTGGCTCAATGGATGATGAATTCTACTTGATGAAAGAACGTAAAAGTATTTTTAAATACTTTTATGGCGAGATGGGCATGAAGGCCTCTTAATTTATTTGAAAATGGTGGAAGGACTTCTAATCTTTATAGGTTGGCCTTGGTTAGAAAGCCTACATAGAGGTTAATGAAGAAATAGAATTACTTGAAGGCCGGCCTATGCATTGGGCTTCTAATTGGATGTTGGTGCCACTTGAAGATATATAAAGACATGGAGGTTCATTTGAAAAGGTTATGTATGTTTAATTTAAGAATTGATATCTTGGGTTTGTGCACAATATGCCCTAATCTCCACTAAAGACGAAAACCTTTAGTGTGGCTCAATGTTGGGGACGAAAACCTCCATTGTTGGAAGATTGAGGAATGAAAACTCCTTAAGCTTTAGGGGAATCCCATACGGGGGTTTCCAAAGTACTTCAAGGTGGTTTATTGTTGGTTTTTCCCACTTCTTACCCTAGGTGACTTGCATGGGTGGAAGGTTTTGTATGTTTTAGGGCTGATTTCACTATTTTGGTTTGATATTCTTGTTCGGCATAATTTATAAGGTTGTAATCTGAACCTTGGAGAATTTATGCGAGGATTTGCTATTTTTTCTAGCCCTCGGTTTGGGCTTAACTGGTGCTGTCATAAATATTTAATTCCAGCTGTGTTTATCAGGTATTTCTTCCATAATGATGTATTTGTGATGCATAAATATTTCCGTGGCTAAGATAAATTATTTTGTGGCATTCTACATTGATTTACATAGTGAAAAGTGGATTCAAATCTCATAGGCAGTTTGCTAGGAGACTGCAGATTTTGTATTGGTTGATCATTCTTAAGATATTCTCAGCTATTTTCAGTTTGTTGTGTGTGCGCTTTAAGGTATTTTCAGATCAGATCTTGTGGTGATAGCTGGTAAACTCTTTTTCTCCATATTTAGCCCAAAAAGGGACATTACACCCTAATTTGCCCCAGGACAGAAACTACAACCCTTATCTCTTCAGATTTGGCATCAAATGGTCAGCTGTATTCCTCTTTTAATTTCAGTTCAGAAATAAACTGAAATAAATTCATCTTCTAATTGTAAAAAATATTTTCTTCCATATTTATGTGCCAAGTGGATTTCTAGAGGCTTTGCCCCTTGTGGGTATCTCTAATTGCTGGTTTTCCATAAATAAAAGCAAGAAATCAGACTTCTGTACCTTTTATTGATAAGTGTTTGAATAAAAAACTGTTTGTTGCAGATTGGGTATAAGAGTTTATGTGAAAATCCAGAATTCATTGTTTTGTGCCCTTAAGGGCCATTACATTTTTGATGATCAATTTCGATGTCATATATTGCAATTTTGGGATCAGCACACCACAACATTAGCACATTCCAAGCAGTCTCCATAGCAATGCACCAATCGGGGCCATGTGCATGACCTATGCACAATATCGACCATTTGCACAGCACCCATAGACATAACGTGCAACACAGTTCTTTCATGAACATCTGTAAATCACATTTTCCATGTGAGGACACTGTGCTATGACGCACGATGATAGGTGGCACTCATAGGGCTCACATCATGCAAACACATCTATCAACCCATTGCACATCTAGCAATCAAGCTATGCAACCATTTGAAGGTGGAGAGTCATACATGAAAGTTCAACCATTTCAAATTCAAAAGTGGTTCTTTTAGCCTTTATGGCTTTATAATCTATGTATACATATTTGTATCGTTAGATAGCAATTAGATGGAGAGGATAAACAACTATACATCTCTCGATAAAGTATGCCATGTACAGAACACACAAATTAATAAATTTTTCTGCTCCACTTCTATTGTTCTTTATTCTAAATCTTGTTTCGTATTGAATCCACATATGTATATAACACATCTACATCCTCATTTAGAATGCTAAATCCTCATTTAGAGTGTTGATCCCAAACCTTCATGATCCAGATCACTCCTGGTCCAGCAATGGCCAAGGAGGTTGGAATGGTTCAAACACAAGACCGTGTCTTCTTTTTATTGATTGTAACATAATGTTTTTCCTCATCTCCTCGATTTCAAACAATTGAAGAAAGATTCTTGTTGGATATACGAAAAATTCCATCCTCTCTAAACATTCTCAATGCTATGCAATCCTCCTCAAGGTTCAAACCATGGGAATTACATAGCCTTGGATTCTTGGTACAAAATTTTACGCTTATGTAACATATCATGTTCAAGACAAATAGAAGAGCTTTATTTTGCTATATATTGTCTCTATCAAATGTGTAATGGTGCTTCCCCATATGTTCTTTCATTTCCATTACATGTTCAACAAAATTCACATATTAATTAAGTAGTTCAATTTCTTAGTTAGTTTGTAGATTTTCCTCCTTGCAACTCATGGGTTCGGCATGGATCACAATGTGGCATCTATTGCATTCAAGAGATAATGCATACATAGTCGGTTCGCTTACTTTAAGATTCTAGCTATTAGAGATTGAATTAGTAGGTTTTCCTCACATAAAGGTTCATCTAGAAAATTTATATTCCCAATTTGAAAATAGCAATAGCAAGTTCCTTGACATATTTTCCATAGAGCGCAAAACAAAATTTGATACGCTATTTCTAGACGAGAATAGTTTGCACAATGAAGAATAAATTTTCTTTGACCAAGTGCTTTTCATTGAGAGCATGCTTGATATAATGAAGCAATTTTCTTTAAAAGTAGGGTTGCCTTGATAAAGCATTTTTAATACCATGGGTGTGCATTCTAATTATTCATGTAACTAGTAAAGCTTATCTCACTAATATTGAGGTTGATCAGTCATCCTAGAAACAATCATCTGCATCAATTTTGACAAGTATGCTACATGAATTCCTGATAACAATGTATTTAGGGGGAAAAATAAAAATAAAGGGGTTGTTTTCATATCAAATGGGAATTATCTCCTTTAATGGAAAAATAAATATACTTTCAAGCCTATGCAAAATTGCTTGCATTGCTATATAACTTGCTTTTAGAACTTAGAGTTCCATGCATGAAATGCAAGATGTTAAAGTGGAAACAGAAGGCAATCTAAACATTAACTAATATTTATGATGCATTTTCTTCACAAATTGAAGCTCACATTGAGCACTTGTACTGTGCAGAGACTTGTCCTACAACAACTATTCAGGAGATTTTCCTTCATGGTTGACCGATAGCACAAAATTGTAAGTGTGCCATATGAATAATCGGTCAGGACCATGTATTCCTATACTTGGTGCTTTTTCTTAGGTTTAGAATGAGTCTCCCATATCCTCTATGTAATAATCCAACTTGAAACAAGATTATTTTAGAGCTCTCTTCCACATGCCAATATTGCTATACAGTTCATATTCTGTGATTAGTTGTTTTTCTTTTCTTCCGATCTAAAGAATAAATATCGTATCTACTCACATTGAGTGTTGTTTCCCATTAATTTACAGGAATTTGATAGGGAATTCATTTAATGCCAATCCTTCTCAGAAAAGGTGTTCTTATAATACACCCTTTGATTTGATTTATTAATATCATATATTGAATTTGTTGCAACACTAGATTACCTGGAAACAAGACTATAATTGAATTTCCTCATGGTATGCAAAAATAGTACCGATGTTTCCTTGATTGATAGTCACTAATGGACATAATTTTGTTGTTGAATTGTTTCCAGAAACGAAGCTTATCTTCAAAGAAGCTTCATATGCGACAAAAAAGATCGCCACTGTAAGTTGGTGGTTAGCATTATTTGATGGTCCATTGTCGTTGTGGTTGGCCCAAGTGCTCAAAGAAAATGAACAGCAGGAACCATGTTAGAATTTTAGTTTGAAGAGTTTTGGGGTATAATTAATGTGTTGATGGTTCTGGATATTGTATGAAGCAGTGTGTCTGTTAATGTGCAGACCCATCACTTCCTCATAAAAATATATTTTTGAAAACTAATACTCATCTTCTGTCACCGATGCTAGTTGTGCTAGAGTTTGACTTTGTTCCTCTTTGATTGATTAATTCTCTGTAGTACTATACATTATACATGTTCACATTGCATCATTATAATAATAGTAGTAATGGCGGTGGCAACAGTTTCATTTGTTTGCAGTTTTTGAATGTTTTTTAATAACCCTAAACCGAATATCAAGTCTTACCTAGGGAGGAGGAGGGGAAGTATTCACTATCCAGCGACTCTGCACTAGACTCATCACAGATTTGACAGTTTCACATGCTTCCCACCTATTCATATAATTATTCAATGTATTATTTCATATGACCATAATGATCAGCAATTCATCACTTAGGCTTGGTGAACAAATAAAGTGGCCTAATATTGGCTGTAGGCTGATAGTCTATTAAAACACAGCTAGAAGATATAGGTGGAGTGATAACAAGCATAGTTAACTGCCATCATCATTCACTGCACATCCTCAAGAGTCTTCTTATGTTATTTGTGGTTTCGTAAGTTCGTTAACAACCACGTAGAGAGATATTAAGCCAAAGCAGAGTACCAAAGAGCACTTGATGTAATATTATTGTACATAATATTGTATATACTATGGTAGGCTCTCTTTGTCCCGTAGTGCTAGGTGAAGAGTCTTCTCTGGAATATGACCAGTCATGGAGATTATGAAGTGTAACAGCAATTCCAATGGCTTTAGATATGTAAATCCTGTCATTGTTCTTGCTGAATAATAATACTAAGTTTGGTTTGCACATTCTCTTTTGCATAGTCTATTATTCCTGACCTAACATTGGTACCAGAGCTCAGGCATTTTCATCCTATGCTGCAGTCTTATTTTTCAAGCTCAGGGTTTGTGAAATATCCAGGTGGCCTTGTTGTTTGTATAAACCCAATTATTTAATGCTGGGTAATTTATCAGCATACAACAATTCCTGCCTGCGATTTCTTGAAATATGTTGATTTTTTCATGAGCTGCTGTGGCTGCTTATTGACATCATAAATAAAGGGTGCAAGCTTCAATTGCAACATGGCCTGCTCCAGTGCCAGCTGCCCCCCTTGTTGAGCTCCTCTATTTCCAAAACCAACGACAATGCCTTCAGTTATATTTTGCCTGAAGTTGAAATATGTACTTTGCTTATCTATGGCCGTGTTTGGGAGTGATTTGGTTAACAAAACTACAAAATTTAATTTAATTTTGCCTAAATTAAGACCTGCAATTTGCTGGGCATGGCATTCCAAGGGGTGACGTTTTAACTTCTCCAAGTGCTTGGAGATGTGAAGATTCCATAGAAGTGAAATGTTGAAAAAAAAAGCTAAGTCTTTTTTACTTTTGAAAAATTTATGCCTTTTTTTTGAAGCAAAAGAGCTCATGGAGGATTTGACTTATCAAATGAGTCATTATTATTTTTGCAAACCGATTCAAAACTTTTTTAAAAAACAAAAGAAATTGTGAGAACCAAACAATCATGGCATTTGGTATTAATGATGCCTCTGGTTTGCGCTTATGAGTAACGTTGTCACAATCAAACCATTGCACTTGTAGCCTAATATAGTTGCAAGTGCAACAATGCCATCTGTGGCATCGTCCCTATAAATAGTCAGGGAGTAATAAGGAAACTTTTATTTTTCATTTCCTTTTCCCTCCATTACCCATTCGCATCTGTCGTTCAACGTAAATCTCGTAAAACAAGAAAAACTGAGTAGAAAGGGAAGAACCCACGTAAGAGGTTTTCTTGTTAAGAGTGTCATTGACAAAGCGAATCCTTTTCACGTACCACCCAGGTACCATGCACCATTTTGCTCTCACATACCTTAATGTCTATTTCATGTATTGATGGGTACATTTGTAGAGAAATGGTACATCCAGCAATTAATGCCCAAAAAGTGGTACGACCTGCCTGAGATGGTCTTCAAAGTTCCAAATTATCAAAATACTAATGGAGGTGCATTCACAAACTGAAAGTCTTTTCTATCATTACCGGAAGTGGGAATCATCTTCACCATTTCAGCTCATTGGTAATCCTTGAGTAGGGTTACTCACGTGGACAGGAGGGTTTTCGTCCTCGAATCCACTTGCCAAAGGGGTTTCGTCCTAGGGAAACAAGAGAAACATAAATTCTTCAACTTGGTAAAGAGTTTTTGGAATCTTCCCAAATGAAAGTCTCTCACTTCCTTTTATAGTTTTCTAACTCTCTTTACCAAGTGGCACTCTTCATGTGGGACAATTGTACTTTTGATTAATGAAGTGACTTTCTTATTTTTTATTTTAGCTTGAAGTCACTTAAATTAGAGGGTCCCCCTTTATTTTAATAATAGTAGTAGGATACTATGAACAACAATTGAGTTTCCTTTGGCAAGGTATGATGGTACGAAGCTATAAACAAATGCAGCTAGGGCTTGCGCCTCCGGTTTCACCAGTTTCCTTGTTTATGTATTGACGTCTTTGTGTTTGGCGTCGATTTTTTGTTCTCCTGCCCGAGTCACGACCTATAAAGGTTGGGATAGGGTTTCCCTGTACAGTTTGTCGTTCTCCTTGAGGTTTTGGTTTTTGTTCCTCTATGTGAGGTGTGTCGTTGTGTTCCTAGTTTCTTTGGTTTTTCCCATCTGTGATCCCTCCTCCATCGATTTCAAGCACAACTCTCAGGTATTCCAAATTCTGTTTTGCATCTGTAGATTTTCGACCTTCTCTCTGGTCTCCCTCATTGCCACAACAATCCTGTGAAGTAATGGATTTGCTGAGGGTTCCTTTAGGGATCATCTTTGTTAAAGTTAGATGGTAATGGCTAATGTGGGAAGGGTTAATGAAGGAAAAGACCACCCTATGGCCACGAATGTATTCCAATCCTCGTTTAAGGAAGCCCTTTATGACTCTTCAAAGAATAACATAAATGGTAGAAATTTCTAGAAATTCCCCTTGAGGATGCCTAAGCTCGACCCTAGGAAGAACGACAAGGGGTCCATGCTAGCAACAGATGGAACACTGGTTATTCAACTCCAAAAGACCGATGTACAAGGTAGCATCAATGAGTTGGAGAACCGAGGCCTGATTGTTCGATTTCTTGGATTCTGTCCTTCCCTAGGGATCTTCAAGGAGTGGGGAAAGAAAAGTCTGGAACACGAAAGGTGAGTACTCAATTTCCGTTTTTCTTAATGGGTATTTTTTTATTATATTTTCTACATCCTCCGATCGGGGAACTCATTTTTCAAGGCGGACCATAGTTTTTGGGAAGGGATGGGTTGTTCATGAAACCTTTGCACCCCATGTTTAAATCGGATGAAGAAATTCCCTTGGTAGCCCTTGTGTATGTGTAAGAGTTTTTGGCCTTCCAGATGAGTACTAGAATCAGAATGTTTTCACAGCAATCAACAATACGCTGGGTACTTTTATGATGACTACTAATGTGAGGATTTGTGTTTTGATGAACCTTAATACACCATAGCCAACAAAAATATCTCTAGTCATAGAGGAAGACAAGTGGGGACCCAATTTTGGACTATGAAAATATCCCCTTTAGATGTCAAATATGCCATGAAATATGGGCATCTAGTTCGGGATTGTAAGCATAAAATTTTAGAACCAAGGGGAAGAGAAGATCAAAGATGATTTTATTTACACCAAAGAAGAATCAGATGACAAAGAAGAAAGGCAAGGAACATGCTGACACCAATGACAATAATAGGTTCACTAGCTTGCAGGACCAGCAGGAAGAGGAACCGGAAATATTTATGGAATCACAGGTGCTAGAAACACAATATGAACAAGCAACAAGCAGCTCAAGTTCAACCGGATGTTAGGGGCTAGAATCAGATGATTATTTTTCAAGTTCAACTGAATAAGAATGTGAGCGAAAAACAAGGTAAAAAGTTGTCAGCGTAAGAATAAATTCCATGGAGCAATTTCAGGAACATAATCAACAAATAAAAGAGACGGAAGGAATGGAAAAAACTCTTGTTGTTAGAGACTCTCAGATATCACAGCAAATAGAAACTACATTAGGAATGGACTAGGAAAAAAAACAATAAATTTAAAATGGATACCAATATGAAGGTTGGGGAGAAAGTCGAATCAAGTTAAACTTCAGCAGGAGGGCCAAAAGATGAGTTCTTCGCGAACAACTATCCCAATTTTTCCAAAATCCATCTCAAAGAAAACGATTACTTGGAATATAAGGGGGTATGAAGGGTTCTTCTTCAAAAGTTCAAGAACTTAAAAGAATAATCAATAATGATCATCCTACAATGGTTTGTATCTAGGAAACAAAATCCTCCATTGATCTTATGTACGTGCTAGCTGAAAACATTTCGGCCTAGAGCTAAACACCTTGCTATAAGCTCTCAAGGAGCTTCAAGAGCTATTGCCTTTCTATGGAATCCCAGAATGATTACGGTCTTAAATTCCTGTGCGAAGTAAGGGTGTATTATGTTTGCATGCCTACTCTCAAAATTGAAGACCAGGAGTTTTTAATTTTTAATGTTTATGCTCCTCTGGTTATGGAAGTGGTGTCCCTGAGATTTCACCCTGAAATCTGGGACCACCCCTTTTAAAACATTTCGTTCTTTTCAAAGTAATGGGTCGTTTTGTGTCTGTTTTACCTGCAGTTGCTTGCATTGCTCTAAGGTATCCCCAGAAAGTCATAAAAGCCAAATTCGATAAAATACCCACATGCCAAAGCTCACTCAATTCCTTCGCCAGACCTTGTTTGCAAGCGTTTTTATTTATTTATTTATTTATTAAATAAATAAAGTTCTTCTAAAAATAGATTGAGCTAAAATTGGAGGATTTTAGGTTATATTAAAGCACTTCACCCCATCATTATTACCACAGAACATTCACCCGGGGGGAAGAATTTTTGCAGATCAGCTAAGTGTAGAAATTTTTCTAGCAATTGCCTACAGCTGTTTTTGTTTTGTTTTATTTATTTGTCTGTGTTTTGGTTTGTTTTCTCCGGCAATTCACGTAGCCTATTCATTCTTCCTGTCGGACTTTTTCCCAGGCTTGGGGTTTTGAAAAGCTATCCAATTTTTTTCACTAATTTGACTAAAGGTGATCAGAGGTCATGATTCGTTCAAGAGATTGCAAGAAGGTGCTTGGTCCAAAAAGGTGCAAAAATGGGTTTTATGAAAATAAGAAAAATATTGCCATCAATGCGTAGAGCTCGAGAAAATATGCACTTTTAGAGAAAACGACACCTAAAACAGCCACGGAGTGAAAGTTATGGCACTTGCAAGTTTTTGCTGCTACATCTTCCTGAATTCCAAAAATGGAAAATTTTATTCTATACTTGTGTTTTCTTCACTAAAAATGCAAAAAATGGAAATAAAATGCTGCTGATGAGTTTTTCATGCGACTTTAAAAGCATAAGTCATGCAAGTTGCACTTTTTGGGAAGAGCAATTTCTTCATGCAAGTCGCAGTTTTGGAAAGAGGATTTCTTCCATGCAAGGTGCAGTTTTGGAAAGAGGCTTTCTTCCATGCAAGGCGCATTTTTTGAAAGGATGGGTTTTAAGTGCCAATGGTAATTTTATGCCTGCCTGGAAGGTGAAAAATTCCCATGATGGAAGTCAAGGCTTTAAGCTGCCAATGGGAATTTTGGTAGTGGCAGGCAGGTGGGAATTTTTATACCTGTTTGAAAGGTTGTTTGGGATCAATTTAATATTGAATGTGGTAGTAGAAAATTAGGAGAATTAAGGGGAAGGTGATTTCATAATTTTTGGAGTGGATTTTATGCCCTAAATGTGTTGGGGAGACCTACTTTTAAGGGAAAAATTAGGGTTTCGTATTTGCTATGCGAAAATTGGTTTTGGGATATTGTTCTTCATGTTTTTTTAGTCAAAAATCCAAAGTTCGAAGATTTTTTCTTGGATGGTTAAGTGGGAATTAATTTTGGAAAATTGCAGTAGTGGGCTTTGAGTTTTTTAATTAATTTTCAGCTATGTGACCAGATTTATGATTAATTCCTAACTTGTCCTAAAAGGGGACATTACATTCAATATGTATTGCACCTCTGCCTGAATCAACTTTTTTCTGAGATCTTTTTTTATTTTTACTAGAAGCTTTTGCAATTGTGAAAGCTGGATCCATTTGTGCAGAAGTTGCAATTGCTTTCCCCCTGATTTTGAAGATATATTCAATGTATCAAACATTGACTTTGCTTTCTTCTCACCAATATAGGCACAAGTGAAGTGTTCCTGCAAATAATTTAGACAAGCATGTAGCCCATGACATGAATATCTAATTTCTTCATCGAAATCTCATTATAAAGCTTGTTGCCTTTTATTTTTAGACTTTGCTTGCATACCAAGCAAGCTAAAAATATTATTTTATTCATCTGTGCACTCACATCAACATGCAAATAGCCAAAATAATAAAAAGAAAACTCTTCCAACCTTAGGCACCAAAACTGGATGATTTCCAACAATTAAAAATATTTTTTTAATGCTCAAAACCTCTTCCTTTGGTGCCAACACTTGTCAGGGCAACATGCTCCACACAAATGAATTAATTACCCTTCACTTATGGCGTCTACTTCTTATATAAGCAACTACATGCTAATTTTACCAATTGTTTCCTCTTATTTTTAGCAATTTCTAATAATCTGTGTTTTTTCTCCTTCTTTGGGCGCTCAAGTTTGCCTAAAAATAATTAAAAGAAATCACTTTTTTAAGCATGTAATTATGCCAAAGTGTGGTCGCACTTTTGGCTAGAATTTGTGTGAAAAACATGAGTGCAAGGCAATGTTAAATTTCAACCTGCTAGGCAGCTCCAAGTTTCACACTTTTCACTTAAGTCATGGTGTTAAAACTCAACCTATCAGGCAACTCCAAAAAGTGCGACTTGCATAAGTGAATTAACTAACTTTTGTGTGAAAAAACATGAGGGGCAAGGGCAGTGTTAATAATTCCAACTTGTCACGCAGCTCCTATTTTCACACTTTTCACTTAAGTCATTGTGTTAAATTCCAACCTGCCAAACAACTCCTATTTTAACACTTTTCACTTATCATTGTGTTAAATTCCAACCTGCCAGGGAAACTCCAAGTTTCACACTTTTCACTTAAGTCATGGCGTTAAAAACTTAACCTGTCAGGTAGCTCCAAAAAGTGTGACTTGCATAAGTGAATTTAGCTAGCATTTGTATGAAAAAAGATGAAAGGCAGGGTAGTGTTAAAATTCAACCTGTCAGGCAGCTCCAAAAAGTGCGACTTGCATAAGTGAATTAGCTAGCATTTGTGTGAAAAACATGAAGGTAGGGCAACGTTAAAATTCAACCTATCATGCAGCTCTAATTTCTATGCTTTTCACTTAAAACTTGGCGTAAAATTTCAACCTGGAAGGCAACTTTAAAAAGTAGTGCGACTTGCATGGGCTGTTTCACTTAAATTTTTGCGGTGAAAAAATCTCAAGTCACAATAGCGTTCGGGAAGATGTAGCAACAAAAACTTGCAAGTGCCATAACTTTCACTCCATGGCTCTGTTTTAGGTGTGGTTTTTTTCTAAAAGTACATATTTTCTCGAGCTCTACGCAGTGGTGGCAAGTACTTTTTCTTATTTTCATTCTATCCATTATTGCACCTTTTTGTACCAAGCACCCTGGTGTCCTTGAAATTTCACCCCTAAAAATTTGGGACTACCCCTTTTAAAAATTTTGGATTTGATAACCAGATCTTAGCATGAAAACCAAGTACACAGCTTAAAAATAAATATGCAAGATGCAGAGAAAAAGCCAAACAAAATATTATTCAACTGCTTGTATTCTCTCATCCGAGAACACATAATATATAGTGTTTTACAAGACTAATCCTTACCTAAATAATAGGAAGGAAACACTAAACAAAGGAGATTAAAACATCTCCATAAATCAAGGAGTGGAGGCAATAGCTCAACAACTCCAATAAGTTACGGGAGACAAACAATATCCCACAAACTAATTAAAAAATAATTATAACCTATGCTCTTAAATGAGCTTATTAAGGTGCAAAATATCTAGTTCACAAAGACAAGTGTGAACGCGTTTACACCAACACCCTCCCATAAGCGAATGCCAGGGAGCAAAAAGAAAGGGTCCTGGCTACTATGCCAAATAAGGTACCCGATACAAAATAAGAGAAAAGAAGAAGGAAATAAGGGACTTCATGCTGAATTCCCCTTGAGTACAACTTCCTTGACTCCAAGCTTTTCTCGTAGTAGAAGATATCGAGGAGAAGCAAGTGGTTTAGTGAAGATATCTGCTATCTGATCAGCTGTAGATACAAACTTCAAGTCAATGACATCATTCTGAATCAATTTCCTGATGAAGTGCATATGAATTTCAATGTGTTTTGTACGCTGATGTTCAATAGGATTTCGTGCAATTTGAATAGCACTCTGATTATCACACCATATGACAGAAGGAGTTTCTTGTGGAAATCCAAACTCATCAAGTATTTGGTGAAGCCAAAGAACTTCCTGACCTGCTCTTACCGCACCTCTGTACTCAACTTCAGTGGATGATAAACCAACTGCATTTTGATTTTTTACATGCCCATGCTATTGGACTAGAGCCAAGGTGAAAAAAGAAACCAGAAGTAGACTCTCGTGTGTCTCGACAACCTCCCCAATCTGAGTCTGTATAGCCTTCAATTTCACAAGATCCCTGTGGTGAATAATGTGTGCCAAAATTCAATGTCCCTTTTATATATCTCAAAATTCTCTTTGTGGATTTCCAGTGACTCTCATGAGGCTCATGTGAAAAACAAGACACTAGGTTAACAACAAAGGTGATATCGGGACGAGTATGTGTCAGATACAAAAGACTCCCAACCAATTGTCTATACAAAGAGGCATCAACAAGGTTAGACTTGCAATTAACAGTCAATTCAATACCTGATTGAAATGGAGTGGGAGATGGCTTATAATCAACCATGTGGAAACTTTTGCAACAAATCGGAAGCATACTTCCTCTGTCCAATAGAGATGCCTTCAGAAGACTGAGAAACCTGAAGACCAAGGAAATAGTGCAACAATCCCAAATTTGTCATGTCGAAGTTCACACTCAATTTGTTTTGAATGTCTTGAATCATAGAAGTTGAGCTGCCAGTGAGGATGAGATCATCAACATACAAAACCAATATTAACAATTCATCATCACTTTTCAGAACATATACAGTATGATCAGTTTCACACCAATGAAAACCAGTAGACAACAAAAAATCATCCATTTTCTCATACCAAGCTCGAGGAGCTTGTTTGAGACCATACAGAGAACGACGAAGTCTACAAACCAGTGAAGAATCTTGCACAAAACCAGGGGGTTGCTCCATATAAATTTCCTCATGGAGATCACCATGCAAAAAGGCACTCTTCACATCCATCTGATACACTGACCACCTATGAGAAGCAGCAAGGGAAAGAACAAGTCGAACAGAATCCATCTTTGCTACAGGAGCAAAAATCTCAGAGTAATCCACCCCTTCGACTTGAGAAAATCCCTTAGCGACAAGACGAGCCTTATACTTTTCTACAGATCCATCAACTGCATACTTAGTCTTAAAGACCCATTTACATTTCACCACTTTCCTTCCCTTAGGAAGAGGAACCAATTCCCATGTATTATTTTTCATCAAAGAGGAGTATTCTTCTTTCATAGCTTCATCCCATTCAAAGTTTCCACAAGCTTCAGAAAAAGTAACAGGATCAGAGGAGATAGCTTCACTTACAAGAGCCATTCCTGAAGGCATAGACTGAGTACGACGATAAGCAATATCGCCTGAAGTCTCAGATCTTGTGCGTCGAGGATCACTCGGATCTCCTGCCAAGTTACCAGCTGCCTGCAGAGTAGATTGAAGCCATTTTGGATGTCGTTGTGCCGGAGAAGGAGGGGAAGGAGGAGGTGGAGGAGCAACCTCTTCTTCAAAAGCATCATCAGAATCATTAATAAGCATGTCAGCCATGTCAGGCGAAGGAGATATTGGAGACAAATGTTGATCTTCATCAGGAGTCTCAACAGAATCTATCTCATCAACACGAACATCCCTTCGAAAATGAACTTCCAGAGTAGAAGGATCCAGAAGGCGGTATGCCTTCACGTGTTCACAATGGCCAACAAAAATGAGTTCCTTACTCTTTGGTTGCAAGGACTTCCTTTTTTCATCAGGAACATGAGCCCAAGCTGGACTTCCAAAGACTCGAAAATCAGAAACATCAGGCTTCTCTCCAGACCATGCTTCCTCAGGTGTAATCCCTTGAATAACTTTATGGGGAATTCGATTCTGTATATAGTTGGCGCAATTCATGGCTTCAGCCCAAAACTCAGGTGCAAGGTTCTTTGACTGAAGCATACAATTTGCCATCTCCTTAAGTGTCCTATTTTTCCGTTCCGCAACACCATTCTGTTGAGGAGTGAAAGGCACTATATACTGATGTAGAATTCCATGGTCAGTACAAAAATCCTTGAATGCATTACTAATATACTCTCCCCCATTATCAGTGCGAAGCTTTTTGATGGAATGAGATGATTGTTTTTCAACAAAAGCCTTAAATTCTTTAAAACCATTGAAAACATCACTCTTATACCGAAGAAAATACACCCATGTTCTCCTTGTGAAATCATCAATAAAAGTTAATACATATTTGCAACCAGAAAAAGAATGAGAAGGAAGAGTCATCAAATCACTGTGTACTAACTAGAGAGGAGCCTTAGCTCTCTTAGCCAATCCTTTGGGAAATGGATCCTGATGCTGTTTACCTAACATACAACCTGGACAAACACCATCAGTAGAAGAAATTTTAGGAAGTCCAGTTACCATGTTCTGAGAAGATAGCTGCTGCAGATATCTGTAATTTAGATGGCCGAATCTCTCATGCCACAACTTGCTAACAAAATCTGAGTGAGCAATAAGAGAAGATTTGCAGAAGTCTTGAACTTGTTAAAGAGATATAATCTAGAATCTGTATCCACAATACCTGTAGCTACAATGTCATTAGGATCATTCAATTCTCTTATTACAACTTTATCAGGTGAGAATTCAATAGTCTTTCCTTTCCCTGAATTACAAATTTGATAAACTGACAACAAATTGTTAGAAATGCGGGGAACATGTAAAACATCATGCACTGAACCATTTGGCATGTTAACAATCCCTGCACCCATTACTTTTAATGAAGTAGAATTGCCCACCATAATCTGAGAAACCTTGCAAGGAGAAACTGAACTTAGCAAATTCTCTGAATGTGTGATGTGATGTGTAGCACCTGAATCAAAAACCCATCTATCATCCAATGGAGTGAAGGCCCGAGCTGAAAGGGCTTTCCCTTTACCAGAATTGGAAGAGGTTGAAGGTACAGGAACATAAAGCTTATCTTGTTTCAGCATCTTCTCAAGTGCTTCAATTCTCACAAAACATCGTGATTCTGGATGGTTTGTTTTGCTACAGAAAGGACAAGGTTCATACACCTTTCTTTTGACATTCTTTTTCCCTTTTCCAGGACTAGAAGGTTTAGGGACTTCAGAACTTTTATCAGTGGCAATAGAAGAGGGTTTAGAAGATTCTGAAATCTTAGGTCCTGGCTTCCACTTAGGTTTCCCTTTACCCTTAGGAGAAATTGCTAAAAGTGCCTGGCTTGAGGTTGGAAAGGCATCAAGTGCTATTAACTTTGTTTGTTCACGAGATAACCTCTCACAAAACACCTCAAATGTTGGCAATTTAAACGCATCCCCTAGAGCATCCATAGTTGAAAAGAAAGTAGAAGTGAACACAGAAAATGGACCTTTCAATTTTGACAGAATCAACAAAATGCATTCAGGATCCTTTTTTTCTTTACCACCATCATTTAATTTACTTCTGAGTTCTTTGAATTTAGTCAAGAAATCTTCTATGAGAGGAAAATCAGAAGGTGACAGAGTTGTAAACTCCATTTCCAGTTGAAGTAACTTGAACTCATTAATTTTACCAAATAATTTTTCAAAAATGTCCCATACCTCTTTAGGAGATTTGGCAGCTGAAATATGAAACTGAAGTCTGTCCGCTATATTGAGTGAAATAAGTCCCAGGGCCTCGTCTTGCTTGCATGCGTAACCGTACTTATCCTTCTCACTGGTAAAGGTAAACACTGAATCTTGAAAAACGTGCCACAGACCACGAGATTTGAGTAGTTGTTCCATTTTCGGCTTCCAAACATGATAGTTGGATGAATTTAATGGTTCAAATAGTCGTAGATCCATGATGTTTGCGGGCACAGACGAAGAAGGCAGACTTCTTGACATGGCAGAAAATGACCAATTCTCCCCAGAAAATGATACTTCCTTGGATGGTACTAAAAATTGAACCAATAGAATGAGGTCGAAAAAACATGCACTTTTGCAAAAAAACGGCACTCGATTTCGAGTTACCGTGCAAAAGTTATTAAGCTTTCAAATTCCCGTAAAATAGGCCAATTTTAATTAAAAAGGACCCACTGATTAAAAAATCAGACAAAACAGAGGCAAAGGTGGTCGTGTGACCACTTGTTGGAATCGGGAGAAGATGTAGATTCTAAATATGCCTTCCGTTTATAAACAACCCCAAAACATGATTATTTCCCCCCAAAAATAATTATTTAAGCAAAGAACTATAGGAAAATTAAATTTTCAAAAACTATAGTTTTGCAAAAAAATAATTTAATTGTCCTATCAGAATTGGCTGTGCATGAGCAAGTTTATTAATGAATTAAGAACTCACGCAGAAGTTGCCTCCCACAGCAAAAACGCAGGCCTCCCAAAATGTTGCTAAGCACCCACAATTGTTATTGCCAAGTGAAAAAAAAAGCCGTACTGGTAAAAAACGTGGCTGAGAAGGGAATCTCCAAATGCTCAGCTTAGAAGATACCTCGGGCAGCCAAAAAACGTTCCAATGTAATAGGAAACAGTCCCAATGCAAAGGCAGGGTGTGATCTTAGCTGGACAACAGAAATAACAGCCACAGGAGCAGTAGATCCACGTAGAAGGAAAAAACAACAAATATGCCACACAAAATGTAGAAGTCGATCCTTAATGGCAAGAAGTCAACCCAAAACGTGGAAAGTTGATTGTAACAGGCCGAGATTTGGCCGTGTAGAAGAAAAACGTGGAGAGAATGCCACAGGTTGTTGGTCACTAACAATAACCAAAACAAATATATTCAATCTCCAACAAAATTAAAAAACAACAAGCTCTTATATTCCTGCAACAAAATTGCACTGATAAAGCTGAGACTAGATAACATGCAACAACCGTCAGGCTCTGATACCAAATTGGATTTGATAACCAGATCTTAGCATAAAAACTAAGTACACAGCTTAAAAATAAATATGCAAGATGCAGAGAAAAAGCCAAACAAAATATTATTCAACTGCTTGTATTCTCTCATCCGAGAACACATAATATATAGTGTTTTACAAGACTAATCCTTACCTAAATAATAGGAAGGAAACACTAAACAAAGGAGATTAAAACATCTCCATAAATCAAGGAGTGGAGGCAATAGCTCAACAACTCCAATAAGTTATGGGAGACAAACAATATCCCACAAACTAATTAAAAAATAATTATAACCTATGCTCTTAAATGAGCTTATTAAGGTGCAAAATATCTAGTTCACAAAGACAAGTGTGAACGCGTTTACACCAACAAAAACATTTCGTTCTTTTCAAAGTAAATGGGTCGTTTTGTGTTTGTTTTTCCTGCAGTTGTATGCATTGCTCTAAGGTATCCCCATAGAGTCATAAAAGTCAAATTCGACAAATACCCACATGCCAAAGCTCACTCAAACCCTTCACTAGACTTTGTCTAAAAGCGTTTTATTTATTTATTTATTAAATAAATAAAGTTCTTTAAATAGATTGAGCTAAACTTGGAGGACTTAGGTTATATAAAACACTTCACCCCATCATTATTACCACAAAATATTCACCCGGGGGGCAACAACTTTTGCAGATCAACTAATTGGAAAAACATTTCGAGCAATTGCCCGTAACTTCTTTCAGGTTTTGTTTTTATTTTTTTGTCTGTGTTTTGGTTTGTTTTCTCGCGGGCAATTCCCGTAGCCTATTCATTCTTCTTGCCAGACCTTTCCCGGAGCCTAGGGTTTTGAAAAGCTATCCAATATTTTTTAATTACTAATCTGTCTAAAGGTGATCAGAGCTCAGGATTCTTTCAGGAGATTGCAAGAAGTTACTTGGTCCAAAAAGGTGCAAAAATAGATTTTATGAAAATAAGAAAAATATTGCCATCAATGCGTAGAGCTCGAGAAAATATGCACTTTTAGAGAAAACGACACCTAAAACGGAAATAGCCACAAAGTGAAAGTTATGGCACTTCAAGTTTTTGACGCTACATCTTCCTGGACCCTTTGCAAAAATGGAAAATTATATTCTGCAGTTGTGTTTTCTTCACCAAAAATCCAAAAAGGAAAGAGATGCAGTCTTCATGACAGTCGCAATTTTTCAAAGTTGTCTTCTGCGTCCAATTTCCACGCTACTTTAAGTGACGAATTTTCACGCAATTTTAAAGGCAAAAGTCATAATTCAAATCACACTTTTTGGGAAGGATGACTTCTCCATACAAGTGGGAATTTTGGTGTTGTCAGGAAGGTGGGGAATTTTTAGAGCTTCCTGGAAGGTAAAAAATTCCCATGATGGAAGTCAAGTCATTTAAGTGCAAATGGGAATTTTGGAGCTGCTAGTGTTGGCTAGATTTTCTGCATATCACAAAACCTAGGCAGTCATGAGATAAATCTCCCTCATTTACTGGTGAGGCTCCCGTGTCAGATTTGTCAATTAAAATATGCTAGTATCTATATGGGGTTTTACTTTAACTGTTCAGCTCATGAACCATAGCTGTACAGTTCTGCAGCAAGTAAGCAACTGTTTAAAGAAAGGAAATATTTATAGAAGAAGGGAATTATATAAACACAGAGAAGAAATGGGGAAGATGTGCATCCCAATCAATAGATAACAGAGTTGATTGCATGCACATAGAAGAAACCAATAGATATAAACACAAAATTATAAGCAAAGGCAGCTCTAGATCTAGATCTAAAATAACACAGTTTATTAAAATATCTAAGATAAAAAGCTAGAAACACAATACACCGTGACACAAAGTTCTCTGGAAATCTGCTCCTGTATATTCCTTTGCTTCAAGTGGCTCTCAAGGGTTTCAGCACAAAGTCTGGAACACAAGAATGCTGCTTACAAATTCTGATCATTAACCTGGAGGTTCTTCTTCTACTTATAGAATGTAGAAGGGAAAGTACAAATGGGAAACTCAACTGAACTGAAACATAAACAACAAGTAAAGATGACATTTGGCAATCATCCTCCACTAACTTCTCCTTAAGTGACACATGTATCACTTAACTAATAGAATTGTTCCACATAACTTTAAGTAATGGTTTCAAAACCAATAACTTTAAAGTTTTACAATTTCATCCGGGAACGTGGAAAATAGAAGAAGAAAGAATAGAAGAAGAAGTCAAGCCAGCTGTAACATTTATGTCTTCTTTTTGTTTTGATACTGGATATACTTGTCGAACATGTAATTCAGCATCTTCCCATCTGTCTTAGCCACCGCTTCCTTTTCTGTCATGAATTGCAGCAATCCTTCGTTCAACACCTTGATACACGCTTCCACATCCTCCAAGTTCGGCCCGAACCTCGCAATATCCGCCTGCAGTGCCACCAGTCTGCTAATGGAATTCATCGTGAAAGGTTTAGTGGCTCCATCAATTCTCCTTTGTACCATCAGAAGAGACCCTTCCAGGGAATTAGGCACTCTGCTAGGAATGATCCGCACGTATGAAGTAACATTTTTGACTTCCTCCTCAGTCTGGTAAACGATGTCATACTCTCAAGTGCCTGCATCCTCTTCAGCAAAACTCTGCAGATCTCCAAATGGAAAGATACTGCAAACTCCAGTTGCTTCCCCTTCTCAACTGATCCGTCCGGTACAATCTGCTCTGCAACCAATACTTCTCTCGGCAGCTTGTTGATTTCAGCCAAAGTACTCAAGTTACTCTCAGCAATCTTTGTTCATATCTACTATGCTCGCCACCAGTTGCTTCAGCTGATTTGCTGCATCATTCATAACCTTCAGGCGGGCTGGCACCTCTCCAAGTTCTACAGAAGCTTGAAAAATAATCAGATTCTTCCATTCGTCAATAGCTTTCACCTGATTGCTTGCATCTTCTATCTCCTGCATAGATGATCACTCACCTACTCTAAAATGCGCTGAGTGGAAGATTTAGCAACCTTGGCTATGATCTCGCACAACTGAGATACCTACTTCTGAAGTTCGTCTTTCTCCGCCTTTTCTCTGTCAAGCCTAAGGAATAGAGCATCTATCAATGTCTGTGTATCCTGCTTCAATCCTTCTGTGGTGGCTTGACCGATGGGTACTCTGGTTACTGTTAGATCTTCTGCCGTGAGCTCATCCTCCTTTCCTTCCGCCGGAACTGACATCTCAAGCAAACTTCTGCCCCAACTCCTCGATGATCAACCTTGAAGTTACCTTAGCAACTTTAGGTTTTCTGTCTTTTCCGCCTAGACTCCGGAGTAGCTACAAGTCGTGTTCCTCCAAGTTCATTTCCACTCTAGCTTCTGGAACCAACTGCGAAGCCAACCATTCTGAGAAGTTACTTCTCGGAGAATGAGAAGTTGCTGAGTGTACTACTATCTTCCGCTCTGTTTCCTCTCCATCAGAAACTGCTACAGTGTTATGGCTGCCATCTTCTGAATCATCCAAGGACAAAGCTCTTTCGAACTCTGCCATCTACAGCTTCAACGTCTCTTCTAGAACAGGTGCTGAACGAAGTGGCTGAGGAGAGAAGATGAATGTTGCCAGATTCAGGAATGGAGGCATGGAAGTGTCCTGCTGGAGAAGCCGGTGCAACAGTCGAGTGAAGTACTAGATGCGAAGTTGGAGAAGCCAAGGAACTAAAGTCATAGCCGTATGGAAGTGATCTTCCTCCATTTGATGGTAAGTGTCAAGTAACACATTCCCATCATCTTTAAGATGCAGGTATCCTGCTAATCCAAAGTCTTTCCGTGCTGATAGCCTGCTGAAATCCTTCTTTCTAACCTCGTACTCACTTTTGCACTTCATCCAGAAATCCTCTAATGAAGGCACATGTGCGTACTCCTGGGAGATCGTCTTCCTGGCTACTCCAAATGGATCAAAGTTCAGCCGTGCTGGGAAGAACTCTTGCTCATACTCAGATAACATTTTCACTTCCAATCCTCGGGCTTTATGAATGCTCTGGCAGCTATAATGTCCCACAGTGATCGGGAAGAAGCCCGTAGACTTGTGCCGTTTCGACTGAAGGTCGTGTATCTCCATAAGTTGTCTGCTCAGCTCCATGGTGATCAATCTATCATTCAGATATCTGGGTAGCTTAACCGGTTCTCCAGAAAAGCCAGTAACCCTGAGGTATGTGAAATTCGCAAACTGAATGAATAGACTGCCAATTCTGGATACAGCTTCCCACGCTTCCTTGCTCACCCTGTTGGCCTTTAGGTCCCTGTCTAGCCTGCAAATGAATTCGTAGAAGAATCCATCATTGACCACTTTGAAATATTTCTTGCACACAGGTACAGTAAGCTGTGGGTAGCACTCGAAAATGGGGTCCTTAGAAAGAAAGCCACATCTATCTAGCTTGGAGAAGATGCCTTGTGAAGCTGCTGCATATACCAAATATGAAGTCATTTTGAAGCTGAAAGTACGCTTCACGTTCCGGAGTTGCTCACCAATGTTGTCGCTAATGATTTCTGACCAATTGATTATGGAATCAACCTTGTTGATTTCAATGGTCCTGATGAAAGCATACATCCATGTACGGAAAGTGTGAGCATTCGCTTCGCCATTTATCCTGCATAACAATTTGGCAATATCATCTACCTCCTGTACCAGATTAGACCACGGAAGAGTTCTTGGGAACTTAGAAGGAGATCTAGGCTTCTTCATGTATCTGCTGTTCATTATGTTCATGCAGTCAACTCTATGCTTCTCCCACCTGCTGCCGGCATCATGAATGCTAATGGAAGTCACCACCTTTAGTGCCGGAATCTTCAAACAATAATTGATGAACTCTGTGTCCAACCGAATTATTGTTTTCCCTGTAGCATCTCGCACTGATCTGGATGAAGGATGGTAAGACCTAGCACACTCCATAACGAACTCTGGCAACTGGGCTATGTATGGAAACGACTGCAGCTCGAATAATTCCACTGCTTTTAACTGCACGCATAAGTGAAGTCTTTCCTGCTCTGGATCTATCAATCAATTCAGAAAGAGGTTCCGGACCTAGATCTGTGTCTCCTATGTCTGCAAATTTGGAAGTGATGCATGACTCTGTTGTGCTTTCTTTTTCATCCCTCTTTGCCATGGCTTTGTCTATCTTTGTCTGAACAATTCTTTTTCTTCTTATTCGGCCGGAATTCTTCAAAACTAGTGCAGATCTGGATAATTCTTCAGATTCGGAGGATATATTCAATGTATTGGACATTGATTAAAGCTCATTTTCTTTTGTAAAGCACCTGTAATGAATTCCTGCAATTAATTCAGACAAAGATGGCAACCGGAACATGAACAGTGAATTTTAATCATAAAAATTTGCATAATTCAAGCCTGCTACCCCAAAAATTGATGTTTTGTTTGCATGCAAAGTGAGCATGAATTTTACCAACTTCACCTGAGCACCTGTATCACTTATGCAAACAATTATCCAGACACAAATCAACCTTCCTTCAACCTGTGCGCCAAAATTGGAAGCTTTTAGCATTAATTTCACCTTCTTTTGAAGCAAAAATCCTCTTCAAATGGGGCGCACTTTTCCTCTGGGCTGCACTTCTTTACCTGTGAATTAATTAATTCATCCTTATGGCAGCCCCTGCTTATATAATCCTTGTGATTCTATAATTAATTAATGCCTTTGCTATTACTGGAAATTAATTAATTAATTAATTAATAAGCTTCACTCTTCAAATGGGGCGCCTATTTTGTGCATGCTTATGGCTGCCATTAAATAAATTAAATTTATTTAATTTTAGACTTCTGCTTCCAGTTAACTCAAGCCTCACAGTATGCTTTGACCTTAGCCACTGAAAATAGGAATTAATTTAATCATTTAATACTTTAAAAAGTATTATTTCTCTCCCAAAAGGGGCGCACTTTTTGACATAAAGGGGCTGCCATTAAATAAATATTATTTATTTAATTTTAGAACAGTCTATTTTCAACCACCTTTTGTCCTTTACCCTCTGTTGACTTTTCCACAAGCCTGGGCGCCAAAATTGGGTGAATAATTAATTAAATTAATCAATTTAAAGGCTGCCTTTACTTCTCTAAAGGGGGCGCACTTTTTGGCATAAAGAATTCTATTTTTAAGAAACACATGACAATGGGATTATTTACCCTGTAAGGCAGCCCTGAAAATCCCATGATTCACTTAAGGCATTATTTACCCTGCAAGGCAGGTAATAAAATCCCATGATTCACTTAAGTGATCCCATTTCTTTTATTCCACAATGGGAATTTTTACCCTGCAAGGCAGGTAAGAAATTCCCGCCTGCCTGCTACCTCTAATTTTCCCATTGTCACTTAAATGGCGTTGCTTCCATGGGAAAAAGTACCCTGCTAGGCAGGTACAAAATTCCCACCTGCCTGCTGCTTCTAATTTTCCCATGATCCACTTCAATTCTTCTTTTTCCAAAAATGCGGCCAGCCTAGAAGAGGCTTTTTGGTGCACGACTTCATCTTTTCCCAATGAACCAGACCTCCGATGGCGACTTCCTTCTGGCATAACGTGCGTATATGATCTCCAGCTACTCCAGGCCAAGAATCAGGCCAAACTGGCAAAGGAATTGATCCAGAGAAATTTCACAAGAAAATGAAAATGGGAAAACACAAAAAACACAAAACGTTGCCAAAAGTCACAAATAAAGTCCAGAACTCATTCCTGGTTAAAACCCTACTGGTATATAGGAATAACAATATGTACGATCACAACAGAGTTAAACCGGAGCAGAAATTGCCTCAAATGGGGCTCAAAATAATTAAATACAAATTTCCCGCAGACAAATCCCGATGACAGAATATAACAATTTTGGGCATCTGGGTATTTGGCGAAAATGACGAATATGGCTCTTTGGGAATATCTTGACGCAATACAAGAACTTTCTGGCAATAAAAACACAAAACGACCCATTATTTTAAAAGTACGAATTTTTTTCGGATAGGGTAGTCACAGATTTCAGGATGAAATCTGGGGACACCAGTCGGCTCCGTTTGTGGACATCTTTTTCTCTGTTAGAATGACAAGGGAAAAGATGAGATCCCAGCATCTCTGGTTTCGTATCTTGTCTTTTGGGCACGGGGTCAGGCAAACAAACACAACACAAAAACAAAAACAAAACAGAAAAACAAACAAAGTTTTATTTATGTACATACAGGTTTTACCCTGCTTTTCATGTCCGGAACAGCTTCAAGTGTTGCCCATTGAAAGGCAAATGCAATTCAACTCCATCCTGATGAGCAAGAATGAAGCTATCTGCTCTGCGATCTTCTTAATCACAAAAGGCCCTTTCCATAGTGAATCGAATTTTCCATGCATGCCTTTTGCTTCTCTTCTTTTGTCCCATAAAAGGACCCAGTCATTGACTTCAAACTTTCTTTCCCTGGCTTTTTTGTCGAAGATGAATTTCACCTTCCTTTGATGCTCTGTCAACCTATCTGCAACTTGAGTTTGTACTTCCCTCAATTCAGTCAGGTACATAATTCTTTTATCAATAGCATCCGTGAATGTAGAATCCTCCAGGGCTCTAGAAAGTTGTAGGGCAGGTAGTTCCAAGGTAAGAGGCACTCTGTGTCTCTACCATATAACAGCTGAAATGGGGACATGCCTATAGCCCTTTTTGGTGTAATTCTATCGGCCCATAATGCATCAAACAACTTCTTATGCCAAGTCCTTTGATTCTCCGTTACTAGCTTTCGCACGATAGTCACCAAGTTTTTGTTACTTGATTCAACTTGGCCATTCCCTTGTGGATAGTAGTTGGAGGAATGTACCAGCTGGATCCCATGAGTGTAGCAGAAATCAACCAGCTCCTTAGAAGAAAGATTTGGAGCGTTGTCTGCTACTATTTTACTGGGCATGCCAAACCTGACAACAATATTTTCTTTTATAAAACTGCACACCTCGGTGGAAGTGGTGTTCTTCACAGGAATGGCTTCTACCCACTTACTGAAATAATCAGTAGCTGTTAGAATATAGTGATGGCCGGCACTGGAAGCTGGGTTAAGCATACCAATAAAATCCATTCCCCACTGCTAGAAAGGTTCTTCAATTACAATGGGTTTTAAAGGTAATGCAGGCAATTTCACATGCCCAACAAAGTGTTGGCACGCTTGGCACTTAGCTACCCACTCTGCAGTATCTTGAAAAAGTGTGGGCCAGTAATACCTTGCTCTGAGGATCTTGTGTGTAGTGACTCGGGCTGAGAAATGACCACCGCAAGCCATGTCATGAAACTGTTATAAGAGCTGATCCTGCTGAGCTTTATCCACGCATCTGAGAAATACGCCATCAATTCCTCTTTTGTATAAACCATTATCCCATTAGAACAAAGTCTTTGGATTTCAGTTTAATAGTTCTGTTTCTCTTTCCTAGAAAGTTGATCTGGGCATTCTCCATACGTCAGAAAATAGGCAATGTTACTGTACCACTCCTCCACCAGATCTATAAAAAGTACCATAGGCAAATCTTCATCTATCTCTTCTTGATCTGCTTTTGGCACTGTTGCTTTCATCTCTGTCATTAATTCGCACAGACCTCTTCCTCGAACCAGCTTTGTAGGTTTGATATCCAGGTCATATTCTTGAACCTTTGTCACCCATGTGCCTCTCAACAATCCTAACTCTTGTTGAGTGAGGATAGATTTCACTGCAGTATCTGGAACCAAGACCACAGTGTGTGAGGAAAGAATATAGTACCTGAATGCTTTACACGCCTTCACCACTGCATATGCATGCTTTTCCATGGGAGTATATTTCAACTCATAAGCTTTAAGGGGCGTGCTCATGAAAGCAATCGGAGCTTCTACGTCCTCTTGATTTTTCTGCATCAATATTGCTGACATGGTGTGTTCGGAGGAATAACAGTAAAGAATAAATTCTTTACTGAAGTCGGGTGAAACCAAGACTGGAGCTTTTGACAGGGCCTCCTTAATCTTCTCAAAAGCTTCCTTCCCTTCGCTGCTCCATTTGAAATCTTGTGTCTTCTTCATCATATTCGAGATATGACGGGTTAGCTCAGCAAAGTCAGGAATGAATCTCCTGAGAAAATTAACTTTTCCAAAGAAAGAGTGAACTCCTTTTTTGGATGTTGGCAATGGCAATGTCTGAATGGATTTGACATGTTCCAGATCTATCTTGGTTCCTTCTTTGGAAACAATGTGCCCTAGTAGCTTTCCTTCAGTTACAGCAAAGATAGATTTCTTAGGGTTCAAAGAAATACCATGTTTGCGGCATTGTATGAAAACCTCTTCCAGATTTGAAATGTGCATGCTTCTATTCTTGGAAAAGACTGTCAGATCATCAAGGTACACCACTATGCTTATATCCTTGAGATGAGCAAAAGCTAAATCCATAGCTCTTTGAAATGTAGCTCCAACATTGATCAAACCAAACGGCATTTTCTGGTAAGCAAAGGTTCCCCAAGGTGTAATGAATGTCGTTTTGTATTGATCTTCTTCAGCCACCTTGACTTGATTGTAGCCTGAGAAACCATCAAGCATGGAAAGCATCTCAGATCCAGTGACCACCTGCAGAGTGTGATCCATGATGGGGATGGGGTAGTTATCTTTTAATGAGGCTTGATTGAGGTTGCGAAAATCCACGCACAACCTAATCTCGCCACTCTTCTTTCTCACAGGAACTATGTTGGCTAACCATTCGGAGTGATGTATGGGATAAATTATCTTTGCATCTAACAACTTCTGGATCTCTGCAAAGATAGTTCCGGAAATGGTAGGGTTATGCCGCCGCAGCTTCTGCTTGAAAGGCTTTTGTTCTAGTTTTAATGGGATGTAGTGTTGAACTTCTGCAGGCTGATATGTTTTCAGATCCTGGTAAGACCAGGCAAAAACATCCATATATTTCTTAAGAAGCTCTGTAAAAGCTTCTCTTTCTGCCTCTGAACAACACTTACCTAGATTTACTAATTTGGGATCATTGTCGGCTCCCAAATTTAGTAACTGTGTATCGGAGGAAGAACCTTCCCCACTTTCTTCATTCTTCTTAAGCATCTGATCATGCTTGTCGAACATTTCCTCAAGAGATACCAAGCCTTTGGGAATTTTATTTCCCTTTAGCTGGATAATCTCCTGACTTCCTGAGATGTCTGCATCCATTTCTCCCACAGTAGTTTGTCTCGGAGGTGAATTGCTTCCCTCATAGTAGATCTCTTCAAAGTTGTCCTTTTGTTGGAGAAATGCAACAATCTGCTTGTCATTGTTAAAAACTTGCCATTGCTGGACGTTGTCAGGAACTTTTGGCGGAAAACCATCTCAACTTTGTAATCCCCCTGTCTAAAAAATGTGGGAGGCTGATCTGGATTTAACAAAGCTGCAGTCACTGCAAGTGAATCAGCTCTGGAATTTTGTTCTCTCGGAATGTAAGATATTGAGAAAGTTGAAAAATCCAGGATAGCAGAGTAGACTCGATCTCTATAATGCCGAAGTTTGTCCTTTTTTACTTGATAGAGACCTCTTATCTGCTTAACAATCAACTCAGCATCTCCCTTTGCGTGTAAGAGCTTGATTCCCATTGTTCTTGCCTGCTCCATACCTAACAACAGCGCTTCATACTCTGCTGTGTTGTTAGTATTTTCGAACATCAATTTGAAGGAGTGTGCATGCACCTTCCCTTCAGGAGAGATAAGAACAACGCCTGCGCCAGATCCAAATGAACCACAACTGCCATCAAATTCCAGAGACCAAACCTTGTTGTCAAGTTGATGTGGTTCTTGAATCACAGGTTGAACTTCTTCTTTATCCATTTCTAGATAATAAACTCCGTGATCAGATTCTTGAAACAAGATCTGAGATCTAGGATCCTCAGACTTTGATACTGTGTACTTGGATTTCTTCTCAGGTTCTAACTTCTGATTAACTCCTTTGATTGGTATGTGCGCACAAGACCAATCCATCTTGACTTCTCCGCTCAGTTCTTTACAGAAATTTCTACTTAACAGTATGCCATAAGAGACTGGGATGTCTGCTACAAGGATAGTCATTTTCAATCTCTTGTCTGGAAAAGAAGCAGGTACTGCCTGCGCATCTTTGATTTGTCCAACAAGAGGAACTTGCCTTTCCATTGAATAGCATCTTCTGATGGTTTTTGTCAATGTGAGACCCAAGGCATCAACAACTTTGGTAGGCATGATGTTGTCAGAAGCTCTAGAGTCCAAAATGCAATTGCTCAGTTTGTATCTGTTGATAAGCAAAGATATATAAAATGGCTCGATCCTTTCTGATGTAGCAGGAGAAGAAGTAGAAGGAGAAGAACTTGCAGCCGCATTATTTGAAGGAGGAGTAATCTTTGGACTTGACAAGATACCCCATGAAGTATTATTTGTTGAAGGGTTAGGACCGTTACTTTGCACATACTTGACCAATCTATTTAGTTGATCAGGAAATTCCCTCAAATACTCAGCTTCTGACATTTGGACCTTGGTCTTCTTGATGTGGTCAATGATGTCAAAAGCTTGACTTGCTTCAGCCGGATGTGTGTTGGCCCTTTGCTGTGAATTGAAAGAATTTGAATATTTATCTTTGGGCGCTAATGAAGAAGGAAGAGGGCTGCCTCTTTTCAAGATAGTAACATCCGGCCTAGGATCTTCTCTTTCTCTTCTTTGGCCGCTTGTGGATGCTTCGGCATTTTGGCGTGTCTGAGACCTTGTGAACACTGCAAATGTGTGACCATAAGAATCTTCAAAAGATTCATAATAGCCATCGTCAAATTCGTAGTCCAGGTAACCAATATTGGAGTCGCCAGCGGGATCTACAAAGTCTTCATCATTGAATGATTCATCAATGCCGAGATCTTCTTCATTAGTTTCCAAGTTATTCCTTGGAGCAGCTTCAATTGCCAACCGTTGTGGTGCAACGGCAAGTTTGTTTCGATTTTGATTTTGATTTTGACAATTAAAGGTCCGAGCAGGAGCTAATCTAGAAGGGGTCGCATTTCCTGCTTGAGAGATCTGCTTCTTGATTTGCAGCATGTCATTAGCCAATCTTTGTAGCAAAGGATCTGAAGTACTTGAAGAAGCTCCATCACCTTTGTGAGATGGTTTGAGTTTTCTAGCCATGATCAAGTCATCTTCAACTTCCACGGCAACATTTTGTGCTTCAAGTAAATTCATAGGTCTTGCCCTTCTCATCTGATGTCCAACTTCGGGCAACAGAGCGTTTATAAAAAACGTCTTTTGATTTTCATCGCTCAATGCGGCAGAAGTGGGGATCTTATATAAAATCCTCTGGAACCTTGCAATAAAGTCCTGCATATTCTCACTTGGCTCTTTCTTCAACTGCATCAGTTGAGTGATCAACGTGCTAGCGTCCTCTGCAGGCTTGAATCTTTTCAAAAATTGCTCACATATAGTCGCCCAGTTGGTTATGGTGCTAGGAGCTAGCCGATAGAACCATTCGCTAGCCAAGTCGTGTAGAGTCTCAATGAAGAGTCTGACTGAGACATCTTCATGCTCTACTGCAAGCACACCACAAGATATGAAGAAGGCCGCCAAATGATCATTTGGGTTTTGCTTTCCATCTCCAAACAATTTTGGAAAATTCTTTCTGGATTCTTTTGGCAGATCGTGCATAGGTGGAGCCAAGTTCAGTGGCCCAAAAGTTGCTCCCCATGGGACAAGTACTATCTGGTTCTAATTCACCATTACGAATGGAGCACGTCTTCTCCTTGTGTAGACTTGGTGAATAATTCCAGCCGCCGGATTATGCTGAAGACGATTCGGATCTGGAAGGGTGTGCACTCTCCTTCCTGGTGAGAGACTAGATTTGCGGCTTCTAACTTGAGGAGGATGATTGAAATTGAATTGCTCCTGCAATCTGAAGAAATGATCAGTCCTTCCTTGCGCCTTCACGGATCAGGTGAATGGACGTTTCGCCAGGTTAAGATTTGTATGGAAAACACTCCAATCTTCAAGAGATAAGCTTTGATCTGCAAAGATAGTTGTTCCCCAGCGGAGTCGCTAAAAACTGTTGGTTAGATTTTTTGCATATCACAAAACCTAGGCAATCATGAGATAAATCTCCCTCATTTACCGGTGAGGCTCTCGTGTCAGATTTGTCAATTAAAATATGCTAGTATCTATATGGGGTTTTACTTTAACTGTTCAGTTCATGAACCATAGCTGTACAGTTCTGCAGCAAGTAAACAGCTGTTTAAGAAAGGAAATATTTATAGAAGAAAGGAATTATATAAACACAGAGAAGAAATGGGGAAGATGTGCATCCCAATCAATAGATAACAAATTTGATTGCATGCACATGGAAAAAACCTATGTTGCACGGATACCTCAAAACCCCTGCCGAATCCTGCCTAAGACATCTTGGATTCGGATACGCGACGGATACGATTCGGATATGGCTTTAGATCCACGCAGGATACTCCAGGATACGCGGCGGATACGTACAGACGTATCCGCCGCGTATCCTGAAGTATCCCGCGCGGATCCGGGCCGTATCCGCCTTCAAAAACGTTTTTTTTAAAGTTCTATTTCATTTTTGTTTAAATGTTTGACTTTTCTTCTCCCTAAAACTGAACCCTAAACACTAAATGAATAAAATAATACACCCTCTCCCCCACAAAAAGTTATAAAAAGCACCCATCCCTCTCATTTGAAATCACACAAACAATTTCATTGTCTTTTTGCAAGTGAATGAGCAAAGAGCCAAAGAAGAGTTGTGAAGAGCTTAGTGGAGGCAAAAATTGGAAGGAGGTTCTGCAAAGAGCTTAGAGGAGGCAAAGATTTGAAGGAGGGGCAGCGATTGCTTCTATTGTTTGGAGTCCATCATTGCAAGGAGGAGAACTTTGAAGGAGAAGAAGCCATTGTTGAGACTTGAGATTTAATGTTTTTTAGGATACTTTTGATATTAGAATTCAATGTTTTGGAAAAAAACAGTTTTTTTAAAGTAAAAGCATAAGAAAATTTTCTAAAATTTAGAAAAAAAAATTGGGGACATCTCCACCAAGTCCCCGAGTTCCCAAAACTTTTGGGACATCAACAAAATCTAGAGACACGTAACACTAAGTAAACCTTTGTTATGCCAAAAAGTTACATTGATCAGGAGATACCCCTCGGTTTGGATCTTTTGCTTGGACAAAAAAATCTCTGTTAGGCTTATCAGATTATCTCAATCAAGAAAAATGCCTTATTAGATTTTGTTGAAAGAAACCCCAAATAGGCTCTAAGATTATCTGAAGTGAGATACCCGTAAGTTTTAGCTTTCTTCCTAGAGATGCCTTGATCAGACTATAACATTACCTTAGTTGGGTCACACCCCTTGGTATAGGTCTACTACTAGGAGAAGTTCCTGGTTGGGCTACAAGATTACCTCCGCAAGGAGATATCTCTTCAATCTTTTGCTACTGAGAGAAGCCCATCAATCAAGCTATATTTGTCAATAATGATATCAATATTTTAAGATAATCTCTAGAATTAATTTATAACAAATATATGACTGGCATTCCAATTACAAATGAGGTAAATACCAAATTAGATTTGTCAACTTACCTTTAATATCATTCATACAACATACCAGGCAGCCTTCTAGACACCCTAACATGTGTTGTAGACATGTTTGTTGGTTATCTTTCTAAACTCCTTACAATCCTCAATGACTGCTTGAAATTTTGCTCTATTTGTTCAGCAGGTCCTGAGGTGAGTAAAATTGCACGAACAATGTTTTCTGGCTTAGAAATATCCATGGAACACTCTCAGTGATTGGAGAAGCCATTCAGAAATGTTTCAGTCACTCACTCATTCAAACCCCTGATATCCTTGAACTGCAAAACTGCACCTTTCAACTAGACTGGTTTTCTCTCTAGATTACGATCATCAATATGACAAGGAGTTGAGATGTAAATATTATAATTAATGCCAATGCCATATTTACGCTGTAGGCGTTTTTTACTGGGAGCTACTTTTCCCGTTTTCATCGTCCTCCTTGTTCAACTTTGTTCTGTGCCAGGTTCTGTTCCGTTGGATTTGGCTGTATTTGTTATTGATTTTCATTGGCTCTGTAGGCGATGGTTTTTTTTGTATACCTTTTCATTTATTTGGCACTTTGTATGGAGACACCGGGAGTTGCGGCTGCTTTCACAGTTGGCACATTCGTTTTTTTTGTCCGCTTTACCAATCTGTTTCGTTGATCCGTAACCACATAGATCTTCTACCGAGAATTCATCTTAAGAACTTGGTGTCTTTGCTGGGTTATTGCAATGAATCAAGAAACCTCATACCTGTCTACGAGAACATGCTTGTAGGCTCCCTAAAGGAGTACCTTTACAGTATAAATCTATGCCCATTGCCAGAGTTATGTCCAAAGCAATGAAAGTGCAATTCAATTAAGCCTCGCACTGTCCTCTGCACGGCGTATCCTTGCTCCCCCCAAAGTGGAGCAACTGCTAGTTTGTATTTAAGGTATATACTTATAAATGACGGCATGTCCTCGTTAGTTTTAATGAAGATAGTCACGCTCGTATCGCTAGAAATTTCTCAAATCACATTTTGTAATGGTACAACTCTGATTCCCATATTTCAGATGGGGTTTCAGTTTTTCCAAGATTTCCCCAAAGGATCATTGAAGTCCACTTGTGGGATATAGGAAAATTTACTAGATTTTCGCAAGGCAGTCCTTGAAAGTTTAATATTGTGAACCGCATATTATCATGCTCTATTTTAAAAATTGCGATTAATCGTTTTAGGCAGGCAAAACGATTAATCTTTCTAAAAATCGCATTTTGTGGGGTTCCGATAAACCAGCGATTTTTGGCGATAAAAACCTGCAAAATCGTGGAAAATCGTGGATGAAATCGCGGCTTAGGTTTAAATACAAAAAAACCAAATTGATTCGTTTTTTCTCCTATTTTCTCCTACTCGACTCTTTTGTGCTCCTACGACTCGTATTTTCTCCGTTTGTGAGCATTCGACATGGTTACAAGGGCATTCAACCTGGTTTCGTGGGCATTCAACGTGATGTTGTGGGCATTCAAGGTGGTTTCAAGTGCATTCGAAGTGGTTTCCAGCCCTATTTTCCAACAGCTCGTGGCCCTAGCAGGTGATTACTAGAGTATTACAAAAAAAAATTCCTATTTTTTAAAGATCTTCAATATTAATAAATACATTACAGTATTATAGTATAATTATACAGTCACTAGTGTACATGACTTTACAATAAAATATTTAATATACTACTAAAATATTTAACAAACCTGGTAATAACTTAGTAATTAATACTAAATAGTAAATAGTATTTATTTAATATATTAATTAGTTTTGTTACTTTTGTATATATTTAATATATTACAGTCTATTGTTAAACTTAATAGTTAACTGTTATAGTATATACAGTATACTATAGTGTAAAGTTATACATTCATATAAAATAAGTTATAACAGTTAATTTTATACAATCTATAACATGACTGTAAGCACTCAACATACACTATAAATTTAATTTTATACATTTTGTATAACTATATACTGTACATTATTATAAATTTATAGTTAACTGTATAGTATATACTATATAGTGATACAATATAAATTTATAATAGGATACTCTATAACGATTTTAAAACTATTATTTGAGTTATCATAATATAATAGTAATAATACAATGTACTATATAAAAAATGAGAATCATACGTCTTCAATACAACTTTGTTATAACTTGTAAACCTAAGACAATTGTTTTCTGTTTTGTTTTGTAGAATGGCATCATGATCCAGTTCAGGTTTAGCTGCTCGTATTAAGCCTAAATCAAATGACCCCTCTTAGAAGCATTGTGAACCAGCAAAAGACAATTGTGTTGTATGCAACTATTGTGGCATGAAGATGAGTGAAGTTGTTTATCGCCTTAAGTTCTACATTGCACGGATATTAGGGAATGAAGTGACAGTGTGCAATCAAGTACCAACTAAGGCTCAACGAGAGTTGTCTGCTTACCTTGCAGCTTATGCAGAGAAAAAGAAGAGGCAAGTTGATGCACTTGCAGCCCTAGCAAATAGGAGGGCAACGAGGGAAAATTTTGACATTGGGGCATCTTCTAGTGCCCCAACTCCACGAGGTCAGACACTGGGATGGGCTTCATCCACTGATAGTAGTTCAACGATGTTTTTTGTTCCTTGAAGTACTCCTGGTTCACAACCTTCACTCGAAGGTACTGCATGGAATAAAGAAATACACAATGAAGCAAGAATAGCTGCGACAAATTTTAGGTACTACAACAACATTCCTTTCAATGTGGCAAAAAGTTCATATTGGGAGAATTTGGTCACTGCATTGACTGTTGCTAGGAAGGGGTTCAAGACTCCTACTTTGTAATATCCCCTTTTGGGATATTAATTAAAATTCTAAAAACTACTTGCAAAAAATAAACTTAGAAGAGCAACTCTTTTAGGTTCACCTCAACTAATTCAGTGTTGGCTTCAATACAACCCAAATGGGTTTGGAGTGAGCCAAGGTGACGGGTTTATATGGGTTAGCAGTTGGAGAAGTCACTTCATTAACCATATTAATTGCAGTAGTAGTAATTTAATTTAAAACACTGAAAAACCAGCCGAATTTCAAAAATTCGTAACTTCACTAAAACTTAATATTTTTCCTTGAAATGAAATGTAGATGAAAGCTAATAATTTTATCTTTCCAAAAAACTATAGAATTGATTTTTCTGAGCCCCGAAAACCCTCCAAAACTGATCTTAAAATCAGAAACCTAGTCACCTGGGGTTAGGAAAAATATAATAATTATTTTAAGCACTTTCTCTTGCTTCCCAAACCCCAAAATATCACTTTTTAGATCTGCAATAATTAATTTATAACAGCAGTCCAAAAATGATTAGAAACCCTCACCATTGATGCCCAAACTCCCTTCAAACAAGTCGATTTACCATAAATAATTACCAGCAGCATATACAAGCTTAAAATGGGTCAAATCATGGGTATAACACTTAGAAAAACATGTTGGAATAGATCAGATTTGAACTCCCTTCAAATACTAACAATTTGCATCACAAATACCTCCAAACAAGTCGACTTGATCCTCAATAACTAGCAACAATAAATCAGATTGCAATTACCACATAAATCTCATAAATACCCTCATAAAATCAAGCTCATACATTCTTAAAAATGGCGAATTCACATAGACAAGAGATTGAAGCAATAACCCATCAATTTCATAGCTCAAAAGGCATACACACTTCACATAGAGGTGGTGTTGAAGAACACCTTTTATTTTACATTATTAGTGGGCATATATCCCTCTTCAAGCATAAAGATAAGTTTGCAAAAACCGTCAACATGCGAAAGGGGTGCCCATCATGTTCTTTTATAGATTTTCCTTGTGCAATCTCCAAAGCTCCATTTCCTTTTTGGCGCCATTTTCTAAAGAGGAGAGTTTTTAATTTAAAATTGGTCTGAAAGTCAAACTCCAATGCAATGTTAATTCCCCAAGGTAATATTTGAAATAAATGCTTGAAGAAGAATTAAAAATAATATAGAGAATATCAAAAAGGAATCAACCTTGCTTAGATGAATTGATTCATCCCAAAAATATTAATAAATGTGCTCATAGGATAAACAAATCCTTTTCTAAAAAATGCGACTTGCCTCCATTAGTCCATCTGCCTCCAAATAATCATTAATTGGCCGATGATAAATCGATTTCCCTTTTTTATTTTTTATTTTTTGACTTGCACAAATAAATAATATTTTAATTTTAAATTCACATGCATAAATCAATTAATTATTCTTTTAATCCAAGGGGAGTAGATTAAAGGTCTTCAACTTATCTCAATTAATTATGGCTTGGAAAAGGGGACATTACATACTCCCCATGATTTAAGTGGCCCATTGTTGGAGAATTCCGTCACTCATACCAAAACTCTTGTAGAAGAGCAAAAAAAGGTATGGCAAAAAAATGATGCACCATTTTATCTAATGGGTGGATAGATTGGAAAAACCGCACATTGATTAACTTTCTAATGGCATCAAGTGGGCAGTTGGTCTTCTTGAAATCAATTAATGCCTCCCACCAAGTGAAAACCGCAAACACTTTGTGTAATATGTTAGATGAGGTGGTGAAGGAGGTGGGCGTGGAGAATGTCGTCCAAGTTGTGACAGACAATGTAGCGGCATATGTAGCAGCAGGGAGACTTCTTGATGAGAGGCACCCTAAACTTTTTTTGGACCACTTGCAGCCCATTGTTTGGATCTCTTATTGGAGGACATATGAAAACTCTCATGGGTGAAAAATGTGATTGAAGACGCAAGAAATATTACAAAATTCATCTACAATCACACTTGGGTGCTAAACTTGATGAGAGAGCACACCAATGGAAAGAAGCTTGTGCGATCAGGGGTCACACGATTTGCCACAAACTTCATTACATTGCAGAACATTGCAACCTCATTATCATCCCTTAAGCAGATGTTTGTGAGCATGCGATGGTTGGACTCTCCCTATGCTAGGAAGACCGAAGGGGAAAGGGTTGTGAAGATTGTTTTTGATGATATGTTTGCAAAGTAAATGGAAGAAATCATGAAGGTAATCTCAACTTGAATATTTGTTTATTTATCATTTGTTTGTTATATTATTTTTTATTAATTTTGATTTTAAATATATATGTTATTTTGTTTTAGGTGTCAGAGCCTTTGGTTCGAGTTCTACGGATAGTGGATGGGGAGAAAAACCCAATGGGTTATTTATATGAGGTTATGAATGTGGCCAAGGAGGCCATAGCTAAATATTATGGGCACACTCATTGAAAATATGAACCTATTTGGCGCATAATTGACCGGAGATGGAACAAGAGACTCCATCTACGTATACATGCAGTGGCGTACTACCTAAACCCAAAGTTTTTCAATTCCCCATCATTTAAGGTTGATGAGGAGGTTATGGATGGCCTTAATACATGCATAGAGAGGATGGTATATGACGAAGATATTAGAGATGCAATTCTTGACGAGCTGCAGATTTACAAGACTGCAGAGGGGAGGTTCTTTTCTTCGGCTCTATGTGTGAAAAGAAGAAACACTTCTCGACCAGGGAAAAACAAATTGAGTAATTTGTATTTAGTCTCATTACAAGTAGAACTAGAAACTAGAAGTCTAGAATTCTTTTATTTATTTAAGCCTAGGTAACTTACAAAATTATAAATGTTTTATTTGCAGATTTGTGGTGGGAAGATTATGGTGCAAAAACACCAAATCTTCAAAAGCTAACCATCCACATTTTGTGTCATCCATGCAGTGCTTTTGGATGCGAACGTAATTGGAGCATGTTCGAAACTATTCACACAAAGAAGCGCAATAGGTTGATAACACAACACCTCAATGACCCTGTCTTTGTGCGATACAATCTTCGTCTTCGTGTGAGACAAGTGGAGGGGGCACGGAGTTATGATGCAATTGACTTGGCTGACATTGATCCATATGATAACTGGATTGTTGATGATGCGGAGCCTATGTTTACTACAGAGGAAACAATTTTGGAGAGGGAGACTAAAAAAGTAATACCATCAGGGACATTAGAAGTTGGTGATGATCCAGATGATGTGTTTGTAGATAACAATGTTGGTGTTGCAGAGGAGGAATATTTACCTTCCACTTCCACGAGGCAGCCGCAAGTGCAACAAAATTATTTTAGGCGTGCTTGATGAAATGGAATATTATTGATATTTGATAGTGATACTTCAAAAGTCACATGTGACATGATTCTATGAGCATTTTTTTTGCAAACTTTGTACTCTTTTTTTGGTCAAAACTTAATCGAAAATATGCATATGGGCCTCTGGCATTCTATAGAGTCACTTCTTGTATCATTTAACATTGTTTTTACATTTAATTTAAGTTTATTTTATGAATTTAAATGTTTTTAAAAGTAGCGATAAAGTTACCGATAAATTGTTGATTCCCGATTTCCGAGTCGAAATTTGGCCTGCCGATTAATCGCCGATAACGATTTTTTGAACTATCATGCCAATGGTTTAAGATTGTAATGAAATTCCTGGTTCAGATGAGAAGAAAGTGGTAAGAGGGATGACACTTTCAATTCTGCGTGTGTTGCATCATATATAATATACTTACAAACTTTCCAATGCATCAGTAACAAGAGTTAAATGTATATAATCCTGGCTATTTCTTTTTAATCCTTTTGGATGCAATTGTCAGCAATATATGCCATGCACATGAGGCATGCCAATTTTATTTTTTCTTCCTGCATAGTGATTGTCCTTATTCTAAAACGACATGTCAAAAACACATTTGAACCATGTCTAACTGTATGCCGTTTGCTTGGCAGATGATTTGGCCATCAATTGCGGAGGGGAAGCATGGAATTCTTCTAGTCCATTAATCAATTATGAGGGGGATGAAAATCCAATAGGCCCTTCAGCATTTGTATTGAGTCTTGAAAAGAATTGGGCAGTCAGTAACACAGGACATTTTATGGATAATTCAAACCAAACATCATATCTGAAGAATGCAGGAAACTTTCAGTTTAATACACGAAACAGTACACTGTACAGGACAGCACGGTCTTCTCCTACTTCTTTGAGATACTATGGATTATGCCTACATGATGGGCTATACAAAGTACAACTCCACTTTGCAGAGATAGAATTTTCAAATGAAAAATCATTCACAAGTCTTGGAAGGCGCATCTTTGATGTCTATATTCAGGTGTATTACAATGTATTAATATTAATCGTCAGTATTTATTGATTATACAAGTGCGTAGAAAGAATAAATATATGTGATTAGTTTTGGTCTGATATCCATTATACTTTGCATATTTTGGCAATTCTTCCACATATTTCTCACCTTTTTTTTTATACAGGGAATTAGGGTGTTGCAAAATTTTAACATTGAGGAGGCTGCCGGAGGCCCAGGAAAGGGAATCATTAAAATTTTCCATGTGAATGTGACTAAAAGTAAAAACTTGGAGATTCACTTTTTATGGGCTGGAAGAGGAACAAATAATGTGCCAGAGGAGGGGACGTATGGACCTCTGGTATCAGCTATTGTAGTCACTCATGGTAAACATGATCTTTAAAGAAATTTGTTCAAGAATGTATACATATGTTTGGAGAATTAATTATTTTTCTGTTAACAGTTAAGCAAATTCTTTTGTTAGGGTTGTTCAAGCATACGTTTTTGCATTATCATCTATTCGTTACAGTGCCATTTAATTTTTCATGAAATAAAATTATATAATATCCAGCCAGGTGAATTGGCTCCATCTAATCTGAAAAGTTACCTTCATTTTGAGATTTGGCCAATTATCTTTGGTAAAATCTTTAACGATAAATTACTTTCTTGGTTTTAACTTATTCCCGTATGCTTAATTTGGCATTGTAGTTTGGATGTGAGTGGTATATCTAGTGCAGTAGCATTTGTGTTTAAGATTTGATTTATCAATTTATCTTTATTTCTTTTGACAGAATTTCCAATCAGTAAAAGCAGCAGAACTCCTATGATTGTCGGCATTGTTTTGGGGATAGTAATTTCTGTAGGCTTGGCAGTGTTCTTGTCATTCATTTTTATTAAGAAAAGAAATGGAATCAAGAAAGGGTTTCCAGATGCTCATCTGAGAAAAGGTGATGATGAATGTGTCTTAGATTCCAAATTACTTGTAACTGCATCATTTATTTTGTAGCATTCAAACTTCAGTGTAAGAGTTGGTAAACAGCAAATAATACACTAACATAAAATGTCTATACAGAAATGAAAAATATGAAAACAAGTTCCCATTATTTCAGTCTAGAGGAGATAAGAAGTGCCACACGTGACTTTCATTCTGAGAATAAGATAGGCCAAGGCGGGTTTGGTGCTGTTTTCAAGGTACATACACTGATATTTGGGTTTAGTAATTATAACCAGTAATAGCAGAAATGGGCTTTCTTCTGGATAGTTTTGACCAAAAACTAGCATTGGGATTAAATATACAACCCGACATTACATTTACCGCATTTGTTCTTCCCAGGGTATTCTTCCAGATGGACAAATGGTGGCAGTAAAGCAGATGTTTTCCAAATCAACACAAGGGAATCGTGAATTCCTAAATGAAGTAGGTACAATCTCTGCGGTGCAGCATCCCAATCTCGTGAAACTGTATGGCAGTTGTATTGAGGATAAACAGCTGCTCTTGGTATACGAATACTTGGTGAACAACAGTCTAGCCCACACTTTATTTGGTACATTCATATCTTCTTAAAACTTGCTTTGTTCTTCTGCTATAAGAAAAATTTAAATAGATCATAGTCTCAATCTTTCATCCTTGATAAGATACATTGAGAACACTATTGACAGCCTGAAGTCAAATAAAACGTCCCCATTTATATCTTCTTCATGGATGTTCTGGGTGAACTTTTAATGTATGTGTGTGTAATCTCCCCATGGTACCACCTTGTTGTATTTATGGCTTTGTGCTATTCTGTTCATTATCACCCAAAAATCATAGCACGAGTCTTGTTCACCTATGATGGTTTTTTGTAGCAACATTCCTAGTGTCAGACCTCTTCCCTGCATGAATGCACATACATAATTTCACAAGATGTGTTCCAAATTGAAATAGCTTGGTGTTATTGGTCTGATGGCTTTCTGTTACTACATATGAAATACATTTGGTTGATACACAGCCATGAGCAAATGGTGAATTTCCATAAGGTTTCAAAAATTTCAATTGAAAATTATTCACTGAAGCTCTGTAATATATAGGTCCCCAAGAATCCAGGCTTAATCTCAATTGGCCTGCACGATACAATATTTGCCTTGGAGTTGCACGTGGTTTGGCATATCTGCATGAAGAATCTAGACTAAGAATTGTGCATCGAGACATCAAATCTACAAACATCCTTCTAGATCAAGATCTGAATCCAAAAATATCAGATTTTGGCTTGGCGAAGTTATTTGACCGGGAGAAAACTCATGTCAGCACCAGGGTGGCAGGAACAATGTAAGATTAATGACCCCTTTTTAAATTTCTGCCAGAAAAACAAATAATGACTCTTGTAAGTGTAGCTCTTTTTCAAACATAATTGATCATTTTAAGTTCTTACATGATATATACAAACCCTGGGCATGATAAATTCGTATTGTAAAAGTGATTTAAATTAGTACATGTAGGGTAAAACTCTAAAATTGTTTCTTATTTTTGCAGTGGATATATGGCACCTGAGTATGCTTTAAAAGGTCAACTCACAGAGAAAGCAGACGTGTACAGTTTTGGAGTGGTGGTTCTTGAAGTTGTAAGTGGCAGAGTACACACGGAGAAGAAGTTGCAGGGAAAGATGGTTTATCTGATGGAATGGGTAACTGTACAAGCCACTTTCTCTTAAGTTCTTACGAATCTGTATTCATGTCCATGTCATGACTATATAACTTTTCTAAACACATCTTGTAATATTTGTTTGAAAACTTTTGTGCTAGTGTTGTTGTGAAATTGGTACAGAGTTTTGCACAGACAAAACTCTCCCTAATGAATTATTGAGGAAACAATACATAGGCTATTATATAGCCATAACAATAGCAAAACAGGTTCCTACTAAACAGGAAGGCATATAAACAAATAACTTGGTATAGAGTCACGGGTATAACAAATTAACTATTAACCTATGTAAACACAAAATTACTACTTACCATACTAACTCATGTGAACACCATAAATTCTCAACATTCCCCCCCTTAGTGCGAACATGGGGAGAAACATCATCATCAACCAAGAAGTATGCACATGGTCTCGATCCTCAAAATTGACTGTGGGAACTACATTATCCATGAATAGGGATCCATCAACCTATCCAAGTGAATACATGAATTGGGACCCATTAACCAGTTCACATCAACCATCTAGTCAATCTGATCAAGAACAGTAACTGCAATAGTATCAATGGTACAAATCTCCATGTCATCATCATAACAAGGAAAACATAGAAACTATATTGCACACAGGGACATGGATGCTCTTTTGTTCTTATTCATCACACAACAAACTAAAAGTGTTGAAAATGAAGAGATGCCACCAAATCATCAAAGGACCCTGTTGTTAGTGGGTGACGAGAGGATGTTGATTGTCCTCTAGCCTCCATTGCCTTCTTCCTCTGATGCAACACTGCTAACTCAGTGGAATGTGATCATGTCACTCAATGATGTCCACATTGTTTATTATTTCCCCCCACAATGTGAAATCGTTTATTGTCCAAACGCCGGGTAACAACGAAAATGCGTCCGTTAGGCTTTTTTTTTACAATTTTGACAATGGCTCATAATTGAGACTTTCCACTACTAACGACAATAGAATTACCTATGGAACCTACATTGAGTATATGATGACTATGAAATATCCCTTTTCCGGATTTAATTTATATTCAAGATTTCCAACGAACTTTTCACAAATAACAATCTAATTTTTATGATAGTAGTATATAGAAAAATATGACAACAAAGTATAGTTATGGCAGCAAGGTATAAAATCAGAAAATAACCAATATCTTCACTTTTATTGCAATTACACTAACATGCAACAACATGCATCAACATGCAATGACATGCTATAACAAGAAGTTTCCACTTATAAAATAGATGATCTCTCTTACTGAATATGATTGTCTTCTCTTTCTGGACTTGAAACTGGATCAGCAAGCCTCTGAAACTCTGACTCTGACAACCCGATCTGAATAGACTCCACAATAGCAAACTAGGGTTGGATCTTTCACCACCGAAAAGTTCTCTACTAGCTAGGGGTAGATCTTTCACTACTGAAGCTAGGGTTCCTACGGAATTTCACCTCCACAAGCAAGGAAAGCATAAACAATAGTTTCTTTAATATCAAAATAGGTGAGTATGAATGAATGTCTATTCTCCCCCAAGCGCTTCCTTTTATAACTTCTCATTGCAACAAAAGGCCCAAAAGAACCCTAATCACCCCCTTGAGTCTTTTCTTTAATTAATTAAAATAACTTAAGTCATGTTATTTCCCATATGCCAAAAAGTGCAGTTAAGTTACCCCAACGAAGAATTAGAACATAAAGTACCATATATTCACCCATTACTTAAGTCATCGACTAAATATAACATAAAGTACCTTAGGGGGGCATCTGACAACCTTATTTCACTTAAGTCACCTCAAAGTATGTGTCCAACGTCAAAACATAACCTATAAGTGAAATGAAGGTGCAAAGCATACCCTATAACCATCATCATCACTAGCCCCTTGGGCATGACCAAGGCTAAGACGGATGAAAGGCCTTCTAGGCCACCTGTTTGGAAACAGGGACATTACAATCCTCCCCCCCCTGAGAAATGCTTGACCCCAAGCATTATCTTGTCATTCTGCAGAATTTGAATACCACAAAGTAAGTTTCTCCACCTCACCTTGCAGTCAACCAAAGATCACTGCGATCCGAAATAACTAAGACACCTCATGTAGTCATCATGCTCTCCATGTTGTGTAGAGAACAATGTTGCCCTTGAAGTGGTATGATGCCCACATGAACTCTCCACTAATACCCACACTGAAACTGCAAATTTGTCTAGTCCCTACCAATGTGAAGCTATCATCATGTGATCACTCATTGCCTCTCCAATCAAACCATGGGTACGAAAGTCCTCTCTAAACCCTATGACATCCTCTGAAACAACCTGTGAAACAACCCGTATAAGCACAAAGCGTGCCAACTCTCCCACACCTAAAACATGCTTACACTTAGCATTTAATCCGATCCAGTCAATTAACGACACTTCGTTAATTCCCCATACTTCACTCCATTCTTGGATGCCCATGCACGACACCTTCTCGTCGTATTCCTCCTATAATCATCTTATTTGGCTAATATCTCTCTTATTAGCTAAACATTCCTCCTTTCGACCATTCAAAACCTCCCTAGTTCTCTCTAGACCACTTCTATTGGCTTTCGTAGGCTATCTATCAGTCACAATTGGTTATCCAGACCCCTCCCAACTCTCAATGAGTCTCTAATCACTTGCTAATCAAGTTTAACTAGCCTAAACCCTAGTTAACTAGCCTAAACCAAGCTTAACTAAGCCTAAAGCATGTTTATCCTAATCTAATCTAAAATCTTTAGTCCCACATGCACCCAAATTCCAAACTCTTCCATTTGGAAAACTATAAATAGAAGGGTCAAGCCTCCCATTCACACTTACACTTTACATAACTTCACTCACAAGTCCTTCTCTCTCAAGCACTTTGGAGATATTGGCATTAGACCTCATTTGCATTAGCTAAGCTAATAAGCATTTGATCTTGGCTATCCTCCATTAAAATAGCTTCATCTTGCACCCATGATAGGTTAGTAATGAAATAGCTAAACTTGGCCATGAAGCCATTTAGTGAGATTCATTCACCCTCATGGAGTAAACAAACAAAACTGATTGCTTAAGTCTTTAGTAGGCATATTTTGTTAAGCTTTCAAGAATAGAGGTTAATGTATATTTGTTAGATTTCTTGCTTATTTCAAGTTTTAAATGCATGCAAATAGGATTCCTTGCTCATTTCTTATCTATGGTCCATTGAGAGTTTTGCACAAAGCTTTGGGGTCTTAGCCCCATATCCATAGCTCTTTGCAAAATCTTTCATTGAACACATTTGGCACGCCCAGTGGGACACTTATGTCCATCCTCCATTAATGGAGGTCTTTTGAGTTCTTCAAAGTTCATTTTCAAGTTTTTTTGGGTCAAATCACTTGTTATTTCCTCATTTCTGTTTCTAACACTAGATAAATGACCTTCATTTGCATGTATTTTGTGGGTTTGATATAGAAATAGGACACTTTGACTAACAACTAACCTGTTTGCTTTTGAAAATTTGAAAATCTGTGAGTTTTGCAGGTTTTTCACAGGGTGCACGTAGGTGTTAACAAGGGGCGCGTACACGTTGAAACCCTAGCATCCCCATCGGAACAGGTGCGTGCACTGTCTGGTAGTCCTCATCATTTGCAAATTTTATCTCTACAGGGACGCGCATGCGTCTCCGTCAACTGGGCCGCATATCTGCCTCTCTGGCCGCGTATGCGTAAATAGCTTGACTGTGTAAAAAATTGAAAACTTTCTGTTTTATGCTTGGGCGCGTCTCCGTTGAAACCCTAAGTTCCACGTCGGGATAGGAGCGTCTCACCTATCTGGATGCGTCTGTGCTTTTTATTAAAATTGATTTTATAATTTTGTAGGAAAGCTAGCACACGTATCCGTTGAGTTAGGCGTCTGCGTTCGAAACCCTAGCGTACCTGTCAGAAAAGCCCGTGTAGGTGTTACCCCCCTTTTACATTTTTACCTTTACCCATGTGTCTGCATTGGTTAGGGCGCGTATCCATTGGCTGGGGCGCGTATGTCATTCTGGGTGCGCAGGTGTCTCTGTGTAGTCCGGATTCATTCATTTTATTTTTAGTGCTCCTTGTTTTGATCATATCTTTTGACTCGTTAACCCATTTTCAGAGTTTGAATAGGTGTCAGAAAGATAACGAAGCGTACTTTGTGAGGGAACTTCCAAAAGTAAGATACCTTTGGTATACCTACTTCTATCACAAAACTCCCAAAGTGCTATGGAGACCTCCAAAAATGCAAATTACTAAAAACTGTTAAAAAGTGCAAAAATTAGATTTCTAGAATTTTTTGATTTTCTTGGTTTTCTAACTTTTGCAGGTTCTAACAGTGGTTTACAGGTTTCCTCTTCATTAATTATTTTATACTAACTTGTTTAAAAATGTTTGCATCTTCATTTGTGAAGTTTGAAATGTGTATGCTCTTCCCTCGCGCCTTTCTAGGTGATCTTGGGAATCAGAAATGTTTCACCACTTTCTTCATACTTGCAAAATGGTTTAATTAGCTTTCAAAGTTGGTTAAAAGGAACTTATTTTCACATTGTACTTAGGAATTTTCCATTTATTACAAATTTGAGTGAGATACCTTGTTGCGTATGCTCTTTCCTTGCGTCTTAGGACGATCTGGGAAATCAAAAACAACATCTTATCTCCTTTGTATGACATTTTTGGAAAATTACTAACCTTGGTATGTAGGACCAAAATCGCTTGTCAAAGAAAGACGTCAAAACCAAAAACAAAACAAAACTTCTATACACATGTTTCATGCAGGTTGCCAAATGGTGTGCCACTTAAAACCACATTAAGTTAAGCAAGATAAAAAACACACCATATTCAAAACATTGTATTGCAGGTTTCGGAAAAGGGTACGTCCCTATCCGCTCAACTGGAACATAACCCCTTTGGCATAACGCCTTAAGCTACAACAATGGGGGTGGTACTAGGAACCCTAAAGTAGTCCACCGCTGTGTAACCTCGTGGATGAAACAGGAAGCGCCTCGCTTACCCACTTGACTAGTTTTCCTTGTGAGTTAGAGTTACAAAGTTGTCTGTATGGCGACCCCAGGGAGAGTACACGTGGATGCAATTAGTTGCCCTTTGTGCTTGAAGGGGGTAAAGTAAAGCTGAGATACTCCCAAGATAGTCAAGGTGACTATTTGGGTAAATCGCGCTCGCTTAAGACAACTTTGTAACACCTAGTTGAGAGATCTTATTAAGGAGGCCATTTTGTCTTGAGGCCCACTTTACTAGTCCTTTGTCGCGTCTTGGCCATCACGAAGTGATAACTTGTTTGGATTCAGAACCTTGTTTTTCGAACAAGGCAAAGAATCCACTTAAGTTGGATCTAAGTGCCTTTCATCATGGAAATTAGATGACGTTTCACTTAGCTTAGCTTCTTTCTCACCTTCGGACGAGGTGAAGCTCTACCCAAGTGACGCTTAGTTTATTTTTCATCTTTTGATCTACACCTTTGCATTCTTGTTGCCCATTTGGGGCAACAGAAGGCATCTTTCGGGAGTGTTGTCATAGATAGTGTTCACCACTTTTTTGTCTCGTTTACGCTCATCCATGTTTGCGGCTGAGTTGTTAAACGTCTAAAGTGTGTGGATGTGTCCTTATATCTTTGATGGCCACTTGATCTTGATTTCAAGATCATCATCATAGTTAGGATTGATTCATCATTTGATCTCCCTTTGACGTGTTACCTTGTTTTGCATTGTCTCGACACAATTAAGATACTTATGTCATGTTTTTCGTAAACGTGATCTAAGTATCCACATTGTGGCGTTACGCTGTGCACATTTTAACACATCCTTAGTATACCTTGACTTGGTTTTACTTCAAACATTGTCCAAAATCTTGAAGAGTGTCGCTTACTTTGTTTGTGTCGTTTCGATACCACTTTGGCACTAATATCTCACTTCTTCGTGAAGCTTGATTAATGTGTCCAATTGGTGTGGTTACGTGGCTTACATTTGTAATCCTCACCCTTTAACATTTTGGCCTTGTTGGTTGTTGAACTTGTCATGGTATCCTTTGATTGGGAGTCACATCTACCCTTTGTTAATATTTACGCCTTGTTCATTTCGAGCTTGACGTAAATATTGACATTGTGTTGATCATCTTTGCATCGAACTCACTTTGCACACGCATTTGCATAGGGTGTATTTCCTTGTTGATTGGCTTTGTGTTTCACACTTGCATGATTGTTCCTTGTGATTATTCATCTAGAAAAATTATTTTCTAGGACAATCATTTTTGATCTCATTGAGATTGCGTCATCACAATGTCTATTTTCCTTAGACCTTCTTCAGAAAATCACATGCACGCATCTCCATACTTACAAAATGTCTAGTTGGTTGTCATTATGCTTCCCGAATCGACATGTCACTTCCTTCCCTTTGAAGGAGTTCCATCACACTATCTAGGTCTAGGACATTTGTGCTTAAACGACACCAACAATGACTGACTATCGTGTGGTTTCTCACACTTACAACAATACGGAACCTAGGTTTAGCAATTCAAATCAAAATATTCCCATTACAACTAAACCTCGTTTGGTTCTTCGTGCTAGAGGGCCCATTCGGGTACCCTGTTCCCCACCTTCAGCTCATAGTCAGTGGTATGGTTTGGATACTTCTGATCCAAATTATTATTCAGGTTCCCCCCACTCTTCTTCTTCTGATTCAGATCCAAACTACCATTCGGACTCCCACTCTTCTTCTGAAGACTCAGATCCCAACTATTGTTCAGATACCCCTAGATCAAATCTTGAATCACAGTCCTCCCTTCCTTCGCAGGACCTTTATTCCAAATCACCTCAACGACGTCTTCCTCCTTTGAAGACTCATGTGACTCCAAGTTCCATCGATCGAACATCTAATTCGGTTCTTGAGTCACGGTCCTCCCTTTCTTCGCAGGACCTCCTTCATCAGTTGTCTCAATGACCTCTTCCTTTGTCGAAGAGTTCCATGACTTGGATTCCCTCTAGTCAATCATCTAATTCGACTCCTACGTCACAACTTAATGAATGGCTATGTGATCCTACTTTCCAACCTACATTACATCGTCTTCTAGAAAAATGACATAGGTCCAAATCCAAATCATCCATTCATGAGACGCTTTGCCTCCAATCCTACTTCCTCTCTTGAGTCATCTTCTTCTGTCAATCAATCTTCCCCTCTTATTGAACCCGTTTCTTCTATTCAACCTTCTATGGCCAAAGAAAAACAACCTCTACTAATTGATTTCTCTCAGAATGAAGAAACAATCAGAGTACATGATGATATCCCTTTAGAGGATTGTAAACAAGGATTCTTTCTAGAACTCGATACGCTCGCGTATTGGGGAAAAGAAGTTGATTCCTTTTATCATAACATAGAGGAGGAGCCTAAGGTCATGGAACTTGATTCTTCTTCTATTCCATCTTCACCTTCCTCTAAGCATGATGAGATGTCAGGGTCTAGCATTGAGCCATGGCCTATCTTCTCATTACCAAATCATTCCTTATCTATCATCATTCCTCAATCAAAATCTCTCCTTGGGTCACCGCTGAGTAGCCCATCATCTTCTTCTATCTTGGGCCACCCCCAGGTAGTCCTCCATTTTCTACTTGTGGGTCACCTCTTGGTAGCCCATTACCTTCTATTCTTGGGCCACGTCCTAGTAGCCCTTCATCCTCTTCTATCTATGGGACGCCTCCTGGTAGTCCCTCCTCATCTATACTTGGGCCACACCCTAGCAGCCCTTCATCATATTCTTCTATTCTTGGGCCATGTCCTCGTAGCCCAATTTCTTCCATCTTAGGGCCATATCCTGGATAGCCCTTTGTCATCTTCTATTAGTGGCTCACCTCCTCGTAGCCCATCCTCTTCAATTCTTGGACGTATCCTTTTCATCCATCACATCTTTCTTCTATCAATGGTTGTGGCAAGCCCATGGTCATTTCTCACATCAGTTCTAAACGTCCACGTTCACTTTCTTCTCCTTCTCGGGATCAAGAAAAGTCACACATCAGCTTATAAGAAACCCAAACAGTTTCATTATCAAGCTCAAGATCAAAACTTCCAAGAGCTTGAAATCCCCCAACAACTCAAACAATCTCAAAATTGTAAATCAAGCATGATTCAAGAATGCACATCAACGTAACCATCAAGTATGGCACAAAGTGCATAAAACCTCTGGATAGGGAACTCAAGCTCCCACATACGAAATCCATGTTTCAAGATAAATCGCAGTCATTTGTTGAGTATGAGCTCACCACGATCATTGAGATCGGGGATAACATAACTCTTGATAAACAAACATGCACCTAGTCTCCCTTATCAAGGAAGTCACAAACATCGTTGTTGGATCCTATCACATGGAGTGACATTTTTGGTCCCAACTTTCCAAAAACTATCAAAAATCTAAAAATAAAAAAACAATTCAAAAATACAAAAAACATGAGAAAACACAAGCAAAAATCAAAGGTACAAAGATCAAACATTGCAATCAGGTATTGCGTACACATGGATGTTTCTTTCTTCCCTTTCTTTCTCTTCTTCTGCAAGTCTTCCTACCATTTTCATCCCTTGGTGATATTTTGGTTAGCCTATTCACACGCATTTTGTGACATTTATCTCTATGGTATTTGTTTGACCCTGGTCTTTTATCACCTTGGTAAATTAAAGAACGACTGACCTCTTAGAGATCCTATCACATTCAACATCTAATAAACTTGTTGTGAAGAACTTTTGGACATATTTGTTGACACTAGCCAATGTCGTCATCACAATCACTTCCACCTCCTTCCATCAAGCCATCTGTGGTTCTTAACCCCTTGTCAAACAAGAGAGCTGAAATAAGTTTTCAGAAAGCAAAAGAATCAAAATCAATCAAAAAATCTAAAAAGCTACAAAGAAAAAGCAAATTGATATATTACTCTCTCTTGGGGTATTTCCAATAATCTCTATCAGGGCTATGGATGCCTGACTGGCAGTAGAGAAATGTTGTGATTAGAATCAAATGCATCTCCGTCGGGGCTATGGACGCCTGGCTGGCAGCGGAGCAATGTATGGCTATCCTTCCACCCTTCATTCACAAATCACCTATCACCTTTCAAAATCAATCATTCCTACACATTGGCTAGGGTGTCTTCACTTGTTGTCTATTAAATCTTCCCTTCAAGAGGTAATAAATTCCACGTGCACACACTGGATCTCTATGAGTAAGCAGGATTAGTATGTTACCAAGTGTCTTTTTTTGGACCTTGTTCAGACTCTTACTTTAGTCCATATCTCGTCTCACGATTTGTGCCTTTGGCTAATCACTTCTTCATCGCGAGGCTTCTAAGCTACATTCATATCATTCACATCGTTCTTCTACTTCATTCAGAACATCCATGTGTATAAGATTACTTTTTTTGCCATGTTTTTGGACACCTTTGTCCCCTTTCACAAAAACAATCTTCTCCTTCCTTTCTATCATGTGCTTTTAGGCCAACTTACGCTGGGGGCATCCTTGCTTCTTCCCAACACTTCATTGGTTTATGTTCATCATCATGTTGAACCTATCCATAATGGCCTTGGGTCCCGCTTCTACCTGTGAAGATTTTTCCTTTGAATACTCCCACCTAATCACTGGGGCATTTTTGCATCTTCACCTTTCTCGTACGCATGTGGCCTTATGCCCTTGTACATCCCATCTATCGCTAGGGGCATCCACGCTTCCTCGTCTTCCTGTATATAGTTTCAAAAAAAACTATTCAAATATGTTAGAAAAATCAAAAACATTCAAATATGTTTCAAAAATTCAAATACTTCAATAAAATTCAAAAAAAAATCATCCTACAAAACGTCACTCTTTGGTTCTCACCTGTTCATGTGTGCGACTCGCGGATCATCTTGATCTACCTCCATCAACAAAAGCTAGGTTGCTTACTATGTCTGTACTCTGGGGCACAACGAGTTGCCTGGTACTGTTTCGTAGTGCACATTGCTTTTTCATAGGACTGAAGTGTCCTCCGTTATTCCCCTTGCATGTATTCTTGCTTGGGGCACCATCATAACCCTTGTCGTTAATTCACACAGGTCGGAATTGAAGCTCGATAAAAAAAAAAAAACTTCGTTATTAGCACTTTATGTTTCTCATTATTGCATTATGTTGGCTTGAATATTTTACTTTCTCGTATTGCATTGCATTATGTATGTTGCATGGAGTTAGGCATCTTTTAGTATTGCATTGCATTTGTACATGGAGTTAGGAATATTTTACTTTCTCGTATTGCATTGCATTTTGTATGTTGCATGGAGTTGGTGTTTTTAGCAATGGACATTTGTTCGTATATGGCTTTTCATGTCATACTACACTTTTGTTCATTCTTTTTAATAAGGACCGATGATGAAGATCTCTAGCAATATGATGAAAATAAAGTTGTTTAAAAGGCACTGGATGGATGTTAGCTCATTCCCTCTTCCTCATACTCCTTTTTCTTCTATATCCCCCTTTTCTTCTTCTTCACACTATTCTTTCTTCTATTATCTTTCTATCATCTTTTCGATCGTTCAATCGAGTTCTTCTATCACCCCATAGACAATCGAGGGGGCATCCTCCATTCTACTCATTTTTCTTCTATCCCTTCAAAAATTTCTACTTGTTTATGCTTGTCTACTTTCTTTGAAGTGACGTCACTTACGCCACCTCAAAGAGGGGAAAATGTAGACACCTAAAATATGCTTACACTTAGCATTTAATCTAATTCAGTCAATTAACGACACTTCGTTAATTCCCCCTTCTTCACTCCATTCTCGAATGCCCATTCACGACACCTTCTCGGTCGTATTCCTCCTATAATCAACTTATTTGGCTAATATCTCTCTTATTAGCTAAACATTCCTCCTTTCGACCATTCAGAACCTCCCTAGTTCTCTCTAGACCACTTCTATTGGCTTCGTAGGCTATCTATCAGTCACAATTGGTTATCCAGACCCCTCCCAACTCTCAATGAGTCTCTAATCACTTGCTAATCAAGTTTAACTAGCCTAAACCCTAGTTAACTAGCCTAAACCAAGCTTATCTAAGCCTAAAGCATGTTTATCCTAATCTAATCTAAAATCTTTAGTCCCACATGCACCCAAATTCCAAACTCTTCCATTTGAAAAACTATAAATAGAAGGGTCACCCCTCCCTCTCAACACTTACAACTTCACTCACAAGTCCTTCTCTCACATTTGGAGATATTGGCATTAGACCTCATTTGCATTAGCTAAGCTAATAGGCATTTGATCTTGGCTATCCTCCATTAAAAGAGCTTCATCTTGCACCCATGATAGGTTAGTAATGAAATAGCTAAACTTGGCCATGTAGCCATTTAGTGAGATTCATTCACCCTCATGGAGTAAACAACAAAATTGATTGCTTAAGTCTTTAGTAGGCATATTTTGTTAAGCTTTCAAGAATAGAGGTTAATGCTATTTGTTAGATTTCTTGCTTATTTCAAGTTTTAAACACATGCAAATAGGATTCCTTGCTCATTTCTTATCATATGGTCCATTGAGGGTCTTTTGCACAAAGCTTTGGGGTCTTTCCCCATATCCATAACTCTTTGCAAAATCTTTCATTGAACACAATATGAACTTGTAGGTCTCATTGAAGCTCAAGTGTCCAGTCATGTAAGAACAATGCACATGTCATAGTATCTCCATCCTCAACCATGAATCAGACACAGGGTACAATCTGCCCTCATAGAAGATCATCTCATCCTACAATCTGTAGTTGTCATCCTTCAACATCATCGGACTCACTCTCCACATAAGTCGTCATGGTGTGCTCTGTGTCTGCAACAAACAATCCGTCAAAATAGGAGTCATCAAATATCCCACTTGTCTCATACCTTGTGATGTCTCCATGATCAACAATGGGTTGAATTATTTCATGCGACAATTGTTGCGATAACATGGTCCTCTCTTTGCCATCCTTATCTTGTGCAATCTGCTCTGATAACACTGAAATATCCCTTTTTCCGGATTTATTTTATATTCAAGATTTCCAACCAAATTTTCACAAATAACAATCTGATTTTTATGACAACAGTATATAGAAAAATATGACAGCAAAGTACAGTTATGGCAGCAAGGCATAAAATCAGAAAATAACCAATATCTTCAGTTTAATTGCAATTAAACTAACATGCAAGTAACATGCATCAACATGCAATGACATGCAATAACAAGAAGTTTCCACTGATAAAATAGATGATCTCTCTTACTGAATATGGTTGTCTTCACTTTCTGGACTTGAAACTAGATCAACAAGCCTCTGAAACTCTGAATCTGACAACCCGATCTGAATAGACTCCACAATAACAAATTAGGGCTGGATCTTTCACCACCGAAGAGTGCTCAACTAGTTAGGGGTAGATCTTTCACTACCAAAGCTAGGGTTCTTGCGGAGTTTCACCTCCACAAACAAGGAAAACACAAACAACAGTTGCTTCAATATCAAAATAAGTGAGTATGAACGAATGCCTATTCTCCCCCAAGCGCTTTCTCGCTTCCTTTTATAACTTCTCATTGCAACAAAGGGCCCAAAAGAACCCTAATCACCCTATTGGGTCTTTTCTTTAATTAATTAAAATAACTTAAGTCATGTTATTCCCCACATGCCAAAAAGTGCATTTAAGTCATCCCAACGAAAAATTAGAACATAAAGTACCATGTATTCACTCATTACTTAATTCATCGACTAAATATAACATAAAGTACCTTAGGGGAGCATCTCACAACCTTATTTCACTTAAGTCACCTCAAAGTACGTGTTCAACGTCGAAACATAACCTATAAGTGAAATGAAAGTGCAAACCATTCCCAATAACCATCAACGTCACTAACCCTTTGGGCATGACCAAAGCTAAGATGGATGAAAGACCTCCTAGGCCACCTGCTGGGAAATGGGGACATTACAAACTATTACATGAAATTTTGATGCAAATGATGTTTAGACACTTTTGACAACTTTTAACGAATAAGATGACTTTGGTAGTGACATCTAACTTTTTAAAAAATATGAACTTACAATGTTGACCAACTTTTAACAACACAAGACTATTATTATTTTAATTTGTTTTTTTCTTAAAACACATTTGTCAATAAAACTTTGACCTTCACTTAGACTATAGTCTTCATACATACTAAACCTGAACCATATAACAATAAATAAAGATCAATTCAAAAGACGTCTAAACTAATGTGACTTAAAAAACTTGGAGTGAAGCGGTGTTGGGTTATACCAATGCAAATAGTTTGAACCAATGTCTAGTATGCTTTTTCTGTGAACCAAACCAATGCAATAGACTTCGAACACCTTTTGGAAGGTTCCACGTATCTTGTAAGAGAGGTGTTTACCGTTCTACCTAACTGTCATGCACGTTTGCGGCTGACATCATATATAAATATTGCTAAACGTTTGCTAATTTAATACTGCAGTGCAGTGGTTGAGCACGACAACTATTGTTTTGGAGGTCATGATTTCGAATTCTTCTAAGTACATGCTAACCTGCGTGATGGTTAGGCTCCTCTGGTGTTTACCATGCAAAGTGAATGTATTGTAGAATAGACAGTAGAGGCAGATTTAATGACGATAGCGGTCTATTTTAACAGTGATACGCATGAAAGACAATCCAAATGTGATCGCGCACTAAAAACATTAACAAACCAGCCTTGAACGAAATACCCAAACCTGAGTACTTGAACACTATAAATTCCCAACAGATTGTCCTTCCCAATAGTTTCCCATAATAAAAAAGAACATACAAAGGATTATGTCAGAATCAGTTTTTGAAACTAGAGAATACACTGCAATATGTATGTGAACATATGTATATTAACTGTCAATTTGTTTTATTCTTGTGTCATGTTGTTTAGGACAGCAATTAGACCAAACCGGCTGGATACTTTCATCCTTCAATATTTAATACCAGATATTATACAAGAGATGTCACTGCACAGTGTGATAAATATCGGAGAGTAATGTTTTAGATCATAGGGAAACATAGACTGTTAAAACAGAAATTTGCTAGTTCTGGTAATTTTGAAAATATTTACAAGTAATTGGTAGGGAATGCAATAGAAATAAAACATTTCTTCCCAGAATATTATAAAAATATATAATTTCTAATAATACCCAGAAAACAAGTTGCGACATAAACATCATAGATTTCTAATTTAAGTATATTCTTTTGTGATTGCACTACAGACTTGGCATTTGTATGGAGAGAACAGACAGCTGGATTTGGTTGATGTGAATCTTAAAAGTTCCAGCTACTCAGAGGAACAAGTTTTAAGGACGATCAATGTGGGTCTTTTATGCGTCCAAGCAAATCCTAAGCTGCGACCATCAATGTCTGAAGTTGTTGACATGCTGGAGGGAAAAATAGACGTTCCTGTTTCACGTTGCCAACCTCCATATCTCAGCTATGGCCATTCCGATGCGCTTGCAAAAGAGAAGCCAATGTCTCGTAGCAGGAGCTTTAGTATGGAGGGACCATGGAAAGAAAGCTCCTCTTCCCAAGCAAGCTCTTTTTTCAAACAACAAAAATCTGGCGATCAAGATAATGACGAGAACAGTCTTATATTACATCAAGTGTCTGCTGATCTCTATCCAGTTTCAATCTCGGACCACCCACCATCACAATCTTATACATAGGTGACACTTTTATAATAACGGGTTTTTATATAGAAACAGTCTCCCAATTTGTACAATTGAAGTTTTCTGTGCATGAAGGATGCAAGAGAAAGAAAATATCTATGTATCTTGACCACAAATATAGAAGTTTCTGAAAGAACAAACTGAGAGTGTATGCCGAGATTTTACTTGCACATGTCATGCATGCCTGTAAGAAGGCAAAGGGCTATGTGATCATGTTTCATTTGTATTTGTATTTTTCTCTTTTCCTCGAAGCATGTGGCGGTCTTCCATTTATTATTTGTTCTGGAGAAAAGTTTTAAGAAAATAAAGGAGCTTCAGCTCAAGCCGGCACCTTTAATTGAATTTCACAATGTACTACTGTTGTGGGGCTTTTCCACAACCCTTCCTGCTGAATTGCTCCTCTTTCAGTGCTCGACTATGAGGCAGTTTGATGGGGATATTTGCAAGACTCTATGGTCCACCCCAATCAGCCGACTATTGTTAATGAACCTGGGGTGTTGGTGGATTTGCAATAGCCGGTTCACCTCAGATCTTGGTCACAAGGTTGTAATTAAAGAGTACAAAACTTGGACAATATTTTAGGTGAATTAAAAGAAATTTCCTTGGAAGCAGTTTTACAAGGGAAGAGCTTTGGGCATGGCATCAAGGTACAAAATTTTAAACAGTATATTTTCCAGTTTCATTTGTCAGATGGCATCTCACTTGGTCATGCCCTAAGAAACAAAATTTATTTTACCTTTCATAATTCAATTAGATCCAATGTATTTGGATCCTATTTGGTTGTTTCTATGTTATGCTCTCTTTTTAAAGGACATACGATTTGGACACCAGATTTGCTGACATCATCTTGTTTTTTTTAAATCAATTGTTTCTCTTCACTAAGTACTTGGATTGGTCAAAGTTCTAACATATCACCTCCTTACAGAGCTCATTTTCTCCATTGAGTTTCAAGACTAAAAAAATGTTGCACTTAATAATTGTTCAGCTACTCAATTTTCTTATACTTCCACATGAAATTTGCATTGGAGTGTACTTTATTTCTATTTCTCCTTATTGACATGGGCATGCAATATACTATGAAGATGAAACAAGGTTGCCTTAGAATAATTAAAAAGGAACACTCATAATGTGTAAGTTGCATTTTTAACCTTCTTTGTTATCTCTCTTCCATAGCCATTGAGCCTTGAGATGGCTTTCCATCTCAAACACTTCCTATAGATTGTGGGTGATATACAACTAGAATATCTCTGGTGTTATTGGTTATATGGATTAAGGACTTCATCCAATTTTAGAGTTCATTCTCATCAACTATGTGCATAAGACGATCCTCATACAACCTATAGCGACATGATTCCATTTTTATTCTCTATAAGAAGTGGATTTTGAATGAGGAACATGTACTTGATCAATTATGAGATTAGAGGGGGATATTATTGTCTTTATCAAGGCGGTTAATGTGTGCAATGAGTGTGCAGGTGACAGGTTTACAGGAGAACGTGGGATTCAGGCCAACTACTCAATCTTGTACAAGCAGCCTACGGGCTGAGCCCTAGCCATGTTCTTTGTGTGAAGCCTTAGTATAGGTGATTATTATTTTGGGCACTATGAGTGACCCCAATGTATGTAATGTATTGTGCTTTGAATTATTAATTTTGGTTAGGGTAGTTGGTTATGATGTAAACTTGTTTTGGGAGTTAATAACTCCTCTTTCATTTAAATTGTTGATTATGTTTAATGTGTCACTTAATCACAAGGGTTTAGGGTCACATGTGAGACCCTTGGGTGGTCCCCACACCCTCTACCCTTGTGCCAAAAATGCAAAACCCGAAATTAGGGTATTTTGGGCATTTTTGGGGACCCCTTTGTAGCTTGGGAGTCCCCTAACATAAAAATGAGCCCTTGGACCCTACCTAATGGGTAAGGGGGCTTGTTTTCAAGGCTAGAGGGAGTTTTCCCTCCCTTTTTTACCTCTTGTTTGGTCACATCCATGTAAGGGATGTGGATTTGAATGTTTATCAAAAGTTTCACTTATTTTGTCTTGCTAACATTTAAGGGAATTTGGGAGAAGAGGGCAAAAAGATGATTTTACCCTTTCTCTCTTTTGTTTTGGCATCTTTGACCTTGATGAGGGAGAGGGGTGACACATGTCACTCCCTCATTTGTGAGGATGCTTGCTTGCTCCTCTTCAAATTCCCATTCATGGGAAAAGAGAGGGACTTTTCTTTGGAATTTCTTGCTTGGATGCTTGGGTGATTTGGAGCTTGTGTTTTGCTTGGAGTCAAGAGTGGAAAAACTTGAAGTTGGAAAGCTTTTTGGAGAGCTTTCCTTGAGGTAGGCTCTCATGTCTTTTGTTGTGTTGTTGCCTTTTAGTTGCTAGATTGGTTGCTTAAAATTGTTATTTGTTGTATGTGGATTTTGGTTGCTTGCTTGTTTTCTTTAACTCCCTCCATCATATGGCATGATGGAGTTTTGGAGTGTGGGGGAAGAGAGAGGGAATTTTCCCTCTCAATCCTCAAGGCTTGATGGACAAGCCTTGTAGGGTCTTAGTATTTCCCCTCAATGGTTGAGGTGGGGAAGTTGATTCATTTGGCTTGAATCTCCTTCCCCATTCTTGGTAAGGAAACCCCTTTGGGGTTTGAAAATCCTTCCAAGAAGGACTTGGGAGAAAGGGGGAGGAATAAGGAGGGATTTGATTGAATTAGAAGCTATAAGGAGGATATGAAGATGTGTATTTTGTGCAATATTTTTGATGTATAACTTTGGAGAATTTTCTCCTCTCTTCCCCATTTTTGAGGATGAACATGGGTTCTCCTCCTTGTAAATTTTGGAGTCTTGTTTGTATGAGTCTTATCTTTGTATGTTTGTATTATTGTTAGTGAACCCTTCTTCTTGTGCAAGTTTTGGTTAGTTGACCTCTTTCCCATGGGCTTGGGGGAGGCTAGCATGCATCCCAACCTTGGGATAGGCATGTGATGATGCCTATGGTTGGGTGGCAAACAAGCTCTTTTTTCTCATTGCATGGTTTTAGAAAGACATGGAAGATGGCTCTCAAGCTGGAATTGGTGGCATTTTGGACTCTTATTGTTCTTATCCTTCCTTGTGATACTTTCTTGCAATGTAATCCTCTTTTGAATATAGTTATGTAAGAAGTTACATCTCCTTGTAAATCCTCCTTGGTATTTAGAGTCATATGTAAACTAGCATCATTTTTGTGGATAGATCTACCCTCAACTATTGCATGTTACCTTTCATGGGATTCCTTTGAATACTTGGAATGATGTAGAACTATGCCTTAACATTTTGGAAGGCTTCAATATTTGAAATAAAAAGGATTGTAATTAGTGAAAAATTTCTTAATATGAGTTGTTGGAAATGTAGTTTGCCTTAGCCCTTTTATCTCTTACAAATATTGATAGCATTATGCCAAGAAAAGAAATATTCTTTTTACTTTGCTTGCACTCTCTTGTTATGTGAAGTTATAACAACTTGTTTCTATTAAGTAATCATATAGAAGTAAGTAATCTTCTTGAAAATATCCTTTTAGTAATAAGTCTCTTGCATTATTTAAAAAAAAAAAATTGGTTACAATCCTTTCAATGTATAATGGGTAGAATATTTAACCCAACTATTATTGGAAACATTCAAAGACTCTTATTGCACTAAGTTAACAAACTCAAATCTATTATTTTATAAGCTGCAATATTCATTTCTTATTATTGTACACAAAATAATCTTATTCTGAAATTCTCTAATCTAGTGCTTTTTTTTTTTTTAAAAGAGAGAAATTTGTATTATAGTTAAAGGAAGGGTCTTAGTTTAATGGTTATGTTATAAATATATTTTTTAGTAATTAAATATAAAATAGTTAATGATTTTTTTTCATAACATATCTTATTGATTATTTTTAATTTTATACATCTTATTTTCATTATCCATAAATAAAATATTTATATAAATCAATTTAAAAAATTATATGTACCTCTTATCTATATATATATATTAGAATTTAGTATCATGAAAAACATTCTTGAAACAAAATTCACCTAACACTTATATATTAAATCTAAAGATTTAAATATATATGGTTGGGATTTCTTCTTCATCTTCTGGCAAACTCATTATCGGCCTCATGATCCCGTGATCTTCAAAGCTCCTCATCGTGCATTAGATGAAGATGAAAGTGGTGAAAGATCACCCTCCTCCTTCAGCTGTTTGTCCTCCATACTCGCCGCCCCCCCCCCCCCCCCCCCGCCTGTACTGTCTCGCCGTCCCTGCATGTGAAATGGTCTCTGCCTCCTAAATTCGATCCAAGCAATGTTAAAAATATACAATAATAAAATGTGACTAATTTGCCTTAAATTTTATTTTTGTTGAAAAATATGTCCTCCCTTTGCGACCCCCCCTAACAATAATATTATAATAAAATATATCCGATTTAAAATCCTGTATTTTCACATATTCCTCTCTTTAAATCTCACCGTTTTATAATTTATTTGAGATTACAAAAACATTTGAACACAACAATATTTAAATTCGGGTGGGTTTGGCTGCCATAGATCCAATTCAATGTAAAGGCATAACAAACTTTTACTTCAAGAGAACAAGCTTCTATTATTCTTCCAAACTCCTTACACTCATAACATGAACACAAATATATATATGTATAGGATATGCACCAGATTGGATACCTCTACAAATAGATGTCGTTGAAATAATGAATTCTTCTCTCCTATCCATCCCTGAAAACTTAGATCTACAGGCTGACATCCTTTTGATCAAAGGGATAAAAAATAAATTAACAAAGCTACATTCCTTGCAGTTATGGGTAATTTATAAATGTGAACCTTGAAGATAAAATATTAGCATTGCTCTGCATGTGTTCCTAAATTAAATAACCAGAGAAAATCTGCATTAAATTTTTAAAACGGTGGGTTAGGGCAGTATATGAGAATGGGTCCAATGAACATAGACTAGTCTTTTTTCTTCACTTCTAAAAAAAAAAATTTACCTGTAACAATGACCTTCCATTTGGAATTGCGTTTTTCGGTGTCAAGCAGATTGGGGCACTACACATCCTGTGATACTCGCTACCAGAAGGATTATACTTAATTGCTATAGTATAGTACCAATTCCACTATCATCCGCAAATTCTACTTGGGCCAGAGTATATAGCTCGATGTCTAGTGTGAGCATTATAAAAATTGCTCATTAGTTACACAGATCCAGTAACATTACCAAAAGACATCTATGGTAACATGGAGCATTCCACTAAATGCTCTATCCAAGGGTTGGATGAATGGCCAACATGGGGATAGATTGATCAAACTATGAGAGGAGTATGTTTTCCATCAATCCTTTGTGAGCTTTAAAAAGGTCACCCTTCTTGCTATCCCTAAGCAGGCCATGTCCTGAAGTATGGATTCATTGTTTCCCTATATCTGCTGTGGATTCAATGGAAGCCATGGATTAAAAAGAGGCTCAAGCCAACTTTAATTCATTGGTCTAAACACTTCTCAGAGCCTTCTGCCCATGAACGTGTTTGGAAGTTGTTCTAGCGAATTTCTAGGCCTTTGGGGTTGTGCACTGGAATATAAATGTTGAAAACACATCTTGCCATTTATGGTAGCTGTTACTCTGAATTGAGTCTCATAGTGCATTTAAAATGCTTTAAATCAATTGGTCCTAGCACAATATTAAAGTGAATACTGATCATTTCTGAGCTTGGATCTTATTCTTCCCAGATTGGCCTTTCATATGTGATCTCTTACTTGGGAGCATCCAACACCTTGGGATCAAAATTCCAAGCTAGGCCAAGCTTGGGCACGATGGCATGGAACTTGCCTCCCACAGTAATGCCATGAGCTTGTAGATATTGCAGACCAATAACTTGAAAAAGTGTATTGCATGCCCTTGAAAACTAGCCTTTTGCAGAACATTCATGGCGCAGGTAGAAATAGTTCGTAGACACATACTCAGACAATGGGATAACACATATTTTGGTGGAAGAAAATCAATAAAACTTAGATGTCAACAGACCGAGTCGAGCTTGGCGAGTTGAAGCGTCGTTTAAATATTAAAATTTAAAATAGGACTTGATTGTGGTTAATTATCACAGTAACTACATATAAAATTTGGAAATCCTATTATTTAACAAAGGTGAATGAACCAATTTGCCACAAGCAAAGGGATCAAAGACAATGTTTATAATATCATGGTTGGCCTTTCGCCACAAAATTGGAACAATATTTTTTCGGAACATTCCTTTTTTTACAAATTAAATATGAAACAATGCCAATGAGTAAATTTAAACACAATGTTAATTTGATATCATGGAACCTGGCCTTTATATTATATTATGAACAAAAGCAACTTTTACGAATAGTTCCTAATTCCCAGTAAGGCACGGATGGCAGTGATCATAGGAAAGGCAAACAAACAAGATAATAAATTTGGAAACAAAAAGATGCCACACGGTCAACAAAAAATGGCCACAAGGCGTTTATACATTCAAAGTACAGACATTTTTGAGCACATGTTGAGCATCAATTGGATAACCAGGCAAATCTGAGGAGTTATCGGAAAAAAATGTAGATCAGTATGCAACGTCAGAGGTAATGATATTAAACATTTGGATTTTTAAATATTGGCAAATCTCAACGTATGAGAGGCAACCAAAATGAAGCATTGAACCACCTGGGGGGTATTTTATAGCCATTGTTTTGAATTAGAGCTTCATGATATGAATATATAACAAAATTCGTAAAGCAAAGTGCCATTTGACAATATTAGAGTTTATATCCCGAATATTTACAAAAATATGGCCAAACTATGATACATTAAACTCGGGCATACCTATTAAATAGAATTTAGTGGAAAATATAGGTTTGATAGTAGCATTCTCAATGGACCTATTCCATTATGCAAAATTACTAAGCCGAGGGAATTAGTGTAGTTCGTAGAATGAATATCAATCAAATATCTTACATGAGATTATCAATAAGATGACAAATATTAAAATTAGTAACCATTGTGCATTAAGCAGAATTCCTATTAGGAAATGATATGAAACGCTATAATAAAAGTTTGAACATGGATATAATATAGTAACACTTAGTGATCAAGTTAAAAAAATTCAATCTTTTTTCAAACAATCAAAATGTGACATAATGTGACATGCCCATCACTTTATGAAATGACCAACATTCATAAAATGAAAATGTGTGTTACAATATAGAAACTGGGGAACATTACAGTTAAATTCTAAGGACTTTGAGATCTCTCTTCCCGAGCCTTCCATTTAGGATAAATTCCTTTAAAATGGTTGTTCCATCTTTGCATAGAGATTCATGTGAATGAGGGGAATTTAGATATTTTATGAGACCTCTCCAATGACTTGGACACAAGAGAGGTGAGCCACAAATGTTAATCCCATTGTTTCCTCAATTTGTTCAATATTGGACTGTGGCCTTTGAAAGAGTCATTTATCACCTTGTGATTTAGTGTACTCGTCAATGCTCATCACCACCGTAACGGTAATTGGTGTGTGTGTCAATACTCAATGTATTGGTGTACTTGGAATAGTACACAGATTTTCTATCTTCAAATGGTATTCCGAAGTAACTATCAAATTTAACCGTAACATATAGTTGGATGGTTCTAGTGGTACTACTCACCAAGTGCATATATTATTCTTCGAATATAGTCCTAGAGCTCCTATTTACAAGCCCTACTTCTATCCAAAGATTGGATGATCGTACGTACTTTTATGGACGTCCTTGCATCCATTTAGAAATTAATAATTCTAGATCAAGTTCGTCATTCAATACCTACATGCTAGAGTGTACACACTACACATCTCCCAATTGTCAATACATAGAATGTGCTAATGAAAAAGAAGATGCATGCTTTCAATTTTACCTGCAATTTTATGTTATGGTTATTCAAGTTAATCTTTGTCGCCATCATATGAATAGTTATGTGATAAAACTTCTTCGTTGACTATGTATTTAAAGTGTAATGAAAAACTTGTTCAACAAAATTGAGACAAAATGTAATTGACAATCCAGTGATTGATGTATATATTATCTTTGTGATTTTTCAGAAGTTGTCGAAAATAATGCAATTTTTGGTATAATCATCTTAAAAAACAATCCTAATGCCTATGGTATTTTGTGTTATGTTAGCAATGTTGTTCCGATTTCATAGTACACACACACACGTTTTGTGTGTGTATTACTGTCATGTCGCAATTTGTCGGTAGCAGGAGGAAGTTGCCCCAAATGTCCTACCAAAACCATACACACACCATATGTATGTCATGTCCGCATGTATACAGGGACATGCTATGACGAAGTATGTTATAAATACGTACATACATATATATGAGTAATGGTTGTCAATAAAGACATTATTACCTAGAATTTCCTCTTCTACCAGGCCATAAGAAGAATTGTTTTGACTAACAGATGGACCACCACTATCAAGGTTGTCGTCATCATCTTCATTAAGAAAAAGATTTTCCAAGCCCAAGTCATCATTATCATGGATGGCTTCATTATTCTTTTTGCAAGCATTATTGATTATAATTTTGCTAAGTATTATTAGTAATGACCTCTTCAAGATTATTGACATCTTAGTCGTCATCATTGTCACTACTGTCATTGTCTTTACTTGTTTATTTTTTCAAGGACATTGCTCATGATAATCATTGTCATCATGGTAAAGAATCAATATGAATCATTTTCATTACCATTATCATCTATTATTGGGATCATGATCATCATCCTTCGTGGTTTCTTTTCACTTGACTAATAGACATTAGAACCATGCATCATTGTCATCATCGTCATCGTCACATCCTTGATTTGGAGCTATGTAGCAATTGTTGCAAATTACCAATTGATTATTATTGGGTGTGTAAACCATATCTAATATTTTTGATAATATAGAATATAACTTTTAATTGTATTGATTCTAATTCTCTTTGTTCTTTAGCATTAAGATTTATTTAGCTTTAATCCTTATTGAACATTTATGAAAATCTTTTGTGTTGATCTCAAAATTTGAGATCCATATGCATCTATAAATTTTCCTCCTATAGATATATATTATATCAATTTTATTTTGAAATGTGAGGTTACTATAAATAGGACAAGTGGGTAGATATTTTATCTAATTCTTGTAAATATTTCAATATCGCCTTTATCTTCGCTAAGGGAGTCTTTCATAATTGATTGAATTATTTTGCATGGCTATTAGAGGAGTCCAACAGTAACATGCATCATGGATGTCATACTTATCATTATGGATATCGGTCATCTTACATCACTGGTGATTGTGATTGTTGTAGGAATCCTCGTCAGAAGGGATCGTCATGGCGTCTGTCGACCTTGGAGGTCATTAGACTTGATATTCTTAGTGATTTTCTATGGTTGTCATGAGTGGGTGTTTCTCATGATAACGACAATATTCATCATCTAGTTATTATCTCATGTCAAGGACTTGACGATTCAAATCCTTTGTTTATTCTCATACGCCAGAATAACATCCTTGATGCCAATTATATAATATTAATTTTAGTGGTGTTGTTATGTTTACCTACTTTAGTCAAATGTAAGATGATTGTATGTTTCTTTGTACTTGTCATCGACAGAGAGCTTGATATATATGTCTTTGGGCGGAAATATTCCTAACTGTCTCTAATCCTTTGAACTCTTATTTATCTATTATTTCAATCCTTTATAGAAGTGAGGGTCTGTAAATATACTATTTTAATATTTTTGCCTTGGTGGAATCCTTTTGGCTTGATATGAATGTAGGTATGTGTTAATTATTTTAAAGTGATAATATATTATATATATTATTAGATTATATTATTTATTTAAAACTGAAGGCCCCTATAAATATAATATTTTAGGTTTTTCTATATATAATTTTTTAATGTAATTATTTGAAAGTGATATTCTATTATATAATTTATTATATTATAGTATATTATATTATATTATTTATTTAAAAGTGAGGTCCCTATAAATATAAAATTTTAGTTTTTCCCTATATAATATTCTTATGTAATTATTTAAAAGTTAGGGACCTTATAAATATAATATTTTAAATTTTCCCCTATATAGTTTTCTTATTTAATTATTTTAATCCATTTTTTTTTTCTATTAAATTGTTAAAGCATTTTTTACTTGTTTAAATAATTTATTTACTTTAATTTTTAAATAATTTACTTCCCAACATTCAAGAATTTAACAAATTAATTATTTAAAAATGAGAGCCCTTACTTGTTTAAATAATTTATTTACTTTAATTTTTAAATAATTACGCCGAAGGCGTTCCCCCTATGGTAAAGGACCTTCGGACGTTTCTGTGACTGTATTAAAATTGATGGTTTGACGACCATCTGGACGTTTTCGCATTTTTAAATCTATTCCTTCTTTACACGCATAAAATGTATTTGAAAGTGTTTTCGTGATCAGGTCGGCATCTTAGCGTCTACAATGTCTGTAGCTTTTGCAATGTATGCACGAGCATCCATAAATCGTCCGAATTGTGCAGGAAACCATGATAATGGGTGAATCATACCAGATTTTCCATAAACTTCAGAACTTTGGGGGTTAGAGTTGGTCTTAATCCGTGCACCTGGAGAGCATGATATTCTTGTTCAAATGTGGTAGCTCCTTTATGATGATTGCGGGAAGATCGAATTCCTGAGGCACATTCTGCGCTGTCTGCAACCCATCTCTGCAGACTCTGGAATTACACTTCAAACTTGGGTCACCCCCTAGAATCATATCGTTAGGATTCTCCCTGAAGTGCCCTATGCGGACGAAAATGCAGAAACCTTTGATGCGAGATTAATGTAGAATGATTAACTCGAATGCCCTTGCTGCCCTTAATCTGCATTCCCTTTCTTTATGCAACTGAATTAAATTCTGCCCTTATTCACAAGACTCTGGCATTCGAGTTCCTATTACTGAGCTGGTGATATCCTGAAAGCATTATTTCATGGTATTGCAGGATTTTTAATTTCATACTTAATAGCCTACATCCGGAAAATGACACCGGCATTTGCCTTGTGAGTTATGTAGCTAGCAAAGAACACTGTCATAGTGTGAACTGTTGTAGTAACTTTTTATTCATATCTTCGTCTTAAGGACATCATAACAAATTAACGCTAACACCCAAATAAAATTATTTTACATCAATGATGGGCAATTGGTACTATACCACTACTACTGTTGACAACGGGAACCCTGGTCATTGGTGGACTAAATTTTTTAACATGTTGGTATATTCTACCATTTAAATCCGTACATAACTATCCACGTCTAAAACAAATGACATATACAGTTAAAGGTGTTCAAATTGCATTGTACAAACTGTGTGACCCAACGTTAAAGATGACGTCTACTTCAAGGAAGTATTATAGAGAATACTATGTCTATGATGCAGATTCTGATATGGGCATTTCTTCCCATTCAGAGCACAGGTAATATGATTTGCACGAACCTAATCTATGGTAAATCGGATGTTCTCCTTAAATGCCGAGCAGTATAAACTTTCATGATCTTGATTTTATTCTACAACTTTGAATCTTTATATGATCGCTTTGTTTCACATATACTGGTTTCTGGTATCTAAGTTTGCTCAATGATCTCATGAAACCTACCCTTTAACTCAAGGGGTACATAGAGTATTACTATAATGTTGTCCCACTACCCTTTGTATTCATGTATAGTTTGCAGGCTTCTAGGTTTGTGAACAAGAAAGCTTGCCTGACACAAATTTGACATTGACATCTCCTTGAGGAAAGACACTTACGTGGGACAAGACTCGAAGTCCCTCAGAGCTGCAAATAATGGATCCATTGCATATCCACTTACAAAAGACATCCGATTTTATTCAACACATTTAATGTTACTAGTATATTACGCCAGAAGGTGGGTACAGTTTAAGATGGTTGTGTACAATCCTTATGCGTTCCTCCAATGTTAAAACTAAATTCTGATAATGGGCTAACATTCAGATTATGGGTTTAGGGCTGAGACCCGAAAGCATGAACCCTTGCAAGACCATCTTCTACGACTGTTTAAAGTTGACAGTATGACTTGCTGTCTGGATCATTTCTCACATGGAACTCAACATTTTTTTCTAGGTGTGTCTGTTTGCAGAATATCACGAGATTGCAGCCGAATATCTTTACCCCTTATCTCGCTCGACTAAATTTTTATTTGTTCACATATAAACCGTACATGCATGTCTACTAATCGATGTTGCTACACGGTATCTCTGTGATAATTGAAACATCATTTCTGAATGCGTTGAGCCATAGAGGTGAGCTGGGTTATGGCGGGTTTCAGCGTGGATGCAAAATGTCCACGAAGATGAGGAATAGAGGAGCCTACAATTAAACATATGCAAACTGGATGGAGGGTAGGCTTGTTGAAGAATTGAAACAAATAAGAGTTTTTTTAACACTTTGCGGATTTGTAGTATGAGGTTTGTGCATTTTTAAGAATAAGATAAATTCAGATTATGGGTTTGAGTTTTTGTTTGTAGGAACATGAAAATCCAAGGTTTGCGTAAATCACCTATGTGTTTGCTATGATGCAGACTACAAGATTTATATTGATTATCTCAAGTTTTTAGAAATACCTGGACTAAACTTTACCTTCTTTTTATGAAAACCCTGCGTCATTAGTGTTTGTTAGAAAATGTCAATAGAGCTGCGGTTCTTGTCTTTACTTATGAGGTTTATTGAAAAATGCATATAGACTCTCGAAAATAGGCTTGCCATGCCTTCCAAATCTTCAGAGTTTCAGATTATTGAATGGCGATTGGGACAGAGAAGATGTAGTAGTTGTGACCACCGCAAATTTCCCACTGTCAGCTGCCCTCATCTGCCTGCATAATTCACTTTAAATTTTTCTTTCCCGAAACATGTGTCAAATGTAATATAATCTTAAATGAATTTTCAAATAGACTTGTAACTGCTGACCTGACAAGCAATGGAGATTTGATAGACTTAGAGATCTTTTATGTGGGAAGAAGAGAGTGAAGATTTTGCAACCAGATTTGTTGATATAGTTGAGGGTTTTCCAAACATTGAAAAAACTCAAGCTCTTCAGCCGGACATGTATTCAAAGCAATAAGTTTCCTCTTATTACTCAAACTTTTACAGTGGCTTCTAACAGGTCTTGAAACACTGTCTTTCACTAGGCTTTCCAGGCCTTGAAGCTCTGTCTTTCACTAAACATTTTCCAAAGTGTAATAAGTCCTGGCATGAATCTGTTTTCACTATTAGTGGTTATGTATAAAATAAAATGTCTCTTATGGTAAATGTTTTGCCTCAACTTTTTATTTAGGCGGTGGTTTTAAATCTTCGTCAATCATATTACAATTTTGACCATATAGTGATATGCAAAGAGATCAAAGACCAAAGTCGAGCCTTGACCATATAGGGTATATTGCGCCGGATTATGCAACTCATGGTCAATTGACAGATAAGGCGGATGTGTACAACTATGGCCTTCCAGCTCAATAGATTGTGAGTTTGGCAGAAAGGTCAGGGATCCTAAACTTCCGCCCGAGATGGAGCTCCTTCTACAATGGGTAAGACTCGAATCGCTTCATTTAAGATCTTTCCTAGATTACTTGTTCTGAGGGGCATCTTGAAGAATCCTTTGTGTTTATGTATAGGCGTGGAGTTTACACGAGAAAAATGAGGCATTTGAGCTGGTAGACAGAAGAATTGCAAAAGGAGAATCTGAAATCGATAAGGAAGAGATAGTAAGGGTAATCCACATTGCTCATCTTTGCACGTAAAACGCTTCAGAGATGAGACCATCAAGCAATCGCATGTGTATAATGCAATGTGAACGCCGAATGGTATATGTTATTTGATTTAGAGGGATAGTTATTATTTTTGTAGTTGTTGTTGATAAGGGGCGTGATTGACAATTTTGATTTTCTATTAAAGCCAAAACAAATGTTGCAAAGTACATCAGAAGGGATTTTAAATAATAGTTAATTGTGTAATAATTGAATACAAATGCAAGTAAGAGATGTAAGTTTGCTATTACTACACTCTCGAGAATGTAGTGAATGTGAAGTGTTGATGTCAAAGTAGATTGAAAGAATGACTAAGTGCTTTAAACATATTAGCTCTCCAAGAAACATAAATGTGACTAAATATGCAAGCATATATAAACAAAGCTTAAATGGTTAGGGTACAATCCAGAGTGCTTTATTACCTCAAAGAGTTTGAGAGCATCATTGTCAGAGCTATTTTGTGCATATCCTACAATTATGGCATTCCATGAGACCGCATTTATTTGAGGCATTTTGCAAACAAAAAATGGTATATGTTATTTGTGTTATAGGGATAGTTTTTACTTTTGTAGTTGTGTTTGTTTAAACTATGGGTGATTGATTTTGTATGTGTAGAAATATAGATGGACCACTTCATTTAAAAAGCACAAACATGATGCCTTTTATTAATGTTAGCTCCAATTTGGACTCCAATAATATCTGGTGGATGGATTCTTCGATGGTTGCATCAACGGAACCCCCCCTTTCCATTTCTCTTGAGGCGCGTTAGGGGAAAAGTGGTTTTACATATTATTCTCACGGGACATTTAGCGCATGGTTTTAGTAATTTTATGGAGGCATCACTTTATGCATGCGTTATTAAGTAGACGTAACTTTTTACGCGGAAGGCATTCCTCCTATGGGAAAGCCCTTTCCGGTCCTTTCGCCCAATATGTTAAATTTGATGGTCGTTTGAACGTTTTTAAACACGATTAAATTTCTTCTTGGTAAACCTTTTTTCGTAATCTGCTCCGCAACGAGTTTAATGTCATTTATGGTAGTCGGTGGTCTCATGATAGTTGGTTGCAGGGGCACTATGGAATTTACAGAAGTCGTTATAAGCCCGAAAAAGAGGCAGACCTCCGTGAGCCTTTTGACATGGAGACAACTCCTGAGATAAAATTCAAACATTTCAGACAAATTTTCAATCAAAGCCACATAAAATTCAAACATTTCAGACGTATTTTCAATCAAAGCCATGGTAGTGGATCATTGGCAGATTATTCGTCGAAGGTGTCCATTGTCTACCAGTTCTCATGTCCTCCATCACACAAAGTGGTGCCATGCGAATTGTTTGACTAAATGCCTGAAACAAATGTGACCTCATGAACTTCATTTATCACATGGGATGAAAAAAATGGTTGTGTTTGAAAGGCCTTCACATCTTTCTGAAAAATGCAATCGGCAAGGGTACATGCGGACTCCACAATCTTTTCCAGCATCCTCCCAACTTCTGCTAGAATGGGAGATTTAGAACAGGGCACCCGATCGTGTTTGATGAAATGCCTCCTTTTCACTAACCATATTCAATAGTTTTAAAATACAATCATAAAACAATTAAGAACTTTTGTTTCCCAACCTAATGGTAAAAGAAAGCTTGTGTGAAACCTATACCAGTGATAATAGCACCAGTTACTTATCAATATTTTGATGGGCAACATTTGTCTATACAATAAATGGAGCATAAGTCACCTTCTTTTATAGTTCTATGTAATTGTCTGAGTTTCTCTTTTTATTTCGTATGCAGTAACCAACTTATTGGTCTTGGTGTTTGAATAATCCTTTTGTTTCCTAATACTTCATTAGCAAATATGAAGAATTGTTCTTAGCAAGTGTCATGATCTTTTTCAATGTTTTCTTCAAAATCAAGGCTTATCTTTCAAAAACAACTAGATACAATTATGATGGTAGTGTGCTGATTTGTAAGGGCGGGTTTCATAAGCACCCAAGGCCTAATTTGTTCTCTATTGCATCTAAGAGGATTCCTTCATTTTCCATATTCTTAGAAAATATCTAACAACTTGTTAACAACAGGCTCACCTTCACTTCCCATTACCTACCAGTACCCCTTGTAGAAATATTTTTTTACCGTCTCTTTCAAGCTTTATTTGGGTACTAACCTTGTTGATGATCATATACCCTTCCTTACGAGACATTTCCCTCATTATATATTGAGCTTCATGGATTGTAGATACACTGGCTCAATGTATCGCATATAACATCAAACTGTGCATAGGATAACCTCTTCTTTGGTACTTGAGTTCTAGATCTCTAGACTACCATTTGTCTAAACTATTGTTTCTAACATGGCATTGTTTTATTAGTAAGTCTTAAAGATGTTTACATAACTTTCCGCTTGTGAGTAATTGATCTCAAGTAACAAAATCTCCTTATAGCTATGTATATGCAAAGCGTTTATTCCTTGTAAAAGATTGGGTGTTGAATTATCCTGCAAATGCATTGTCTTGATTAGTCTATTTCTTGCTGACAAAAATCATTGTTATGAGAACCTTCTACATAGTGACACCTGATGAATTTTTATGTTAAAACTCAAGTTCACTACTGGGCTCATCTACTTATTTACAATAATCTGGGGAAAGAATAGTGCCATATTTTTCGTCCACTTGCCCTTTCCTTGTGTTTAGGCCATGTTTCCCTGTCGTTAGATGTACAAAATGTTATCTAAAACTTCAGAGTTCACTGTGTTCCCAAGGATGAAGAACTTGGAATAGTATTCTATTGAGTGTGAATGATATTCTGGATCACAATTGAGACTGGGCCCTCCAAAGGAATTCATCACTCTGGTTGAGCTTGGATTGTTTTGTCATAATTGAAGTAGTAAGCCCTATTTAGGTTAAACCATCATCATGTTAACTCGTAAAATACAATACTCATTTATATTCATTTCTATCCACCCCTCAGTACTTTTCTATATTTTTTTGTAATTGTAAATATTCAAGGTTTGAACACGTTCACTCAATTGTATCTAGAGAAAAATCATACAAGCCAAACTATTTCTTATAATTTTGTCTATTCTTCATTATTTCTTTTGTTTCTTTGAATTTTTAGGCTTTAAATTCCATCTAAATAGGCATTCCTACCAATGTTGGTTGTCTAGTATATGTTGAGTTGAAGATGTAGTGGGCAGAAGGACTTCTTTATGTCACACAATTTCTTTACTATACTTTATATATTTGAGATTATATTTACATCAAATTCAAGGATAAGAACTAGGTTGAGTTGAGCTAACACATATCTTACATATATAAAATTTCGAATGGTAAGATTGGGAGGATTGCTGGTGCAAAGCTATGTTACAACCATTTGAACAATACTTTGGAGATTTTCCTGCAACTTTCCTCAACCATAACTTCTCTCATAGCAAATGAGGATGCACTGCCTTCTCATCACTTTCTCTTCACCAAAATCAACGACATACCTGCAAACACTGTCGGTTCTTCTATTGATTTGATTGGGATTCTTTTTGTAATGTCATCATTCTCAACTATTCATAGACATGACCAGTTTGAAACAAAAAGAAGAACTCTACAATTAAAGGACATGTCAGGATTAAGTTTCATTGTCACTTTGTGGGGACAACACTTAGATGAGATAAGCAAAGAACTTGAAGACATTATTTGTATACAACATCTTCCGGTCCTTGCCTTGAAAGTTGTTTGTGTTTCCAGTTTCGATGGGACCTTAGTTGACACCGTTTCAAGTACCAAATGTTATGTCAACCCCCCAATTTCAGAAACTATTACACTTCATGGTTGGGTTGATACTGATGACTACTCCCATCTGATGCCCTCTATCACAAGCAAATTTTTGGGCCCTCTAAAATGCTTGACCTCTGTAACAACGATTTCATAGGTGGTACAAATGGGGAATATTGAGGGAAACGAATGGGTCATGGTTACTGAAGAAATCACAAATATCAACATGTACAGATTGTTCTACACGACATGTCCTCTTCAAAAAGGTGACAAAAAATGCAAGAAAAAAGTACGAGAGCATGGAAATGGTTCATGATTTTGTTCGAGTTGCAACGTACAAGTTTAGACCTATGAGTATAGATATACATTCAGGATCGATCTAAAGGACCCAATAAGAGGACTTCAATTAGTTACTACTTTTGATGAGACATTTGAGTCAATCATGGGTGTTGCAGCTAGTGACCTCCACCTATTGTCTATAGATGAAGATGTGAATAGTGTAATTACAAGCAATGTCATCGGCAATGAATATTGCTTCACACTTTCCCTGAAAAAAGAGACATACCACGAAATCAACAAATTGAAATATGTCATCCTTAGTTCAAAGAAATCACAACTATTAGTATGGAAAATCTTTTTAACACAACATGTCCTCTTCAAAAAGGTGACAAACAATGCAGGAAAAAAGTGCGAGAGCATGGAAATGGTTCATGGTTTTGTTTGAGTTGCAACATACAAGTTCATAACTATGAGTATAGATATGCACTTAGGATCGATCTAAAGGACCCAACAGGGGAACTTCAATCAGTTACTTCTTTTGATAAGATAACTAAGTCAATCATGGGTGTTGCACCTAACAACCTCCACCTATTGTCTATAGAAAAAGATGCGAATAGTGAGATTACAAGAAATGTCATCGGCAACAAATACTACTTCACACTTTCCCTGAAAAAAGAGACATACTGCGGAATCAACAGATTGAAATGTGTCATCCTTAGTTCAAAGAAAGTAGATGACAGTGCATCTCCTCCGTAACCTTCTTTATGCAAATATTTCTACCGCATCCGTCCCTTCAAACTTTACACCCTCATCCATTCCTTTCTATACTTCGAACTATCAACACTATGTTAGTTATTCCATATCTATGTTTCCCTCTTTTTCCCCGCTTTAAAAGAAAACTGTTGTATTTCCTTTGACATTAACATACCATTGTCTCCTACTACTATGTGGATTGAAAGTACTATTAAGAAATATAAATGAATATTACTTGCACTTTTGTTATGATATAAGATTTGCAAAAAAATGCCCATAAACTGCTACCACTCATGATATAAGATTTAGAAATGTATATGTACGAATTTGTAACAAGTTTTAAATGTATATAGAACTTTTAAATGAAGTGCTTCATCTATATTTCTACACTTACAAAATCAATCACACCCCTTATCAACATCAACTACAAAAGTAATAACTATACCTCTAAATCAAATAACATATATCATTCGGTGTTAACATTGCATTGTACACATGCTGAGTTTGCACCTTCCTATCATGAATGGATAACCTTCCACTCACCACAATGTGTCAACAATATTTTCACAAATTCCAATACCACTGTACTCACAGTTGAATCAGATTTGCACTGTTTAATCAAATTAAATTACTAAAGTGTTTTTTACTAAAAGAATCTCCCCTACATTATTTCCATTAGAGAATAAGTTATTCAAACCATTAGAGAATAAGTTACTCATCCAAAAAATTAAAACAACTTGTATTGAAACAAATATCACAATATCACAAATTCGAAAACTATTAGAGAATAAGTTGCTCCTCTCAATACATCTATGATCCTACTTTGAGTGAATGATTTACCATATCTTTTGGGGATTTTAAGAGTCTTTATTGTAACTTTGATAACGCAATATCTTCCGATTAAAATTTTGAAAATTAATCCAAAACCGTAAGAGTTATAAAAAGGTAAATACTAAATACAAATAACTCTAAATTAAATTATTGTTAGATATATGATCTAAAGTTTATTTTATACTTGTGGCATGCATCTCATACACTTGAGAATTAAATAAATATGTTATTGTGTTATTAATGTCAAAGGGGGCAACTTAGATCTGGGTAGTTTTGATCGTAAGTGGTTGGGTTTTGTATTGTATGCAAACACTTTTTGTCCTTTCTTGAAACCTTCCTCGATTTCCAATTGATTAGGAATGCATAATTCAGTTACATTTTCACAATTTATAATCCTTCTATTAGTTTCCAACCAAATTCTAGACTTTAGACCTATGTGAGAGGCTCTTTTTATGGCATTAGAAATTTGTCTCAGTTGGAGCCTTATGATTAATTCTTGGAGTGCTATTTAATGTATTTTGAGGTGCTATGTAATTAAGTAGAAGCGAGGCAATAAAAGAGGGTGAAAATCCAAGTCTGAGCGTTGGGATCTTCTTATGAGCAGTTGGAACTGTTGTTAAATCCTACCAAAGTGTTGAATACCTTTGAAAAAGCTTTGAAAACTACAAAGAAACTTCAAATTTACTGCAGAAAATGCCATCCACTTGCGTGAAGCACCAGTAAATTTGTTTGTGACTATCTTGGCGACAGGATCGCATGGCCTCCACCCGTATTCATGATGGCCCCCTATATGTCCCATCCACATGCATCACGCTTTTCCCAAGAGTCACTTGCCAACATGGAGCCTTGCCGATCGGAGAAAATTTTTCGTCACCGGGTTTCAATGAGCTGGCCGCTCGTTTTCCTAAGAGCGATGAGATGGCAAAGGATGCTGCCACCTTGTCATGCTAACTCAAAATTAATTCGACCTCCTCCATAATTGTGCCTTGTTCTCCTCCCGCAGTTTTGTTTCTGTAATCCATTATTGTTCTCTCCCTCTTTGGAAGAAGCTCATTTATGTAATCGTTGTTTGGGAATTTATGCTCCCTTTATGCACTTGGCTACATTTGGGTGCTATATCGGGTATTTTTTTGCATTGCAGATCTATGGATGTTACTTAAATTTTCACATATCCATTTTGGGTTTGGGTTTAAAAAAATAGAAATCTTTCTATCGTTCAAGTTTTAAAAAAATTCGTGTTTATGTAGAGATTAAATTTGACCTCCTCTGTAATTGTGCCTTGTTCTCCTCTCGCATTTTCATTTTTGAAATTGTTGTTCTCTCCCTCTTTGGTGCAGAATCTCATTTCTGTAATTATTGTTCGGGTAGTTCTTCCCCCTATTTGTGCTTGGCTACATTCAGGTGTATAAAAGGTATTTGTTTTGTAGTTCTATGGATATTATTTAAATGTTCACATATCCATTTTGGGTTCGGGTTTTCAAAAATAGACTTATTGTTTCTCGTCTAGCTTCTACGAATAAACTTGCAGAGTTTGCGGTTTTTTGGTGACAAATGCATGTTTTGTTCCTTGTTCCTTGTTTTGTTCCTTGTAAACGGATTATGTCCTTATACTGAAATGGAATGTACAAAAAATAGATCAAAAATGGATGGGACAAGCACTAATTTTTGAAACCCTAATGCATTGGGCTTGTCCATAGTGAATAAAGTTGCATAGTTTAGGGTTTTGCAGGCCGCCCACATTGAATCCCAATTGCAAATGTTTTTTAGAGAAAACATAAAACCTACTGCATGCATTCAAGGATTCATTCAGTTACCAACAATTTTATCTTCCTAAAATCTTTAAAATAAGTTTGATTTCTTACCATGGTCTCATAAAATAAGGTATCCTCAATATATATTCAAGCTTTAATATTTATTGTGGATGTCTATTTTAAAGAGATTCAACTATTAACCTTACCAGCAGTTCATGCCAACTCGTGAAAATTTCTCCTCCATTCCTTCTTTTCACTACCCTGTATATGTGCGTGCACATATTTTAGACCTCCAAATTTATTTTCTTAACATCACTTAACTCAAAATTTTGAAGAAGCTATCATGAATAAAAATACAATAGCATTCTTCACCCAAGAGGGTAATCAAAGAGTTACAGTCATGTATTTATGTATTATCTAGCATGCATAGTTATCACCAAGTGTAGAAAATAATTACCTTCAATGTTGCTTACCCAAAAAGATTCAAACATACAAGTTACAATATTGTTTCTTCTTCTTTGGACATGAGGGTAAACCTGGATACTCTTTGCTTATGGAACATAGAGAAGTGTATCAAATACACTTGAAAAGATGATCTCAGTCAACTTGTTTCACATAGCACAATCATCTTATATCGTAGTTTGCATAATTGAGAATACATTACAGAGGTTTGTTTTAGGATTGAGTTTGCACCTTCCTATCATGCATTGATAACATTCCACTCTCCAAAATGTGTCAACAATATTTCAAAAATTCCAATACCAGTGTACTCATAATTGAATAAGATTTTCACTATTTAATCAATATACTCAGTTCATCCAAGAAGAATCAACACATATACAATAAAAATTCAAAAGAATTTCAAATAATTTCTGCCACAGATCATTTATAGCCTTACCAACAAGCATGCATCATATTTATGTGAACATTCAACAAATATCAGAGATGTATACACCATTACGAAGTACCAAAGCTTACACAAACACTCTTTTTCTCCTTTCCTAAAACCTTCCTCAATTTCCAATCGATTGGGAATGCATAATTCAGTTACATTTTCACAATTTATAATCCTTCTATTAGTTTCCAACCGAATTCTCGACTTTAGACCTATTGTTAATTTAAATATACTTAGTCTTATGCTAATTTCCTTAACCAAAAGGAAAGTCCTTGACTTATAATCTCCCATTATGCCTTTTTAGACCCTGATACGGACCTAAGACACCTAATTAATCTTCACGCCATCCCCTTACATGCTTATAGGCTTCAAGATTCTAATAAAACAACAAAACAACCATAACAAGCCAATTATTCAAATTTTGAAAGACTTAGACTCAAACTTAGGTTTCTGTTTCTGTTCTATCAAGATGCTTAGATGTTTCTGTTCATTGTATGTACACTACTATGTTGTTGAGGTGAATTTTATTTTTGAATATAATGTTTATAAATTTTTTACACAATTGAAAGGGGAGGAGAACTTATTTAAGAGCTTTTAGGAAAATCAAACTGTGGGCTTATTAACCTTCTGATTATTAGTATTAGGTTCTTCATCAATATGTTTCTTTTGGCCTTCAAACTATTTGCTATCTTTGCAGACTTGACTCCTTCAAATAAAATTTATTGTAATATCATCCACGAAAAGTGGTTCATCACTAGCCTCTATATCTAGCATATTATCACCTAAATTGTTTGATACTTTTGGTTCATTGATTGCAAGTATAGTCTACTTGCTTCAGAGTGTAGTCTACTTGCTGCGGAGTGTAGTCTACTTGATTTGGATTGTATTCTACTTGCTTTGGAGTGTAGTTTATTTATCATATACCTTTGTACATATGGTAGTGTTGTATGTGGTATACAAACTATGTGTATATCACATAACAGAGACATAATTACTATCTATATTCATATGATGGTTGAATAAAGTGGGGAGAAGATGCAATGATTACTTGTTGTTGTCATTGTGCTGCCAAATAGCACATACAAATAAAAAAACATAAAAAGTGGGGCAACTATAATAATAAATAATCATTCAAATATATATACACATACATACACATACGTATGTATGAGTATACATGTACGTGTGTGTGTGTGTGTATTATATATATATATATATATACTATATATATATATATATACATGTACCACATACCCTATATTGTCATAGGATAGTGTTTTACGTGGTATACAAACTGTGTGTATATCACATAACATAGAAAATAAACACTACCTATACTCTTCAATTTGTTGGGCAGTCAAGGAATATTATGCGACCCCTATTCGAATACATACGTATACATATACACGTACATATAAACACACACGTATCTATGAGTATACATGTACATATGTATATGTACCGTGTCCCACATAACCTATATTGTCACAGGGTAGTGTTGTATGTGGTATACACACTATGTGTAAACCACATAATAGAGAAAAAAAACATTCCATTTATACTCTTCAATTTTTTAGGAACTCAAGGAATCTGTTGTTGTGATACATACTTGAATACATACATATACATACATATACATATACACACACATACGAACACCTTATGTATGAGTACGCCATGTATATATGTACATGTACGTGTCTTGCATGGACCCTTTAATATCATAGGGTAGTGTTGTATGTGGTATACACACTATGTGTATATTACATAATAGAAAAAATAAACACTGTATATACTCTTCAATTTGCTATGGGCACTCAAGGAATATGACTGCTATGATACATAATCGAATACATACGTATGCATATAACATACATACACACACGTATGTACGAGTATACATGTACCATATGTACATGTACGTGTCTCACATGCCTTTTATTAGTGTAGTGTTGTATGTGGTATACACACTGTGTGTATACCACATAACAGAGAAAATAAACATTGTCTATACTCTTCAATTTTTTGGGCACTCAAGGAATATGACTGTGATCCTTACTTGAATACATATGTATACATATACACACACATACACACATATATGTACGAGTATACATGTACATATGTATATGTACGTGTCCCACATACCTTGTATTATCATAGGGTAGAGTTGTATGTGGTATACACACTGTGTGTATACCACATAACAGAGAAAATAAACATTGTCTATACTCTTCAATTTGTTGGGCACTCAAGGAATATGCTGCTGCGATACATACTTGAATAAATATGTATACATATACATATGTATACATATACACACACATACACACACATATGTATGAGTATACATGTACATATGTATATGTACGTGTTCCTCATACCTTGTATTATCATAGGGTAGTGTTGTGTGTGGTATACACACTGTGTGTATACCACATAACAGAGAAAAAACAATGTCTATACACTTCAATTTGTTGGGCAGTCAAGGAATTTGTTGTTGTGATACATACTCAAATACGTACATATACATATAAATGCACATACACACATGTATGTATGAGTATACATATACATATGTATATGTATGTGTCTCACATGCCTCACATGCATAACTCTCTGTAGTGTTGACCTGCATCCTCCTCCATGGTGTCTAGTCACATCAAGCTAGTCACCATTTTTGGAAACAGTCACGCAACTCCATTCTCGAGGCTGATACAAAGGAAGATACGAGCAGACAAATGATGGGATGAGGAAATGACGTTAGAAGTTGGCAACATTTAATGAAAAGCTTACCTACACCATATGTATACCCAATCAAACACAGAACAAAACATGCATTTTGTGCCAAAACCGCAAACTCTGCAACTTGATTTGCAGGATTTTGGGAGAATTGCCAAAAAGGTCCACTCGAATACATACATATACATTTTCAAGGAATATGATGATATCCCTACTTAAATACATACGTATACATATACATGTACATACACCCACGTATGTATGAGTATACATATACATATGTACATGTACATGTCTCATATACCTTGTATTATCATATGGTAGTGTTGTATGTAGACTTCACTCCAAATAAAATAGACTATACTTGCAATCAATGAACTAAAAGTATTAACTAATTTAGGTGATAATATGCTAGATACAGAGGCTAGTAATCAACCACTTGTCGTTGATGATATTACAATAAATTTCATGCGGAGGAGTCAAGTCTGCAAATATGGAAAACATAATGAAGGCCAAAATGGTATACACATTGTTTGTATACCACATAACAAAGAAAATAAACTATCTATACTCTTTTATTTGTTGGGCACTCAAGGAATTTGTTGTGATACATACTCGAATACATACATATACATATGTATACGTATTCACGAAAATATACACGTGCATATGCACAAGTATACATATACACATGTACATGTATATGTCCCACATACCTTGTATTATCATATGCTAGAGTTGTACATGGTTTACACACTGTGTGTATACCACATAACAGAGAATACCAAATTGTATATACTCTTCCCGCTATCTTAACGATAGGATCACAGGATCCGCATCCATATTCATGATGGCCCCACATATCCCCATACACATGCATCACACTTTTCCCAAGAGTCACCTGCCAACGTGGACCATTACCAGCCAGAGCAAATTTGTCGTCGTCAGATTTGGATGAGCTAGCACTTTGCACGTTTCTAGACACATGTATGTACAAGTAGGCATGTACATATGTATATGTACATGTCTCTCATACCTTGTATTATCATATGATAGTGTTGTACGTGGTATACACATTGTGTGTATACCACATAACATAGAAATACAACATTGTCTATACTCGTGAATTTTTTGGGAAGTCAAGGAATTTGTTGTTGTGATACATACTCAAATACATACACATACCTATACATATACACGTACATACATGTACGTGTACGTATATGTGTGTGTGTCTATATATATATGTATGTATGTATGTATGTATGTATGTATGTATGTATATGTATATGTATATATATATATATATATATATATATGTATATATATATATATATATATATATATATACACACACACAACATTATATGTACATATATATGTATATGTATATATATGTGTGTTATACACACACACACACACACACACACATTGTGTAATGGCATATGCAGGTTTATGCATGCATGTGTATCCATATACATTTATATGTACACGTATGTATGAGTATACATGTACATATGTATATGCATATGTCTCACATACCTTGTATTATCATATGGTAGTGTTGCATGTGGTATACACACTATGTGTATACAACATAACAAAGTGAAAAAACTATCTACACTCTTCCCTTTGTTGGGTAGTCAAGGAATCTATTGTGACACCGACTCGAATACATACACATACCTATGCATACATATACATATGCACGTGAATACATGTATGTGTATGTAAATATATTTGTGTAATTGCATATGTATGTTCATGCATGCATGTGTATCCATATACATGTATATGTACACATATGTACGAGTATACATGTGCTTATGTACATGTATATGTCTCACATATGTTGTATGAATGTGCCATGTGGCACCACAATGGGTTGATTATACATGATTATAGTTGCCACAATTGTTTATTGTTTGTATGTGCCATGTCACAGCACAATGGCAACCACATGTAATCATTGCCTCTTCTCCATATAGTGCCCTGGAATCGGCCTCGAGAATTGGCATGAGTTGTTGACAGAGCTTTGCATTAAATGTTGCCAAATTCTAACATCCTTTCCTCGTCCCATCATTTCTCAAATCGTATTTTCCTTCGGATCGGCCTCGGGAATGAAGTATCGTGACTGTTTCAGATAATCATGATGCATGTGGCTATCCTAGGGATAGGATAACGCGCACGCGCTCCAAATGCCCATTCCATATGCATGTATACATGTATGCGCAAGATGGGACCCACCATGGTTGAGGTGGTGCAAGTTTTGTTTTAACATAATATATGTGTTTGAAAAAGAAGTGTGGCATGCATCAGGGGTTGGGTGGAGTGGTAGGCATGGATGCTTGTATTTAGGATGTCATGGGTTCGGATTCCAAATATTTGTGTGGTTTGTGGGATTCGAACCCATGACCTCCTAAATACAAACATCCATGCCTACCACTCCACCCAACACCTATTGCATGTCATACTTCTTTTTCAAACACATATATGATGTTAAAACCAAACCTGCACCACCTCAATGAGGGTGGGTCCCACCTTGTGTATGCATGCATGCATGGGGAATGGGTATCTTGTCGCCACGATAGCCATAGGCGGCCATGCGATCTTGTCACCAGGATAGCTAGCTCCAATGGTGACTAGGTTGATAGACTGGATGCCACGAAGGAGGATGCGAGTCCCATAAAGAGCTATGCATGTATGCCATTTAGTATGACATCTTATGGTCATTAGTATGTGGGCCATGTGATCCTGTACATACACTTTTATTATTTGTATATGTATGTTTATACATGCATATGCATATCCATATTCATGTATATGTGTTGGAAGAATTTTCATTGATGTCAAAGGCTTAATCATTGATGTATTTGGTTAACGAAATCGTGTAACGGAAGTTGACGGAACTACTGATAGATGTTGGCGGAAATGGTAGAAAGTGACGGAAATAACCGGCAATATAAAATGGTAGAAAATGAAAGTTTAAATATATGAAAATAATTATTTTTGCATAATGATTACCATGGTATAAGGGAGATATACACACCTGTACATAGGAGAGAGATTGTAGCATTTTAAAGTGTTCATATGCCATGTTTTATGGTGACAAAGAATATTTAATGATGGCTGGCGGCGATTTAATGATGACAACGATTTTATTAAAGGAAGGGCCAACACATTTGATGGAGTATATAGAATTGTATTTAATATAAATTATATTAAATAAAGGGGGCTGCGATTTGGCTTAAAGAAGCAAGTTAAATAAACAAATATTATCCTTAATGCCAACCTTAATGAAAAGGTATGTCTCTCTTTTCAAAGAGGTGTGAACTGGTTATAAAAGGAGAGATGATTGATTGTAATAATCAAGCAATTTGAGTGATTCTTCATTCAAGTTTAAGGGAGAGAAGAAGAGAAGAATATGAAATAGAACAAGAGTGAAGAGCATATTTATTTTTAATGAATATTTGCAATGATTTATATATGTGAAGGGACTGAAATAAATAAGAAGAATATCCTGAGCAGCAGTTTTGTTCTATCACCTGTTGAAACAACAACAACATAAAAGATAGAAAAGTGTTTGTTTTTCATAAGGAAGGTTGGTGCCTTCATATTCGAAGAGATTTGTGTCTCTTGTTGAGTTGGTGCTTAACAAAAAGGAGTTGGTGCTCCTGTAGGTTGGTGCCTACAAAATTGTAAATTGGGGATTGGTGTCTCCCGTAGGTTGGTGCCTACAAACATTTGAGAAATATAATAAAGAATATTTTCTTTGTGGTTTTCTCCCGAAAGGGTTTCCACGTAAATTTTTCTGTTTGCATTGTGTTGGTTTTGTTTGCATTAATTGTGATTACGGTTATGAGATTAAGTGTTAATTTAAAAAAATATATCATAATACTGATTCACCCCCCCTCTCAGTATTATCTTGTATTTAACAATCGGTATCTGAGTGGGTGCCTTTAGGAACAATCTAACAATTAGAAGGTAGACCTCAGAAGCACATATGGCTACTCATCAAGTACAAGAAGGTTTTTCTTTGACAAGGCTCCATCATTTGATGGAACAAATTATGCATTTTAGGAGCATAAGAATGAAAACATATCTAATGGCACTAGGGTTTGATATTTGGAAATCAGTAAGAGTTGGATATACAATCCCATCAATTCCACCAATAGATCAGGAAAGAAAGAAGGCTTTTGAAAACAATGCCAAGGCGATGAATGCAATCCTATGTGGCCTATCAGAATTTGAGTTTGTTAAAGTAATGCAATGTGACACGACGAAGGAGATATGGGACAAACTTCAAACTATCTATGAAGGTGATGACAAGGTTAAAAGGGCTAAGCTTCAAACCCATAAGAGACAATTTGAGAGCTTGGAAATGAAGGATGAGGAGAATGTTGCAGCCTATCTTCTTCGTGTGGATGAGGTTGTCAACTCCATAAGAGGGTTAGGTGAAATTATTGAAGAATCAATTATCGTTAAAAATATTTTAAGATCTCTACCATCAAGATTTGATGTTAAGGTGTCTACCATTGAAGAAATGAAGGATCTTGATAAGTTGAGCATGGATGAACTACATGGAATACTAACCACATATGAAATGAGGATTGAGTCAAATAGACCATCAAAGAAGGAAGTTGCATTCAAAGTCTCAAAGAAAGAGAAAATTAAAGAACCTGAGTCGAATGAGAACTCAAGTAGCAAAGAAGATGAGAAAGCAAGCCTTGTTCATTCGAAAGTTAAAGAAAGGATCTGGAAAGTACAAAGGTATGTTACCATTTAAATGTTTTAACTGCGGTAAAATTGGTCATTTTGCGGCTAAGTGTCCAGAGAAAGAAGATAACGACGATGAGGAAAGCAAACCTAAATTCAAAATGGAATTTAGGAAAAGCAAAGGCAAGAAAATATTTGGAAAGCAAAAGAAAATCTTATATTCAAAAGGAAGTAGTAGATCATCCGAAGAAAGTGGGATAAGTGACTCAGATAGCGATAATGAAGAAATATTATTCATGGCTATAAAAGATGACTTAGAAAGAGATAAAGACATAAAAGATAGAAGGTGAAGTGAATCTTGAAGAGGAACTTATTTGTGCCTTGGGAGATTTGAAAGCTCTTAAAAAGAAAAATCAGAAACAAAAGTTACAACTCCTAAAGTATGAAGAAGAAGATTGTAACTTTGAAGCTAAGATATCACAATCTCTTTAAGAATCAGGAAAGATGATCATGGATCTAAAAACCCAAATTAAAGAAGCAAAACGAGTTGCAGAAGAATTAAGAAATCAGCTAAGGACTAAGGAAGAAGATTGTGAAAAGCGTGAGTCACAAATCGTTGCTTTGAGAAAGGAATTGGAAAAAAGAAAATTCCAAAGTTACAAGTAATCTAAAATTCGAGAAAAGTATCAAGATACTAAATGAAATTTTGAACCGATAGAAGTCAACATCCGAGAAGACTGGTCTTGGATATAAGGAAAGACAAGACACCACTAACACAAAAGGTATAGAGTCGTCGAAAGAGACAAAAGTAGAGAAGTCAAAGACCTATGTAGAGACACTCAAGGAACCTATGAAGAATGAAGAGTTGAAAATGGAGAAGAGCTTTATGAATATCAACACTTCTTACAAGGAAAGAAAAGATGAGAAAAAGTTTAGAAGACCAAATCCTCCAAGATATACTCACATGTCCAGGTTTGAAAATTCTTTCTATGGCCATTGCTTCTATTGTAATCATTTTGGTCATAAAGCAATAGATTTTAGAATACGGGTGAGAGACAACAATATAAAGAACAAAGGTGTGTATGGATTCTCAAATAGAAATTGCAACTCCTTTGCTTCTTTATCCAACTATATTGAAGATATTGTTTGTTATAATTGCAATAACTATGGACATATGGCAAGATTTTGTAGAAGTTGTTTTGTAGAACCATCCAAATCGAACCAGAAGGTAAATGCTCCAGAAATAAAGAAGAAAGAAGCTACAAATTTTTGGAAGCAAAAGAAAGAGGATGATGGGAAAGATAAAGATAAATCTATGCTTGTTTAAACAACATTCCATGCACAAGATGAAGGGTGGCTATGGTACATTGATAGCGGATGTTTAAGACATATGACTGGAGATAAAAGTAAGTTCATCTCATTGAAGAAAGTAAATGAAGGTACAGTGAAATTTGGTGATAACGCTAAATAAAATATCACTGGAAAAGGTATGCTGAGTATTGATAATGGTAAAACAAAAATGGAGAATGTTTTATATGTTGAAGGATTAAAGCATAATCTCTTAAGTGGAAGCCAAATGTGTGGTCAAGGACACACACTTAAGTTTTATGCTAAAGGGTGTGAGATAAAGAAAGAAAACATGAGAGAGTTAGTTACAGATGCACATAGAACCAAAAATAACCTATACATGCTTGAAGAAATAAAAGGAGAGAAATGTTGTCTAAGTCAGGTTGAAGAGAGTTGGTTATGGCATAAAAGGATGGGGCATATAAATTTTGATAATCTTGTGAAAATCAGCAACAAACAGGCTGTGCGGAATATGCCTCAGGTAACAAAACTTACAAGTACTCTATGCAAGTAATGTCAACATGGAAAGTAGACCAGAGCAAGGTTTAGAACGAAGGAGTATTCGACCACCAAACCACTGGAGCTGATTCATACGGATTTGTGTGGACCTACCAGAACATAAAACATACAAGGTGAGAGTTATTTCGTGTTATTCATTGATGACTACACTAGAATGACTTGGGCAGCCTTTCTAAAAGAAATGTCAGAAGCACTTGAGAAGTTCAAAGCTTTCAAGGCTTTAGTAGAAAATTAAATTGGATTGAAAATAAAGTTCTCGAGGTCAAATTGTGGAGGTGAGTTCACCTCAAATGAATCCATTGAATATTGTGAAGATCATGGAATCAAAAGACAATACTCAGTTGCAAGGACTCCACAACAAAATGGAGTGGTAGAAAGAAAGAATTGAACCTTCCAAGAGATGGCTAGAACCATGTTAAATGAATCTAAGCTATCAGATAAATTTTGGAGAGAAGCGGTAAATACGGTTGTTCATATCTTGAATAAAGGGAAAATAAGAGTTAATCATGACAAAAATCCTTATGAATTGTGGAAAGGAAGACCAACTACTGTAAAATATTTCAAAGTGTTTGGGATTAGATTTTTTATTAAAAGAAATGAAGAAAACTTGGGCAAATTAGATTCAAGAGCGGATGAAGGAATTTTTCTTGGCTACTCTATTAAAAGCATAGCCTGCAGATACTATAACAAAAGACTACAAACTATAGTAGAAAGTGCAAATGTGAGAGTGGATGAAATCATGAATCAAAAAGAAAAATAACCTTTAGAAGATCCCTTAGAAATAACTGAGGTAGTAGAAGAAAAGGAAGAGGAATAAGATGTTGAAAAATTAAGCAAATCTGAAAGGCATGACACCAATACACCATCTCGCTTTGTTAAGAAGAATCATGTTGAAATTCAGATCATTGGAAACCTTGATGATGGAGTACAGACAAGAAGAAGAATTGTAAGTGCATCATAACCAATAAATTTCTCCTTATTATCCAGAATAGAGACGAAGAAATTTGTAGAAGCCAGCCATGATAAACATTGGATAAAGGCAATGGAGGAAGATTTAGATCAAATTGAGAAGAATGAAACATGGGAACTTGTACCTAGGCCAAAGGATCAGAATGTGCTTGGCACTAAGTGGGTATTCCGAAATAAATTGAATGAAGATGGAAAAGTCACTTGAAACAAGGCAAGGTTAGTATGTAAAGGGTATGCTCAAGTAGAAAGTATTGATTTTGAAGAAAATTTTGCTCCTATTGCTAGATTAGAAGCAATTAGAATGTTTCTTGATTTTTCGGTATTCAATAACTTCAAAGTCTATCAAATGGATGTCAAATCAACATTTCTAAATGGGAAGTTAGAAGAGGAAGTATACATAGAACAACCTGAAGGATTCCTCCTATCAAAAAATGAAGATTGTGTGTGTAAGTTGAAGAAGGCCTTGTATGGATTAAAACAAGCTCCCAGAACATGGTACTCTAGGCTTGACAAGTATCCACAAGACCAAGTGTTCAAGAGAGGACTTGCTGATAGCAAAATTTACATTAAAATTGAAGGCAAGCACCAGCTGATTGTTGTTGTGTATGTAGTTGAGATAATTTTTGGAGGAGATAATGAGGAAATGTGTAAGAAATTTGTTGAAGACGTGCAAAAGGAGTTTGAGATGTCCATGTTGGGAGAGTTAACATTTTTCCTTGGATTACAAATTTCTCAATCTGATAAAGGAATATTGATATCCCAAGCCAAGTATGTGAAGGAAATGTTGAAGAAATTTGGCATGGAGGAGTGTGCACCTGTTAGCACACCTATGGCTACCGGGACAAAGTTAAGAAAAGATGATGAATCTCCGAATGCATATCAAACTCTCTATAGATCAATGATTGGGAGTTTACTATTTATGACGGCATCCTAACAAGACAACATGCAAGCAATGGGTTTGGCTACACATTTTCAAGTAGGTCCGAAAGAAACACATGTGCAAGCTATAAAACACATATTCATATATCTAAAGGAAACTATGGATTATGGGTTATGGTACCCAATGGGTAAAGACTTCACATTGGTAGCTTATACAGATTCAAATTGGGCAAGATGTGTGGATGATAGAAAAAGTACAAGTGGAGGAGCATTCTTCCTTGGAGACAACCTGATATCTTTGTTAAGTAAAAAGCATGAATATGTATCCTTATCCACAGCAGAAGCAAAGTATATAGCAGCAATGTTATGTTGTACTCAATTTCTCTGGATGAAGAAAACCTTAAAAGATATCAAAGTAGAGTATGATCATCCAATATCCATATCATGTGATAATACCAGTGCGATAAGTACTTCAAAGAATCCGGTTATATGTTCTAGAACAAAGCATATTCCCATAAGATATCACTTCTTAAGAGAGCAGGTGGCAAAAATGAAGGTAAAGTTGGAATTTGTTGCTACATCCGAACAGATAGTAGATATCTTCACCAAGCCACTTCCAAAGGAGACATTTGAATATCTACAACAGAAGTTGGGAGTAATATCCTTTGTTTCTTCCCATTGAAAAAACAAGAGAAGCATTGGTTGAGGGGGAGCTAAACATTGCAATATTCAGCTCCTAGATTGGCCCTTTTCCATTGATATCAAAGAGGGAGAATGACGGTAAGGGGGAGTTACAGCAGGGGGGAGTTGCAGAAAAGTTTTTTTTTTTTTTTGGAAGGTTGTCATCAATGACAAATGGGGAGATTGTTGGAAGTATTTTCATTGATGTCAAAGGCCTAATCATTGATGTATTTGGTTAACGGAATCGTGTAACGGAAGCTGAGGGAACTACTGACGGATGTTGACGGAAATGGTAGAGAGTAACGGAAATAACCAGCAGTATAGAAGGGCAGAAAACGAATGTTTAAATATATGAAAAGAAGCATTTTTGCATAAGGATTATCATGGTATAAGCGAGATATACACAGTTGTACATAAGAGAGAGATATCAACATTTAAGGTGTTCATATGTTGTGTTTTATGGTGAAAAAGAAGATTTAATGATGTCTGGCAGTGATTTAATGATGACAATTATTTTATTAAAGGAAGGGCCAACACATTTAATGGAGTATATAGCATTGTATTTAATATAAATTATATTAAATAAAGGGGGCTGTGATTTGGCTTAAAGAAGCAAGTTAAATAAACAAATATTATCCTTAATGTCGACCTTAATGAAAAGGTATGTCTCTCTTTTTGAAGAGGCGTGAAGTGGTTATAAAAGGTGAGAGGATTGATTGTAATAAGCAAGCAATTTGAGTGATTCTTCATTCAAGTTTAAGGGAGAGAAAAAAGAGTAGAATATGAAATAGAACAAGAGTGAAGAGCATATTTATTTTTAATGAAGAGTTGCAGCGATTTATATATGTGAAGGGACTAAAATACATAAGAAGAATATCCTGAGCAACAGTCTTTTTCTATCCCCTGTTGAAACAACAACAACATAAAAGATAAAAAAGTGTTTGATTTTCGTAAGGAAGGTTGGTGCCTTCATATTCGAAGAGTTGGTGCTTAGTAAAAAGGGGTTGGTGCTCCTGTAGGTTGGTGCCTACAAAATTGTAAATTGGGGATTGGTGTCTCCCGTAGGTTTGTGCCTACAAACATTTGAGAAATATAATAAATAATATTTTCTCCGTGCTTTTCTCTCAAAAGGGTTTCCACGTAAATTTGTGTTTGTTTGCATTTTGTTTGTTTTCCTTGCATTAATTATGATTATGGTTATGAGATTAAGTGTTAAATTTAAAAAATATATCATAATACCGATTCACCCCCCCTCTCATTATTATCATGTGCTTAACATAGCCATAGACGGCCATGCGATCATGTCGCCAGGATAGCTGGCTCCAATGGTGACTAGGTTGACAGATTGGATGCCATGGAAGAGGATACGAGTCCCACAAATAGCTATGCACGTATGCCATTCGGTATGACATCTTATGGTCATTAGTATGTGGTCCATGGGATCCTGTACATACATATTTATCTGTATTTGTATATGTATGTTTATACATGCATATGCGTATCCATATTCATGTATATGTACATGTATGTATGAGTCTACAAATATGTCTCACATACACGGACATTTTTTTATCCTATCATATGGTAGTGTTGTGCGTTGGTAGGAGACTCTTGAGAAAAGTGTGATGCATGTATATGGGACATATGTGGGACCATCATGAATTTGGATGTGGGTCTTGTGATATAGTGCTTTCAGGGACTATGCGATTTTCAGATTTTAAAGTTCACTGCGCATACCGCAGAATTGGGGAGAAGCATTAGATCTTAAAAAAAACATTCAGGCGCTATGCAATTTTCAGATTTTAAAGTTGTTCATAGATAGACATTTTTTATTATTATTTTGTTCTATAGATTTTTGAAGGTTTTTAGAGGAAAACATGTACTTATAGTATCAATAGAAATACTTATATATGGCATTTTGGATTGTGATATACACACTGTGTGTATACAATAGAAGAGTGATAAAAATATGTTTATACAATTGTCTTGGTTGGCTAGTCAATGAATGTGGTGAAATAGAAATTATGGATAATAATATGTTATTTAGGATTTATAGATGTCTTTGTTTTGTGTATGCTCATGCTTTATAAATCTAAAATTACAGTGTGTGTAAATCTAATATAAAAGCAAGTAAATCAACTAGAATATCAAAATTATCAATCAAAACTTAACTACAATACAAATGCTAAGAATGAAAAACTGTTATAATAAATAGACGAAAAATAGGTTCACATGTTAATTATTTTCAAAGTCACATGATGGTTGAACAAAGTGAGAACTAGATGTAATGATTACCTGTTGTTCTCGTTGTGATGCCACATGACACATTCAAACAAAAAAATAATTATGATAGCTATAATCATGTTTAAATCCAAACAACCAAGAAAAAAGAACAAAACACGGCGTGTATACCATAGTAAGCAAAGAAAAAATAGTTTGTATACCACAACTTGCAGAGAAAAAGAAACATGTATCTATATAGATATGCACATGTCTTGGAATGCAAATAGTTGTATCGAAAAGTTCAAATTTGCAGTGTTGAAAATGTAAAAAGAACAAAACATGTTGTCTTTTGTTGCTTACGATATATGTTTGTCCATTGTAAAGGTAAATGTGGTTGCCATTTGGAGATTGGAAATTCATGGGGTGTCTAATACCTCGGAAAATCTGACATGTTCATCGTTCATATTATATGACCCTGATGATAGCAAGATAGTAGAGAGAGTTACCATTGTGAGAAATGCCACTATGACCTTCCACCAGGCTGAGTATAGGGCTTTGATATTGGGTCTTGAGGAAGCGATATGCCACGAAGTTTGGAACATTTGTGTGTTTTCTCACGATATGCTTATTGTGAAACAAATGAATGATGATTACCAATGTAACAATGTAAATATTTTTGTTCTTCGATTTCAATCGCTAGAGCTTGTATCTCGCTTTGTCAAATGTTCATATATGCATGTAAAAGTTAATAGATGTAGGTTGGATGTATGTAAAGTGTCTAAGGACACTATAAATGAAGAAGTGGCGGCGTAGTTAGCACTTTCCATGGATGACATTGCAATATGATATATGTACACATTGTATTTCCTTTTTTTGTTATGTACAATTATGTTTGTAGTTATTTAATGGCTTAATACGCGTTATTTGTGAAGCATTTGTGCAATAACAAACATATTTTTTATGACAGGAATTATGCTGCCCGTCGAAGAAATAATGCAAAGGTTATCGCAAGATACTCAGATCTTGGAGTCAACATAACATGTTATGGTGTGTACTCTTAGGAAAATACATGTAGGCATTACATCGCTCCGAAATGATATTGTTAAGCTGAATTATGATTGTTTGTGATCTTTTGTTATTTAGCCAGTGTTGCGGTCATATTTTGTGAACTTGCATGTAGCGTACATTGCATCTTTGTCACAGGTAAGAATAAAATCTTTTCATTTTCCTTTTCCATTGCTGCATTTGAAAAATAAATAATTGTATTATATTTTATGTTAAAACTAATATATTAAGTAACTAATGCAATCTTATTTTAGGCACCTGAGCCTGGGCCTCCACTCAGAAGATCACAACGACCAAGTCGGATATTGAACCTTTACATATCTTCTTTGATGCGTGTGTGTACGTTATTTAATAATCGTTATGACATTGATTGTTTAAAATTTGTATTTTTGTTGGACTTTGGAATTATGTATTATGTTACTAACATTTTTTAATATGGTATCGATTGTTGAGTGAAGGACGACGAGGCAGATGCAATGAACATTGCTTCGTCGTATCATGTACAGGCTGATATAGTTGTAGAGGAGGTAAAATTACTCTAATTTAACATTTTATTTGTTATCGTAAATTAATTTAATTTGATTATTTATTATTGTGTATGTGCGTAACAAGTCTGTATGACTCACTACGTGATTTTTGGAATGATTATTGCAGGAGGATGCACCCGGTGTTGTTGCTTCAGGCCATGCAGAGGATGGTATTGTCAGCGATGAGGTAAAATCATCAAATTGAATATTGTAATTTATTTTTTTCATATATTTCCATTAGTGAGTAATTATTTATATGATGTTGTTCAATATGCTCCTCTTCACTATAGGAGGGATCATGATGGGGATCGCATGATTTATTATTGTGAGTACCCCAGTTGTGACAGAAAATTTTACACTCTACAGCTGTTAAATATCCACAAGACAAATCCCCATTCCCTCCCTCATGTTCTCCCTGAGAGGAAAGGGAGAAATTTTACTAGCAAGTATCCTCATAGGGCCTCTGAAAAGTGGAGGCAATAAAGGGAATAGAGAGATGGAGACATTAAGGGTGTGTTATGTGTGCACTATATTTTGCAGAGGTGGCACATGATATAGTGCATTTACAAGAGGGAAGGGAATACATCGTTCAACAAGATTAGCAGGTGCTCCAAGAAAGAGGTTGACGATGCCATGAGGGACTATGATTCAGAGACTGTGAGGGATAAGACGAGGGAAAACATATTGGATTTGAGAGAAAAGAAGATAAACATGGTAAGTTTGAGTAACGGTTTCATTTCATTCTTTTCTCATTGTGAGTACATAATTATTATCTATTTCTTATAAGTTACAAGTTAGTGTCTTCACAGGTTGAGGAGGGTGAGATTGATGCAACAACGAAGGGGGTCATTCCCGAAAGAACTAGTAGAGGTGACTGCGACGTAAGTTAGTCGTTTTATATTTAGTCTTGTTATTTAAACACTTGTTCATGAATCCTTCATTAAGGTTTTCATTGATACAATATGTATGTAGGAGGATGACATGCCGTTATTGCAACTTTATGAAAAATGTAAAAAAAAGTAGCAACGAAACTAACCAGCAGAATGGAAGCTGAGGTAAATAAAAGCGAACACAAAATCCATGAATTATAATTTGTAGTATTTTTTATAAAACCATTGTAATAAAAAAGTTGTTATTTTGTAGGTTGGTTCATCGCAATTGGATGATGTAGCGACACCTTTTCATATGATGGTTGATGTGGTGGTGCAAGAAATGAAGAGCATGGTGACTCTTAAGTTTATCCTTTATTTGACCTTCTAATCACCTGAGACCCTTCTCTCTATGTGGATGCTTTAAGGAGCCTCAACTTAAATTTGGATTCATAACATCAAGTTGAAAGAAATTTATGCCAAAGTTTATATAGTCGGGTCCCCATAAAGCTTCACTAAATATTTTGATAGGGTATGTGAATTTGAGGCCTTAAACATTGAATTTGATCATGAAATTTTGAAATGATGTAGTGCACCACACCCTTTCTTGCATAAAACAAATTCCAAACACTCAATTTCATCCAATTTAACTAGTATCATGTCTAGGTGTCTTAGTTCTAGGTTTAAGAGTAGAAAAATATGCAAATTTTTGATCTCTTAAGCAACTTATTCACCCAATAGTAATATAATTTGTCTTATTATACCTTCATTATCTTCTTTCATGACTCAAAATCATCTAATTTCAGAAGGTTTCCTCTGACATTTTTCCTTTTCATCGTGTTCTTAGTTCCCCTTCATTAGCTCTTATTTGAATTGGCTTTTCATTGGTCTTTTTTAATCTAATTGTCTTCAAATCCTTTCCTAACCTCTTTATTCTTAGTCAAACATCTTCCATTGAGATAATTTAATCATGTGTATAGTTCAAGAATGCAATCTAAATAAAAATCTCTTACCCAACTTTGCCCTTGGTCCACCAACTAGCCACTTAAGCTTTCTTCATCTTTGTCATACTTAAAATTTATTTCCTTTATATCTCTTCCCAAGGTTATTTAGTTCCTTTTCTCTTGCAAACACTTCCAACTTGATTAGTCCCACTCAAGGAATGCAATCAATAACTAGTAACTTCACTCTACTCTTCATTACACAAGATTGTCCCCATATGTTTCTCAAGTCAAGTTATTGCTCCACTAGTACAAATCAATTTCTAGAAGTACCCACAAGCTCCGGAACAAATGGAGATAGCTCCGGGACATCAGTTTGCAGAAATAGCTCTGGAACAAATGGAGATAGCTCCAGAACCTCAATTTATAGATAGTCTAAGACACATTGAATAGAGATAACTTTATTTCTACTACTTTATTTATTTTTACTAGTTCATTTATTTTGTTGTAGAGTTGGGGTGTTTGTTTTTGTGTGAGCAACACATTTTTTTATGAGCTAATTTTGAACGTATATCTCCTTTATTTTAAAAGATGGTGTCAAAATTTTGTTATTCCATTGAAAATGCTCTCCGTGATAATACTTTGAAGCCTCAGATACAGATTCCTTGGTTTCCATTCTCAAAACTTGTGCCTAGCTGTAACTAGACTATGCACAATGGAATAACCCGAGAACACTTAACGTTTACTAACTTTTTTTGATGCATGTTTTCAAAGTCTCAAAATTTAACTGTATGTCCATGAGGCCCTTGCCATCGAAATAATCTTACCAGTAATGATGAAGACTCATGAATTTTCTTTTTTTTGGATTTCGTGCATACCTATCCTGTAGATACTAATAGTCACAGACTGAAAACACTTTCTTCTTAGGTATTCTTTTATTCGCAGGAAAGCTAACACCATTGTCATCCATAGCTAAGGCTATAAGTCTAGGAATGTAACATTAAGATAGAAGGTAAAAGAAATGTTTAACTAGTATGAAAACAATGCAAAATCTAACTAAACATGCCTATTAATATGCTTGAATTACCTAAGATAAGCCTAAATAGACTTAAATGGGCAATCAAATGGTTATGGTTGTTACTCCAAAAAATGGTGAAATGACCTCTCCAAATGACTTGTTGTCACTTTAGATATTCATCTACTAACCTTGTTGAAGGTTTTAGGAAAGGATTGAACTTGGCTATGAATCATATGTATTATATGAGATGCAAATCAAAGCCTGGTGTAAAGTATAAAGGAATGAGATGAGTTGTTTTTATATTTTTCACTTTGGGGAAAACTAATATTTTGGTGCATGTAGGACTAAAAGCCCTGTTAGGAAAATATCATGCTAGTGCTTACATGTGTCAGTGAATATATATTTGGGTTAGTAAGGGTATAGGTTGTTTGGGTGAGATTTGGTTGTTAAACCAAACTCACATGAATAGTTTTTTGAGGAGTATTGTTAAAACAATTTCTTAAATTATAGGAGCATTCTCTCTTATATATATTTGTATTGTAATATGAAGTTTGATTGGGTGAATATCAAAGAATATTATCTGTGTAAAATTGTTGTTACTCTATCATCTGGTATCAGAGTGAGTTAATCCTCTAATTGACGTGTTTGTCCTCTGATAGAAAAATAATGTGTTTGCAGGGGAGCAAGCTATTATTTTCTTTGTTTCCCCGATGCATGAGATCTTGAAATAATGCGTGTCAGAGATTCAAGAGATTAAGGTGCATCCTAACGTCTCCAATTTCACTCTTTACACATGTTGTTAGATGAAAAATGCAGTGGAGAGGCCGAGGCCTTAGTAGAGGCCGTGGCGAGTGATGTGTCAAGCATTTAGTAGTTGTTGGCTCAAAGGAATCAGCATATTACTCGGTGTGTTTGAATTTATTTCTATCTGCACCTTTCTTCTGAGGATCTGATATAAAAATAAGTTTTGAAAGAGGCATGTTGCAAGTTGTACCCGCCAGAAAAATTGTTGTTGATTTGCTTTAATATCCTCATTTTCACCAATTTCCATTTGGCGGATCTGGATCTATGTTTGGATCAAATTTTGTTGTTTGCATTCTATATGTGCATTGCATATTAATAAAGCCTCAATCTACTCAGTTGCATTGATTGGCAAGATCAACGTTGCACCTTCATATCCATGCATGCCAGGATTCCATAATGCATTCTGAGATATTTTGAACATTTTCAAGCTGTCCAATTCACCATCCATCATCCCTGACGTCTGAGTGGTTTGTGGAGTCTGCGTAAAAAGGAGAGTGGAGTTTATTTCCTTCCAACGGTTTGGTTACAGACATAAATTAGTTCAAAGTTTGAAATATAAGTCAATATGGTATTATATAATACTCTTAAAATTTTAATGTCTTAGTGATAATAGTAGAGTCTATATTATCGGTCAAAAGCATTTGTGTAAACATACAGTTGTAAGTTTAATTCAATATGTTTATCCTCATAGTTGTGTATCAATTCATTTATGTTTTAGTTTTTAGGTGGAATTTATTTTAATTAAGAGTCATTTTTTTTATGTCAATAAAGTGTGTTAACATTGTCATAGTTGTAGTATGAGTTGTTTAGTCATTCCATACAAAAATAATTTCGTTTCAATTAGTTTAGTCATTTATGTTTAGTGTTATAAGAAGTGGTTAAGTTCCATTTTTTACAAAATAAGTATTAGCGTCATTTAAATTTGTTTTTTCGGTTTTTTTGAAATCAAAATATTGTTACGTTATTGTATTGTCTATGTGGTAGTCTCATTGTCAAAATTCCTCGGTCTTGTTTATTTTGTAGTCATCAAAAATTGTAAAAAAAAAAAAATGCCTCACTTTTCAATAATTGGATGCATATTCGCTTGTACGCGACGTCCATCTTGTGGGGGTATTTTTTGAGCTCCATGATCACATTCGGCTGAACTAGCAAAAATTGATTGGAGGATGGAGGCACCAGGGGATGGAGGGCGATCAACGCCTCTCGTCAGTCACCAATGACAAGGTCACATTTTGCTATGGTGGCATCTGTTTTTAATAGTTGTTTTCTTTGAGTGGTGTGTGCAGAATAAAATGGTGTGTGGTTTCCTTCCCCTATTTTGATTCAAATGCGAAGGATGTGCATTTCAGAACCTAAGAACAGTTGTATAGGAGTGCAGCTGAATTAGAGTGATCCTCTGACTATAGAGATTCTTCAACTGTCGTACTTCTAACATCGATCGGCCGGGTGAAATATAGTGATCATTGGAAGTAAAAGAGGGAACTGTTGACTTCACGTATGTAGGTGAATTAGTGGAAGTGTGATCATCTAGTATGGGATTCAATGTGGTGAAACAGATTGGTCATGTGCAGCAAGATCCAGACAACAAGATCCAAGCCAGCAGTGTGCAGACCTAAAAGTATGCGGAGGCATACGATTTTGTTTCCAGTTTTTCAGATGATCTTTCTTCCCATGTAAACACTAAGGTGGGGAATGTTAGGAAAATATCATGTTAGTACTTACATGTGTGAGTGAAAATATATATTGTTTAGTAAGGGTATAGGTTGTTTGGGTGAGATTTGGTTGTTAAACCAAACTCGCGTGAATAGTTTTTTGAGGAGTAATGTTAAAACAATTTCCTGAATTATAGGAGCATTCTCTCCTATATATATTTGTATTGTAATATGAAGTTTGATCGGGTGAATATCAAAGAATATTATATGTGTAAAATTGTTGTTACTCTGTCAAGCCCCAAATTAGATTAGAATTGATAATCATGATTAAGCCTTTTCTAATCACAATTAGTGAATTAACAAGTGATTAAGATGTGTGAGCCTTAATCAAAGATGGAAGAAATAGGTGAATTATAGAAGAATTTAATGATGGAATAGAAGAATAATGTGATAAACTAGTTTTTAGAGGAAATTACATGGTAAAATAGAAGACAAAGATCATAATAATTGACCAGATTAGTTCCGCAGGAGGACCTGGACATGTTAGTGACGTGTGAGTGACATGTGCAACTTCAGACCTATGAAGAGACCTTCGGATGCTAGGACCAGGTTTTCTTGGAGATGACCCTCGAGGTGACAGGTTTATCCTACATAGCACGTATGCCACACGACCTTAGTTGAGAGATGGTGGAGCGAGAGTCAGAATTTTTGACTGCCTATTGGTGAGATGAGTGTTACACTGGAGGACATTTGGTGGATCCTACAAGTTCTTATTCAGGTTTGTTTGGTTACATATGATGGTCACCCAAACTACATTGAGCATTATACATTTATGACATTTGGAGTGACGAATATCCCCCACCGAGGTATGTCAATTTGGGTTATGAGGTGCATGACCAATCTGTGACGAGGATGGGTCCCCGTATACCTATTATCTCTTGTCAGTGGCGTGTTGTTGCCTAAAAATATTAGTGCACGATTCCCTTTAGGTCTCATTAGAGTGATTCACGACATGCTTCAGGGTAGGGTGTACTGCTGGGGTCAGTGTATACTGGCTCACTTATATTGTGATTTGCATTTGATAACCTGTCATGGATGATATTGCGATAGGTCACCCTGCAGAAGCTTTGAGATTTTAAGCTATTAGAGATCCTTCCCTCATGGGCTGGGTTCTAGACGGAGATGATATTCGTAGCCACATGGGGGGAAACAAACTATTACAGGAAAGATTTTTATGAGTTATATACCCATATGATCACATGGCGGCCATATGGGTTATACCAGTGGCCTCGAGATGCTGTCAAGTTGAGGAAAACTGCAATGGACCATTTCATTATTGGGAGTAGGAGCCATGTCCTGCGAGTGGTACAGGGTGGACAGGATCCAACATCAGTTTGGTCTCATCCATGGGATTCTTTGTAATGAGATGTGGTATGCACAGAAATATAGAGAGGTCTTCCACATGGGACCCTGAATCAGGTTAGGTCGAGCTCGCATGAGCTTTTTACAGGTATTTCCATAACCTTGGGTACATTGGGCACAAATAGTAGATCTAGGGACTACCCCAAATTACGCAACGTGGTATGCGACAATATTTCCACTTAGATTGACTATACCACAGGAGATACTGGATGCGACAACGCAGGGAGGGAAAAACCCAAATCCATAGGCACAGGTATAGGCACATGCAAGACCGTATATGAGGTTACCAGTACATTAGGTGCTAGAACAACAACAGGTAGTGGTGTAGTCATAAGAGTTGGCACCATGGATGCTAGTGCAAGATCCAGTACAGGCACCACTGCAGGCACCTCTCTCGACCCCTCTTGTGATTCCACGACATAGTCCACTAGGAGGTGGAGGAGATGGTTGGGGTGGTGAGGACATGGAGGAGGATGTTCCAGATATACAATATATGTAGGATGTACAAAATATACCAAATATACAAGTTGGTGGGTAGGTGACTGTACGTACCCAAAATTGTAAGGTACTGTACTGTGGAATGGTGTAATAAATGCCCCAATGATGATGCAGGTCTCTTCGCAAGGTGTTCGGGATCCAGAGAAGCTTTACGGATATGCGTTAACATCCCGCATGCCTCGCTTAGCCCCCGCGTGCTTTGTTTTCCCTTTCTTCCCCCTTTTCTTGGCCTTTTTGTTGTTCAGTGACGAAACCGCCGCCCTGCAGGGCGGCGGTCTCGTGACCGCCGCCCTGGACAGGGTGGCGGTCCTGTAACCGCCTCCCTGAGCAGGGCGGCGGTCCTTTACGCGTTTTCCAGAACGTGCTTTTGACGAAACGCACGCAAAGTTCAACGTTTCACCAGATTTCCTTGCCGACTTGGGCATGCATTTATGTTTTTGGTCCCCTGGAATAGTGTTTCTCCTTTGTTTATTGTTTAGGAGTTCAGTTTGGGTTTGATCTTTGGGTGATGGAAATCCTATAAGTGTTGGGCTTGTGCTCAAGCAAATGACCACCATTTTTCACTCCAACCTTCTTATTCTTCAGTGCTGTGGTCTTTTGAGTTTGCTTAGGTTTAGTTTTCTTTATTGCTGGTTTGGTTTAGTATTGTGTTGCTGTTGGTAAGCCACAAATCCATCTTGTGCAAGCAGTGTAGTTTTGTGTTGCAGCTGGTAAGCCACATATCCAACTTGTGCAAGTGCAAACATTACTTTTAGCTCTCAGTGTTGCTCTGAAGTTTGATCCTTGGTTTTCTGTTTTGCATTAGACTTAGTTTTTCTTTTGCTTAGAAGGTTTAGTTTTCTTCATTGCATGCTTGTTTAGTATTGTGTTGCAGCTGGTAAGCCACATATCCAACTTGTGCAAGTGCAAACATTACTTTGGGCCACCATTTTTGGTTATAGTCTTCTAATTTTCAGTGGTTTGGCCTGTCAGCTAGCTTAGGATTGATAGCACAATCCTTTACATGCTTGGTTGCATTACTCAACTGTTGGTAAGCCACAGATCCAACTTGTGCAAATAGTATTATTGTTTTTGGAGTAGAATAGTTTAGGCAGCCATTAAAGTTGCAGGTTTTTCTCTTCATACAGATTAGTTTCAGGTTCTGGACGCATTTTGTTGCATGATTCGTAGTAGACCCCGCTAGGAATTGCATAGGCCAAGCTCTGTACTCTTGCGCTATCCCTCTCCTATCCGCATTCTATTCTGTCTGCATTCCGAAGGCTGTCCATTGACCCAAATATATATTCCTGTTGATGCAAGCATTACACGCTTTTATGGATTCACGTGAGCACAAAGAACGAAGAGATCATACTGAGGGGACAAGAACACACACACCGTCGGATTCGCCACTGTTCTGCGAAATCCAGGTTCCATCTTTCAAATTTTTAATTAGAACTTATCAAATAGAGTAGTTGATCGCTTTATTTCCAGTTATTTCATTCTCGATATCGCCGGGGAAGCTATGGGGATTGATAGTTTCTGAGAAACTATGATTCACTCCTCACTTCTGAGGTAGGATTGAGAATCTTGCAAATAAATTAGTTATTTCGTTGTTTAGAATAGATATACGAAATTACACAGACAAATAGCTACACTCGGCAATTTTGTTTGTTTTAAATTGTTAGTTTAGTTGTCAATTTTAAATATTTTAAATAGCTACTTTCTTATAAATTGCCAGAAAATACAAAAAGAAATTATATATGCTAGAAGTATGCTTAGATTTTGCTTTATTATAGTTTGTTTCATTACTGCTTTTGCATGACAATTACGGGACCTAGGGAGCCCAGGGAATATATTTTCGAGCCAATCGTGCCTCAGCCCAATCTCATCACGACAATAACTGACATTGACCAGAACCTTAGGATACAAGTCTTCCAAACAACAACAGACTTCCAACAGGTCAGGTCACAGTTGAGTGGATTAAACATAGAAGACGACCAAGCACACACATTTTGGTCAAATCAGCCAAACTACAGGTTATCCTAGAAAACATCCACATGACTGTAGAAGGATTTGAAAGAGAACAAACGTTTGGGTGTGATCCCCTAGTTCCACAGCCAGACGCTGGAGACACCCTCGTAGATATAGATACCAGCTTAAGAATTCAAGTTCCTAGAACACCTGTGAGGTATTCTGAGAAAATCGCACAATTGCTGATTCTAAACATAGAGGCTGAGAAAGCATACGATTACTAGATACTAGGGATTAGGACTTGATCTCGCGTATGACCATAACAGGACCACAACAACCGAGAGTCTACGGTTGTGATCCACAAATCCCACAGCCTAACGAACCTATAAGAGAATTAGACATAGACACTAGCCTACGCACACTAGTATTTCAGTCTACTCCAATTCCATCCATCATCATTCAACAGTTATCCCTACTGGACACAACAGCTAACGAAGCTAAAGAATTTTGGACTAGGCCAGAGAATCGTCCATAGAGTTGACTATATTCACCATATGACCCTATCAGGAGAAATACACGAAACCATCCCGGGTCATTTTCCACGCATCCCACAACCCATAGATCGAATCATGCCAGAGCTCGATATTGATTGGAGCCTTCGAGTAGTCATCCTGGCTGATCGATCTATCACACCGGTCCAGGTTAGAAGGGCCTTCTTTGCCTTAGATTCGCAGATTCCATTAGTGCGTGTCGAAGATATTAGATTGCCTAACTAGTCTATCCGTACACTACCTGTATTCCATCCCCACCGGCTGTCTCGGCACGACCTCGGGAGGTCGGGTACGCGGAAGAGTCGCTTGTAGATTCCCACACTCGCTTGTCGCTTTTCCGGCGTACAAAATTGGTGAACCCGACGTGAAACAAACAACTGTTTCACCTTTTGAACTTCATTAAGACTTCACATCAGCTTCACCAACAAAATTGGTGAACTTGACGTGAAACTTATAATTACTTCACCTTCTCTCTGAGAAGTCTCATCTTATCCAAATCACCTTCGCTCCTTCCCATTATTCTGCGGGTATTCATATACCCCCCGAATATGTCGGGATTCGATGCATATGGAAGACCCCTCCTGGTCTTGAGGCATACTATGCCCAACAGAATAGGCAGTCATCACCCTCACTCTCAATGTGGGGCGATAACTATTCAACTAGTCAGTTATCCACACAAACGCCAAGGACTAGATATAATTCGTCCTTCCAAGCAGAGGGGTTGGAGCAACTCACTCAAACACAAACAGAGCCTTCAGGCTCAAACAATATGACATTGACTGGAGAATCTGCTTCATCTCCTCAGGTGTTACTTAGACCACATATTAGTAGACAATCAGATCCATACTCAGTTCTAGATGACGAGTACTCAATACGTTATCCTAGGAGTGAACAATGCTCTCAAGGCATGTACCCACTTGTAGGAATTTCGCAAATACAGCCCGAGTTCTCTCCTCAAGAAAATACCTCTATGCCATCACGTATAGAAAATACTCTCAAAGATGCTTGGCAGGATAGTGATTAGTTCATAGCAGGATATCACATACCTCCGCAAAGCCATGTTATACAACAAATGCTACCAAGGCACGATATCGTGACTTCACCAAACGAAGTCATTTCAACTCTAATAGAAAAGGTTAGAGGATTAGAACTTGCCCAAGAAAGTCAAAATTCAAGATTCATACAAACAGGGAGTTCCAATCCTCCGCACCATCCTAGCCAAGTAGATCTCCTCACAGGAGTAGGTACGTTAGGTATGATTCCTCAGTATTCACAACAAGTGCCAACCAGACCCACTAACGCTAGCACTGTTCCTCCTGGTCCAGTACAGAGCAATCCATTCCTGGATAGTACCCCTTCGTACTTAAACATGTACTCCAAATCGCCACAAGGGGATATGTACTCATCCCCCGGCATGTTTACTCAAATGCAGGGATTGCCTTATGCCCCTGCCAACGCGTACGTTACGCCATATCAACAACCCATTCCGCCATCGCCTCCTCAACAGACACCATCAATGGTTGAGACGTATGCGATAGGGACTTATTCAGAATATTTAAAGGAGCCCTTAGATTTCGCCATACGAAGCGTTATGCTTCCAAGGCCTCTTCCTGATTTGCCCAAATACAAAGGAGAAGGAGATCCGAATGCGCATATCAAAGCTTACGCTACAGCCATTCGAGAATTACTCCCATGGGATGGGGTTGTTGCTAAAATATTCCCCAAAACGCTGGAAGGCATTTCCCTCGATTGGTATTACAGAATACCCGAGGCTTCCATACATTCATTCAAACAACTTGTGTCTAAGTTCATCAAAGCCTTCGACATGAACAAACTATTAAAGACAGGAATCAGGGAGTTCTTGCACATCAAGCAAGAACATAACGAGTCTGTCGCCCATTTCATCCAAAGGTGGTGCACAGTCCTTTATTCCTCGGAAAGCGCTCCAAACATGGATCAGATGGAGCTATGCGATTTATTCCTTCATTCTCTTAGCAGAGAAGTGAAGGAAGAAGTCCAGAAGTTCCCACTAAGGAATTATGACGAAGTACTTGAGAGCGCTCTACGAATAGACCAGGTGGCAATAGATAGTGGCCGTAAGACGTATGGAGCAAACGGGAGGTTAATCACCTCTACTCAAAATACTACAACCACCACAAGCGTCAATCAAGGACCCAAAATCCTTAACAAAAATCGTGGGGTAACAACAGATGGGGTAACTGACCAGCCCAAGAGGGTAAATATCGTTAATACTCCATCACAAACAAACAACCAAAGAAACAACAATTTTACCCCGACGGTCAATACGGTGGATTTTAATAATCCACAACAACAACATCGGTGAAATCCCATACAAGGACCAAGCCAAAACTCCTTTGGTTATCAAAACCAAAGTCAAAACCAAAAACAACAAAACTTTAGTCCTAATAGGCAACAGTTTGATCGGAATTTTAGGCCACAATACACACCAAACCAACAAAACGGGAATTACAATTCTAATTCTTATTGTGGTTTCCATAAAATTTCGGGGTCATGACACTAGAACGTGTCGTGACTACAACAAATTCATGCAACGCTTGCCAAATGAACAAAAACAATTTTTTATGGATATGTTCTTAGCAGATCCTACGTCACCAACAACAAGTACCTTCGCAGGGACAGTTTCCCCTCAGAATGCCCCTCTCAAGATCTTTAATGATCCACTCCCAAATCATGATAGCGATAGGTTGAAACCAACTGGAACGAACAAAGGTGCAATACCAGGAAATAACGATCATGAGGCCTCGACTTCGCTAAATCCATTAGTTGCGCCGCAACTAGGAAGTCAACCACGTCCTAAAGTGGTCGGATTAGTTGAGTTAGACTCAGAATTACCCATTGAAGCTATAACAAGGACACGAGAATATTTTTCTCAACCGAGTCCAAGCCATCTGCCAGAAATAGATAACATCCAGCAAACCGTAGCAAAACCTATGGGTGCTTACGATCTAATTAATGATCTAACAAAAACCTTCTCGCATATTTCATTCCTTGATTTACTAAAGAATTCCCTTGCTCACAGGGCTGCTCTTTTAGAGGCGTTAGGTTTGGGTCATTTAATTAGTATCACTCCACCACTAGAAACACAGGTAAACCATATAGACTTTGACGTTTATCCTCCGAGACAGGCGGATAGGGATGTCGAATTCATATTCGAAATAAGCAAAATGCCTACAGATGCTGAGATCGCACGACGTGGCGATCCAGCCTTACACTTGCAAGTACAGGTTTATAATAATTATGTAAAATGGGCAATGGTTGACGATGGGGCTGCAGTTAATATAGTCCCCTTCTCTTTCCTCCAAAAATTGGGATATGGTGAAACAAACTGTTCCACTACTCGAAATACATTAAGAGGCTATGATAGCCTTAAAGCCACCTCGATAGGAACCATAATACTACCAGTCACCTTGGGACCTAAAACAATCCTGACTGAGTTTTATATTATAGATCGGGAAACCAATTATAATATGATCCTCGGCCGACCATGGATACACCGCATGAAGGCAATCCCTTCTACATTATTTCAAGAAGTAAGATTCTTGCATCTAGGAAAGGTATTTGTAGCCAAAGGTGATCCAAAGCCGTTTGATGTACACTTAGCTGACTTAAAGAAAAGACCAGGTGTGCACTCAGAATTTGAACTTCCAACAAACCAACTCAACAAGCCTACTAACTCAAAGCCAAAGGAAGCGTTGGTACCTACAACGGATCTTGAAACCATCAGCGTAGCCAAAACAACCCCAATTCCTGGTGGTAAAACTAAAGAAGCTGTATCATTAAGGACTACTGCAAAAATCGTTGAATTAATAGAACAAGATTTACCAATGTTCTTACCATTTGATTCAGCAGGTATAGGATATCCCTTAGGGGTTGGCTCTCTTCCAGCAGAAGATCTTTGCATGGTCGAGGTAGAGTGCGCAAACACAATGAATACCCCAACCTCTATATTCCCAGCTAAGTATTGGACACTCCATTTTGACGGGGCTAGATGCCGTTACGGAGCAGGGGCAGGTATAATTCTTACCTCGCCAGAAGAAAAAGTCATGCCATTTGCCTTCAAGCTTAATTTCAAATGCACAAACAACAGCGCTGAGTACGAAGCCCTCCTCCTTGGTCTCACCTTAGCCAAAAGAATTGGTATTGATAATATCAGAGTTTTAGGAGACTCGCAATTAGTGGCAAACCAAGTTTCAGAGGTATATGAAACTAAAGTCGAACACTTGCAACTTTACAAAAATGCTGTTTTAGATTTGAGTAAGGCGTTTAACTTTATATCCATTAAAGTGGTCCCGCGAGAGAAAAATCTCCTCGCAGATTCAATAGCAACTTCGGTGTCACGTTTTACTCCAAGCAGTGAATTAGAAGATACTCACTTCACAGTATCCATTCGTGACGAACCATTAATAAAAACAATGGCAAAACCTCTTTTTAGTGGACGTGAATCTACCGTCCTAGACCATGTTGGAAATGATGCCGCTACTTTGGATTATTTAAATGCCTATGCGGCATTACATCTTTCTTATCACATGCTAGATTTATCCCTGATTCCACATTCGTCTTCCTACTTCGAAAATCCTCTAACGAATCTTCCCTCACAAAAGGGTGGAAAACGGGGATGATTTGGATTTACCCCCAGCACCGCCTGAGTTCGAAGAGGGTAACACCTCTTTAATTGAAGAAACAATCGATGTCAATATCGGAACGGAAGATGAGCCAAGAATTTTAAAGCTAGGTTCTTCGTTAACCCCAGAGGAAGTAGAGATACATACTCAAGTTCTCAAAGAACATCAAAAGGCGTTTGCATTTAATTACAAGGAGATGACAGGAGTTGTGCCTCACATTGCGGTACACAACCTCGTCACTAAATCTGATGCAAAGCCAATTAAACAAAAATCAAGACCCATGAAGCCCAAAGTAGCTCTCATGGTAAAAGAGGAGGTAATGAAACTCCTTCAGGTAGGATTCATCAAGCCAGTTGACTACTCCCAATGGGTATCTAACATCGTCCCCGTTCTAAAAAAGAATGGAAAGATACGCATCTGCATAGATTTTCGAGATATCAACAAATCTTGCCCTAAGGATGACTTCCCATTACCATCCATAGATGTTATTGTTGATGCAACAGCTGGTTTTGAGCTTTTGTCTCTCATGGATGGATTCTCGGGATACAACCAAATCAGAATATCCGAGCAAGATCAAGCTAAAACCATGTTTATAACTCCTTGGGGAACCTATTGCTATGCTGTTATGCCATTCGGTCTTAAGAACGCCGGTGCTACGTACCAGCGGGCCATGACATACATATTTCACGATCTAATTCATAAAATCGTGGAATCTTACGTGGATGACTTATTGGCTAAGGCCAAAAAGCGTTGTGACCACCCTGAAGTACTCCGCATCATTCTTTCACGCCTAATAGAATACAGGGTTACCCTAAACCCAGAGAAATGCGTCTTTGGTGTAACAGGAGGAAAGCTCCTAGGTTACATCATATCGTCACGAGGAATCGATATTGATCCAACCAAAATTCGGGCTGTCCTCGAAATGGTCCCACCTTCCAGTGAATCCGGAATCAGATCATTTCTCGGAAAGCTGGGTGCAATCCGAAGATTCATCCCAGACCTGAGCTTCGCTATTCATCCAATCAACAAATTTCTCAAGAAAGACTATAGCATTGATTATACTGAAGATTGCAATGAAGCTTTTGATGCGGTTAAGCGCTTTCTGTTGTCACCACCTACGCTAATGCCACCTAAACTAGATCGCCCTTTAATTTTGTACTCACGGGCTACCGATGTCTCATTAGCTTGCATGCTAGCCCAAGAAGACGATGACAAAAGAGAACTCACAATTTATTTCATTAGCCGAACATTGCTCGACTATGAAACGCGCTATACACAAGCAGAACGAGAATGCCTTGCCATAGTTTTCGCAACCAAACGCCTAAGACACTACATGCTAAATCAAGAGACAAGGGTCATGGTAAAAACTGACCACTTACGAACCTTCCTCACACAAGGGTCCCTGTCTAAAAAGGCGGGACGCTTTATAACCTTAATGGGAGAGTTCGAATTAACTTTTGTAAACCAAAAGTCAGTTAAAGGGAAAATCATCGCAGATTGGTTAGCTGATAACCCGCTAGACGGAGGCGACTTAGTAGACTTAGACTTTCCAGATGAATGCGTGTACTACGTCGAAACCTGACCTGCTATATCTGAGTGCCCTTGGTACGCTGATATCATTAGTTATATCATGGACCATAGGTACCCAAAAGGAGCTACACCTCAACAAAGAAGACAGTTACACATTATCGTAGCTAAATACGTCATTATAGAGTAGGTGCTCTATCGGAAAGCATTCGATGGAATGCTCTTAAGGTGTGTTGACACAGGAGAGTCCAAGAAGATTCTTCATGAATCCCACAGCGGTATATGTGGAGGCCACTTCGGCGGCCACGCCACTGCTCGAAAAATACATCGAATGGGCTATTTCTGGCCCACTCTAGAACATGACGCGATAGAGTTTGTACGTAGGTGTCATAAATGTCAGGAGTTCTCTCATGAGGTCCACATGCCGGCACAAGCTTTGCAACTGATCGCTACTCCGTGGCCCTTTTCTACATGGGGCCTAGACTTGATAGGGAAGTTCTCTCCCTCGTCCACAGACGGCCACAATTTTATAATCACGGCCACTGAATATTTCACCAAATGGGTAGAGGCCATGCCTCTTACAACTGTACCTGGTTCTGTAATCGCTAAGTTCATTTTGAACCAAATCATTTACAGGTACGGTATCCCGCAAATCATTATCTCAGATAATGGAACTTCTTTCAAGAATGAAGAAGTTCGTCAGCTATGCAACAAATTTAAAATCAGCCATCATACGGCTTCCTTGTACTATCCCCAAGCCAATGGGCAGGCTGAAGCAACGAACAAAACGTTGAAAGCCATTCTCCTTAAAACGGGAAAAGAAAACAAAGGGGATTGGCATTTAAAGTTATATCCGGCCTTGTGGGCCCATCGAACCTTAATAAGAACTCCAACAGGAGCAACTCCTTTCTCGTTGGTATTTGGGTCAGAAGCAGTTCTCCCACTTGAAGTTGAAATCCCCAGTCTCCGCATTTCACTACAAGGGATTCTGGATGAGGACGCTTACAGAGAAGCACGTCTTTCTCAATTAGAAAGCCTGGATGAAGCTAGGTTAGATGCTGAACAACGACATAGAGTCTATGCCGACCGAATGTGCCGGCAGTATAACAAGAAAGTCTATGAACGTGACATATACGAAGGTGACCTAGTTCTGAGGTTAGACAGCTGGATCGACAAGAAGACCGGCGAAGGAAGGAAATTCCGGCCCAAATGGTTGGGCCCGTACCGAGTCACAAAGGATTATGGAAATGGTGCATACCTCTTATGCACGCTAGAAGGTGAGGAGTTTGGCGAAACAGTCAATTCTCTCCACCTCAAACGTTTCTACGCGTAAGCAACTAACGCTACTTATATAACTATCTACATTGCATTTTCATATAGATTAGGATCATTTTATCCACTTGTTCTTACACAAATTGTGATCAAGGAATCTATTCTCAAAGCAATTTATTTCAAACTCGTGATGTTTCTGGCATAAAGTTATTTAATCATACCTCTCCATCTTCGATATCATCAATCAAATCAGAATCTTTTATCTAATAAAATCAGACATGACAAAGTCTTAACGGTAACCATACCAAGATCTGCAAGTTTGTTCTCACTTTGGTTTCTTCTTAGGATAGGTGTCTTGCCTATGGTCTGTTCTAGAAGCTTCATGGTGTCACATCTATCCCATATGCACATCTCTTTGGAAATAAGAATATACTGACATCTTACTCAAACAAACAAGTCAAGAAGTGATTAAACAAGAAAATTTTATTTTTACACATTTCCTTGCCCCACCAACCTTCGGTGATGAGCTTGCGTCTCTTACTAGTGACGTAGGGTTGGGAAAGGATGGAAATGCCCTTACTCGCCTATGCCTTGCCCATGGTGATAAACCCACGCTTCTTACTAGTAGCATGGGGCAAAGTGTAGGGGGTTCTCTAGACAATGCAAACGTTAAAAGGTCATAAACAAATTATTCAAACTTTGAGTAAAAAAAAATGAATCAGATGTTCAAAATTCCAAGAGAGTTAAAAATCCTAAAAACCAGATTTTGTTTACTATGTGGCCATCTACGGGTCTAAGTCTGGATAAACCGCAAAGCAAGTTGCACCCAAAACTATGAAGTCATTCAGGTCGAGTTGGCTTGTGGCTTTCAATTTGGTTCTGTCAAAGCTTTGTCTGTCTTTCATCGCTATCATTTCATCACATTTCATAACTTGCGCCCTTCTTGGCTCTTGGTGATGAGCCCTCGCATCTTACTAGTTGCGTGGAGTTAGGAGTGGGGCAAGTTTATCTGTTCATCATACTGGTTGTTTTCATCACTGTGCCAAAACAAATACAAGTTATCCAAATTGCTAATAAAAGTTAAGATTCAAGATCACAATATATCTACAATATCATATATCAGCATCATGAAACACAAAAGGAAAGCAAACATTTGCATCATCTGTTTTCCATTGCATACATTCTAGAAAGCATATAAAACATACATCGTAGTATGCACAAAGCAGTTGGGAATAGAAAGGACGCGCATGAGTGACAAGCTTTTGACCCAAAAATCGACGCATATATATAAATAATCAATGTTTATATACAATGCCATCATGCACTAGGCATGGTCAAAATGCTCAAAGAGCCCGTAATACACAAAATAATCTAAAATACAAAAATACAGAGAGCCAAGTGGCCTCTCAACCCCTACGCGACCCGGCCGAAGTTGCGCGCCCTCGTCTAGGACTACGGCTACGCTGGTGCTCTGAATGGACGGAAGGCTCAGGGTCTCGAGGGGCAGTCGTGGTCTCGCCATGAGAATGGCTCCTCATAAGGCGCTCGGCTGTCCTATAGCCTGCCAACTCTGTATGGAGAGTTGACACCATCTTGGCCACATGCCAAACGGGAGCAAAGACGTCGGTATGCCTGCCGGCTGTTGAGGGCTCCCCGGCATCTACGGATAGCTTCGCACGGGTCCTGTCCATCGGGATCATCAGGGAATCCGTGCATACCCTGCAAATTAGATCCCGCCACTCATCAACAGTTTCTACAAAACAAAGGAGAAAGAAAAATTAGGAACTAGGCAAGAGGCTAAAATATACAAGATACAAATATAGGGAAAGATAGAAATTAAAACAAATCCTAAATCAAACTAACACTGAGAAGAAGAAATGATAACTTACTCAGATTGCCGGGCCTCCAAGATGGGTCACTAGGGCCAACGCCCGCTGCAGATGCCGTTACCGACTGAGGGGCTGCTCCTGTAGTTGGGGCAACATGACGCCCCGCAATGGACTCATCATCTCCACCATGGCCCCGGGAGAGTGGCTCCTCAGAAACCAGAGTCTCTCTCTCTGCGCTCTGCTCCGCCCTCTCCGCCTGCATGATATCTTGAGTGTCATGCCACTCAGGATCACTCTCGTCCGTCTGCTCCTCCGACCCTCCCTTTGTGGACTCCTCAGAATCATAGTCAATATCTATAGGGTCATCGCTACTATGAGCAGGACCCGCAGCAATCCGAAGTAAAGGTGCTCGAGGCGCACCAGCTCTCCCTCCGGCCCGAACTATCCCCCTGGATGCAATAGGAATGCCAGGAGTAACCACTGTCCAACCACGGCCTCTAGGCCCCCCTCTAGCCTCCCGAACTGATCTGTAAACTGGTGCTACTGGAGGAAGCATACCCGCATATGGGAGGCCAAACTGCTGAGGGACCCTGCCGAAAGGATGAACCTCTACCCGTCCCACATGGTCAATAAGCTGCCCTGTGATGGAGCAAGAGACCAATGTCATAGTCTCCTCTCCCCATATGCCGACCATAAGCTGGTACGGTGTGGCCTCCATATCTGCTGTAGTAAGGGTGGCTACTGGCTGGTGAGGTGCTCTAAGCACCGACACATTTGACCATCTGGCTGCCCTCACAGCCCCGGGATCTGCCACCTCCACGCCTCTGCCATAAGGAATGAAGTGCTCATACACCCAACTCATAACTAGAGTAGGGTGGCTCAAAGACTGTCCCTGTAACCGGACCACCCTGTATAAGTCGTGGTAGGTGGTCCCCAAAATGTCAGCACCCCAGGCATATATCCGGCCATGCCCCTCTATCTGTGCAATGATGGGGGCCCAGCAGTATAACAAAGTGTCCCCTCCCTTGTCCCTGATCAGTCTCGAGGCAAGGATCCCCATGATGGCCTGTCAAAATATGGGGATGGGAAAAGAAGGGATAGATCTGACTCTCACCCCATTCTTCGACCCCGTGGAGATGACTGCATCTCCCATATATGTCGCCCACTGTGCAATCTGTGCCCGTGAGCCTGCTGTCTCTAATGTAAGTCGCCTCCCGATGATCGGGACCCCCAGAATGCGGTAGACGTCCTCTAATGTAATGGTCCACTCACCACGGACCCCTGGCAATCGGAAGGTGTTCCGATCTGCATCCCAGTATGAGAATAAGTCACAGAGTATGTGACTGGATGGAGCAACGTGAGGCACACGCGATATACGCAATATGCGGCCCTCTGCAATGTGTCCTCCTCATCTGCTGAGAGGGCATCCAATACCCCGGGCAGCCAGTCACACTCTCTCTCCCGGCTCCATCTAATATACTCCTCCTTCGCCTGCATACACCCAAAAACACACAAAGAAGAGTAAGTTAGTATCTAAACGATATCAAGAGAGTCATAAAAACATACACAAATGCTAAAAATACAAGTATAAGCCTCCAAAACAAGCTCTTTTGCATTCTATGCAAAACCGCCGCCCTGAGCAGGTAGGCGGTTTAGTAACCGCTGCCTTAAAGGCGGCGGTCGTGTGACCGCCGCCCTGATCAGGGCGGCGGCTGCGGTCCGAAAACCTGCGCGGGTTTTTAAACCTAAAAAGCCCAAAAATGCAAAAAAATGACCATTTAAGCTAAAAACAAAGCCTACCCAATAGGCGCCCCCCCTAGATGGACCTTTTAAACCTAACATTTTCAAAAATGACCCCCCCATTACAACAAATTTAACATTTCAAAATTGAAGAGGGAAAATTGCAAAATTAAAGAAAACCAACCTGTGATCTCGCAGGGCGATGTTCCACACGCGGAGGCATGATCACAATCTCGCTGCGGACGTTTTGACTCTACTCACGTGAGAAACCGTCACCGTGGGTCCCAGAGCTCAAAATCTATCAAATCGACTCGCGCAAATGAATAGGAAAATGGGCCCACTTTCATATATATAGCGCTCTAATTCATTTTAAATCCCATTTTCACAGGTTCAGAGCGCTGACGGAGGTAAGTTTCTATCCTCGCACAAACGGTACGTCCTCTTTCCTTGTTATTTGCCTCTTCATGGCTAAAACACTTCTCCGAGGGGGCAATATGTACGTACCCAAAATTGTAAGGTACTGTACTGCGGAACGGTGTAATAAATGCCCCAATGATGATACAGGTCTCTTCGCAAGGTGTTCGGGATCCAGAGAAGCTTTACGGATATGCGTTAACATCCCGCATGCCCCGCTTAGCCCCCGCGTGCTTTGTTTTCCCTTTCTTCCCCCTTTTCTTGGCCTTTTTGTTGTTCAGTGATGAAACCGCCGCCCTGCAGGGCGGCGGTCCTTTACGCGTTTTCCAGAATGTGCTTTTGATGAAACGCACGCAAAGTTCAACGTTTCACCAGCTTTCCTTGCCGACTTGGGCATGCATTTATGTTTTTGGTCCCCTGGAATAGTGTTTCTCCTTTGTTTATTGTTTAGGAGTTCAGTTTGGGTTTGATCTTTGGGTGATGGAAATCCTATAAGTGCTGGGCTTGTGCTCAAGCAAATGACCACCATTTTTCACTCCAACCTTCTTATTCTTCAGTGATGTGGTCTTTTGAGTTTGCTTAGGTTTAGTTTTCTTTATTGCTAGTTTGGTTTAGTATTGTGTTGCTGTTGGTAAGCCACAAATCCATCTTGTGCAAGCAGTGTAGTTTTGTGTTGCAGCTGGTAAGCCACATATCCAACTTGTGCAAGTGCAAACATTACTTTTAGCTCTCAGTTTTTCTCTGAAGTTTGATCCTTGGTTTTCTGTTTTGCATTAGACTTAGTTTTTCTTTTGCTTAGAAGGTTTAGTTTTCTTCATTGCATGCTTGTTTAGTATTGTGTTGCAGCTGGTAAGCCACATATCCAACTTGTGCAAGTGCAAACATTACTTTGGGCCACCATTTTTGGTTATAGTCTTCTGATTTTCAGTGGTTTGGCCTGTCAGCTAGCTTAGGATTGATAGCACAATCCTTTACATGCTTGGTTGCATTACTCAACTGTTGGTAAGCCACAGATCCAACTTGTGCAAACAGTATTATTGTTTTTGGAGTAGAATAGTTTAGGCAACCATTAAAGTTGCAGGTTTTTCTCTTCATACAGATTAGTTTCAGGTTCTGGACGCATTTTGTTGCATGATTCGCAGTAGACCCCGCTAGGAATTGCATAGGCCAAGCTCTGTACTCTTGCGCTATCCCTCTCCTATCCGCATTCTATTCTGTCTGCATTCCGAAGGCTGTCCATTGACCCAAATATCTATTCCTGTTGATGCAAGCATTACACACTTTTATGGATTCACGTGAGCACAAAGAACGAAGAGATCATACTGAGGGGACAAGAACACACACACCGTCGGATTCGCCACTGTTCTGCGAAATCCAGGTTCCATCTTTCAAAGTTTTAATTAGAACTTATCAAATAGAGTAGTTGATCGCTTTATTTCCAGTTATTTCATTCTCGATATCGCCGGGGAAGCTGTGGGGATTGATAGTTTCTGAGAAACTATGATTCACTCCTCACTTCTGAGGTAGGATCGAGAATCTTGCAAATAAATTAGTTATTTCGTTGTTTAGAATAGATATACGAGATTGCACAGACAAATAGCTACACTCGGCTATTTTGTTTGTTTTAAATTGTTAGTTTAGTTGTCAATTTTAAATATTTTAAATAGCTGCTTTCTTATAAATTGCCAGAAAATACAAAAAGAAATTATATATGCTAGAAGTATGCTTAGATTTTGCTTTATTATAGTTTGTTTCATTACTGCTTTTGCATGACAATTACGGGACCTAGGGAGCCCAGGGAATATATTTTCAAGCCAATCGTGCCTCAGCCCAATCTCATCACGGTAATAACTGACATTGACCAGAACCTTAGGATACAAGTCTTCCAAACAACAACAGACTTCCAACAGGTCAGGTCACAGTTGAGAGGATTAAACATAGAAGACGACCAAGCACACACATTTTGGTCAAATCAGCCAAACTACAGGTTATCCTAGAAAACATCCGCATGACTGTAGAAGGATTTGAAAGAGAACAAACGTTTGGGTGTGATCCCCTAGTTCCACAGCCAGACGCTAGAGACACCCTCGTAGATATAGATACCAGCTTAAGAATTCAAGTTGCTAGAACACCTGTGAGGTATTCTGAGAAAATCGCACAATTGCTGATTCTAAACATAGAGGCTGAGAAAGCATACGATTACTGGATACTAGGGATTAGGACTTGATCTCGCGTATGACCATAACAGGACCACAACAACTGAGAGTCTACGATTGTGATCCACAAATCCCACAGCCTAACGAACCTATAAGAGAATTAGACATAGACACTGGCCTACGGACACTAGTATTTCAGTCTACTCCGATTCCACCCATCATCATTCAACAGTTATCCCTACTGGACACAACAGCTAACGAAGTGCTGTCACTCAGATTTCACCCCGAAATCTGTGACTACCCAATCCAAAAAAATTTCGTACTTTTAAAATAGTGGGTCATTTGTTGTTTTTATTGCCTGAAAGTTCCTGTATTGCGTCAAGATAATCCTAAAGAGCCATATTAGCCCTTTTCGCCAAATACCCAGATGCCCAAAATTGTTTTATTCTGTCGTCGGGATTTGTCTGCGGGAAATTTGTATTTAATTATTTTGAGCCCCGTGTGAGGCTATTTGCGCTCCGTTTTAACTCCGTTATAAGCGAATATGTTATTATTCCTATATACCAGAAGGATTTTAACTTATTTTAAGTTTTGGGCTTTATTTGTAACTTTTGGCAATTTTTTCGTGTTTTTGTGGTGTCCCGTTCTGTTTTCTGTGAAATTTCTCTGGAATAATTCCTTCGCCGGGTAAGCCCGATTTTTGGCCTGGAGCAGCTGGAAAACATACACGCACATTTTGCCCGGAGGAAGTCATCATCGGAGGTCTGGATCACTGGGAAAAAGCGAAGTCGTGCACAGGAAAGCCCCTGCGGGGATGGGCGCATTTTTGGAAAACTAAGTCACTTAAGCTGCAGTGGGAAAAATATAAGCCGCAGGCAGGATGGGAATTGTATACCTGCCTGGTAGGGTACTTTTTCCCGTGTTATAAAAGTCACTTAAGCTGTAGTGGGAAAAATAGAGGCTGCAGGCAGGTGGGAATTTATTGCCTACCTTGCAGGGTGAAAATTCCCATGATATAATAAAAGGAAAGTGACTTAAGTGAAATCATGGGATTTTAGTACCTACCTTGCAGGGTAAAGAATCCCATTGTCAAAGTCAAATCACTTAAGTGGATCATGGGATTGTGGTGCCTACCTTGCAGGGTAAAGAATCCCATTATGGTGAAAATTCTTAAAAATAGAATTATATGTGCAAAAAAGTGCGCCCCCTTTGGTGAAGGATTAAAGTGATTAAATTGATTATTTTTATTAATCTTTTCTTCCTTGGAAAAAGTGCGCCCAAGCTTGAGGAGGTCAAAAAGTCAAAGGAGAAATAAAAGAAAGGGATTTAAATTAATTAAATTTAATGTATTTAGTGGCTGCCCTTCTTCTTGGAAAAAGTGCGCCCCATTTAGGAGTTATTTAATGATTTTAAATGCATTAAATCATTAAATTAATTTCTATTTTCAGTCGCTATGGTCAAAGCACACTGTGAGGCTAAAGTTAAGTGCTGTGTGAAGGATTAAATTGGATTAATTTAATTTATTGGATGGCTGTCCTTAAACATGCAATTTTTAAAAGAGAAAAGCATGATTTTTAATTAATTAATTGCCTTTAATTGTTAGGGCAATTATTAATTATAGAATTGTGAAGGTTATATAAGCATGGGCAGCCATATGGATTTATTATTCAACACACAGGTAAAGAATTGCAGCAAGGAGAAAAAGTGCGCCCCCTTTAGAGAAGGATTTTGCACAGACAAAGTGCTAACAAAGGCTAAAAGCTTCCAGATTTGGCGCATGCTTTGGAAAAGGTTCATCTTCGTCTGCACAATTGTTTTCACAGGTGTTAAAGGAGCTCAGGTGTTGATTGAAAGGATTCATGCTCTCTTTATGTGTAAATTAAACACCAATTTTTGGGGCAGCAGGCTTGAAAAGTGCAGATTTTTATAATTTAAATTCACTATTCATGCTCCGGTGGCCATTTTTGTCTGAATAAATTGCAGGAACTCATTACAGGTGCTTTATAAAAGAAAAGGAGTATTTATCAATGTCCAATACATTGCAAATATCCTCCGAATCTGAAGAATTGTCCAGATCTGCACCAGTATTGAAGAAAGCAGGCCAAATTAGAAGAAAAAGAATTATTCAGACAAAGATTGATAAAGCCATGGCAAAAGGAGATGAAAAAGAGAGCACGATGGATTCATGCATTGCTTCTAAACTTTCAGACATAGGAGACACGGATCTAGGCCCAGAACCTCTTTCTGATTTGATTGACAGATCCAGAGCTGGAAAGACTTCACTCATGCGTGCGGTCAAAAGTAGTGGAATTATTCGAGCTGCAGCTTTCCCGTGTACAGCCCAATTGCCAGAGTTTGTGATGGAGTGTGCTAGATCTTATCATCCTTCATCCAGATCAGTGCGTGATGTTGCGGGAAAGACAATAATTCGTTTGGATGCAGAATTCTTCGATTATTGTTTGAAGATTCCAGTACGAAAGGTGGTGACTTCTATTAGCATTCAGGATGCTGACAGTAGGTGGGAAAAGCATAGAGCTGACTGTGTGAGCATCATGAATAGCCGGTTCATGAAGAAGCCTAGATCCCCTTCCAGGTTCCCGAGAACTCTTCCACGATCCAATTTGGTGCAGGAGGCGGATGATATTGTCAAATTGCTATGCAGGTTGAATGGTGAAGCGAATGCCTACACTTTCCGGACATGGATGTATGCTTTCATCAGGACCATTGAAATCAACAAGGTTGATTCTATAATCAGTTGGTCAGAAATTATTAGCAGCAACATCGGTGAGCAACTGCGGAACGTAAAGCGTACCTTCAGCTTCAAGATGACTTCATACTTGGTATATGCTGCAGCTTCACAGGGTGTCTTTTCCAAGCTGGATAGATGTGGTATTCTTTCCAAGGATCCCATTTTCGAGTGCTACCCACAGCTTACTGCACCTGCGTGCGAGAAGGACTTCAAAGTGATCAACGATGGTTTCTTCTACGATTTCATCTGCAGGTTAGACAAAGACTTGAAGACTCACAGGGTAAGCAAGGAAGCATGGGAAGCAGTGTCCAAGATTGGCAGTGTATTCATCCAGTTTGCAGATTTCACATACCTCAGGGTTACGAGCTTTTCAGGTGAACCAACAAAGATGCCAAGGTACCCAAGTGACAGATTGATTGCCATGGAGCTAAGCAGGCAACTTGTGGAGTTACACGACCTTCAGTCGAAGCGGCACAAGTCTACGGGCTACTTCCCACTCACTGTGGGATATTACAGTTGCATCAGCATTCACAGAGCTCGAGGAATGGAAGCACAAATGTTGTCCGAGTATGAGCAAGAGTTCTTCCCTGCACGGCTTAATTTTGATCCATTTGGAATAGCCAGGAAGACAATCTCCCAGGAGTACGCACATGTGCCTTCGTTAGAAGATTTCTGGATGAAGTGCAGAAGTGAGTACGAGGTCAGAAAGAAAGATTTCAGCAGGCTGTCGGCAAAGCAAGTATTTGACTTTGGACTAGCGCGGATACCTGCGGATCTTAAAGATGATGGGAACGTGGTACTTGACACTTACCATCAAATGGGAGGAGATAAAGCTCTACTACAGGATAGCAATGGCGGCTGCAGCACAATAGAGGAAAGATCCGGAGCTGTGTTGGTGAGTACTTCGAGCTGGCTGCTAACGAAGGGATACTGCCTTGATGAAGTATTGATGAATCAAATCACGGGCAACTTCGGCGCAGAAGATTCCCTCAAGCGAAAGCATGAAGGAGAGAGCAGCAGAAGGTCCGAGAAGTTGAAAGTACGCAGAAGATCTCAAGAGAAAGAGAAGACCACTTCTACGACCATAGCTTTGACTCCGACTTCTCCAGTACCTAGTGGATCACCAACTATTGCACCACAGCAGCAGGATGTTTCCATGCCTTCATTAAAACCAGCAACGTTCATCTTCTCTCCGCAGCCACTTCGTTCAGCACCCGTTCCAGAGGAGATGTTGAAGCTGCAGATGACGGAGTTCGAAAGAGCTTTGTCCTTGGATGTTTCAGAGGATGGCAGCCATGATACTGTGGCACTTTCTGATGGAGAGGATGCAGAGCGGGAAATAGTAGCGCACTCAGCAACTTCTCATTCTCCGAGAAGTAATTTCTCGGAATGGTTAGCTTTGCAGTTGGTTCCGGAAGCAAGAATAGAGATGAACTTAGAGGAACATGACTTGCAGCTACTTCAGGATCTGAGCAGAAGAGACAGAAGGCCTAAAGTTGCTAAAGCAACTTCTAGGTTGATCATCGAGGATTCGGGAGAGAAGTTTGCTGAGATATCAATCCCGGCGGAAGGAAAGGTAGAAGAGGAACTCACGGCAGAAGATGTGACAGTGACCAAAATACCACTCGGTCAAGCTACCACTGAAGGATTGAAGCAGGACACGCAGACGTTGCTGGATGCTTTGTTCCTTAGGCTTGACAGTGAAAAGGCGGAGAAAGAAGAGCTACAGAAGCAAATATCTCAATTATGTGAGATCATAGCCAAGGTTGCTAAATCTTCCGTTCAGCCCATTTCAGCGCAGGTGAGTGATCATCTTATGCAGGAAATGGAAGATGCAAGCAATCAAGTAAAGGCTATTGACGAATGGAAGGATCTGATTATTCGTCAAGCTTCTGTGCAACTTGGGGAAGTGCCAGCCCGCCTAAAGGTTATGAACGATGCAGAAAATCAACTAAAGCAACTGATAGAAAGCATAAAAGGAATAAATACAGTTGCAGAGAGTAACCTGAGTGTTTTGGCCGAGATCAACAAGCTGCCGGGAGATGTATTGGTTGCAGAGCAAATTGTGCCGGATGGATCAGTCGAGAAGGGGAAGCAGCTAGAGTTTGCAGTATCTTTCCGTTTGGAGATCTGCAGAGTTTTGCTGAAGAGGATGCAGGCGCTTGAGAGTAGAACATCAGATTTGCCGGACAGTATTATTTCTTTCACTGAGGAAAGAGTGGATGGAGGTATTACTTCATACGTGCGGATTGTTTCTAACGAGGTGCATGATTCTCTGGAGGGTTCTCTTCTGATGGTGCAAAAGAGGATTGATAAAGCCACCAAGCCTTTCACGATGAACTCTATCAGTAGGCTGGTGACACTGCAGGCAGACATTGCGAGATTTGGGCCAAGTTTGGAAGAAGTGGAAGCATGCAGCAAAGTGTTGAATGAAGGATTGCTGCAATTCAGGACAGAAAAGGAAGCAGTAGCTAAAACAGATGGAAAGATGCTGAACTATATGTTCGACAAGTATATCAGATATCAGAACAAGAAGAAGATGTAGATGTTACAGCTGGCATGACTTCTTCTATTTCTTTCTTCTTCTACTTTCTATGTTCCCGGATGAAATTGTAAACTTCTAAGTTATTGGTTTTGCAACCATTACTTGAAGTCATGTGGAACCTTTCTATTAGTTAAGTGATACATGTGTCACTTAAGAAGAAGTTAGTTGAGGATGATTGCCAAATGTCATCTTTACTTGTTGTTCATACTTTAGTTCAGTTTGAGTCTTCTATTTGTACTTTCCCTCCTACATTCTATAAGTAGGAGAAGAACCTACGGGTTAATGATCGATCAGAATTTGTAAGAAGCAATCTTGTGTTCTAGACTTTGTGCTGAACCCCTGAGAGCCACTTGTTGCAGAGGAATACAAAGAAGCAGGTTTCCGGAGAACTTTGTGTCACGGCGTACTGTGTTTCTTGCTTTTAAATCTTAGATCTTTAAAGTAAACTTTGTGTTATTTTAGATCTGGATCTAGAACTACCTTTGCTTTAGAATTCTGTGTGTTCAAATCTATTAAGTTTCTTCTATGTGCATGCAATTAGCTCTGATATCTACTGATTGGGATGCACATCTTCCTTACTTCTTCTCTGTAATTCCTCTACTTCCTTCTTCTATAATTTTCCTTTCTTAAACAGCTGCTTACTTGCTGCAGAACTCCTTAGTTATGGTTCATGAACTAAGGTGTTAAAGTAAAACCCCTGATAGATAAAAACACATTTTATTGACAAATCTGACACGGGAGCCTCACCGGTTAAATGAGGGAGATTTATCTCATGACTGCCTAGGTTTGATGCTATGCAGAAAATCTAGCCAACAGTTTTTGGCGACTCCGCTGGGGAACAACTATCTTTGCAGATCAAAGCTTTTCTATTGAAGATCAGAGTGTTTTCCATACAAATCTCAACCTGGCTGAACGTCCGTTCACCAGATCCGTGAAGGCGCAAGGAAGGACGGATCATTTCTTCCGATTGCAGGAGCAATTCAATTTCAATCATCCTCCTCAAGTTAGAAGCCGCAGATCTAGTCTTTCACCAGGAAGGAGAGTGCACACCCATCCAGATCCGGATCGTATTCAGCATAATCCGGCGGCTGGAATTATCCAACAAGTCTATCAAGTCTACACAAGGAGGAGACGTGCTCAAGCTAACATGGCGCACCAAATTGTACCTGTTCCATGGGGAGCGGTTTTTGGACCTCTCAACTTGGCTCCACCTATGCACGAGCTGCCAAAGGGATCCAGAAAGAATTTTCCAAAATTCTTTGGAGATGGAAAGCAAAACCCGGATGATCATTTGGCAGCCTTCTTCATATCTTGTGGTGTGCTTGCAGTGGAGCATGAAGATGTCTCAGTCAGGCTATTCATTGAGACTCTACACGACTTGGCTGGAGAATGGTTCTATCGGCTGGCTCCTGGCACCGTAACCAACTGGACGACTATGCGTGAGCAATTTCTGAAAAGATTCAAGCCTGCAGAGGACGCGAGCACGATGATCACCCAACTGACGCAGTTGAAGAAAGAGCCTAACGAGAACATGCGGGACTTTATTGCAAAGTTCCAAAGGATTTTGTATAAAATCCCCGCTTCTGCTGCATTGAGCGACGAAAATCAAAAGACGTTTTTTATAAACGCTCTATTGCCTGAAGTTGGATATCAGCTAAGAAGGGCAAGACCTGCAAATTTGTTGGATGCACAAAATGCTGCCGTGGAGGTTGAGGACGACTTGATCATGGCTGGAAAACTCAAACAACTATCTCACAAAGGTGATGGTGCTTCTTCTAGTACTTCTGATCCTTTGTTGCAGAGATTGGCTAATGACATGCTGCAGATCAAGAAGCAGATCTCTCAAACGGGGAATGCACCCCCCTCAAGAATAGCTCCTATCCGGACCTTCAATGGTCAAAATCAAAATCAAAATCGAAACAGACTTGCTGCTGCACCACAGCGTTTGGCAATAGAAGCTGCTCCAAGGAATAACTTGGAAACTAATGAAGAGGATCTCGACATTGATGAATCATTTGATGATGAAGACTTTATAGATCCCGCTGGCGACTCCAATATTGGTTACCTGGACTACGAATCTGATGAGGGCTATTATGAATCTTTTGAAGATTCTGATGGTCACACTTTTGCGGTGTTTACAAGGTCTCAGACACGCCAAAATGCCGAAGCATCCACAAGCGGCCGGAAAGAGAGAGAAGATCCTGGCCCGGATGTTACTATCTTGAAAAGAGGTAGCATTCTTCCTTCTTCATTAGCGCCCAAGGAGAAATATTCAAATTCTTTCAATTCGCAGCAAAGAACCAATGCACATCCTGCTGAAGCAAGTCAAGCTTTTGACATAATTGATCACATCAAGAGAAATAAGGTCCAGATGTCAGAAGCTGAATATTTGAGGGCATTTCCTGATCAGTTGAATAGATTGGTCAAATATGTGCAAAGTAATGGTCCTAGCCCAACGAACAATAATTCACGGGGTATCTTGTCAAGTCCAAAGATTACTCCACCTTCAAATAATGCTGCTGCAAGTTCTTCTCCTTCCACCCCTTCTCCTGCTACATCAGAAAGGATTGAGCCATTCTATGTGTCTTTGCTCATCAACGGACACAAGCTAAGCAATTGCATCCTGGATTCTGGAGCTTCCGACAACGTCATGCCTGCCAAAGTTGCTGATGCCTTGGGTCTTACATTGACAAAAACCATTGGAAGATGTTATTCCATGGAAAGGCAAGTCCCTCTTGTGGGGCAAATCAAAGATGCGCAGGCAGTACTTGCTTCCTTCCCAGACAAAAGACTGAAAATGACTATCCTTGTAGCAGACATTCCAGTCTCCTATGGCATGCTATTAAGTAGAAATTTTTGCAAGGAGCTGGGTGGAGAAGTGAAGATGGATTGGTCTTGTGCGCACATACCAATCAAAGGAGTAAATCAGAAGCTGGAACCTGAGAAGAAATCCAAGTACACAGTATCAAAATCTGAGGATCCTAGATCTCAGATCTTGTTTCAGGAATCGGATCACGGAGTCTATTACCTAGAAATGGATAAAGAAGAAATTCAACCGGTGATTCGAGAATCACATCAAATTGATAACAAGATTTGGACTCTGGAATTTGATGGTAGCTGCTGTTCATTTGGATCCGGTGCAGGCGTTGTTCTTATCTCTCCTGAAGGGAAGGTGCATGCGCACTCCTTCAAATTGATGTTCGAAAATACTAACAATACGGCTGAGTATGAAGCATTGTTGTTAGGCATGGAGCAGGCGAGAACAATGGGAATCAAATTATTACACGCAAGAGGAGATGCTGAGCTGATTGTGAAGCAGATAAGGGGCCTCTACCAAGTCAAAAAAGACAAACTGCGGCACTATAGAGATCGGGTCTACTCTGCTATCCTGGATTTTTCAGCTTTCTCGGTATCTTACATTCCGAGAGAACAAAATTCAAGAGCTGATTCGCTTGCAGTTACTGCAGCCTTGTTGAATCCGGATCAGCCCCCTGCATTCTTTAGACAGGGAGATTACAAGGTGGAAATGGTTTTTCGCCCAAAGGTTCCTGACAACGTCCAGCAGTGGCAGGTTTTCAACGATGATACACAGATTGCTGCATTTCTCCAACAGAAAGATAACTTTGAAGAAATCTACTATGAGGGAAGCAATTCACCTCCTAGGCAGACCACTGTCGGAGAAATGGATGCTGACGTCTCAGGAGGTCAGGAGATTATCCAACTAAAGGGAAATAAAATTCCCAAAGGCTTGGTATCTCTTGAGGAAATGTTTGATAAGCATGATCAGATGCTTAAGAAAAATGAAGAAAATGAGGAAGGCTCTTCCTCCGACACACAATTACTAAATTTGGGAGCCAGCAATGATCCCAAATTAGTAAATCTGGGTAAGTGTTGTTCGGAAGCTGAAAAGGAAGCTTTCACTAAGCTTCTTAAGAAATACATGGATATTTTTGCCTGGTCCTATCAGGATCTAAAAACATATCAGCCTGCGGAAGTTCAACACTACATCCCACTTAAATCAGAACAGAAGCCTTTCAAGCAGAAGCTGCGGCGGCACAATCCTACCATTTCAGGAACCATCTTTGCAGAAATCCAGAAGTTGTTAGATGCAAAGATTATCTATCCCATACACCATTCGGAGTGGTTGGCCAACATAGTCCCTGTTAGAAAGAAAAGTGGTGAGATTAGGTTGTGCGTGGATTTCCGCAACCTTAATCAAGCTTCATTGAAGGATAACTACCCTATCCCCATCATGGATCACACTCTGCAGGTGGTCACTGGATCTGAGATGCTTTCCATGCTTGACGGCTTCTCAGGATACAATCAAGTCAAGGTGGCTGAGGAAGATCAATACAAAACGGCGTTCATCACACCTTGGGGAACCTTCGCATACCAGAAGATGCCGTTCGGCCTGATTAATGCTGGTGCTACATTTCAAAGAGCTATGGATCTAGCCTTTGCTCATCTCAAAGATATAAGCATAGTTGTGTACCTGGATGATTTGACAGTCTTTTCTAAAGATAGAAGCACACATATTTCAAACTTAGAAGAGGTCTTCATACAATGCCGCAAGCATGGTATTTCTTTGAATCCTAAGAAATCTATCTTTGCTGTAACTGAAGGAAAGCTGCTTGGGCACATTGTTTCCAAAGAAGGAACAAAGATAGATCCAGAGCGTGTCAAATCCATTCAGACATTACCTTTGCCCACATCCAAAAAAGGAGTTCACTCTTTCTTTGGAAAAGTGAATTTTCTCAGAAGATTCATTCCTGACTTTGCTGAGCTAACCCGTCATATTTCAAATATGATGAAGAAGACACAAGATTTTAAATGGAGCAGCGAAGGGAAGGAAGCTTTCGAGAAAATCAAAGAGGCCCTGTCGAAAGCACCAGTCTTGGTCTCACCTGACTTCAGTAAAGAATTTATTCTTTATTGTTATTCTTCCGAACATACTATGTCAGCAATATTGATGCAGAAAAATCAAGAGGATGCAGAAGCTCCTATTGCTTTCATGAGCACGCCCCTTAAAGCCTATGAGTTGAAATACACTCCAATGGAAAAGCACGCATATGCGGTGGTGAAGGCGTGCAAAGCATTCAGGTACTATATTCTTTCCTCACATACTGTGGTTTTGGTTCCAGATACTGCAGTTAAATCTATCCTTACTCAGCAAGAGTTAGGATTGTTGAGAGGCACATGGGTGACAAAAGTTCAAGAATATGACCTGGATATTAAACCAACAAAGCTGGTTCGAGGAAGAGGTCTGTGTGAACTAATGACAGAAATAAAAGCATCAGTACCTGAAGCAGATCAGGATGGGATAGATGAAGATTTACCTGCAGTACTTTTTATAGATCTGGTAGAGGAATGGTACAGTAACATTGCTTACTTTCTAACGTATGGAGAATGCCCAGATCAACTTTCCAGAAAAGAGAAACGAACTATTAAATTGAAGTCAAAAGATTTTGTGCTTTGGGATAATGGTTTGTACAAAAGGGGAATTGATGGTGTATTTCTCAGATGCGTGGATAAAGCTCAACAGGATCAACTACTACAACAGTTTCATGACATGGCTTGCGGTGGTCATTTCTCAGCCCGAGTCACTGCACACAAGATCCTTAGAGCAAGGTATTACTGGCCCACCCTTTTTCAAGATACTGCAGAATGGGTAGCTAAGTGTCAAGCATGCCAACATTTTGTTGGGCGTGTGAAATTGCCTGCATTACCCCTAAAACCCATTGTGATTGAAGAACCTTTCCAACAGTGGGGTATGGATTTTATTGGAATGCTTAACCCGGCTTCCAGCGCCGGTCATCATTACATTCTAACAGCTACTGATTATTTCAGTAAGTGGGTAGAAGCTATTCCTGTGAAGAATGCCACTTCCGCTGAAGTGTGCAATTTTATAAAAGAAAATATTATTGTCAGGTTTGGCGTACCCAGCAAAATTGTAGCAGACAACGCTCCGAATCTTTCTTCTGAGGAGTTGGTGGAATTCTGCTACACTTATGGGATTCAACTTGTTCATTCCTCAAACTACTATCCACAAGGGAATGGTCAAGCTGAATCTAGTAATAAGAACTTGGTAACTATCGTGCGCAAGCTTGTAACAGAAAATCAAAGGACTTGGCATAAAAAGTTGTTTGATGCATTATGGGCCGATAGGATCACACCAAAGAGGGCGATAGGCATGTCCCCATTTCAGCTGCTATATGGAAGAGACACAGAGCTGCCTCTCACCTTGGAATTGCCTGCCCTACGACTTTCTAAAGCCCTGGAGGATTCCACATTCACGGATGCTATAGATAAAAGGATCATGTACCTGACTGAACTGAGGGAAGTACAAACTCAAGTTGCAGATAGGTTGACAGAGCATCAGAGGAAGGTGAAAGTCATCTTTGATAAAAGAGCCAGGGAAAGAAAGTTTGAAGTTAACGACTGGGTCCTCTTATGGGACAAAAGAAGAGAAACAAAAGGCATGCATGGAAAGTTCGATTCACTATGGAAAGGGCCTTTTGTGATCAAAAAGATCGCCGGAGCAGATAGCTTCATTCTTGCTCATCAGGATGGAGTTGAATTGCCGTTGCCTTTCAATGGGCAACACTTGAAGCTGTTCCGAACATGAGAAGCAGGGTAAAACCTGTATGTACATAAATAAAACCTTTGTTTGTTTTTCCTTGTTTTGTCTTGTTTTGGTGTTGTGTTGTGTTGTGTTTGTCTGCCTGACCCCGTGCCCAAAAGACAAGATACGAAACCAGAGATGCTGGGATCTCACCTTTTCCCTTTGTCATTCTAACAAGAGAAAAAGATGTCCACAGACGGAGCCAACTGGTGTCACTCAGATTTCACCCCGAAATCTGTGACTACCCAATTCGAAAAAATTTCGTACTTTTAAAATAGTGGGTCATTTGTTGTTTTTATTGCCTGAAAGTTCCTGTATTGCGTCAAGATAATCCTAAAGAGCCATATTAGCCCTTTTCGCCAAATACCCAGATGCCCAAAATTGTTTTATTCTGTCGTCGGGATTTGTCTGCGGGAAATTTGTATTTAATTATTTTGAGCCCCGTGTGAGGCTATTTGCGCTCCGTTTTAACTCCGTTATAAGCGAATATGTTATTATTCCTATATACCAGAAGGATTTTAACTTATTTTAAGTTTTGGGCTTTATTTGTAACTTTTGGCAATTTTTCGTGTTTTTGTGGTGTCCCGTTCTGTTTTCTGTGAAATTTCTCTGGAACAACTCCTTCGCCGGGTAAGCCCGATTTTTGGCCTGGAGCAGCTGGAAAACATACACGCACATTTTGCCCGGAGGAAGTCATCATCGGAGGTCTGGATCACTGGGAAAAAGCGAAGTCGTGCACAGGAAAGCCCCTGCGGGGATGGGCGCATTTTTGGAAAACAAAGGATTTAAGCTGCGAGTGGGAAAAATATAAGCCGCAGGCAGGATGGGAATTGTATACCTGCCTGGCAGGGTACTTTTTCCCGTGTTATAAAAGTCACTTAAGCTGCAGTGGGAAAAATAGAGGTTGCAGGCAGGTGGGAATTTATTGCCTACCTTGCAGGGTGAAAATTCCCATGATATAATAAAAGGAAAGTGACTTAAGTGAAATCATGGGATTTTAGTACCTACCTTGCAGGGTAAAGAATCCCATTGTCAAAGTCAAATCACTTAAGTGGATCATGGGATTGTGGTGCCTACCTTGCAGGGTAAAGAATCCCATTATGGTGAAAATTCTTAAAAATAGAATTACATGTGCAAAAAAGTGCGCCCCCTTTGGTGAAGGATTAAAGTGATTAAATTGATTATTTTTAATAATCTTTCTTCCTTCAAAAAGTGCGCCCAAGCTAGAGGAGGTCAAAAAGTCAAAGGAGAAATAAAAGAAAGGGATTAAATTAATTAAATTTAATTTATTTAGTGGCTGCCCCTCTCCTTGGAAAAAGTGCGCCCCATTTAGGAGTTATTTAATGATTTTAAATGCATTAAATCATTAAATTAATTTCTATTTTCAGTGGCTATGGTCAAAGCACACTGTGAGGCTAAAGTTAAGTGCTGTGTGAAGGATTAAATTGGATTAATTTAATTTATTGGATGGCTGTCCTTAAACATGCAATTTTTAAAAGAGAAAAGCATGATTTTTAATTAATTAATTGCCTTTAATTGTTAGGGCAATTATTAATTATAGAATTGTGAAGGTTATATAAGCATGGGCAGCCATATGGATTTATTATTCAACACACAGGTAAAGAATTGCAGCAAGGAGAAAAAGTGCGCCCCCATTAGAAGAAGGATTTTGCACAGACAAAGTGCTAACAAAGGCTAAAAGCTTCCAGATTTGGCGCATGCTTTGGAAAAGGTTCATCTTCGTCTGCACAATTGTTTTCACAGGTGTTAAAGGAGCTCAGGTGTTGATTGAAAGGATTCATGCTCTCTTTATGTGCAAATTAAACACCAATTTTTGGGGCAGCAGGCTTGAAAAGTGCAGATTTTTATAATTTAAATTCACTATTCATGCTCCGGTGGCCATTTTTGTCTGAATAAATTGCAGGAACTCATTACAGGTGCTTTATAAAAGAAAAGGAGTATTTATCAATGTCCAATACATTGCAAATATCCTCCGAATCTGAAGAATTGTCCAGATCTGCACCAGTATTGAAGAAAGCAGGCCAAATTAGAAGAAAAAGAATTATTCAGACAAAGATTGATAAAGCTATGGCGAAAGGAGATGAAAAAGAGAGCACGATGGATTCATGCATTGCTTCTAAACTTTCAGACATAGGAGACACGGATCTAGGCCCAGAACCTCTTTCTGATTTGATTGACAGATCCAGAGCTGGAAAGACTTCACTCATGCGTGCGGTCAAAAGTAGTGGAATTATTCGAGCTGCAGCTTTCCCGTGTACAGCCCAATTGCCAGAGTTTGTGATGGAGTGTGCTAGATCTTATCATCCTTCATCCAGATCAGTGCGTGATGTTGCGGGAAAGACAATAATTCGTTTGGATGCAGAATTCTTCGATTATTGTTTGAAGATTCCAGTACGAAAGGTGGTGACTTCTATTAGCATTCAGGATGCTGACAGTAGGTGGGAAAAGCATAGAGCTGACTGTGTGAGCATCATGAATAGCCGGTTCATGAAGAAGCCTAGATCCCCTTCCAGGTTCCCGAGAACTCTTCCACGATCCAATTTGGTGCAGGAGGCGGATGATATTGTCAAATTGCTATGCAGGTTGAATGGTGAAGCGAATGCCTACACTTTCCGGACATGGATGTATGCTTTCATCAGGACCATTGAAATCAACAAGGTTGATTCTATAATCAGTTGGTCAGAAATTATTAGCAGCAACATCGGTGAGCAACTGCGGAACGTAAAGCGTACCTTCAGCTTCAAGATGACTTCATACTTGGTATATGCTGCAGCTTCACAGGGTGTCTTTTCCAAGCTGGATAGATGTGGTATTCTTTCCAAGGATCCCATTTTCGAGTGCTACCCACAGCTTACTGCACCTGCGTGCGAGAAGGACTTCAAAGTGATCAACGATGGTTTCTTCTACGATTTCATCTGCAGGTTAGACAAAGACTTGAAGACTCACAGGGTAAGCAAGGAAGCATGGGAAGCAGTGTCCAAGATTGGCAGTGTATTCATCCAGTTTGCAGATTTCACATACCTCAGGGTTACGAGCTTTTCAGGTGAACCAACAAAGATGCCAAGGTACCCAAGTGACAGATTGATTGCCATGGAGCTAAGCAGGCAACTTGTGGAGTTACACGACCTTCAGTCGAAGCGGCACAAGTCTACGGGATACTTCCCACTCACTGTGGGATATTACAGTTGCATCAGCATTCACAGAGCTCGAGGAATGGAAGCACAAATGTTGTCCGAGTATGAGCAAGAGTTCTTCCCTGCACGGCTTAATTTTGATCCATTTGGAATAGCCAGGAAGACAATCTCCCAGGAGTACGCACATGTGCCTTCGTTAGAAGATTTCTGGATGAAGTGCAGAAGTGAGTACGAGGTCAGAAAGAAAGATTTCAGCAGGCTGTCGGCAAAGCAAGTATTTGACTTTGGACTAGCACGGATACCTGCGGATCTTAAAGATGATGGGAACGTGGTACTTGACACTTACCATCAAATGGGAGGAGATAAAGCTCTACTACAGGATAGCAATGGCGGCTGCAGCACAATAGAGGAAAGATCCGGAGCTGTGTTGGTGAGTACTTCGAGCTGGCTGCTAACGAAGGGATACTGCCTTGATGAAGTATTGATGAATCAAATCACGGGCAACTTCGGCGCAGGAGATTCCCTCAAGCGAAAGCATGAAGGAGAGAGCAGCAGAAGGTCCGAGAAGTTGAAAGTACGCAGAAGATCTCAAGAGAAAGAGAAGACCACTTCTACGACCATAGCTTTGACTCCGACTTCTCCAGTACCTAGTGGATCACCAACTATTGCACCACAGCAGCAGGATGTTTCCATGCCTTCATTAAAACCAGCAACGTTCATCTTCTCTCCGCAGCCACTTCGTTCAGCACCCGTTCCAGAGGAGATGTTGAAGCTGCAGATGACGGAGTTCGAAAGAGCTTTGTCCTTGGATGTTTCAGAGGATGGCAGCCATGATACTGTGGCACTTTCTGATGGAGAGGATGCAGAGCGGGAAATGGTAGTGCACTCAGCAACTTCTCATTCTCCGAGAAGTAATTTCTCGGAATGGTTAGCTTTGCAGTTGGTTCCGGAAGCAAGAGTAGAGATGAACTTAGAGGAACATGACTTGCAGCTACTTCAGGATCTGAGCAGAAGAGACAGAAGGCCTAAAGTTGCTAAAGCAACTTCTAGGTTGATCATCGAGGATTCGGGAGAGAAGTTTGCTGAGATATCCATCCCGGCGGATGGAAAGGTAGAAGAGGAACTCACGGCAGAAGATGTGACAGTGACCAAAATACCACTCGGTCAAGCTACCACTGAAGGATTGAAGCAGGACACGCAGACGTTGCTGGATGCTTTGTTCCTTAGGCTTGACAGTGAAAAGGCGGAGAAAGAAGAGCTACAGAAGCAAATATCTCAATTATGTGAGATCATAGCCAAGGTTGCTAAACCTTCCGTTCAGCCCATTTCAGCGCAGGTGAGTGATCATCTTATGCAGGAAATGGAAGATGCAAGCAATCAAGTAAAGGCTATTGACGAATGGAAGGATCTGATTATTCGTCAAGCTTCTGTGCAACTTGGGGAAGTGCCAGCCCGCCTAAAGGTTATGAATGATGCAGAAAATCAACTAAAGCAACTGATAGAAAGCATAAAAGGAATAAATACAGTTGCAGAGAGTAACCTGAGTGTTTTGGCCGAGATCAACAAGCTGCCGGGAGATGTATTGGTTGCAGAGCAAATTGTGCCGGATGGATCAGTCGAGAAGGGGAAGCAGCTAGAGTTTGCAGTATCTTTCCGTTTGGAGATCTGCAGAGTTTTGCTGAAGAGGATGCAGGCGCTTGAGAGTAGAACATCAGATTTTCCGGACAGTATTATTTCTTTCACTGAGGAAAGAGTGGATGGAGGTATTACTTCATACGTGCGGATTGTTTCTAACGAGGTGCATGATTCTCTGGAGGGTTCTCTTCTGATGGTGCAAAAGAGGATTGATAAAGCCACCAAGCCTTTCACGATGAACTCTATCAGTAGGCTGGTGACACTGCAGGCAGACATTGCGAGATTTGGGCCAAGTTTGGAAGAAGTGGAAGCATGCAGCAAAGTGTTGAATGAAGGATTGCTGCAATTCAGGACAGAAAACGAAGCAGTAGCTAAAACAGATGGAAAGATGCTGAACTATATGTTCGACAAGTATATCAGATATCAGAACAAGAAGAAGATGTAGATGTTACAGCTGGCATGACTTCTTCTATTTCTTTCTTCTTCTACTTTCTATGTTCCCGGATGAAATTGTAAACTTCTAAGTTATTGGTTTTGCAACCATTACTTGAAGTCATGTGGAACCTTTCTATTAGTTAAGTGATACATGTGTCACTTAAGAAGAAGTTAGTTGAGGATGATTGCCAAATGTCATCTTTACTTGTTGTTCATACTTTAGTTCAGTTTGAGTCTTCTATTTGTACTTTCCCTCCTACATTCTATAAGTAGGAGAAGAACCTACGGGTTAATGATCGATCAGAATTTGTAAGAAGCAATCTTGTGTTCTAGACTTTGTGCTGAACCCCTGAGAGCCACTTGTTGCAGAGGAATACAAAGAAGCAGGTTTCCGGAGAACTTTGTGTCACGGCGTACTGTGTTTCTTGCTTTTAAATCTTAGATCTTTAAAGTAAACTTTGTGTTATTTTAGATCTGGATCTAGAACTACCTTTGCTTTAGAATTCTGTGTGTTCAAATCTATTAAGTTTCTTCTATGTGCATGCAATTAGCTCTGATATCTACTGATTGGGATGCACATCTTCCTTACTTCTTCTCTGTAATTCCTCTACTTCCTTCTTCTATAATTTTCCTTTCTTAAACAGCTGCTTACTTGCTGCAGAACTCCTTAGTTATGGTTCATGAACTAAGGTGTTAAAGTAAAACCCCTGATAGATAAAAACACATTTTATTGACAAATCTGACACGGGAGCCTCACCGGTTAAATGAGGGAGATTTATCTCATGACTGCCTAGGTTTGATGCTATGCAGAAAATCTAGCCAACACGAAGCTAAAGAATTTTGGACTAGGCCAGAGAATCGTCCATAGAGTTGACTATATTCACCATATGACCCTATCAGGAGAAATACACGAAACCATCCCGGGTCATTTTCCACGCATCCCACAACCCATAGATCGAATCACGCCAGAGCTCGATATTGATTGGAGCCTTCGAGTAGTCATCCTGGCTGATCGATCTATCACATCGGTCCAGGTTAGAAGGGCCTTCTTTGCCTTAGATTCACAGATTCCATTAGTGCGTGTCGAAGATATTAGATTGCCTAACTAGTCTATCCGTACACTACCTGTATTCCATCCCCACCGGCTGTCTCGTCACGACCTTGGGAGGTCGGGTATGCGGAAGAGTCGCTTGTAGATTCCCACGCTCGCTTGTCGCTTTTCCGGCGTACAGTGACTTCCTTGTAGCAGCAGTTACAGCAGGTGATAACTCCACAACTCCAGATGGCAGCTAAGAGGGATCATGTCTTTTCTCAGAGAGATCAGGCCATTACATAGTCATACTAGGCCATCACATATGGGGATCATCTCGTGATAGAGCGAGATTAGGCCAAGATAGAAATAGATCAGGCCCTCACGGATGGGGATCAAATCATGATAGAGTGAGTTCAAGCTAGGACATTGAGATTATAGGCCCTAACAAATCGAGACTAGATGATAACAGACAGTTTACAGCTACACGAAGAGAGGGACCAGGCTATAGAAGATAGGTTACAACTACAAGCAGAGTTGGATCAGGCTATACCAGACACATCTCAGCTGTAGATATAGCTAGCTAGCGTGAGGGTGGAGTGTGATATGTTGCAGAATGCTGGCACATCTTCAGGGGTGTAGCTGATGATTGGTCACATTGCTATTGTAGCATGTGAGGCCACTTATTATAGGATGCAGTACTACGTGGCCGTTCCATCTGAACAAATAGTTCCCAAGTATATTTAGATAGCAGGTAACAGGTCAGGCTCTAGATCCCATAGACCATTGCGATCAGTGTGATCTATAGATGGTCCTTCAGGACAGCCGGCTTCAGAGCAGCACGGGTTAGTTCATCATGATGCAACACCTTCTACACGTTCAACCTCTCAGATGCCCCTGCCTAGCGGTGTACCTGGACTCAGCAGCCCAAGCATGGGTGAGAGTTGTGGTTGACTCTCTTATTGATGTACCAGATGTCTTTTTTTGGTGTATCACCTCGATATGAAGGCATAATTTTGTACGAATGCATATGTATTATGTTTTATCTTGTGTCGTGATGAAGGCAATTTTTTATATAGATGCCCATGATGGCTCATCATATCAGAGGTTCTTTTTTAAACATATTTTTTTTACATGGACATTTATATTTTTAATGATATATAATGATAAATGGATTACTGGTGTATCACATGTTGCTTATGAGATATCATGCTTACTATGCTTCTTTATGTGTGTATCACATTTATGAGATAGCTTTAGCTAATATCATATTGTATGTTGATGAGATATTTTGAGCAAACATGTTTTTATTTTTGATATTTGTGTGGGGGGATAGATTTGTGATCATGTGCAACCCCTCTTGCCCCATTGGTGATACGGTATTTGATGATTAGATTTAGTATACATGTGTGATGCAGACTTAGAATTTATTGATATATGATGTATATATGTGATGGTTATATGTGATATGACGAGGAAGTGATAATACAATGTACAAGTAAAAATTGACAAGCACAAGTTAAACATATCTAACCAAAGCAATATATTTATCTACACGTATGCAAGATAAAATGAATTCAATACAGTGGACAATAAATTAAAGCAACATTCAATCTAAGTAAGCAAGTGAATTCAATCTAAAGCACATAATACAAAAAATTAATGCAACTAAAAACCATACAAACTAACAATTAAAAGTAAGCAAACTACTACTTTGTTTTTGTGGGGCAGTTTTAGGACCTTTTGTCATTGTTTTTGGGTATTATATTTAAAATAATTTTCTATTGTTTTGGAGTTTTCTACGAAACATATTTAAATGTTTTGATTTTTTCAAGGATACATACTTGTGTGCTTTGGGGTTTTCAAAAGTTATACGATTTTTTTTTATGTTTTCTTAACAGTTTCCCGAAGCGAATGTGCAAGGAAATGAAGAAACATGGATGCCCCCAACATTAGATGGGATGTACAAGGGCATAATTCCACGTGGTATATGCTAGAAGTGACGTTGCGAAGTTGCCCCCAACACAAGGTGGGTTCATCCAAAGTTAAATTATCCCCATTCAAAAGGTCAGATCAATTGGATCAAGGGAAAGAAGGATAGGCTCATAAGGGACTCAGACGAAGGAAAATACCAGCTTAGGACCAAGTTTTCGTACTGCTAAACCTGAAATGCTTGTGAACAACAGGCCCTCCTTTGGTGCTGGAAACTGTTTTTCACCAAAGGAATTGTTCAAAGTGCCACCATTGAATGGTTTTCACTGTTGAACACACTTGTTTACTTTTCTTTTTCTTTTTCTATTTTTATACTTTTTTGTTTTTTTGACTTTTTTAGAGACCCCCTACTTGAGCATAGAAGCACTTAAGGAGCATTGTGTTCATGGGTTCTCAAAGGTCTTGGTCATATGAATAGGCTACCTTGTAGGCACCCGAATCGAACTTGGTAACAACAACATATGGTCCCATCCAATTGGGTTCAAATTTCCCTTTCTTTTCGCAGTCCTTATTGGTGTTCTACTGATTCTCTTTTAACACCAAGTTCCCTACCTCAAACTGACGAGGTATGGCTCTTTTATTGTAGCTTCTCCACACTCAATCCTGATACACTTTAAGGTGATTTAGAGTGTGAATCCTTTTCTCATCTAATATCTCCAACTCTACCAGTCGAGCTACTTTGTAGTCCTCCTCTTCATTCAAATAGTCCCTTGGCTCAATGCGCAAAGAAGGGATATCGATCTACAAAGGCAGTACAACTTCATTGTTGAATACTAAGGAGTACGGGGTGGCACATGTGGGGGTAGAGATAGATTTTATAAATGCCCAAAGAAGGGTGAATTTGTAAATGCCAGTTACGACCTATTTTATTCACCATCTTCTCCATAATATGAATGAGAGTTTTATTGGAAGCCTCAACTTACCCATTACCTTGAGGGTAATAGGGGGTCGATAAATTAAGGGATATTTGTAAGCGTTTGTAGATTGCTTTCAAATTTTTGTTATTGAATGGCTTACCATTATCAGTTATAATAGTAGAAGGGATACCATATCGACAAATGATATGGTTCATGATAAATTTAGAGATTTGGGCTCCTTCTACACAAAACATAGGGACAACATCTACCCATTTCATAAAGTATTTAGTTGTAGTAATGATGAATTTATAACCATATGAAGAAACATGGTTAAGTTTTCCTATTTGAGACCCCACTTTGAGAATGCCCAAGGGTCATAAAATGTTGTAGGGATTGTGCCGACACATGTATCAAGTTACTGTACTTCTAAAAATCCAAACACTTCTTCACATTGTTACAGTAGTCATGTTCCATGGTGGGCCAATAATAGCCTACTCTAAGAATTTTCTTTGTAAGGATGATCCCATTAGTATGAGTCCCGCAGATGCCTTTGTGCACCTCTTTGATTGCTTGGATAGAATCATTTGAATTTAAACATCACAACATATTCCCGTTGTAGCCTCGGCGGAAGAGGGTGCCCCCAAGTAGGGTACAACGGGCTATACACTGAATGAGGGTGCATTTTTCAGCACGAGAAATGTTAGTGGAAAAGGTTCCATCACAGAGATAATCAAATATTTCAGTGTACCACGATGAAAAGGGATCAATAACCTCGCATACTACACAATAGTCTAGTATGTCAAATGTTTTTATTCTTAGATTTTCAACAAATAATGGCATGTCATTCTTCCCTGGCGTAATCCTTAACATGGATCCTTCTATAGCCATAACATCTTCTGCTCTATTTTGTGCTCTTGGTATCTACTCAAATTTGACTTGTTTGATAATAAGCATTGAATCATCGATGCAATTAACTCATCTGATATCCCATTTGATATCTAGGTTCATCCCTACGATGAGAGCTTCATATTCCGCTATATTATTCGTGCATGGAAATCCAAGTCGAAAGGATTGGGGAAACAAATCTCCCATATGAGTGATTAATGCAAATCTGACACCTGAACCATGAAAGGTAAAGGAGCCATCAAAGTATAGTTTCCAAAACGATAGATTCTTCTAGGTAGATAATGGATGCACATGGTAGTTCTAGACTGAAATGTTCATTACCTGGTAGCAGAGCTTCTACTAGATGATTTACTAAGACTTTCCCTTTCAATGAATTTTGATGAATGTACTCAATGTCAAACTCACTTAATAAGATGATCCAGTTATCCATCTTTCCAATTATGGCAGGTTTTAACAGTAAGCGCTTTAGAGGGTTGACCTTTGAAATAAGCTTGATTTTATTGTTAAACATATAGTGGTGTAGCTTCTAAAAATCAAACACTACGGCTAGGAAATCCTTCTCAATCTGAAGATAATTGAGCTCATATGCTATCAATGTTCTTATCAAGTATTATACAACCTTTTCTCTTTGTTCCTTATCATACTGGGCCAACAATTCCCTAATTGTAAAATGTGTAGCAGAGATATAAAGCAACAAGGGTTCTCTTGTCATGTGTGGCATGAGAACAGGGGGGTTTGCCAAGTATTCTTTTAGCAAAGCAAACACTTGTTGTTGTTCTCATCCCCCAAGTGAAATTAACATCCTTCTTAAGAATACGTGTGAACGTATGACACTTTTCTACTAGGTGTGAAATAAACCTTCTAATGGCCTGAATTTTCCCTTGTAAGCTATGCAGTTGTCTACTATTCTTAGGAGGAGGAATTTTTGTGATATCCATGACCTTTACAGGGTCCACTTCTATTCCTCTCCTTTACATGATCAATCCTAGTAATTTCCGAGATAGCACACCGAAGACACATTTCTTCGGGTTAAGGCATACTTTGTAGTCCCTTAGGCGTTAAAAGATACGACGTAAAAAGTTTGGGTGCTCCTCCCAAGTTCTAGATTTAGATAGTATATCATCTGCGTAGCCTTCCACGATGTCACTTATCATATTGTGAAAGATCACAGTCATTTCACTTTGATATCGTAGCACCTAGCATACTTAATGCCAAAGGGCATGACTTGCTAGCAAAATGTCCCCCATGGGGTTGTGAAAGTTGTATTGTCTTGATATTCCTCCACAATATTTATTTGGTTATAACCTGAGAAACCATCCATGAGCGATAGCATCTCATATCCAGTAGTAGAATCAACAATCATGTCAATGTTAGGGAGAGAAAATTTGGCTTTCGGATAATCTTTGTTTATATCTCTGAAATTGGTACACACTCTAATACCACCTGGATTTTTTTGAACTGGTACAACATTTGAAATCCACTATGAGTAGTCGATAGGCATAATGAATCCTACTTCTAATAAGCTTTATAACTCTACCTTTACCAACAAGGCGACATGAGGATGCATCTTTTAGAGCTTTTGTTTGATGGGCTTGGTGTCTGGGTGCACAACAATATTGTGTACCACTAATGCAGGATCAATTCTTGACATGTCAGCGTAAGAACAAGAGAAGATGTCTGCATACTGTGTCAAGAGTCCTATGAATGTTTTCTATTCTTTGGCTGAGAGTGAAGCTCCCAACTTAACTATCCTCGATAACTCCTCTATACCGATGTTAACATCTGTTGTATCTTCCACTAGTAACTTTGACTCATCCCCCATGTGTGTAGGATTGGGAGGAAAATTGATATCCTCCTCTATCAAAGGTGGCTCAGGGATATCTTATTCTTTAGGTGGGTACTCTATTTTATCCATAGGTTGTTCTGCTTGTTTTTCCACAAGCGCCTCAAAGAGGTTTTCACTATAGGACTTCCCCTTTTTATTTCCGTAAGGATTTTCTTTGGAACTCTTTCCCTTACTCATTTTTTTACTTAAGTGTCCACAAAATTCTACTTCCTCTTCGAAGTACGCACATGCATTAAGTTTAATGGAGAACCCCTTCTTGTGATCATTTCTTGTAATGTTATCTCTGATGCCCAATAAATTTCCAATAGCCTCATCATTCTGAAACACATCAATAGGTATGTGTTGTTGTTGATCCCAATTCACCAGTGATGGGTAGATGAGAGTTAATGTTTGAGCTATAGGGGATACGATAGGTGTAACCAAGGGGTTATAGGTAAGGATAGGAATGTTAGAGAATAGGCTCAGTAGAGTCGAGGTCTTCGTACAGACTACACTGGGAATATGTTTTGCTTTCATTTCTAAGAAAAACTATCTGTCACTCTCAGAAGAAGCATACTCATCTTCTGAAGGGTGAGACTCATAATAGATGGATGTATTCCAATACCTAATTTGTCCCATTATATGCGATGAGGTATTGAAAGATTTTCTAATGGACCTTGCTCTTGGCAGTCCATAACCACATCCTTGATATCTCATAGTAAGCATGATTCTGTTTGGAATAACATACCTAGATGAACTTGTAACACAAATCCATTTCATCATCTTGAGGATGAAATATAATATCGTTGAGGATTCTTTTATCTTCTAGCAAACCACCAGGAAGTGAAATTGTCAATGGCTTAGGGCAATTCTCCCTTGATGATTTTGAAATTTGTAGCACGGTTTACCATGTGCTTTGGATTGACAGTGATAAATGTTTTGAACCATAAGGGCTGCTATTGCAAGATTATAATCTCCAAAATCACCTGGTTTGACCGTCATCTCCCATGTATCAAAGGTATTTTCTGATGTGGGAGCACCATTTTCATTGGTAGACAAGGTATCTGGATCCACTAGTGAAGCGAGGGCCTCCGACTGAATAGGGACAGATAATATCCGTAGAGTGACACTTCATAAGATTGTGGGAAAATAGTTTGAAAATTATCTACAATGAGAAAATGGTTGGGGATCCCCTTGTATGGTAAGTGTCTTGTCCTTTATGTTGCAACTTTAAACATTGATGATACATTGATGGCATGGCCTGCATGGCATGAATCCATGGGCGACCGAGAAAGAAATTGTATGGGAGTTCCAGCTCTAAGACATGGAAATTCGTATCATGTGTTATGGGACCCACTTCCAATGAGAAAGTGATCATTCTAGTTGATTGTCGTTCTTCATTGTCATACGCCTTGATGGCAATAACATTTGTTTCCAAATCAGATTTTTTCCAGCCTAGTTGACATACTATTTTGAGATTACATAAGTTGAGACTCGATCCACCATCCATAAGTACTCTCTTAACCTTCATATGTTTGATGATTACCTCAATATGTAAGGGTAGGTTATGTGAGGTATTTTCAGTTAAGGCTTCTGCCGAACTGAAGGTTATATGTTTTATGGGAGTGATTTGCACTACCATGGCCTATAAATGTGTTGGGTCGACATCAATAGATACTCTTGATCCCAATAAGGTTTTTCAAAGTATATCCTTATGGATGCTAGAGATTTTTATAAGGTCTAAGATTGAAATCTTAGATGTAGTCTTCTCTAGTTGATCTAACACATCATATTGACTCTCTTAAGGAGGAGGGGGAGTAGGTTCCGAATTTATAACAAGGTGAGCTCATCGTGTTACCATGGCGTACTCTCTTGTTTTAATTCTAACCATATTGATTTTCTCAATGAGTGGGTCAACACAACCTATCAAAGCATCAAAATGGTATTTTTTGACATATAGTTAGCATTCTTATTTTAAGATGACTGTCCCTGATCCGAATTTTTATTTTCTTCATGATTGGGGAAAGGATATTTGAAGATCCCTAAGTTTACATTTGGATATTTGGCTAGCAGCAGCCGATTCTACTTTAATATCATCATTGTTGATTAGGTCTTGAATATAGTGTTTTAATCTTAGACACTTGTCAATTTTATGACCTTTTATGTTGTGAAACCCATAAAATTCATTGTCTCTAAACCATGATGGTTTATGTGCATTGTCCCTGTAGGGTTGTGTTTCAAATTACTTTACCATGTTAACGACCTCTAACTATTTTAGTATGGACGATATGGATTCAGATAGAGGGGTAAAATTATGGCATTTATACTTAGTAGGTGGATTGCCCTTTGCAAGTTTAAAAGGTGTGTGGTTCTGAACGGATTGCACCTACTTAGAATCTACTATTCCATCATTAACAATGTTTTTTTCTTATTCTGAACAAAATTTGACTTGTCGTTATATTTAGAATCATTTGATTGATGGAGAAAGGTTTTAGAGTCCCCCTGGCTAACGCCTTTTCAATTCGACTCCATTTTTCGATGACCTCTTCAAATGTGTTGCCACAATGTATTTACAAGTGGAATGTAATGTCTGGATTGAGGTTGGAAACAAATATACTGATTAACCACTTTTCGGGTATGGAGCAAGGAAAGCAGCTAGCTAATCCTCTCCATCATTGTAAAAATGAAGCGAATTTTTCATTATATCGTTGCTTGGCATTGTAGAGATCTAACGTGGTGACATCATTCTCAATATTGAATGATAAGTGTCGTACAAAGTGTTCAGCTAATTTTTTCCATGTAGATATAGATCCATTGGGGATGTGCACAAACCACTCTAACACATGTCCTCCTAAACTCCGTGGGAAGAGACGGATAAGATAGTTATCGCTATATGCGAATTCTTGACATGACATATAAAAATATTTTATATGGTCACGAGGGTCACCTATTCCCTTATACTTATCAAATTTTGGAAATCCAAAGTGTCATGGGAAAGGTTCTTATAGCATGGCCCTATAAAATGGATAAGGGCACAACTCATCGAACTAGTATTTCTTTCTATTACTACTTTTACCTTATTGCAATGCTAGAAGGGCGGTCTTCATAGTGGACCACTCTTGATTGAAAAGAAGATCTTGTGTGGGTGGTGTAGTTATATAAATAGTATTAAACCTAGGTGTATTCCCACCCCTATTTTTTGTGAGAATCTCTTCATAAGGATATCTTTGTGCCTTTTGTTGAGGAGTTTCTATTGGGAACTCATGAAACGAAGCTTTAGGTTTTTCCTTTTGTATAGCTTGTTTCAAAACTTTTGGTTGTTCCTTTTTTATATGTGAATCCAAACTTGCCAATTGGTGAGTAAGGTCTTGGACCTATTGTTCTAACGTCACCTCTTGAATAGGTACCTCATGATGATTTTAGTTAGGAGGAGGTTGTGCATGATGAGCATGTTCCTCGTTGTCTTCACAATGTACTCTAACAACATGTATTCAATAATCTTCGTCATTTTAAAATGGTGCCTCCTCATTATTCTGCCGTGCCAAAGTAGAGGCACGACTTGGATTTAAAATTTCATTTATAGTATGATGAGGTCGATTTACTTCCTCTTCTCCATGAATCATTCCAAAAACGAGAGAAGGGTCTACTTGGAAGGTAACTTAGCCCCTAGTTCCATAACACACATGAGAACTTCATGTTTGTTTTGGAAAATGTAATCATCAAAATTGGTGGGGCGATGTTCTAGATTCATACAAGGAGAGTCCTCTTCTCCACCACTATGGTCAACCATGAGATTGTCATCTAGAAGAGGGTTGTCACCTCCAAATATATTGGCTTCTAATCTTTGGGATCCCATTCTCGTAGTAGGCATACTTGAAATAGGAGGTAAAACACGAGATACTTCCACTAAGGTTTATCAAAAAGGGACCTTAGTCAAATTTTGGCAGTGCAACTATGCTAGTAATATTCTACTAAGTCAATGTGACCCCAAGAACTAAAGAATAAAAAATAAGCTACCCTAGCAAGGTGATATTTGACACAACGTTTTCTAGAACAATACAATAATGTAAAATTCTCAAATTCAGTCACAACAAATAGTTTACTCCCTAAGACTTATCTAGATGGGTTTTTGACCCCAAATAGTGACAACACAATATCACCAGTTAGGTCAAGTTTACAACAAATAAGACCTAAATGATAAGAGAATGTTGACATGATCTTCTAACAAGATATACTAAAAACTAGTTTCTAAACACTAACAAAGTCTAAGTCTTGTAAAATGGATGACAGCAATGTGAACAACGTAACAACACTATTTAAACATGTGAACCAAGCTTTTGGAAAAGCGAGATTTTTAATGTCAAAATGATGTTATCGTGATGCTAGCAATGTATCCTCAACTCACACAAATCTCAAGAAAAATTTAGGATGTAAAAACTACATCTAAGTATAACAAGAACTTGTTAAGTGTGCGAGCAGTGTAACAATACAATATAGATATTTAGGCCCAATTTCACAATGGAAACAAGACATAAATATCTGAATTGTATGGTTATAATGTGGGAAACATAACAACTCAAAAGAAGAGAAGGATGAAATCACCTAACTACGATGATAATAAGTCTCAAATATGGGTCTTTGAGACAATGGGGCGTAATAGATCGTTAGTACGTACCATGCACACTTTCAACACTTGTGCTCTGACATTGTAACCTAGTTGTGCAAGTAGAATGAAAAAGTGGTGGACACGTGATATCTAGTGGTATCCGGTATATGTTGTTTCCTTTTGTCCAAAAATGGGAAACAAGGAAATAAGGGTGTAGACCAAGTGGTTTTGAAATAAACTTGATGTTATTTTAGCAGAGTTTCGCCTTGTCTTAGGACAAGTGAAAAACTAGGACAAAATGACACTAAATAGATTTCACGATGAAATGTCACGCAGTTTAAACTTTAAGAGATTCTTTCCCTTGTTTGAAAAACAAGAGTTTGAATCTAACAAATTTTTCACTTTGTGAGAGTTCTCAAGTATAACAACTAAGATAAAAAAAATAATGGATCCAACCCAGAAAGCTTCCTAGGTGGTTCTCTCTCTATGTGTCACAATTTTACTTCTGCGAGATCGATTTACCAAGAAAGTCACACTGACTAATCTTGGATTATCTCAGGTTTACTTTAATCCCTTATAATACAATGAGAAACTAGTGTGTTTAGTTGTATTATCACCGGGGTTGTAATGGAAGTAACTTTGACTCTAATCTCACCAAGGCATACTAGTCAATTTAGTTGTGTGGAGCACTTTCCTATTTCATTCACAAGGTTGCCTTTTTCCATCCATAGCCTATTGCATGAATAATTAAGGAAATCTAACACCATTGTTATCCATATCCAAGGCTCTAAGTCTAGGAATGTAACATTAAGATAGAAGCTAAAAGGAATGGTTAACTAGTATGAAAACAATGCAAAATCTAACTAAACATGCCTACTAATATGCTTGAATTACCTAAGATAAGCTTAAATAGACCTAAATGGGCAATCAAATGGTTATGGTTTCTACTCCAAACAATGATTAAATGACCTCTCCAAATGATTTTTTAAGTCAGTTTAGATATTCATCTACTAGCCTTGTTGAAGGTTTTAGGCAAGGATTGAACTTGGCTATGAATCATATGTATTATATGAGATGTAAATCAAAGCATGGTGTAAAGTATAAAGGAATGAGATGAGTTGTTTTAATAGTTTTTACTTTGGGGAAAACTAATATTTTGGTGCATGTGGGACTAAAATCCCCAAATTAGATTATAATTGCTAATCATGAATTAACAAGTAATTAAGATGTGGTATCCTTAATCAACCACTTAGGGTCAACTAGGAGGCTAGGATAAGCTTTTGAATCTTGCTGAGATGCTGTGGAGGAAAGTGGGGTGATTTTGAGTGGTCATAAGAGGGGTTTGAGCCAATACTAGGGCATATTGACCAAAACAAGGGGAAAATAGGCTTAATTAGCTCATAATCGCTAATTGTCTTCTTTGAAAAAGGATGTTGACTTACAATTCACCGTAAAGTGGCATCCTAAATGTGAAAGGGGTTACACAATCAACAAAGCATTGTTAATTAGCTAAAGTGGTAAAAAACATTAGTTAATTAGCAAAAATCACTAATTATAATGGAATTGAAAAGAATGAGAGTGATTTGTGTGCATTTGGCAATAAGATTTCAAAAGTAGAATTTAGGTGTCTACAATAAAAAACATTAATACCACTCAGATCTTGTATTCAAATTCCTATTCATTGATTAGTCTTAGCCAAGGTTATACTTGCATGCAAAATGGAGATAACAAATTCTTTAATCCTTGAGTGTTAGGAGTGTCACTCATTACCTTCACTTTGTTTGAATCATCATCATGCTATTACTCATATCTTATCATTCCAAAGAAACCAATTAGAGGGTCAATTTTATCATGAAGAAAGGTTCATTTTCCTCAAATTTGAGGTACTCTTTTACATACAAATGCAAGTGGCAAACACTCTAAAGCAAGTGGTCAACACTCCAGAGTAAGAAGCCAACACTTCAAATTATATCTGAACAAAAACAATAACATAAACTACACTATTAAATAGTAAATTATGTAGCATTATTCATAAAAATTAAAATTTGCAATCAATTGACATATTGAACATCTCAATAACCTGACATATCTATGTTCGTGACATATGAACTACGGTAGACTATACTTTGAAGCAAGTAGACTATACTCCAAAGAAAATTGATTATAACACATATGTCCTATAAGACAATCATCTTAATGAATTATTGCATACATTTTTTCCTTTTTACGTGTGGGTATAAAGCATTTGGTCTTTACAATTAATTAGGAGTGAATAAATTTTTATCAACACATCAAATTATACCTGAACAACAAAACATGTAAATGGTAATAACGTAAACTAGACTATTTTCTAACATCCATCAAGCTTAGTTAAGGTAATTTCATATTTTTCACTGGTTTATTTATCACATCTACAATTTAAGGTGACATTTTTCTTTCTAAAAGTTCATTTATTTTTACTAGTTTGTTTATTTCGTTGCAGAGTTGAGGTGTTTGTTCTTGTGTGAGCAACACATTTTGTTTATGAGCTAACTTTGATTGTATATCTCATTTATTTTAAAATATGATGTCAAAATTTCATTTTTCCATTGAAAATCATCTCCTTGATAATACTTTGAAGTATTAAACACAGATTCCTTGATTTCCATTCTCAAAACTCGTGCCTATCTATAACTAGATTGTGCACAGTGGAATAGCCCAAGAACACTTAACGTTTACTAAATTTTTTGATGCATGGTTTCAAAGTCTCAAAATTTAATTTTAGTTCCATGATGGTTCAGTCTAAAGTGCCCTATAACAAGAAGCATTATGCAAATGTCAACGATCCAGTGGAAAATGCCGAAAATTTTGACAATGACATTTTTACATCCAAGAGGAGAAGGGATGAATTGTATTCTAATATCTTTGGAGGTGAGAAACGTAACTAATTATTTACTTTGACTTTTTTTACATTAATTTCATAAATGTGAAGACTGTAACGTAATGCTTTCCCACAGATTCATTCGACCCAAAGGATTCATTGCATAAAAGTTACGAGGAGATGGCTGATGTTGACAAAAAACATATAAATTTTTTGGAAGAAAAAATTGATTTTTATGAAAAAGAGAACAAACAAATATGAGAAGAAATAAAATTTGTAAGGTTGAAGCTCATATATCTATAGGAATCTAAGTCCAATATAGAGATGATGATTCAACTATAGATGGCACATAAAAACCTAGAAACAATGAGTGAGGAAAAGTTTGCAGCTGAATGAAATTTCCTTGGTCAAGCTTCAAGAGGTAGTCACCATTCGCGAGTGGAAACAAAACATTTGAAAGAACTATACAAAATCACATTGGGAATTGCATACCTATGTAACGAGACAAAAAACTAAAAATGTGGCATAACTACATGTTTGTAAAACTATTTATTGTTATAATTTGTAGCACATCAACAATAATTTGTTTTGCAAATTATATTAATAATATTTGATGATATTTTACTATTTTTTTTTTATTCACATGTTCTTACTATAATTGTATTTTACTTTTAGTTACTATATGGATTTATGTCTTTGTTTCAATGGATGACGAATGGGAAGATAAAATAAAATGGTAATGATGAATAAAATCTTACATAATGTTACGAAAAATGCTAATGATGAATAAAATATTACACGATATTACGATATTACAATATTACATGATGAATGGATTTAGTTCTATCAGCAATGTAGCTCAATTGGAGTAGATAAACAAATTATTTGGTTTCTCTACTATATTAATTTTAACATTATGTGAGAAAAGTTTGTTCATGTCAATATCTTAAAGGTATAGTAAAGAGGAAGCTTTTGCATACCAGCTAAAGTGGATTCTATATTATTTAGGTGAAGATTGTATGGTATTAATCTTTGGACACTTTATGTTAAGAATTTTTGATGTATAATCTTGGATTCAACAATGTCCAACTCTTATCTCTTTTTTCGTATACACACAGTGTGTATACCAAAAACAACACTACCACAAGATAATACAAAGGTCCAAGTATGTGAGACAAATAAAATACAGGTATATGTAAATAATTAAGGAATGACCATTCATTAATAAATGAATGGGGGTTTATGGCATGAAGAGAGGTATATTGTCCTCAAAATTGAGGTACTCTTTTACATACGAATGCACATAATCCACAAGTGTATTATCATTGGATTTTTTAGCATTTAAGACCTAAAGTGATGTTAACTAACGTCCTTCACAATTTTTTTTACCTTCTTTCACCTTTAAAATTATATTTTGAAGCAATTATCCAACACTCTGAATCAAGTAGCCAACACATCACATTATTTATGAACAACAACAATAATGTAAACTACACTACTAAATAGTAACTTTTACTAACACAATTAGGAGGAGTGAATAAATTTGTATCAACACATCAAATTATGCTCAAATTACATCTAAACAACAAACCATGTAAATGGTAATAACGTAAACTAGACTATTTTCTAACATCCATCAAACTTAGTTAAGGTAATTTCATATTTTTCACTGGTTTATTTATCACATCTACAATTTAAGGTGACATTTTCTTTCTAAAAGTTCATTTATTTTTACTAGTTTGTTTATTTCGTTGCAGAGTTGAGGTGTTTGTTCTTGTGTGAGCAACACATTTTGTTTATGAGCTAACTTTGATTGTATATCTCATTTATTTTAAAATATGATGTCAAAATTTCATTTTTCCATTGAAAATCATCTCCTTGATAATACTTTGAAGTATTAAACACAGATTCCTTGATTTCCATTCTCAAAAATCGTGCCTATCTATAACTAGATTGTGCACAGTGGAATAGCCCAAGAACACTTAACGTTTACTAAATTTTTTGATGCATGGTTTCAAAGTCTCAAAATTTAATTTTAGTTCCATGATGGTTCAGTCTAAAGTGCCCTATAACAAGAAGCATTATGCAAATGTCAACGATCCAGTGGAAAATGCCGAAAATTTTGACAATGACATTTTTACATCCAAGAGGAGAAGGGATGAATTGTATTCTAATATCTTTGGAGGTGAGAAACGTAACTAATTATTTACTTTGACTTTTTTTACATTAATTTCATAAATGTGAAGACTGTAACATAATGCTTTCCCACAGATTCATTCGACCCAAAGGAGTCATTGCATAAAAGTTTCGAGGAGATGGCTGATGTTGACAAAAAACATATAAATTTTTTGGAAGAAAAAATTGATTTTTATGAAAAAGAGAACAAACAAATATGAGAAGAAATAAAATTTGTAAGGTTGAAGCTCACATATCTATAGGAATCTAAGTCCAATATAGAGATGATGATTCAACTATAGATGGCACATAAAAACCTAGAAACAATGAGTGAGGAAAGTTGCAGCTGAATGAAATTTCCTTGGTCAAGCTTCAAGAGGTAGTCACCATTCGCGAGTGGAAACAAAACATTTGAAAGAACTATACAAAATCACATTGGGAATTGCATACCTATGTAACGAGACAAAAAACTAAAAATGTGGCATAACTACATGTTTGTAAAACTATTTATTGTTATAATTTGTAGCACATCAACAATAATTTGTTTTGCAAATTATATTAATAATATTTGATGATATTTTACTATTTTTTTTTTATTCACATGTTCTTACTATAATTGTATTTTACTTTTAGTTACTATATGGATTTATGTCTTTGTTTCAATGGATGACGAATGGGAAGATAAAATAAAATGGTAATGATGAATAAAATCTTACATAATGTTACGAAAAATGCTAATGATGAATAAAATATTACACGATATTACGATATTACAATATTACATGATGAATGGATTTAGTTCTATCAGCAATGTAGCTCAATTGGAGTAGAGAAACAAATTATTTGGTTTCTCTACTATATTAATTTTAACATTATGTGAGAAAAGTTTGTTCATGTCAATATCTTAAAGGTATAGTAAAGAGGAAGCTTTTGCATACCAGCTAAAGTGGATTCTATATTATTTAGGTGAAGATTGTATGGTATTAATCTTTGGACACTTTATGTTAAGAATTTTTGATGTATAATCTTGGATTCAACAATGTCCAACTCTTATCTCTTTTTTCGTATACACACAGTGTGTATACCAAAAACAACACTACCACAAGATAATACAAAGGTCCAAGTATGTGAGACAAATAAAATACAGGTATATGTAAATAATTAAGGAATGACCATTCATTAATAAATGAATGGGGGTTATGGCATGAAGAGAGGTATATTGTCCTCAAAATTGAGGTACTCTTTTACATACGAATGCACATAATCCACAAGTGTATTATCATTGGATTTTTTAGCATTTAAGACCTAAAGTGATGTTAACTAACGTCCTTCACAATTTTTTTTACCTTCTTTCACCTTTAAAATTATATTTTGAAGCAATTATCCAACACTCTGAATCAAGTAGCCAACACATCACATTATTTATGAACAACAACAATAATGTAAACTACACTACTAAATAGTAACTTTTACTAACACAATTAGGAGGAGTGAATAAATTTGTATCAACACATCAAATTATGCTCAAATTACATCTAAACAACAAACCATGTAAATGGTAATAACGTAAACTAAATGGTGCACCCTATCCACTTAACCAAGTCTCAAAATTTAATTGTAGGTCTAAAATGATTCATAACAAACATTAATACCACTAAGATCTTGAATTTGAATTCCTATTCACCTATTAGTCTCGTTCGAGGTTATATTTGTATGCAAAAAGGAGATAACAAATTCTTTAATCCCTGAGTTTTAGAAGTGTCATTCATTAACTTCACTTTGTTTGAATCATCATCATGTTATTACTCATGTCTTATCATTCTAAAGCAACCGATCAGAGGGTCAAATTTATCATGAAGAGAGGTTCATTGTCCTCAAAGTTGAGGTACTCTTTTACATAAGAATGCAAGTGGCCAACACTCCGAAGAAAGTGGCCAACACTCTGAAGAAATTAGCCAACACATCAAATTATATATGAACAACAACAATAACATAAACTATAACATTAAATAGTACATTATGTAGCATTATTCATAACACTTAAAATTTACAATCAATTGACATATTGAACATCTCAATAACCTGATATATCTATGTTCGTGACATATGAACTATAGTAGACTATACTTTGAAGCAAGTAGACTATACTCTGAAGCAAGTTGAGTATAACACCTATGTCCTATAATACAATTATCCTAATGAATTATTGCATACATTTTTTGCATTTTGACATATGGGCATAAAGCATTTGGGATTTACAATTAATTAGGAGTGAATAAAGTTTTATTAACACATCAAACTATACCTGAACAAAAAAACATGTAAATGGTAATAACGTAAACTAGACTATTAAATAGTAAATTGTGTAGCATTATACATAAAAATTAAATGTTGCAATCAATTGACATATTGAACATCTCAATAAGATGACATATCTAAATTAAATTTTATTAACACATTAATTAGTAGGTTCATAATGTTTGTTTATAATAAACCACCCCCTAGGCATCATTTACCTTATTACGAAAGGAAAGATCGAGGCTTCCTTTACCTTCTTACAAAATAGAAACCCTCACATTAAAGCATACTTGTTGTTCTTCCTTCGGAATATGCCCTAAGCATTCTTGCTACTGTCTATATTCAGTGTTGCTTCTGATAATTCCCTATATTGTTCGTTATCATTCTAACTGTGTGTATCCCTTTCTCCGCTTTAGAAGAATGGGGCATAAAAAATATTCAGAACCAGAGTGTGTGTCTATTTTATTGTGAGATAAACAATTATCAGAGTTGTTTGAAAAGGAAGCATGGTTGGAGTTCATGAAGAAATTCGAAGGCTATAAGGAAGCAGTAGTGGAATAATTTGTCAAAAATTTCAAGGGAAGGTCTTTGAAGGTAAGAGGCATAAATATTACTGTCAATAGTAAGATCATTAGTGCAATTTTAGGGATTCCTTGTGAAGGGTTATGGATTACATGAAGGTTTACGTACAAATACCTAATTCAATTTTTCATGATGATGCAGATCCAGAACCGCAATTGTCACTTAATAATGAAAAAATGTCAAAGGCATTAGGAGGGATACAATTCTTGAACCCTATGGGGCAGCCTCCTTTTGGATAGTGAATTATTTCACCTATGAAGGTGAATACAATGTCTTAGTAGATGATACAATGCAAATTCTTATTCATTTGAAATAGGGTTTGCACAAACTAGTGCATTGAGTCAATTTAACTCAATATTTGTGTGATAACATCCTCAATATGACCACTAGATATAAAGAGAATAAAGGAGTAGTCAAGCACCACAGTCTCATTTACTTGATTTTTCAACACTCCATCAAAGAGCAGAAGGGTAAAAAGGGTTGGAGAACTTTGTTGCATGAGATGGGTAAAGTTCCCTAGAAATAGAGGCACAGTCTCTCTGAATTTATTGCACCCAAATCAACTTTTTCCCTCGTTAAACTTGAAGTAGAAATGAAAATACCTAGCACTGAACTGGGAAATATATCTAGTATTGCATCTACTATAATAATTTCCAAAAGAAAATGAAAATTGATAAAATTAGGAGAAGTAACTGGAAAAAGAAAACAAAAATTTATTCTTTATGAGGATGAAGACATTGATGAGGTAGCTGAAATTTTGGGAAGCATAAATTCAGTTGAAGGAGAAATCGAAATCACTGAACAAAGGAGTTTTGACACTTTTCCACAACCATCTACTTCCATGAGGGAAACAAAAAAAGGAAAAGCTCTACTTACAGAATAAGAACCTATATCTCTCACTTCACCAGGTCATGGTGTTGAAGAAGATCAATTGCAGCATGTGAGCCTCCTCTCTAAGAAATAATCAACCATCAAGTAACAACAAGAAGAAATACAATTTCTAAAAATAAAGGTACAATCAAAAGAAACCCTCATTTTTTATTAACAATTACAAATTGAAAAAATTTGAATGTAATGCAAGGAAAATCAAGAAATAGTCCTTTCCAACACTAAATTCAAATTTGATAAGGAATTTCAAACTTCCTTGAACATAGAGGATGTCCGAACTATGTGGGGTACAATTTGTAACAATTATGAAAAATTGCATTCTCAAAATGAGACATTAAAAAATTAGTTGGAAGAGGAAAAGATGGAAAGGAAAGAAATATAATAATAGGGAAAATATCAAAAAGGGCATAAGTAGGGGAAAAATTGCTTGCCTGCAGAAGACCTTCGTCAATATATAGTGCTTTCTCAGAAGAACAGTTCTACATGTGGTAATTATAAAGAATAGCTTATTTGAAGGCATTTACAAAAATCTACCCTCAACATCAAAATCTCATGTGTGAATTTCACTTGTGTAATCTCCTTTTGGGCCACATGTCATATTTTGAAATAAATCTCTTTATGGGGGAGTCCCAATTAAGAGCCTTTGCTTCTATAATGCAAAATAAAATAGAATGAGATCTAAGGACAAATGAGTATTTTGCAAAAGTTAAGGAAAAAGGTTTGTTCTTGAGGCATCAATTTCCCAAACCAGTAGAACAACGTGTGACATGCAGGGATCTGGCGTATCACCCCAAAATTTAAGGCCGCCATATTACTCAACTAAAAGATAGCATTGAAAGTGTTCAAAAATTCCTTCCTCAAAAATATTTTGCAAATGCATTGGCAAGGTGCAACAAAAGATGGGAAACATTGAATATTTCATTGAAAAGGAGGGAGGTAAGTTCACCCACAAACCGGAGGTGCTCCATGAAAATAGCTATTACAATTACAAGGATGATTCCAAAAAATATTCAAGCACAAGGTAGAAATGGATAGGAATGTGGTTTAGACCGCCACTTATTCTTTTCCCCATTCATTCATGGCGAACAACGGACTGGAAGAGAAATGAAGTATTCGAGAAATGGGAAACAGATGTGGAAGAACATGAATTGATCCAAAAATAATCAAGTTATTAATACCTGATCTCGGACCCTTGTAGGCTTAAATTATTTACCAATAATTTACTCCTTTTAAGTAATCAATTTAAAATAAATGCAAGACATTAAATACAACTGCACAAAGATTGATTACAGAGTTCAGCAATTGCCTACGTCTCTGGGTTCTTCGTCGAACCGTTCCACTAGTCAAAACTTGTAAGTTACAATAGTACTTTCACAAGAAAATTAATGGAAACTATTAAGAACGTGCTTGGAAGAATATCTAGACCTTCGGACGACAAGGGTGAAAGATAGCACCTGACTTCCACCTTCCTGGCATATTCGGCAAGCTCTATGGTACCAACTCCACTGTTCGGAATCCTCTGGTTCTCAATCAGCTTTCTAGATGCTTCGTAACGCCCTATGGCACTCTGGTTGATATTCCAAGATTCACAATAATTTGGTGTGGTGCTATGGGCTGACTAGGTAGTATTAATAACTCCTAGCCACAAATATTCCATCTAATATTGCCTAAAATAATAGGCCAATAGACAATATTTGTCTATAGTAATTTTAGGAATTTAATATAGTTTACAACACTATATTAAAATTTCCTTATTACTAATTCTGACACATCCCACAAATAAGCTTGAAAAATAATAAGCTTCTTGGGCTAATGTGTGCCCACCTTTCCGCGCACTAGCAATGAGCTTCTCCGTTGCGCCTGTGTGTGTCCCCACAATAAACTTAACAAATAATAAGCTTGGGGTGTGGGTGTGTGTGTGTGTGTGTGTGTGTGTGTGTGTGTGTGTGTGTGTGTGTGTGTGTGTGTGTGTGTGTGTGTGTGTGTGTGTGTGTGTGTGTGTGTGTGTGTGTGTGTCTTTACAATGCAAATAGGTTCCCTATTTATACAAGTTTAGGGCCCTTAAAAAATGCAATTACAAATCATCCTTAGGCTATTTTTAAACCTTAGCCCATAGCATTTTGATAAGGGATAAAATATTCCCAATAATGATCGGATTAGCATGTTTAATGGGATTAAATCCCAAATGGAGCGACATTTGGAAAAGGTCCCACATTTTGGCGGTGGGGGATAATGTCTTAGGATTTATTAAGTCTTTCTCCATGCAAGGATAGTGGTAAAAGGACCACGTGAGCTTAACCGCCCCGTATCACCGCTTCACCTCCTTCTCCACGTGGAAGCTTTCATGTATGGCATTTTCTTCCCACAACACCACTTCACCTCCCTCTCCTCACGTGGAATCTTCCACGCATGATATTGCATGCCTTCACCACGTAGACATAACCTAGCATGTTGGCAGTTATGTGTGGTTGGTTGGTTTATGTGGGTAAGTGAAGGTTTAATACTAATGTATAAACATTAATATATAGCGGTTTGACATATATGCGTGACATTTGGAAAGTGGACTTACCAAGATAATATAATTTCAACCCATACAATGTTTATAGAAATAATTACCTTGGTCAATAGCATATAGTCCACTTGTCATCTCGCGATAGGCAAATCGATCGTATTCGATTCGTGGTGGCAAGTCACGTGGTGGCTTGTGGACCCACCACGTCGGCGATAATACCGTAGTCCACATGGCGGCCGGAAAGAAATCTTTTATGACCATCAAGGACCAGAGATCAACAACCAACAAATGACTCCCTTCTCCTTTTCGCCACGTGCCACAGTGCCATTGGTCCAATATTGATAAGTTGACCAGCGTTGACTTTCCCGTTGTCTGAACTTTGACCAGACATATCTAGAGCTTCCGATGTCCATTTTTCGCGTTCTCATGGTCATTGAAAATCTCTCGAGATGATCTTCTCCACTAACATCATTTAGAGATGTTTAGGGAACTTTCAAAAATGATCCCTTGATCATGAATGGGTTTGTGTCTCATTGGCTAAAACCTGGTCACTTCACACAAGTGTGTTTGACTTGAACAAGTATTTGGAGGACATGATTTTTTATCCATATTTTAATGTTCCTAATGAGGAAGTGGTTGAGCATGAGGATAATGCATAGAATTAGCTAACTATTTTAACACCAGTTGGTGTTCACCAATATTGAATGACCTTGACCATTTTATGTTCTATTGTTTTAATTTTGTTTGAAACTATATGTCTTGAATAGCCTACCATGCTACATTTGAATAGAGAAAATCACTTTTATAGTGAAGCATACAATGATAAAACATATGTACAAGAACTTTTATTAAGTTGATTCTAGTTAAAGGTGGTTTATATGCTCTTCTAAGTTTTCAACAAAGCTTAACATTTTCTCTAAAAATATCTTGTTTTTTTGCTAGATATGATTATTACAAATTGTTCATCATTCTCATAAATAGCATTGTTTGAATCTTCACTTACATCAAAATTTTTTTTGTTGATAGAATTATTGTTGTAATAATACTGTAGTCCAGATTATGGATCTTTTTCCATAGCTTTAAATACAGTTTTAATTCTAACATGTGGATGTACTACCTATTTTAAGAATAATTTGATTTTGATAATACTAAAATGTTTTAGATATCAGTTGGTGCCAACCTAGCTCAGAATAACTCTTTTGTATCACTTGTTTGTAAATTGTGAGAATAACTCAACAAGGAAGATATGACAAGTCTCAAGTTAGACAGGAGATCATATATATAGATATTTTTTTTGGTCATGATAAATCTCAATGAGTTTAGTCATCTTCCTTCAGAGTATACTCTACTTGCTTCGGCGTATATTCTCCTTTAGTTGGTGTATAGTCTACTTGCTTCGAAGTATAGTCTACTTACTTGAGAGTATAGTCTACTTTGTACGGATTACATTCTACTTGCTTTAGAGTATAGTCTATTATAGTTAATATGTCATGAACAGAGATGATATCCTTTATTATGCACCTTAGATGTTATGTACTAAATTCTAAAGCTTACTTTAAATTTCAAGTCTTAATTTGCAATTTTGAAATCAAATCCTCCGTAATAGCTATCATAGGCTTGGACTATAGATTATCATCAATTGAAAACTGTATTGAATTCCCATCTTCCTAACAACTGTTTTGAGTCAAGATATTTTATGTAGCCACACCTAGGATTACCACAACCTCAACAAGATATGGTAGTTATCCAATTAAACTAAACCTAAAACTTCCCCTTATACCTTGGTGTGTATGCTTAGAAATCATACATGAACCTACAAAATTTTCCTATAGACTAAAGAGAAAGCATTAAATGCTACAAGAATGCTTTATATGATCCATTTAATTTATCATAACCACTCAAATCATTGGAACCTTAGGAAATGATTATCTCACTCTCCTTTCCAAGAGTTGTCAATTTGGATTTATTGATAACGTAGTCAATGGAATGATGTTGGAGAGACTCTAAATCACTTGATCTATACAATACTCTGAAAATCATCATATTCTCACTACATTATTACATGGCTTAAAATCATCTAATATCTATGAACTTCCACAAGTACTTATATTTTCCTTCCACAATATTCTTGATTCCTCTACACTAGCTTCTACTTGAAATTCATCTTTTTGTCCCAATTGAATTCTAAGATCTTTCCAACTTTGCAATCATTGTTCAAACCTTTACATGAGTGTGTATAGTTCAAGAATGCAAAAATAATGAGAATTTACTCAAATCTTCCCTTATTCCACCAACTAGCTACTACAAGCTTTCTTCATCTTTGACATGTTTGGCATTTCTTGTCATTGTCTCTCTTTTCAAGGTTATATAGTTCCTTGTCCTTATAGACATTTCAAACTTGGTCATTTCTAAACAAAGAATGCAATCAATAACTACTAAGAACCTTACTTCACTCTCCCTTATACAAGATTGTCCCTTGTGCTTCTCAAATCAAGTTATTTTCTCCACTAGTGCACACCAACTTCTATCATTGCTCACATGGTTCTAACACTTCTAGTAGTTGTATTTCCATACCCCCAATATGATTATAAAATATCAAAGCTTAATTATTTATGAAAGTACTTAACCTTATATTTTTACAAATTGGATCTTAACCCTTCTTTAATACCATCTCAGTTAGTTGTCATAGTTATCTTCATTTTGGTGAAGTGTCCATGCATTAACAAAACTCCTTCACAGTCTCTCTGCAAGGAGGATATTTCTTACAATCCTATAAGGCTAAAATAATTGTCAAAATTGCTCAAATAATGTCAAATGTCCCTCAAAATGACATTAGAAAGCATTTTTCACATCTTCACTCTTCAAATAAACTTCCTCCTACTGCCAATCACCTCTTCAAAAGACTTAACCATGAAAGAAACAATCATTTTTTCAACTTACCCACTTGGTCAAACTCTTGGCTTGACTAGCTCTTACTTCAAGCATGCAATCTACCATTGTCTTCCTTCATCAACCAATTCCTTTCACCCTGTCTACATACTCAACTCATTGTTAGAATCAATAAGGAAAATCATTTACAATTTCAAACTTCACCTTTCATTTACAAGACATGCCCTATGAGTTCTCAAGACAATGTTTCTTGTTCCAACCTTTCTTGCACAATTCCCAAGGCACACAAATGGTTTTAAAAACTTCAGTAGTTGGATCTTACCTATATAGACATGTGTCCTGAAATTCAAACTCCAACTCTTTAGCCAACTCCCTATACTTGCCTTTTTGCAATTTCAAGCATAAACCCTCAACTAGGTCTTCTAAACGAAATTGTCCTGATTATCTCCATTTCTATAAGGATTCAAGGAATGTTGAAGGGGTTTATAGACACCCACTAATGGATTTTGGATGTTTTCTGAGTTTCAAGCTCAACAACTAAAGGAAACTATACCTTCCTTTGTAAAATACCCCCTTTTCACTAGGTTTTAATTGTGTTTTCTTTCCCCTTATTAGAATGTGAAAGAGAACTCATAATTTGACCCTTAAAAAGATAATTTTATTTTTTAATCTCTTAAATCCCTTCATGAACATCATTAATCCCATGTTTTGAGGTTTTTCTCACAATTTTGTGCCTTCAAAGGTGGAGCCCTACTAAATTTACCTAAAAGTGATGAAAGTGATAAATAAGCAAGAGCTTAATGGCTTTATCTTCTTATATGTACAAATCATGGTTTCTGGAACTTTTATAAAGTCAAACCAAATCACCTGAGGATTCTTAACATCATAATCATATTTTTTATAGGTTAATTTGAGCCTTTTTGAGTTTCTCATAACCATATTAACTGCTTTCAAATGAACTTAGCGCATCTCAGGCCTTAGTGAACTAGGTAATTGTTTGTAAGTACATATACTCACTGTTAGAGTAGGTATTTACCTTAGCTCATGTTCACCTAGGTACTTTATTTACCTTTATTGTATTTATCCTTACCCACTTATGTGTGTGGATATTTCTTTTATCTTATTTAGATATTAGGAGATATTATCTAGTTGTTAGGTATAGTTATCTCTTTGATCTATGGTATTGACTAGATCCTTGATGTCTAGTTCTCTCCTAAATCTATGGACTTGACTAGTTCTTTGATGACTAGTTATTTCCTTGATTTATGGCTTGATCTACGACCTTGACTGGTTCTTAGATTGTTATTCCTTGCCTATTTAAGCAAGGCCCATTCTCAATGTATTCCATTGAGTTCCATAATAATATATGATATTGTTGCTCATTTGTTTGCAAAGGTTTTGTGTAAAGTTATTATGGCGAATCGCTTTCATCTTATTAATCGTGGTGTTTGATTAGCATCTGTGTTCTTGTCTTGGTATGATCTGGTTATCGTTCCTTTCATAGTATCAGAGCTGGAGATTGTTGTTAGCATCCGTCTGTAAGTTTTATTTTGCAAATAAATTATTTGTATATTCTCGTGACATTGGTTTTCGAGAAAATACTTCATTGGGATCACACATTTTTCTTGATAGAACTCCTTATTTTGTTCGCTTGACTCTTTCTAAGGATCATGAGCAACACATGAGTTCTACAACCTTCACTCAGGCTTAAGAAACCTGAGATTTCTGCTGTCACATATGATCCAACCTGACACACATTCTGATGTTCTTTTGCATGCACCCATTGTGCATTTTCCACCAAGTTCATATGCAAGCATCTTCTTCATCCATTCATGTTGAGTTGGGGTGGATATCTGATCACTCGTGGTGGGGACATAGGAATTCATTGAGAGGATTCTACAAGCGTGGCTCCTCCACCATTCGGCCTCTTGCTCCACTTTCTATACCTTCTGCATTGTGATACTTCTTGTTTTGAGCATCTTTTCTTGGCTTTAGCAGGTGTAGTGTATCTCTCTTATTTGTTGAGAGATTTTGTATCTGTATTTTTGACACTTATTTTGGCATGTTGATAGTCTCCTTCTCTCGTAAGGGAGAGCCATTCTGGTGGAGCCCAATGTTATTTTGTCAGTGTTTAAGTAGTTGTTATGACAACTCATACAGATTTGTAGCATCACTACCACCCATTCAGCAGTATCATGGGAGGGTGTGGTGTTGATCTTACTTCTTCGGGTTTCATGTTCTTGCCTTGTTACCTTGGATTTTCTTGGATCATGACACTCTGGAGTTTGTGTCCTTGCCTTGTTGCTTTGGTTATTGTTCTTGGATTGTGGCACACCTATTTGCAGCAATTGATCAAATTATGTTTGGTGATCATTTTTTTTTGCACTTTCGACATCACTCTGTTGACTGTCTCCTTGTATGGAGCTATTCTAGTGGAGCCCAGTGTCAGTTGTTTTTGAGTTTTGTGATCGAGCAGTGGATTTAGACCACATTACACACCAAACTTATTTAGCATTTTAGCAACGAGTTTTTTGAGCCAAGCTTCTTGGGATACACATGTGCCTTGGAGAGGGTTTTTACTCTCTGTACTTTGTTGTTATTGGTTTTGGGTACCTTACAATGTCCCTTTTTCCCAGTTATTGTACATGAGTACCTCATTAGGCCTAGTTATCGGGACTCATACTGTGGACATACCACTTCTATTTTGGCCCCTAGCTTCACTTGAGGGGGGGCGTTAGAGTAGGTATTTACCTTAGCTCATGTTCACCTAGGTACTTTATTTACCTTTATTGTATTTATCCTCACCCACTTATGTGTGTGGATATTTATTTTATCTTATTTAGATATTAGGAGATATTATCTAGTTGTTAGGTATAGTTCTCTCCTTGATCTATGGTATTGACTAGATCCTTGATGTCTAGTTCTCTCCTAAATCTATGGACTTGACTAGTTCCTTGATGACTAGTTATTTCCTTGATTTATGGCTTGATCTACGACCTTGACTAGTTCTTAGATTGTTATTCCTTGCCTATTTAAGCAAGGCCCATTCTCAATGTATTCCATTGAGTTCCATAATAATAAATGATATTGTTGCTCATTTGTTTGCAAAGGTTTTGTGTAAAGTTATTCTGGCGAATCTCTTTCATCTTAATTAATCGTGGTGTTTGATTAGCATCTATGTTCTTGGCTTGGTACGATCTGGTTATCGTTCCTTTCACTCACTCAAAACAAATGCACAATCTGTATGGGTAGTCAGAGTACTTAAAAATAAACCACACTATTATACCTGGGAAGATCAACCTCCTCAAAAAAACTTTTCACTTATTTCATGTAAACAGTGGGTACATATAGTCTCCTTACAGGGTTTCTTCTTTGTTTTTACAATAAATAATAAGCATCTACCTAAAATCCATCTTACACACCTTCATCTTATTAGGTATAAAATCTCTACCAATGGTCCTTATCAGTATTATCCACACTCATGCATGCAAGGAAATTCTCAGGACCTCATAACCACACATTCAAAGACATGTACCTACAACCACAAGCTTTACCAACATCTTCTCATGCAAACTGTATAAACACACAGAACATGACATTTCATTAATCAAGAACAAATAAAATGCGTGTCTTCCTTCTCATGGCACAAAATTCTGAAATGCATCCTTATCAACATTCAAATGATGGATACAATAAACAACTTCATTTATAGAGTTCCTTTATCACTGCACAAATTCTTTTCACAGTTGTAATGTTTTTTATCAACAAGATTGTCAAACTCATAAAGTGGACAGGGTTTATTGCTTATAAGATTGAAATCACTCCCCAAATATCCTCTATGTATAGATGACTAAATGATGAATTCTCCAACAAAAATTCCATCTTGGGAGGAAACCCCTAGATCATTCAATCATATACATTACATATGAAAACAAACCCATTCTCATAACAGAGGATGTACCTTTATACCTGCAGTCACATCAATTATACATCTATGTATTGAAAGAGAAGAGTTTAGAGATTTAATGTAAAACTTAGATCTATTCCACAAGATAAGATTAAAAAACTCACACACTTAGAGTACAACACACATATATTGCTTCTTCCTTATACAAACTACCGAGTTTTCTTCATTACATTCTTCTCCTCCTATTCTCTTTGAGGAATGAAGGTTCCAAATTGATTCCCCCATCCATATAATTGAGCTTACACCTTTCATGCACATACTAACTAACTCCCATTGTAACTACCACTAGACTTAGTATGAATATTATTTCTTAGCAACTCTTGAGTGGTTCATAATTAACATTCCTTACATTTTTTTAAGCATCTTAATGATGTACTATCACACCCAAGGATACACATGTGGCTAACATACACCTATGGAATTAGGAAAACACTTTACAACACTTAGAATCACTTAAATCATTCTCTTAGGACTATTTACACCATTATAAGGATTAACACAAAATTATTGCAAGAAAACCCTCACTATCCTTCCTCAAGTACATTCACCCTTTCAAATCCCGCAGTGCAGATTTTCACCATAAACAAACATATAATTCCATACATAGGAGTTTTTTTATCACTAGTTCCCTATAATCTTATTTCTTCAAAGTTTATTCTACTTATTTCGGAGTGAAGTTTGTTTGCTTCGAAGTGTAATCTTCCATGGTGTCGATGTTTATGGAGTTTACATAATTTTGTGTGTTTATCATAACTTGAATGCATTCAACAGGTTTGTTGTATCATACCACATTTCTTGTTGAAAGAGCTTCAATACCATGCCATCATTATTAGTACAACTTTGTAGGGCTTATTCCATGCATAGGTATTTTTTTTATCACTTGTTCCTTGTAATCTTCTTGCTTCAGAGTTTAGTATATTTACTTCAAAGTGTAGCCTTCTATGGTGTTTAATGTTTATGAAGTTTTCATAATTTTGTGTGTGTAATCATAGCTTGAATGCATTGAAAAAATCTGCTATAATAGTGAATACAATCTTTATGACTTGGTAGTGTGCCAACATACTTCCTTTTTTAAACATTTACTAGTATTTTTTTCTGCTTAGTGTTTTGTTGGCAAGTCTATTTTTTTAATTTTGCTACATAATGCACATAAAAAGTGGGTATATAAACTGAAACAGGAACCATGAGCATAGTTATATTTTTTATTGAGAAACCTACAAAATTATTGGAGTTTTCTTCTATAATTTACACACAAAATTGAGCTTTGTATTATACATCATTACTATCTCAAATTTTTTGGGTTACAAATGAAACAATTAAGAAGAGAATAAACCAAAATTAGAGCAACCAAAGATAGTGCAAAGGTTATTTTCTTCTCCCATATCGGAAAGGTTCTATTTCCAAATTTGGATATGATCGTACGAGCAAATTGTTCTTAAGGACGACAAATGAAAAAACATGTGTAGAAAGAAAAATAATTCAGCTACACTAAAACAAAGCTAAGCCAAATATGAGAGACAAACTCCATACACAAATCTATTCACATAAACAAATTTGTGATAATGAGCTCTCAATAGTCACATCAATGCACCAACAATTTCAACAGAGTAACTTAGAGAGACAATAAGAAAATAGAGTGTCCTTTAAAAACAAATGTTGAAGAGATTTTCCATATTAAATTACAATATCAAACAGAACTCCTCAAATAGCAATTACATGTTCCACTAAGTAAAAAAATGCTTCTAATTTTAGATAAACAAAGCACAAGGATACTAACATGTATGTGTAATTTTTCTACACATATATGTAACCATTATATTAAATGAACTACAGAACTAATACTAATCTTAGTTTCAATCATATGTCCAAAATCCAACAATTGTTTGTTATAACTTATACTTCTCAGTTACAATATTACAAAAATGTACCACTTGTTTATGCTTGTCCACTTTCCATGCAACCCCTAATAGGGTTATTTCAGAAATTATATCCAGGGTAATTTTGGGCATGTTTATTTGGGTGATGATGAACCTTGCAGTATTACTGGTAAAGTAGAATTTCATCTAAAATTGCATAATGGAAATACAGGGGTATTGAAATATGTGAGGCATGTGTCAAGCCTCAAGAGGAATATTATTTCTACAAGGCAACTAGGTGAAGCTGGTTGCATGGTTACATTCACAACAGACTCTTGGAAAGTCATCAAGGGTGCCTTTGTTGTGGAAAGAGACAAGAAGGTAGGAACGTTATATTTATCTACATGTGTTATTGATTCATTTTTTGTGTTATCTACTTCATATTCAGATGCATGCATGTGGCATAATCAGTTGGGTCATATGAGTCAAAAAGGATTGCAGATCTTAAAGGATAAGGGTAAGTTACCAAATTTGAAAGATTTAGATCTTGATTTCTGTGAGCATTGTATCTTTGAAAAGCAAAAGAGAGTGAGCTTTCTCAAAATTGTGGCAACTAAAAAGGAGCAGAAATTGGAACTTGTACACTCAGATGTGTGGGGACCAACCCAGGTAGCTTCTCATGGAGGATCCCAATATTATGTTGCTTTCATTGATAATGCTATAAGAAAGGTATGGGTTTATTGTATTAAACAAAAATCTAATGTTTTTGATACTTTTAAAAGACTAAAATCCCTTGTTGATAATGAATCAAATTCAAAGTTAAAGCGCCTTAGATTTGACAATGTTGGTGAATAATATAGCAAGGATTTCAATTATTATTGTACAGTGAATAAAATACATAGAGAAAGGACAGTTCCAAGAACACCACAAGAGAGTGGTGTTGCAGAAAGAATGAATAGGACAATCATGGAACATGCTAGAAGTATGCGGATACATGTTGGATTGCCCTTGCAATTTTGGGTAGAAGTAGTTAATACAATGATTTATTTAATTAACCGTGGGCTTTCAATTTCACTAGATGGATGAATACCAGAGGAAGCTTGAACCGGAAAAGAGGTAGATCTTCCTTTTCTTAAATTTTTTGGTTTACAATCTTTTGTGCATATTGATAAGGAAAATAGGAAAAAATTAGATGCAAAATATAAGAGATGCACTTTTATTGGTTATGGATCCGATGATTTCTAATTCTATTTTTGGTATTTAAAGAATTCTTAAATTATTAGGAGTCGTGCCATTGAATGGAATGAAAAGAGAATGTACAGGGATCAAATTTTGGTACCCAAGGATGAACCGGATGATAATTTTTTGAATGAAAGTGAACTCACAAATTTAAAAATAATACTGACAAGGTTACTCAGTAACCTGTGTCGATTGACCCATGACTGGCATCGGTCAGATGAACCGGTATCAGTGATAGAAGAGCCAAACCAGCATCGGTTAACAGAACCAATGTCAATTACAGGTGAATGGCGTTGGTCACTGTCAGAATTGGAAAAAAAATGTCTAAGAGGTCTAGAATGAGCCTCTGGTACCCCAAACTTCTGTGAGAAGGTCACAAAGGGTAAGTAAACCTCAAGAAATATTTACACCTTCTCTATCTTATTTATTATTTACTGATAATGGTGAACCAGAAAGTTTTGAAGAAGCAATTCAAGATAAGACTCACGTGTAGTGGGAGCATGGAATGGATGAGGAGATGGACTCCTTGGAACAAAACCAGACTTGGGATTTGGCTAAGTTTCCAGTAGGTAAGAGGAAATTGTAGAAAAAGTGGGTTTACAAGACCAAGGAAGAAGAGTGTGGAAAAAAATAATACAAGGCAAGGCTTGTAGTAAATGGAAATGTACAAAAAGCAAGTATCGACTTTGGTGAAATATTTTCTCCTGTTCTTAAAATGACTTCCATACGTACTGTATTGAGTTTAGTTGTAGTACATGATTTTCATTTAGAGTAACTAGATGTGAAGACAACTTTCCTTCATGGTGATTTGGATGAAGAGATTTATATGCAATAGTCGCTTGGGTATGAAGTCAAGGGTAAGGAAAAATTAGTGTGTAGGTTGAAAAAAAGTCTATATAGGCTCTAACAAGCTCCAAGGAAATGGTACATAAGGTTTGATAGTTTCATGCATGAGCATGGTTATTTGAGATGTGAATTTGACCATTGTTTTTATTTCAATAAGCTTGAAAATGGAAGCTATATTATTTTGTTATTGTATATGGATGATATGCTTCTTATAGAATCTAGTATGCAGGTGTTTCACTTGATTCTAGAGCGTTTCTTTGAATGTTAACGAAACAGATAAGGGTAAAGGGCTAGGAGGAATACCTGTTAAAATGTTGGTTGTAGGTTTTTACGCGCGTATGAATTCTTGATCCATAGCTGATCGTGAGAGCTTCCTTTTTGCTTGGAGGAACTACCTGAAATGGAAAACAAGACCACCAAATAAAAGTTAAATAGTATATGCAGTGGACTGCCTATCATATGCTAGATCCGGGAAGTGTGATACTCCCTAGATGGCTGTCAATCCACTATTTAAAACAACTTAATGCTAGCAATAAAGGAAATCCTACTGCAGTTAAAATGATTTAGGTATCTCATTCATCTACAATAAGCAAATTCGTTCGCAAAAGGCTAAGCTATGACTGAATCTAAAGGTCAAGGTCTCTGTCAGAGTACTAGTATTGGTCACGGTCTGGATATGGGCTATTTTGGGTATTGGGTGGAGGATTTTGGGCTCTGTTCTTGGTCTACGGGTTAAAAACACAAATACCGACGTCGGTCTGGTATGACCGGTGTCGGTTTATGTTAACCGGCGATGGTTGTGGGTAACTGGCGTCGGTATGGTCGAGGTACAGGAAACTAGATAAAAAATTGATGTGAAGGTAGATCCAAATATAAATGGAAATGGAAAGGGATATGACAAGGTCTGTATAGGTCTTAGGGACACTCAGGGGTGATTAAAATCTGGGTATGGGCAGTTGAATGGTGTGGGTGAAGGAATGGTCAATTTTGCATGGAGGTAAATGGTAGGGGATGGGAATGGGAGTAAAAACTAATAACAACAGTAAAAGAGTCTACTAAAATGATAATGGACAAGCATTGGTTAACAAAGAACTTACTGTTGTATGAGCTTGATGTCTAATTGGCAATGGCGGGTGATCAAATGGAAGGAGCTTGATGTGGTGATGGTGCTTCCTCAGATGCTTCCGTGAATTCAAATGGCTCTGTGATTGCTTCTGGTGTTGGTTGTGGAGGCTCTGATGTGTGTACGAATGTTCGTTTTGCTTGCATGCATCTCTAGTTTCATCTTTTTCTCTCAAAAGATGTGCCAACTCGAAATAAGGTTGTTTTGGGGATTAAATGGTAACCAATGACGGTTCCGGGTTGACCGGCAATCGGTTAGGGTGGGATTTCCTAGGTTTAGGGAAGATCCTCTTGATTTTCTGGGATTTTTGTTCATTTTCTTTTGCGGCTTAGAATGGAATCTTCCTTTCTAACGTGCGGGAATGTGGTTAGAGGGAATGCAGGCTTTGATTTTTAGGGTTTAAGTAGGTCTTAGTTAGTTAGGGCAACATACTAAGAATAGATCTTAGGGTGAGGTGGCTAGATGAGGTGTATATGTGAGGTGGTGGTGTGGGCATTATCCAAATAGGATATTTAAATAATAGATATTGTGAGAACATGAATTAATTTAATTAAATTAATTAAATTAATATTAGAGGGGTGGAAGGGGCCATGGTTAGGTGAGTGTGTTCGAGTTGCTTATTTGTCGAGGGACCTAGGGGAGTGTGACCAAATTTTGGTGTCTACATTTTGCCCCTTTTTTTGCATAGCTTGTATTGGTAAGCGACGCTAACAAAAATAAGATGTGGTTGCCCCATGTGTGGGTGAAGGTGATCCCCCTCAAACCAAGAATTGATGCAATAGAAGGCATAATCGGTGAGTGGTTTGATAAAAGGTGAATGTGATGAAGAAGAAGGTGGGTAACGGGGGTAAAAAGGGAAGGTCTACTTGGGTCATCCAGGTAATGGGTCAGGGTCAAAGGTAGTAACAGTCAAATGTATGCACACGTATAAACTGCAACACGGTACCAAGTTGAAGAGCAGGAAAACTCTACACTGTCAAAGGTAGCTAGGTTTATCCAAACAAGGTTGAGGTGATTCCGGTATCCAAGGTATAAGATATGGTCAGGAAACATGACACAGGTCAGGTGTAGGAACATTTAGGTATGTTCTGGTACACCAAATGTTGGGTCAGGATAAACGGTCACAGAAAGAGGCAAGGTAAGGTTAGTATGTCCATTAACACGGGTAATAGTGCTGTAAGGTATAGCAAGCACATGAGTTTATAGGCCACTAGTGATGTTCCAGGTCCAAGAAACTAGGTCACGACATGGGAAGGGCCGAGGTATGGGTAAAATAACGAGTCTTCGAATGAGGATGAGGTGAGGGGGTAAATGATAAGGTCAAGAAGATAAAGTGAAGTGTCCAAGTGAGGTGTGAGTGAGTTTAAAAACGATTCAGGTCAAAAATAATGGGGGTAGGGGGTAGGAAAAAATACTAAGCAGGTAAACTAATGACAGTTTGAAGGCACCGATGCAATTCGTGATGGACCGACCACGGTAAGCTAGGGCACAGGACCGATGTCGGTTAAGGTAAAACCGTCGCCGGTCAAGTTGGGTAGGTTATAAAAAAAATGCCGTATTTTTCAAATCATTTGTCTTTTACCGAATTGGGGGAAAACAACAAGTAAGAGAGAGAAAAGTGGAAAGTGACAAAGTGAGATGGAGTACTTAGTTGGCAGGCCACGTGGCTAGTGACAGTTGGTTGATAGGTGAATCCACGAGATGGGTTGGATCGATTTGATTGGTTGGAGAGCGAGAGGTCATTCAGTGATGACAGAGGTACGAGAGGGATCAGGGGGACCACCTAGTGCAGTGGCCGGAGGTGCCACCATGTAGATGACAACATGATGAGGTAAGATTCAATGTCCCTTCTTGTTTGTTAAGTAGATTGATAGATATTCGGGTAGGAGGGAGATGATTTTTGGGGGGAATGAAATTTGAATTTGGGGAAGATAGTGGGTAAAAGAGGAATGGGGGAAGGTAGAATTAGGAAAATGAGGGGTGGGAAGGGGTTTTATGTAGGGATTGGGGTGGGGATTGAGGAGAAATGTGAAATTTGGGTAGAAATAGGGCATGGTGTCGTGGATTGTTGCCACGACAAGTGACCGACATCGGTCGAAGGTTGGCCGACATCGGTGGGGTATAACCGGAATTGGTCACAGATGAGGTGACCAATGTCAAGTATGGGTAGACCGTGGTCAGTCAGTGAGGACCAGTGCTGGTCAGAAGGTAGAAAAACACTTGCCCTAAAAAGGGAAATAGGAAAGGGTTGAGTTGTTAGGGAAAAATGTATAGATGTGTGGGAAAAATAGGTAAGGTCAGGGAGTGGGTCAAAATGGAAGTAGGTGAGGGGTCGAGGTGTTTGTAAAATAGGTCAAGGTGATATTGGGTTGGGTAGGTTTAGGGTAGGTAGGTCAGTTAGTTAGGGTTGGGTTGGGTAGGTAGGTAGGTTAGGGTTGGGTTGGGGTGGGGGGTAGGTCATGGGATAAATGGGTAAGTAGCGAAGTAAAATAGGTAGGGTAATGGAGTATGGGTACGAGTGAATGTAGATATGGTCGTGCTTTAATAATGTGATTATTTTGTTGGATGCAGCTGAGAGATCAGTTGAGGATGTGAGATAGGGTGCCACCCCTGCTCGTGACAGTTTGTGGGGTGGCAAAAAGTTGAGGAGTGGAGGCATGTCACAGATGTTGGCCTAAGTGGGGTCAAGCGTTACCGGCATGTAGTCTGACAGCCAAGTCTAATGGTCACGCTCATCGATAGATGGGATTCTGCGACCAACACGTTCCACCTACCGACAGGGGATATGACCGTCACCCTGGAGGACGTGTATAGGATCCTATGATTACCTATATTAGGGATGCAGGTATATTCAATCTCCTTAGAGGCATCTGAGGAGTTGATGCTGATGGTATTTGGTGAGGGACTTGGCAGAGCTGACATTCCATAGTGCCAACCTGAGCTATGGAGAGATGTACCTAGCCCATCCAGAGGAGACGAGGCTAGTATTATTATTGATGGAGGCAGTCTGCTATTTTGCACTGTCAGATGCAGAGGGTGGGAGATTACCATGATCACTGATGGGGGTAATACATGACATGATTATGGACATGACCTACTTCGTATGGGCACTAACATTCCTAGTGCAGCTATATAGAGAGCTATGGGCATATGGGCGGCTTCGCAGGTTCAGTTTGTGTTGCATGTTTATTCTTCAATGTTGGGCCTACGAGCACATTATTTGTGTTCATCCAATTGGTATGCCCTGGGTAGATGCATTTGAGCCTGGTTTGGTTTGGGTGGGGTATAGGTGATGGGTGCATGTGATAGGAGAGCGCCAAGCAGGCAGGGTTAGACATGATGTGGCCCATTACAGGAAGTTACTAGAGGGATTGTCTGGCGTGGACATTATTCGGAGACTGTATGTGGGCTATCCCTCATACAGACAGATGGCCAATGAGCTAGATGGCCTGCAGATACTCAGGTGGATTGAGGGGCATCATGCTGAGAGCATGAGATGATCCCAGTAGACAGAGTTAGATGGCAGTTTGGGCTACTGTAGGATATACCACCACCCTTTCCATAGTACCGGAGAGATGATGTGGAGAGACCACTTCCCCTACCATAGCTGATAGTACCTACCGGGCAGGAGGAGCAGGTTATAGACCAACATATTGATGATGCCATGGGTGACAGATAGGTATAGACAGTGGTGGGCGGCTCATTTACGAGTAGTACCTCCCAGGCCAGGGCAGCCAAATTTAGCCACCATCAGGTGTGCAGAGAGAATTCCCCTATAGGGGTAGGTGACGACCCTGATTACACAGTTGGGGATGGTACAGGGGAAGTTAGTAGGTTCAGAGGTGGAGGTGGCTGTATTGCATGTGTAGGTGGCCAGTCTACAGGCCCAGATGGCCTAGGGTGGAGATGGGAGAGGGTGATGATGAGCAAGGTGGCCGCCCTACAGGCGTAGGTTACAGGTTTGCAGGGCTAGCTGGCCACTACACATGTGCAGATATAGGCACTACAATCTCAGGTACAGGCACAGGGGTGTGAGGCTAATGACATGTCCACAGGCACCAAGGGTAGGGTCCCAGTTCACAAGGGAAGGGGTCCCACAGGACAGGTACAGGGTTAGAGGCTGATGGGGCCACCACAGACAGTACCCATATCTAGGTTACAGGATGCCTTAGGTGAGGCCAGATATTACCAGGATCAACTGATGGTGGCGAGGATAGATTTTCTATGCTACGGAGAGTACAGGGCACAACAGGCCTTGAGTGAGAGGACCAGATCCACGTACCCACAACGTGGAGAGCACATGGGGCCCAGCGAGACCTGAGATAGGATCAGGGTGAGGCCACCAGCACATGGAGGCCAGCCCTAGGTGATGTACCAGGAGGGACCCAACCACGACCCATGATGGGTAGTGAGATGTTAGCAAAGCCGCTGTACAGGAGTTGAGGGGGAGGAGGAGATAGGAGAGACCAATATGGAGGATATCTAACATGATGATGCCTGATGTATGTCCCTCCAATATTGTGATGTAGTTATTAGTCATTTTTGATATATACCGGCCTGCGTGCTGCCGAGAGTGAGGATGTATACGAGATTTTTGTATATTTTTGATCATATACCAGCCTACGTGCCGAAGATGGTGAGGCTATATATGAGAGTTTTGAGAGATTTTGTTATATACACCGGCCTACATGTCGAAGATATTTGAGAGTTTATGTATATGGATACACATGTTTTGATGTTTTTATTTATAGAGATGATGGTGATTTTGGCCTAATGTATTTGTGTTGATAGAATTTTATTATTATGCATAGATGGATTCATGATAGGTGTTGTTAGGCATGATAGGCATGGATTGAGTCAAGTCATAAGCATGGATAGAGTCAGGTCACAGGCATGGATCAAGTCACAGGCATGGTTTATTTAGTTGTTTTTAGGCATGGATGGAGTCAGGTTAGCATGGATGGAGTTTAGGCATGAATTGAGTCAAGTCATAGGCATGGATTGAGTCAGGTTTTAGGCATGAATTGAGTTAGGTTGCTAGTTTAGTATGGATTGAGTCAGGCTGGTTTATAGATAGTGGAGTTGAAATGGGTTGAATTTATAATTCATTAATTTATGCAATTAATGATGATATGGGTCATGTTCAAGATTTTTTATAGTAACATGCATGATAATGGTAAAGTAATGGTAGACATAATGAATGTATGTTTGATGATGAGAAAGTTGTGAAAGTAATTCGTTGTTGGTTTGGTTTAATTCCCAATTATGGATATAAAAATAAATCTAAGTAGGGTAGATTGTGATTTAGGACAATGAAAGGTGAATTGGTTAGGGTAGATAGTGGTCGAGCTAACCTTCAAAGGGCCCTCATGCCCTTGGAGGTGCTGCCTACATAGTCCTGGAAAAAAAGGAACGTCAGGCCAATGTAGTTCTCTGATAAGCTAGAGAAGAATGTGAGGAGGTAGTGAGTATTGGTTGGTAGGTTGATAGGCATGATTGAGTCTAGGTCTTGGTTAGGTATGGGTGAATTTTGAGTTGATTGGTTTGTATGAAATAGAGGAAAAAGTACCCAAAGATAAGCGATCGAGGATCAAGTCCTGTATAAGGTAATCAATACGTAATAAAGAAGGTTAAAAAGTTAAGAGTAGGAAAGAAAACCACCTGATTGTTAAGGATCACAATAGGTGGATCATACCCTAAATATGCGGATGAACGTAAGACCCGAAAGACATTGCACGATTGATTATTCTAAGGGTGAAGATTAGTCCCATGATCACCAAATATCATCGGTTCCAATAGGTCCCTTAAGGTATTAGGAAAACGAATGTGTGAATGGTGAGAGGGTGAAAGGTGGTTTGTTTATATGGTATTTGGTATCATGCATTTGGGCGAGACATCCAAGATCACAATGGGCAAGTCCATGAAAAAAAAGGTTTTTTGTTTGACTTATATTTGAGATAGATTGAGTTGATGTGGGAAGTTTATATAGGATGAAGAAATTAACTCCTTTACGTATTCATGAAGCTGATCGATGTGGGAAGCTTCAGATTATTTCCTCTCTCTCTCTTAAAAATATTTTGAAAGAGCTTTATGTAGTTTTCCTTTGAGGGAGAAGTCTATTTATAGCAGTGATGTAGAGAGAAAGATGTCCTTTTGAGGGAGTCATCTTTGTATTGGAAGTTTAAACTCAAGGAGTTGAATCCCATGTGAGAAATTTTAAGTCATGGACAAGACTGAGGTGAAGAATCAGATTCTTGTTTCAGAAAGCAAGGTGAAACGACCATGGGATCTCATCTAAAAGAAGATGAAAAGTATCCATGAGAATCATGCCATGTGCAATGCACTATGGTACACATATTTAAGAGATGATAAAAAAGTGATGGGGTACACACATGATTCTTGTTTAATCATTGTGGGTGGCATAGTGAAAGGTGGGAAGTGAAAAGCGCTCAAGGGACAAGCCATGAAAAGAGGTAGAAGGTGAGATAGGACTAGAAGTCTATAGTAGAATGGTCAAATATGTAAGGCACTAAGGCGCTCAGGTTTGGGTTTACCATCGAATGAAGATAAACGATAAGAACCTGATCCATAAGTATGAGTCACAATGTATGGTCCAAGCCAATTAGGAGAAAATTTGCCCCGTTTACTTTTTTTTGATTTGGTTACATGTTGATTTCCTTTCAGGACAAGGTCACCAACTTGGAAGGTTCATTCATGGACATGTTTGTCGTAGGCATGTTTGATACACTTTTGGTAAACTTGAAGGTGGTTGAGAGCATTAAGACAACATTCATCTAATAACTCAAGTTGTGCCAAACGGTCTTGATGAAAGTCATCATCATTGAGCATGTCATGGAGAGAAATGCGGAGTGAGGGAATCTAGAATTCGAGAGGTAGAACAGCCTCTATACGGTAGACTAGAGAAAAAGGTGTGGCAGCAGTGGAAGTGCAGATACTAGTGCGAAAGGAATGTGTGTATGTCAGTCCTTCCCAATATCATTAACCAATTTCATGATAATTTTGTTCAAGGTTTTATTAGTGGATTCGGCTTGGCTGTTGGTTTGTGGGTAATAAGGTGATGAGAAACTTAGCTGAATGCCGAAGGTGTCGTAAAGTTTTCACAAGGTTATATTTTTGAATTGTTTTCCGTTATCAGTGATAAGGCGATGTGGGACACCAAAGTGATAAATGATGTGGTGATTGATGAACTCACATATTTTCTCATCTTTCGTGGAGATGAGAGGTATGGCTTCAACCCATTTTGTGTAGTACTCAGTAGCGGTGATGATCCATTGATGTCACTGGGAAGAATGGGGATTGATTTCTCTGACAAGATCCAAACCCCATTGAGAGAAAGGCCAAAGGTCACAGGCGACTTGTAAAGCATGACTGGGCATATGATGAAGGTTGGCATGTTGTTGGAATTTTACACAACGCTTAACGTAGTCACAACAATCATGGTTAAGGGTTGGCCAGTAATAGCCTAGGTGAAGAATACACTTAGCAACAACAAGGCCACTGAAGTGACCTCCACATATGCCATCATGAACTTCCTTAATGGTATAAGGAATTTCAGAACTCGTAAGGCACCGTAAGAGAATACCATCAAAGCCGTGCTTATAGAGGAGGCCACCCATGATGACGTAATGGGAGACCTTTTTAAGAAAAGTGCATTGTCCATTACGAGTGAGGTCTGGAGGCAAGATGGAGAGGGAAAGATAGTCTGAGTATTGTTTATACCAAAGGTCACTCGGGTCCGGGGAGGTGGTTTTGATAGAGTAAAATTCACGAGATAAATAAGAGGGTGATTGGAGTCTTTGTACAGTGACAAAGATTTTAGAGTCGGCAGGCGAAGCGGGTATTTGAGAAGCCAAGCAGGCCATGGTATCTATAAATTTGTTGGTAGAGCGGGGGATGGTTTGAATGTCATAATGGTCAAAGGTAGTCAAAAGTATGTCCACGTGATGTTTATACTTTTGAAGTGTCTCATTACAACATTTTTTTTTATTAATGGTAAATAGTTTTTTGAGAGGGGCCTATACCCTCGAACAAAAAGGCTTCAAAAAGCCAGATGGAAAGTAGTCAGCACAAAAGGAGCCAAAAACCAGCATAGAAAAGATGAACACCAAATGGGCCCAGCCCATAACTGCCAAAACAAAAGAGCACAGAAACGGAAAAAACCAGCAAAGGAACAGCCAGGAAACAGCAACGAAACAGCGAAGGAGCAGCAACTAAACAGAAAAAGTCAATTGGTTATGGTTTTCTCCACAGCCGCCTTCAAAGCAAGAAAGGCCGAGATGAGGCCAAGAGCTGAGATTTGCGCAGGATCATTCTTGTCTGCCTCTTTGAACACAATGTATTTTTTAATGCCATGTATCCAGCCAGTTGGAGGGAGGTTGCTCAGATTGCATATATTTTTGATTTGTGTTTCGTGAAAGGTGAGAATCGCCCTCATTGCCGTGCTGTGCCTGAGATGAGAGGCCTGAATTCTGCTATCCAAGGAGAAGAGTTTCTTGTAAATCTCTTCCACCTGGTTGGCCTGTAAGTCTTCCTGATCCCGCACTTTGCGCTTGCCGGTCGACTTGGAAAAATTTGCAGTGAGAGTCTTAAGCGCAGCAACATCCTTGGAGAGATCATCCAGGGAGGGACCAGTGGAGCTAGCTATCACAGGGGAGTGAACAGGGGCATCAGGAGGAGAAGAGTCCAAGGCAGGAGACTCATGGTGCATGGTGAGGAGGTCTTGAGCCACCTGAAGTTCAGCCCTTTTCATACTGCGCAGGATGCGCCTCGAGGGAATAGGGACCGGGGACGCAGAGGGAGGCACAAAAGCCGGGGAGGGAACAGGGGCAGGGGAAGGTACAACGGAGGAAGAAGCAGGGGCAGGGGAAGGAACAATGGCAGGGGAGGGAGCTGGAACACTGGAAGGGTCAGGGAGGGAGGGCGACGACATGGAGGGGAAGGCAGTGTGATGAGAAGAGGGAGACGGCATGGAGGAGTGGGCAGGGGGCTGGACAGCGGGAGGGGTGCCAGAAGGAACAGAGCCAGCGACAGGGGTAGAAATAGAATGACGGGGGGAGTGCAGGAGGAAATGCTGATGAAGGAGGAGGATAACCCCCTGATGGAGGGGAAGAGAGCCCACAGAATGCTTAACAGCAATGATAGAAGCTTCTAAAGATTTTAGGATGAAGTGTGGGAAACAAACCTTGAAGCCTCTGCGAAAATGATTCAGAAAAATTAAATGGCGAATAGGAACAGTGATAAACCTGCCTTCCAACGTGATGTAGCGCACCATCATGCGGGCAATTTCGTCGAAAGGAGGAGGGATGGATGAGACGAGGATACCGCCAGTGGTGAAGATTAAGTCATCCCCCTCTTCGACAAACTTAGCTTCCTCCACCTTCCTGTCTATCCTCTTACTCGAAAATTTAACTCCATCCATATCAAGACCAGTAACTAACGCAATCAGCTCTTCATTCACAGCATAGCTAACCCCTCTGAAGGTGATGGAGCCGTCCTTCCACAGGCGCGCGAATTTAGCAGAAATGCGCGTATCATAACCATTGATGTGCTCAATAAAGTTGCTAACCCCCCCAATTTTCAGCAGGTTCCAGAGAACCTCATCCTGTTTCCAACGGGGATCACAGGTGGGCTCAGTTTGCTTCGGGGCACCACCCATTGTTATGCTCAGGGACTGCGAAAGCTTGATATTTCCCCCAAGACTCCGCTTAGCTGCTGCGACCTTGCTGCCACCGAACAGCGCACAGGAAATGTTTTTAGACACCCAGAAAGCGTGCCAGCTGATAACAGTACTGTGAATTTTCCAATGCAGCGCAAGAGGTAAATACTTTTGATTGACCCACTTAGAACCTGCCAGCTCAAGGGCTTCACACGGTAGTCTCATCAATACTAGGAACGCGAAGCTGATCATTGATAAGGCAATTATGAACGTTGGGGGGAAGGGGTGCTCAATCATTCCAAGTGGTAAGGTTTGAATGATCATTAACAACCCCTACATTAGCCAAAACGTCGGCAGTTCTATTTCCTTCCCTGTATGTATGAAGAAAAGAGCAGTTCTGAAAGCATTCACTAATCTTCATAGATTCATGAATGAAGCTGCGAATGGTCCAACTGGGAGGCTGCTTACCTCTGAGGGTGTTAATAATATTTAAGGAGTCCCCTTCCACAATAAGCTTATCAATATTCATCCGCTTAGCAAGGCGAATCCCCTAGAGAGCAGCCAAAGCTTCCGCATAATGATTTGTTTGAGACCCCATTTTTCCTACATAGGCCATAATAACTGATCCATGATGATTTCTGATAATGTCTCATTACAACATTGGTATATACCATTGACTTGGTTTATGACCAATTGAGAATCACCAAAGATGGTGATTGACTTAACATCCAAGGCATAGGCAGCTTGGAGACCCAATACGAGTGCTTCGTATTCAGCAATATTGTTTGTACAATCAAAATCAAGTTTGAAAGACAAAGGCATGGGTTCACCATCAAGTGGAATGAGGATGATGCTAGCCCCACCCCCACGCTAAAACTTAGAACCATCGAAGAAGAGTGTCATTTGGTAAGCGGGTTTGTCCAGGGAAAGGGTAGAAATTGACTCATCTGGAAAGTCAAAGTTAGAGGGTTGGTCCCCGAAAATAGGTGCATCGGTAAATTGGTCGGCAATATCTTGGCCCTTGATGGACTTTTGATGGATGAATTCAAGTTCAAGCTTGGCTAGAAGCATAAGCCAGCGTGTGGCACGTTGATTTTGGTAAGGTTTGGCATACATGAAGTGTAAGGGGTCAGTGTTGGTCACAACATAGGTTTTATGGTTAAGTAAGTAATGGCGGAGTTTGGTGGGAAACAGAAAATAAGGCTAAGAAAAGTTTTTTGGCATGGGTGTATCGGGTTTCGTAGTCCAAAGTAGTGCGGCTTATGTAATAAACCACCTACTCCCTTTGTTGTTCATCATGATGAACGAGCATGGCCCCTAAGGAGTGATTGGTAGCTAGAGATGTATAGGTAGAAAGGTTGATCGTCTTTAGGTGGAATGAGTACAAGTGGTTGGAGAAGGTATTGTTTTAGGGCCTCAAAAGCTTTATGGTAGTCATCATCCCATTTAAAGGAAACATCCTTCTTGAGAAGATGATGAAATGGTTGACACCAATCAGATAATTATGAATGAAATGGCGAATAGACTGTAACTTACCTTGCAAGCTATAGAGCTGCATAAGATTAGTTGGCTGTTGAGGCATTTCAAGAATGGCCTTGATGTTAGCAGGGTAAACCTCTATTCCTCATAAGGAGATGATAAATCCCAGGAGTTTTCCCGAGAGGAACGTGAAGACACATTACTTGGGTTGAAGGCGAATGCAATACTTAATGAGGTGGCCAAAGATGGTTTTTAGGATGGTGAGGTGCTCGGAGCAGTGTTTAGATATGGCCAGGAGATTTTCCACGTAATCTTCTAATATACGATGCATGATGTCATGGAAGATGTAAGTCATAGCTCGCTGATATGTGGCACCAGTGTTTTTAAGGCAAAAAGGCATGACTCAATAGTAGAAGGTCCCCCAAGGGGTGATGAATGTGGTTTTTTTTTTAATCCTCTAGGGCAAGCAAGATTTGGTTATAACCTGAGAAACCATCCGTGAGTGATAGCATCTTGTGACCAGCGATATGGTCAACCAATTGGTCAATACCAGGTAGAGGAAAGTCATCTTTTGGAAAGTGAGGTTGAGGTCACGAAAATCTGTACAAATGTGGAGTCCCCCTGTTGCCTTAGTGACAGGGAAAATGTTAGAAATCCATCGAGGATAATCAATGGGTAAGATGAAGGAAACAAAAAGGAGGCGCTGAATTTCTTCTTTAACCAGAAGGGCATTACGAGGGTGCATTTTCCTCAACTTTTGTTTTACCCGGGTTTGGCATCGGGAATGGTTATAATATTGTTGACCACTATGGTGGGGTCAATACCATGCATGTCAGCGTAAGACCAAGTTAAAGCTTGGTTATGGTTTTTGAGAAAAGAAGTGATGGCTTCCTGTTCAACAGTATCTAAAGATTGTCCGATCTTTAGAATGTGCAGGTCATCCTGAGTATGAATGTTGATTTCGATAATCGATTCATTCAACATGGTTTACATCTTAGATGGTAACGACCGATTAATAAATGAGTCTTCTAAACCAAGGTAGGTGAGTATAGACTTATCATCCTGACATTGAACGACGTTAATGAAAAAGGTGTATCATCATCGATCATTTCAGGATGCAGGAAGGGAAGAGAAGAGGGAGCCTCGCCCTCGCTGTAGACAACTAGTATATGCTTACACTTAGCATTTCATCCAATTCAACCGATTAACGACACTTCATTAATTCCTCATACTTCGCTCTATTCTCGGATTCCCATGCATGATACCTTCTCAATTGTATTCCTCCTATAATGAACTTATTTGGCTAATATATCTCTTATTAGCTAAACATTCCTCCTTTCAACCATTCAGAACCTCCCTAGTTCTTTCTGAACCACTTCTATTGGCTTCATAGCCTATCTATCAATCATAAATTGTTATCCAGACACGTCTCAACTCTCAACAAGTCAATAATCACTTGCTAATCAAGTTTAACTAGCCTAAATCAAGCTTAACTAAGCCTAAACCATGTTTATCCTAATCTAATCTAAAAGTGGTTTTTGAGATTTAGTCCCGCATGCACCCAAATTCCAAACTCTTTTGTTTGGAAAACTATAAATAGAAGGGTCACCCCTCCCTCTCAACCTTACACCTTATTTTCATAATAAACTCTCTCATATTTGGAGATATTGGCATTAGACCTCATTTGCATTAGCCAAGCTAATAGGAATTTGATCTTGGCTATCCTCCATTATTGACACTCCCCCATCTTGCATTCATCCACTCCATAATCCAAGTTTTTGAATAATATGGAGAGAACCATTGGCCCTGAATCCATTAATGGTGAGACTCCATTCTTGAAAGCTTGAGTTTCATATCAAACATCACACCTTTGATTGCTAAGTTGATATTTTTAGGTTCAATTTCTTAATTAAGTAATCTAAAGAGTAGAGAGTAGTATACATGCTAGTTTTTTTGATGTTTTTGTCAAAGTTAATGATGCATGTATAGGATTAACTCTTGTTTATCTCTTATCTCATGGTGAATGGATGAGTTAGCAAAGCTTTGAGGTTCTTTAGCATCATTCCATAGCTTTTGCGACTTTCCATTGCATACATTTGGCATGCCTGGTGGGACACTTATGTCCATCCTCCATTAATGAAGGTATTTTGAGTTCTTCAAAGTTCATTTTCAAGTTTTTTAGATCAAATCACTTGTTATTTCCTCATTTCTATTTCTAACACTAGATAAATGACCTTCATTCACATGTATTTTGTGGGTTTTCTATAGAAATAGGACACTTTGACTAACAACTAACCTATTTGCTCTTGAAAATTTGAAAATCCGTGAGTTTTGCAAGTTCTTCACAAGGTGCGCATAGGTGTTAACAAGGGGCACATACATGTTGAACCCTCAGCATCCCCTTTGGAACAGGTACATACCTGTCTAGTAGTCCTCATCATTTGCAATTTTTGTCTCTATAGGGACACACAAGTGTCTCCATCATCTAGGGCACGGTTTCTTCGAAACAGGTGTGTTTCTATTGAAAGGGCCGCGTATGTGTCATTCTAGGTGCGTATCTATCACTGTTAATGTGTTTTTCTACACCGGGCATGTTTCCATCAAACCAGGCACATCTCCATCAAACTAGGTGCGTATCCATTGAAACAGGCATGTATCCGTCATTTTGGGCGTGTATCCGTAACTGTGACTATGTTTTTTTTACATTGGGGCGTGTATCTGTCAAACTGCACATGTACCTATTGAACCAGGTGCATACCTGTCAGTACAGGGGTGTGTATACATTGAACTAAATTGATGCAGCCTAGAATTTACAAGATAACACCCTAGTCACACTAGCACATCACTCAGCCTTGATTGAGCGCTCACCCGAAGCACGCAAAGGTACTAGGTCCCTCTTTAGGGTTGTTGTAACAGGATGTTAACATGATGAAAGAAGAAACATATAGATTCATAACTAATCCATCATTCTACAATGCATGCTACTCACATATCAATGAAAGAACAAGCTTAAACAATAATCATGATTGAATCATTAACATGCACTACTTGATTACACAGAATGACACTTAGATTCAGCCAATATCTTCCATCTATTAATAAATATAGAAGCTCCTTACAGTACTGTCAATTTATATCAAGATGCGTATGGATCTGATACATACATACACTGCTCCCTATGATATCTCTATCACACACACACGTATATATCTATCTCTCTCCGATCCATACCAAAACTATATAACATGCATATATATGTAGGGTGGGGACTTTCCCTTCACCACTTAGCTACTCCAGAAATAGGTCACATGCTATTATTAGCCATAATCCGTTTACAATTATAGCCACACATGCAAGTGCGCTATCTACAGTCCTCTTACAGATAACTGAAGTATCCATCCTATTCTTAGCTTATCTCCATGCATAGAAGCTTTGAACCGCTCCTCCAAATATAGAAAATGCATGGTGCACGCGTGTCTCTGCTTTGTTGGTGTGTTCCACATGCCATCTTCCAAAAATAGATCCTTATGATGAAAATCAGCTAAGTGCTGAAATCCAAACTTTCCTTCCACATGCGGGTCCTTCCTATCCTTCTATGCCTTTGATCCTGGCCTTCTATCCCATGTGGAATCCTTGTGTGATCTTTGACAAGTATTCTTTGATCAACATTACCCCACACTAATCTCATTATCGTCCCGATAATGGGTATCTCCAAAATTTGAATGGAAGAATAAGAATGAAGAATGTGGACAAATAAAGAATTTATATGAGGTTTATTTAAGCAACCTCCTCTGTATCAGTTTGTAGCATCAGCTCTGGATACTCTTCTTTTATTGCTGCCTCCAAATCCTGCCATTCAGTGAGTGCTATGCTCTGCCTTCTCTGGGATGTCCACAACTATGGATTCTAACTCATCCCGTGCAATTTCCCCTTTCTCATTCTACAGAACCAACACAACACTGGACATGGATGTCATCCTTCCTTCTAAAAGGTCCATCCTCTACGCAATCATCTTTCCAAGCTCTTCCAGCCTAGTCTTATGCAGCTCTTGTGTTGTTGTCAGGGCCTTGTGCTTTTGCTTAACTATTGACAATATTTCTGTGTAACCCAAGGTCTCATCTTTCATGGCCTTCTAGACCTCATTATTCTCTTCCAAGGTCTTAATGTTGATGATTGCCTCTAGAGCTGTGCATATATTCAAAGCTTGATCCACTTTCTTTAACACTTCTTGTAATTCATGCAATAGCCCTTCATAAGATGTGATTTTTCTCATCACCGAGGCTTTCTCCCGTTCGACATCCTGTTCTGATATTTCCAATGCTTGCACACGCAAAGTTTCATCTTCGAGCACCAAGTCCACCAACTTCCCCACATAGTGTATCGTTGAAGGAAATGTTTGTGGTACCTTGGGTTCCAAGTGTGGCCTTACTTTTATCACGATGTCCCCAATCTCCTCTGCGAGGCTTATGAACACTTCATTCTTCTTAAGTGCAAAGTCCCTTTCCTACGTTATGTGTGTTATCTTCGTGTCCTTTATCTTCAGCTCTTCGAGCAACTCTTTGATTGTGGCAGATTTATTCATGTTCCTTCTAGCCACCTCCGCTAAAAATTTTACTAGCGCATTACTAACCTGCTCATCTTGCATGATAGTAGGCTTTACTCTCATGTTTCTAGCCTAAGGCACCTTCTGCAATCACCTCAACACACATGACTCTTCGCATACATTGAAATCAGGCTCGTCCATTTGGGTGTGCATCTACCAAGATAATTTCTTTCGTGTGTGCATGGTTGCCATATCCTCGTCCATCAACTCCCAGCCAAATAGGTCCTTCTGCACTATGGTACTTTGGAAGCGGGTGCAAACAATCTTTCCTCGTCCTCTGCATACCCCATGGCTAGTGGAATGTGCTCTCCACTCACTCTTCTAGATCTCTATTGCTTAGGAACTTTAGCCTCCAAATTTGGAGCTTGTGTCTCCATGTCCTAAGTATCTTGTGTAGTTGTTTCCTCTGGTCTTCTCTCTTCTTCAGCCTTCTCCTTTGATGCCTCACCCTTTTCTTCTATGTGCTTTAGGGGTGTAGGAGATGTAGGCAAGCTCTCTTCAGAATCTTCCACCTCACTCAAATTCATCTTCCTCCTTCTCTATGTGGTCGCTTCCTTCTGCGGGGAGAGTCAGGTTGATTTGCGCACAGAGGTTGGGGTAACACCTTGGGTCCTTGTTCTCCTGGATACTCTTTTAAACCTATGCTCCCCTTAGACTGCATTTAAGTCATCTTCATCCCCTTCTTATAGGCTTAGGTGGAATAACAACATGCTCAGCTTCACTCTGACTTGTAGGATCTCTCCTATGCTCCAAACCACCAATATCTTCACACTCTTCCTCCTCATCCTGCACTTTGATTTTCTCTGCAGGCTTAGGTGTTGGGACATTCTCCATTGTATGTTTCCCTTTTGGTGGTGCTGGAAGTGCGAACTCACCTTCCACATATTTATTATTTTCCATCTTTGGCTTCAACTGGAGATATACCAACTCTGCCACCAAATCTGCTACAGCCAAGCTTACGTGCTTCATGTTCAGTACCTCCAAAATGATTCTCCTTGTGTAGGTGCTCCTGCCAGGATATACATACTTCTTCCGCAATGTATGGTAGTCGTATTCTACCTTGTCTGCATTCAATTTTAGCCTACGTGTGTCGGTAAACCTATGAACAGATTCTTGAAAATACCCTACAGTGAATGCGTAAGGTAACTTGCACCAAGGGCTCCAAGCTCCATCCTTCATTAGAAAATGGTGTGATGAAGAAATGCTGGTATATAGAAAACAGAACTTCTTTTCCTACCACTGCTGGTAGGTCCTTTAGTATGCACCACTCTTCCCCAAATGCCACGCGGAGCCTATCATACCACTTCTCTGGCCCTTTGTTTTACTTCATCGGGGATGGCCCCCTTGCATAGGTATTTGTTGAATCTTTCAGCTAGGGACTTTTTCTCCATGGGGTACTCCCATATTTTCTCCTTTGGTGTGTCTGGTACTCCAATTTCCATGAAGACCAGTGATAGGAGAATAGCCCCAAAGTTGTTCTTCCCTCCTGTGCATGATTCTTTGACTATTTTCTCTACAATATAGCCAACAATGTTGTAGATTGTCCCTTCCGACATCTTCCATGCCACATGTAACCACATAGTGTTTACCTACGACCACCACTCCTGGTCATTCAACTTAGTAACCAGGTGTACTGCAACTTGTACAACTATATAGTTCTTAAATTTTTTGATGTCCATTCCGCGTGGACCCTTCAGGTATCCCAACTCCTGTTTGGTCTTCAAAATCACGGCTTTATCCATGAGGCCACTTTTTATATCCTCCCCTATGGCCTTCAGACCTATCACTGATGAAACAAGTGCAGACGAAATTCTAACTCTACGTCCTGCAAAGTAGAAGCAGTCTTCGTGAACCCTGCTCATGAGCCACTGGTACAAGGGCTCATACTTCCTAAAATATGGGAGCTCATACAACTGATATACCCCGATTCTCTTCAAAAGTTTTTTACCCACATCATCGTATACCGGCATGTCATCCACCATGCATTTGTTTTCTTCTAGCATTGAGCAAGGAATAAAGCTCCTTCTTGTTCTCCGAAGTCATGTGATTGTATTCACTCACTTTTCTCTTTCTAATGGGTGAATCCCACTCTTGGCCAATAATAACTCCTTCTGGGTATTTCATCTCCGAGAAATGACTTTCGGGTGCCATCTCTTCTTCCTCAACGACCACCTTCTTATTTTATTTTTTTGTTGTTTCAGATGCCTTCTTTGGTGCCATTCCTACCTTGCAAATGTCTCCTCTTAACCCCTGCAACTCTATGAATCAAACCCTAGCTCAGTTCAATTATGCCCTTGGTGGAAACCTTGTGACCTAACTCTTTTTTGTCTCCCTGCTTCGCTCAAACCCTTCACCACCAGGGATGCAAGCTTCGTATAACACAAATCTGGTTGTCACACTTGATTTCACACCCTTCACACCTTAAATCGATCACTCGGCTCTTCGCACTTGGCTCTTCTCTCAAATACTCTTAGTTGCAACGGTAAAAATGAATCTATATCCCTTCCTTATATAATTTTTTCAAATTTTGATGCATTTATTGATCCTCACCTACCAAATATCCCTTCATTCATTGACTAAATCCATTCATTCCACACAGTACATCTTCACGCCTAGCTATAACCTTCTAGCGTGCCTTACTGCCTTCTAGTCATAGACTTCTCTTCAGTGCGCACTCTTGCGCCTGAGTATCTCATCACTGTACCTTTTCCTAATAGCTATTATGGCCTCTGCTTACCTCGCGTCCATACTGTTCCTTCATCTATCTTCATCCTTGGTCACCTTTTGAGAAGCAATCTTCTTAAAAGCACACATGTAGTAGCTTATTCCTTTCACCTTTCAAGTCCCACAGCCTTTTTCTTGGATGATGCCAACCACCCCACACTAAAATCACGTGCAGTCCTCTGTGCATAAACATTCTTCAGATAGTAATTAGCTTCATGATTGCAAGCACGCTTATTACACCAAAAAAAATGAAATTGACAAAGCATAGAGATAATAAAGGAAATACATTAAGGAAATGTTGAATTGAAAACCTAAACTAAATGGAAAAACTGCCTTATTACAAACACAAAGAAGAATTATTTATAGTAGGGCTTCAACCTACTCCCATTAAAGTAACCTAGTAGCCATGTTCCATCAAGTGCTTCTAACTGACATGCACCTAATTCAAGTATAGCAGTGATAAAATACGGCCCCAACCATTGTACTTTGAGCTTTCCTGGATGGCGCAAGAACTTTGAGTCATAAAGAAGAACCATTTTTCCAATCTCAAACTTCTTATCTCTTATGTTTCTGTCATGCCATGCTTTCTGCCTAGCCTTTTCTTACTTTTGAATCCACCGTGCTATGGCTCGGCGCTCATCCAGTTGAATCATATTTTTAATATGCTCTTCTAACACCTGTTCATCAACTAGACCTGTAGCACGCGCAATGCACAAAGAAGGTAACATAAATTCTATAGGAAGAACACCTTCTGCGCCAAACACCAATTGAAACAGTGTGGCTTTGTTCAATCTATTATAAGTTGTTCGATATGCCCAAAGCACAACTAACACCTTGTCATCCCACTCCTTTCTTCTGAAATCACATATTTTTGTCAAAGTCTGGCCCAAAAATTTGTTGAAAGCCTCAGCAGTTCCATTTTCCTGAGGATGGTAAGGTGTAGTTTTGTGGTGTGCAACCATAAACTCATCTAATAGGATCCGGATTGTCTCATTCAAAAAGTGTGTACCTCTATCACTTTTCAAGCTTAGAGGACATCCATATCATGTAAGAACATTCTCCCATAGAAACCTAGCCATTGTAGCTGTCGTACAGTCTTTGGTAGGTGTTGCTTCTGCCCACTGTGTGAGATAATATGTGCAAGTAATGATATAGTGCGATCTAGTCCTACGCGCAGCTAGCGAAATAGGTCCTATAAAGTCAATGGCCCATTTCTCAAATGGTTCAGCACTAGTAATTGGTCACAAAAGCATCTCATCTCTTTGCCCTGGTTTTCCTAGGTGTTGACAATGATCACATGCCTTACAATAGGCTTTACAGTCTTTATACAGTGTCTCCCACCATAATCCAGCAATTAAGATCTTCACGAGTAGTCGTTATCACCTGAATAATGGCCTCCTGCAATACCACCATGAGCTTCTTCCATGATATTCTTGCGCTCATGCTCTAACACACAATGGCATAATATTTGATCTCTGCCTAACTTGTACATGTCACCACTGATTAACATAAACAGTGCCATGTATATAGCAAGCTGCTTATTTTCTAACGATTTCATTCCTTCTGGTGTCATAACTGTTCATATAAAAACAACAATGTCTTCTAATTCCGTAAGGCGCGTGTTGTAACCTGTATAACTGTGCATCAAGCATTATTTTTTCAATTGTCTGTGCATCCTTGCCTGAATTGATTCTAGATAAATGGTCTGGTCCATAATTTATTTTCCCTAGCTTCACCACAACTGTGAAGTCAAATTCTTGAAATAGGAGCACCCATCTACATATGTGCCCCTGTAAAACTAGCTTATTTACCAAGTACTTCAATGCCATATGATCTGTACAAAACACAAATGGTGTGGCTAACAAGTACTGTCAAAACTTGTACAATGCATAAATCATTGACAAAGCTTCACACTCTGTAGTTGTATAATTTCTTTTAGCAGGAGTCAACTTCCTAGTAGCAAAATAGATTGGATGATCTATAATTTCTTCACCAGGTTGAGGTAACACAGTGCCAATGGCCATACTAGAAGCGTCCACATGTACATGAAATGGTTTATCCCACGAGGGAAAGAACATAATGGGTGCGATAGTAAGTTTTTCTTTTAATATCTCAAACGTGCGCTAGTACGGTTCTCCCCAATAAAATTTACCTTTCCCCTTCAGTAATTCTTCCAAGGGTGCAACAATTCTGGCATACCCTTTTATGAATTTTCTATAATATCCTCTATGACCTAAAAATCCACGTACCTCACTTTGACTGGTAGGCGCGTTCAGGCCTAAAATGACTGCAACCTTGGTTGGATCAACTAGCAAACCATCCTTGCATATTATATGTCCCAACAATATCTCAAATGGCGTAGGAAAATATAACTTCTTGATATTCAAAGAGATACTCAATTGTCTGCATCGTTCAAACATTAAGCGCAGATTGTCACAATGGTCTTTCACAAGCCCATATACTGTCCAATCATCTAGGTAAACTTGTAATAAGTTGTGAATAAAATCTTTAAATGCCTGAACAACTATTTGCAAGAATATAGTAGGTGCATTCTTCAATCCAAAAGGCATCACAATATAGGCAAAACTGCCCCATTTAGTAGTAAATGTTGTCTTTTCTTGATCCTCCTGAGTGATCCTAACCTGATGATACCCGGAAAATCCATTTGTGAAATAATATATTTCACACCCTGCATCACCTTCTAGTATTTCCTCAGTAAGTGGCATAGGGAAAGGATTTGTGATGCATGCAGCATTCAGCTCCCTATAGTCCACACATATCCTAATCCATTCCTCCTTGATACTGATCACCATTGGGCTAACCCATTCTGACTCATCAAAGGGCATGATAGTTCCTGAATTCAACATTTCATCAATTTCCTCTTTTACCTTTTCACGAAAATTAGGATTCATCCTGTAAGGTCTATTTCTAAACTGGTCGTATGCACCGTCCTTAAGTTTGATATTCATTCCCCAAGTGATTCATTGCACGCCCTTTAGCTCATGATATCCTCTAAGGAATATGTCCTAATAATATCTACGTAATTTGATGATTTTTTCTACCTTCGAGTCTGACCAGTAGTATCCAATTATGGCCTCCTTAGGATCAACATCTAAACCGATATTCACCTTCGTTGTCTTCATGGGTTCATAGTAGGTGCACGTATCCTTATCTACACTATCCAAGACCTCACGCACCCCGTGCGAATGATTAATATCCAGGTTCTCAACTTCCTCATCAACCACAATATATACCATCTTTCCTTTCTCTTTCTCAAGGCAAGCGCACTCAAGTAGTTTGGAGTCTATTTCTTCATCCTATTCAAAACATACTCCAAACTCCATCTCTCTAAATAATTCTTGAATATGCTCTTATGTTTTTGCACTATCTCCCATAGTTAAGTGCTTGATAAATTTTAATGCCTCTACTATAGGAGGTTGAGTCGAGAAGTAATCAAATGTTTGGATCATACCTGCAGTCAAAATATTACCAGTTCCCAATTTCTCTATGTAGTTCTGCATATACATACCAAGCATATGTGCATCCTTGGAGAGTAGAATACAATCTATGCACCCAAAGTGAAGGTGGTAATGCTTCCTGTCCTGTTGTCCAGAGTCTCTCACATTGCTGAATGTGATGTTGAATAGGTTGATTACCATGATAAGTAAAAATTTGGATAGGTGCATTGTTCCTCATAAACCTAGTATACAAAGCTATCCCAATCTCTTCCTAGTTTATAAGATTATCTCTGTGGACTACCCACCACGCGCGTTGTTGTCCCACGTAGTGTATTTACTAACATATCTCTCCTTGTAACTAGATTTGCCCACTATGTCTACATGGCCTTCAGAAAGGCAGAAAGATCCTTTGTCCCTATATACCAAGTTATTGTGCTGCCTATTAGTCAAACCAAACGAATTCCATGCTTACACGTAATCACGCTTTTCACCTCGGCACCCTACTAATTCATATGTACCATGAGCCCAATTGTCACAAGGCAATACTCGTACTATCACTAATAGAATGGTGAATCCTCCCACTATTAAATGCATTATTTTGATGGCTCGTTGACCTCTGGGTCTTGTATAGCACGCCACATAAACTTTGTTTAATTCCTCCTCACTTAGAGGCTCAACATAGGGTGTAGATTTATCTGTCAAAGGTATCACAACCCTTTCCTCCTTGTTTTCATTACCAATCTTGCAGAGGCCATAACTTTTTCCCCCAAGCTCGGAAACGAATCCATTTTTGTTGCGTTGGAAAGGTATTGAAGATAACTACACAATGAAATCATAAAATTAGGATTTTGAGTTACAAAAATGTATGGTTTTACATTATTAGGTAAATATTCATTTTTTAACGTGTCTTAAATTCTAAAAACTTGTTTTCTTGACCATTCTAACACTTTGAAAGATTTTTGTAGCACTAATAAGTTGTTTGCAGGGTTATTTTGGTTTTATTTTTGACTAACTTAGTTAAGTGTTTCATTTCTTAGTTTGAGAAAGGTTTTTAAAGTGTGTATGCTCTCTCCTTGCACCTTCTAAAGTGATCTTGGAGATCAAAAACACTTGCACAACTTTGTATCGTTTGTTAAAAACACTTGTTCTAAAAGATAAAGTAATTTTTAGGTGATTTAGTAGGAATTTTCACACTGTGTATGCTCTTCCTTTGCACCTTTTGGCGATCTTAGGAATCAAAAGAAAGGTGTAAATCTCCTTTCTTGATATCAGTTTGCAATGGAAAAATTACTAAACTCGTTGTCTACATGACCTAATTCTTGTCAAAGAAATGCGTCAAAAATAAAACACAAACTTGCTAATACACATGTTTCTTATAGGTTGCCAAATGGTGTGCCACTTTAAAACCACATTAAGTTAAGTAAGATAAAAAAACACACTATATTGAAAACATTATATTGCAGGTTTCGGAAAAGGGTACATCCCTATCCACTCAACTGGAACATAACCCCTTTGGCATAACACCTTAAGCTACAACAATGGGGGTGGTTCCAGGAACCCTAAATTAATCCACCACTGAGTAACCTCATGGATGAAATAGGAAGTGCTCCTCTTACCCACTTGACAAGTACGCCTTATGAGTTAGAGTTACTAGTTGTCTGTATGGCGATCCTAGGGAGAGCACACGTGGACGCACTAGTTGCCCTTTATGATCAAAGGGGGTAAATTAAATCCGAGATACTTCCAAGATAGGCAAGGGACTATTCGGGTAAATCATGCTTGCTTAAGACAACTTTGTAACACCTAGTTGAGAGAACTTATTAAGGAGGCCATTCTATCTTGGAGCCCACTTTACTAGTCCATTATTGCATCAAGCCATCACGAAGTGACAACTCATCTAGAATATGAACCTTGTTTTTCAAACAAGGAAAATAACCCTTGTGAGTTTGATCTAAGTGTCTTTCATCACGAAACTAAACTACGTCCCACTTTTTCTTAGTTTTATTCCCGTCTTCGGACAACATGAAACTCTGCCCAAGTGGCGCTTGGTTTTTTTTCATCCTTTTTAATCTATACCCTTGCATTTTCACCACCCACTTTTTTAGAGTGAGAAAGGTGCATACCTCACACATTTTTATCAGAGATAGTTCTCACCACTTTTTGTTTGTTTACGCCCATCCATGTTTGCGGTTGGGTTGCTAAACGTCTAAACTGCGCAGGTATGCTTTTCATATCTTCGATAAAAGTTTTTCCATCCTGATTTCAAGATCATTATCATAGATAGGATTGATTCATCATTTGATCTCCCTTTGACATGTTGCCTCGTTTGCATTGTCTCGACACAATTAAGATACTTATGTCATGTTTTTCGTAAATGTGATCTAAGTGTCTGTATTGTGGTCTTACGCTACACACATTTTAGCTCATCTTCAGTATACCTTGACTTAGTTTTTCTTCAAACATTATCCAAAATATTGAAGTGTGTCGCTTACTTTGTTTGTGTTGTTTCGATACCATTTTGGCACTAATATCTCACTTCTTCATGAAGTTTGATTAACATGTCTAATTGGTGTGGTTACGTGGCTTACATTTGTAATCCTCACCCTTTAACATTTAGACCTTGTTGGTTTTTGAAATTATCGTGGTATCCTTTGATTAGGAGTCATTTATACCCTTTTTTAATATTTACTCCTTGTTCATTTCGAGCTTGACGTAAGTATTGACATTGTGTTGATCATCTCTGCATCAAACTATCACTTTGCACATGCATTATCATATGGTGTATTTCCTTGTTGATTAGATTTGTGTTTCACACTTGTATGATTGTTCCTTATGATTATTCATCTGGAAAAATTGCTTTCTAGCACAATCATTTTTTATCTCATTGAGATTGTGTCATCACAATGTCTATTTTCCTTAGACCAAATTCAGAATATTATTCATGTATCTCCATAATTACATAATGTCTAGTTGGATGTCCATTATGCTTCCAAAATCGACATGTCACTTCCTTCCTTTTGAAGGAGTTCCATCACACTATCTAGAGATATACATTTGTGCTTAAAACGACACCAACAATGACTGCCTATCACACGGTTTCTCACACTTACTACAATACAGAACCTAGGTTTAGCAATTCAAATCAATAGATTCCCATTAGGACTAAACCTCGTTTGTTTCTTCATGCTAGAGGACCCATTTGGGTACCCTGTTCTCCACCTTTAGCTCATAGTCGGTGGTATGTTTTGGATACTTCTGATCCAAATTATTATTCAAGTTCCCCCCACTCTTCTTCTGATTCAGATCCAAACTACCATTCAGATTCCCACACTTCTTTTGAAGGTTCAGATCCCAACTATTATTCAAATACCCCTAGATCAAATTCTGAGTCATGGTCCTCCCTTTCTTTGTAGAACCTTTATTCCAAATCACATCAATGATTTATTCATCCTTTGAAGACTCATGTGACTCCAAGTTCCACCGTTCAAACATCTAATTTGGTTCTTGAGTCACGGTCCTCCCTTTCTTTTCACAGGAGCTCCTTCATCATTCATCTCAATGACCTCTTCCTCCATCAAAGAGTTCCATGACTTGGATTCCTTCTGGTCAATCATCCAATTCGACTCCTACGTCACAACTTAACAGATGGCTATGTGATCCTACTTTCCAACCTACATTACGTCATCTTCTAGAAAAATGACCTAGGTCCAAATCCAAATCATCCATTGATGAGATGCCTACCACCAAGCCTATGTCATCTCTTGAGTCGTCTTCTGATATCAATCCAACTCACATGCCTTTTCGGCCCTTGAGCCCTTTCAACCATATCATACAATTTCCTCAATCATCTTCTAAAATCAATGTATGTAACCATGTCGAACCATTACAAGAAACCCACGTGCTACGATATCTTTTCAAAGCACTATCAAAACTCTTCATGGGAGTGATAAGGTCAGGCCTTCCCCTCATCTACATCATTGAACATCTTCTTTTATCAATCAATCTTCCCCGCTTATCAGACCTATTTCTTCTATTCAACCTTCTATGACTAAAGAAAAACAACCTCTACTAATTGATTTCTCTCAGAATGAAGAAACAATCAGAATACATGATGATATCCCTCTAGAGGATTACAAAAAGGGATTCTTTCTAGAACTTGATATGCTAATTTATTGGGGAAAAGAAGTTGATTCCTTTTATTAGAACATAGAGGAGGAGCCTCAGGTCATGGAAATTGACTCTTCTTCTAAGCATGATGAGATGTCAGGTCTAGCATTAAGCCATGGCCTATCTTCTCATTACCCACTCATTCATTATCTATCACCATTCCTACATCAAAATCTCTCCTTCGATCATCACTGAGTAGCCCATTGTCTTCTTTTATCCTGGAGCCACTCCCAGGTAGTCCTCCATTTTCTACTTGTGGGTCACCTTTTGGTAGCCTATTACCTTATATTCTTGGGCCACATCCTAGTATCCCTTCATCCTCTTCTATTTATGGGACACCTCCCAGTAGTCCCTCCTCTTCTATACTTGGGCCATGCCCTAGCATCCCTTCATCATATTCTTCTATTATTGGGTCGTGTCCTCATAGCCCAATTTCTTCCATCTTAGGGCCATATCCTGACAGCCCTTTGTCATCTTCTATTAGTGGCTCCCCTCCTCATAGCCCATCCTCTTCAATTCTTGGACCATATCCTATTCGTCCATCACATCATCCTTCTACCAATGACTGGGGCAAGCCCACCATCACTTCTCTCATTCCTATCATCAATCATAAACTTCTGCTCTCTTCTACCACTTCTCGGGATCAAACAAGTCATGTGTCAGCTTATAAGAAACCTAAACAGTTTCTTAATCAAGCTCAGATCAAAACTACAAAGATCTCTATAGCTCCAAACAAATCAAACGATCTTAAGGTTAAAAATAAAACATGCTTCAAGAACACACATCAATGCAACCATCAAGTTTAGCGCAAAGTGCATAAACCTCTGGATAGGGAACTTAAGATCCCACATACAAAATCCTTATTTCAGGATAAATTACAGTCATTTGTTAAGTATGATCTCACCATGATCATCGATATTGGGGAAAACATGACTCTTGATAAACAATCACGCTTAGTCTCCCTTATCAAATAAATTACAAACATTGTTGTTGGATCTTACCACACAGAGTGACTTTCTTAGTCCCAACCTCCTAAAACTATCAAAAATCTAAAAATTAAAAAACAATTCAAAAATACAAAAACATTGAGAAAACACAACAAAAATCAAAGGTACAAAGATAAAACATTACAATTAGGTATTGCGTACACATGTGTGTTTCTTTCTTCCCTTGTTGTTATTCTGTAAGTCTTCCTACCATTTTCATCCCTTCGATGATATTTTGGTTAGCCTATTCACACGCATTTTGTGACATTTATCTCTATGGTATCCGTTTGACCCTGGTCTTTTATCACCTTGGTAAATTAAATAACGACTGACCTCTTAGAGATCATATCACAATCAACATCTAATAAACTTATTTGTAAAGAACTTTTAGAAATATTTGTTGACACTAGCCAATGTCATCATCACAATCACTTCCACCTCCTTCCATCAAGCCATATGTGGTTCTTAACCCCTTGTCAAACAAGAGAGCTGAAATAATTTTTTAGAAAGAAAAAGAATCAAAATCAATAAAAAATCAAAAGCTAAAAGCAAAAGCAAATTGATAAATAACTCTCGCTTGGGGTATTTTCAATAATCTATATCGGGGCTATGGATGCCTGAATGGTAGTAGAGCAATGTTTTGATTAGAATCAAATACATCTCCGTCGGGGCTATGGATGCCTGGCTGGGAGTGGAGCAATGTACGGCTATCCTTCCACCCTTCATTCACAAATCGCCTATCACCTTTCAAAATAAATCATTCCTACACAGTGGTTAGGGTGTCTTCACTTATTTTCTATTAAATCTTCCCTTAAAGAGGTAATTAATTTCCACATGCACACACTAGATCTCTATGAGTAGACAGGATTAGTATGTTACCAAGTGTCATTTTTGGACCTTGTTCAGACTCTTGCTTTAGTCCATATCTCGTCTCGCAATTTGTGCCTTTGGCTAATCACTTCTTCATTGGGAGGCTTCTAAGCTACATTCATATCATTCACATTGTTCTTCTACTTCGTTTAGAACATCCATGTGTATAAGATTCCTTTTTCTATGTTTTTAGACACCTTTGTCCCCTTTCACAAAAATAATCTTCTCCTTCCTTTCTATCATGTGCTTTTAGGCCAACTTACACTGGCGGCATCCTTGCTTCTTCCCAGCACTTCATTGTTTTACATTCACCATCATGGTGAACCTATCCATAATGGCCTTAGGTCCTACTTCTACACGTGAAGAGTTTGCCTTTGAATACTCCCACCTAATCAATGGGGCATTTTCACATCTTTACCTTTCTTGTATGCACGTGGCCTTTTTCCCTTGTGCATCCCATCTAGCACTAGGGGCATCCACGCTTCCTCGTCTTCCTGTACATAGCTTCAAAAAAAATTCAAAATCACAAAAATATTCAAATATGTTAGAAAAATCACAAAAATATTCAAATATGTTTAAGAAAACTTCTAAAAACAATATAAATCTTCCTACCAAAACGCCGCTCTTTGGTTCTCATTTGTTCATGTGTGCGACTTGCAGATCATCTTGATCTACCTCCATCAACAAAAGCTAGGTTGCTTACTTCATCTGTATTCTAGGGCATAAAGAGTTTCCCGGTACTGTGTCGTAGTGCACATTTCTTTTTCATCGTACCCAAGTGTCCTCTGTTATTCCCCTTTCATGTATCCTTTCTTGGGGCACTGTCATTAACCCTTGTCATTAATTCACACAGGTCGGAACTGAATCTTGATAACAAAAACTTTGCATCTTGTTTCTCTATTAGGTTGCCTTGTTTACTTTCTTGTATTGTATTGCATTATGTATGTTGCATGGAGTTATGAATATTTTACTTTCTCGTATTGCATTTCATTTTGTATGTTGCATGGAGTTTTGTTTCTGGTAAATGACATTTGTTCGTATATGGCTTTTCATGTCATACTACACTTTTGTTCATTCTTTTTAATAAGGACCAATGATGAAGATCACTAGCAATATGATGACAAATAAAATTGTTTAAAAGGCACTAGATGGATGTTGGCTCAATCCCCCTTCCTCATTCTCATTTTTCTTCTATATCCCCTTTCTTTTCTTCTTCTTTAAACTATTCTTTCTTTTGTTCTCTTTCTGTCATCTTTTCAATTGTCAATCGAGTTCTTCTATCACCCCATCGATAATCAAGGGGGCATCCTCCATTCTACTCATTTTTTCTCCTATCCCTTCAAAATTTTCTACTTGTTTATGCTTGTCTACTTTCTTTGAAGTGATGTCGCTTACGCCACCTCAAAGAGGGGCAAATGTAGACACCTAATATATGCTTACACTTAGCATTTCATCCAATTCAACTGATTAACGACACTTCGTTAATTCCTCATACTTATCTCTATTCTCAGATGCCCATGCACGACACCTTCTCAGTCGTATTCCTCCTATAATCAGCTTATTTGGCTAATATCTCTCTTATTAGCTAAACATTCCTCCTTTCGACCATTCAGAACCTCCCTAGTTCTCTTTGAACCACTTCTATTGGCTTTATAGGCTATCTATCAATCACAATTGGTTATCCAGACCCCTCCCAACTCTCAACAAGTCTCTAATCACTTGCTAATCAAGTTTAACTAGCCTAAACCCTAGTTAACTAGCCTAAATCAAGCTTAACTAAGCCTAAACCATGTTTATCCTAATCTAATCTAAAAGTGGTTTTTGAGCTGTAGTCCCACATGCACCCAAATTCCAAACTCTTTTGTTTGGAAAACTATAAATAGAAGGGTCACCCCTCCCTCTCAACCTTACACCTTATTTTCATAATAAACTCTCTCATATTTGGAGATATTGGCATTAGACCTCATTTGCATTAGCCAAGCTAATAGGAATTTGATCTTGGCTATCCTCCATTATTGACACTCCCCCATCTTGCATTAATCCACTCCATAATCCAAGTTTTTGAATAATATGGAGAGAACCATTGGCCCCGAATCCAGTAATGGTGAGACTCCATTCTTGAAAGCTTGAGTTTCATATCAAACATCGCACCTTTGATTGCTAAGTTGATATTTTTAGGTTCAATTTCTTAATTAAGTAATCTAAAGAGTAGAGAGTAGTATACATGCTAGTTTTTTTGATGTTTTTGTCAAAGTTATGATGCATGTATAGGATTAACTCTTGTTTATCTCTTATCTCATGGTGCATGGATGAGTTAGTAAAGATTTGAGGTTCTTTAGCCTCATTCCATATCTTTTTCAACTTTCCATTGCATACACTCACGTTGATAAGTCAGAGGCCCCAAGGAAATGGTGTTTATGAAAAAAAAAGTTAGGAGGGATGAATTCTAGATCCATTGACTCTGTCGGTGAAGGTGGTGAAGAAGGTGGAGCGAGTGAAGAAGGTGGAGAAGGGCTGATGTCCTCAACAAGTTAATTGCAGGCGTTCTTGGTAGGTGGTTCAGCAAAGCCGATACCACTATAGTTGTTATGTTTGTGGGTAGTACATGGAATAATAGTATGAGGACCTTACTCGTAAAAGCCAAAATTGAAACCCTTCCCTGCACATTGGTGTAGGAAGGTGTGGGTGAAATGGTGGTTGGTGAGGGACTTGAGGTTGGTGGAAAATGGGTGGGTTTGTGATGGTGATTCAGGTGTATAAGTGGTAGTATCAAGTCCCCCATAAGTGAGATTGGTACGAAGGTGGGGAGGCCCATAAAGGAGGTGCTCTCCTATACGGTGATCATAGCGAGGGTGTTGGTGAAGGCTTCCATAATCTTGTGGAGTAAGGAATGTGTTGACACTCTATAGGTCATACTCCCCTAGAGGGAGGCATTGAAAAATGACTTCTAAGGGATCAGTGGTCAATATGTGGGTAGCTGGGGTAACCGATGTGTTAGAGGTTGACTCGGAGGTGGAGCCAACTTGATTGGGAGGCTGATGGTTCGGCCGTGGAGGTTGTGGCAGCGGTAAGAATGGAGGATGCATGTGCGGTTGAGGTAGCAACAACAATGGTGAGTGGAGGTGTAGGTGAAGAGGAAGTAGTAGGTAGATGATTTAATGGGTATAAGCACGTCATTGGGTCAATAAAGCATGTTGCAGGTTTTGAAAGGTGATGGGTCGGTTGGAATGGTATAGGTGTGTCCTTCATGCTCAAACTTTACACAACGGTGCAAAGTGGAAGGAACACAACCAATGACACGAATCCAGGGTCTACCAAGCTATAGGTTATACTGAAATCCCCCCTCTAAGATGTAAAATAACTCTGGAATAGTGCGGGAGCCCACGAGAACATGGACGATGATGGTGCCAAGGGTAGAGGTGATAACATCATTAAATGAATGCAACATGATGGGATGTTTATGCATGAAATTTTTGGGTATGCACATTTGGGTGAACGCATGGGAGGAGATGATGTTAATGCTAGTGCCCCCATCGATCATAACACATCGTACATAGATATTATCGATATGGACAGAGATGAAGAGAGTTGGATTTCGGTCATCGGTGTGGTGTCGTGCGATATCTTTGTCTTAGAAGCTAAGGGAGGCTACTTGGTGAGTAGGTGGAGGTGTAGGAGAAGATGGAAATTTGGTGAGAGAGGCTACATGATGAGGTGTAATAATGGAGGAGATGGGTGTAGGGTCATTGGGTAATACCTCAATAGACTGAAGAACCTCCATGAGAGCTTGATGATGGGATTTCGAGGTTTGGACGAGGTCATATAGGGACAGTTTGAGGGAGGATTGGTGTAATTGTTTGAGCATCACGTGATGTGGAACCCCATTAGAAATAGGATATGTGGGGCCATGGATAGTGACTTAAGGTGTAGGTGCAGACGGTATATTGGGTATAGGGTTGGTTGGTGGGTCGGTTGCCTTTTCCTTACCTTTGTCCTTTTGAGTGCGTGGTAGCAATGTGGATCATGTTGATTTGAGGTGGAGAGGTAGGTGAAGTAGGTGAGCCATAAAAGGTGTAACGACAAGAAGGGAAAAAGCCAAGGGGTGGAAAGGAACCTTGTGAAATGAGCTGGGAACACTGACATTTGGGTGGAGGTTTAGTGAGTTCTCTGATACGAACCATGTTAATTTTGAATCTTGGGGGTGGCTCTAAGAGTTGTGGAGGTGGAGGTGTAGATTGCTGAGTAGGAAATGATGGAAGAACTGTGGAAATGGGGTGCTGGTGAAATGGGGTCCTCATCAAGGAGGTCATCATCATCAAAGTTTTTTTTAGGAGGACATAACTAGACAAGAACAATTTTCAAAGCCTTATAATCCTCTATATCGTGTCCTGGCACACAATGGTAGGTGTATTTTTTTGTGTCATCAAACCCCTTTGGTTTTGGTTTGAGAGGGTCTTAAGGTCTAAGAGGCGGTAATGTAATGACAAAAATTTTAAGAAGGTTGGTTAAGATTTTGGCATATGATCCTGCTAGTGGATCACAATGGGAAGTGAAAATGGGTTTGGGTGTAGGTGTGGCTGACTGTAAAGGAAGGGTCTTTACATGAGGTGGAGTAGTTTGAGCCACGTTTTTAGGTGCTGGTGTGGTCTTAGGTGTTGGTCATGTTTTCTTGGGTAGGGGTATGGTAGATGAACTAGCAAGAGAGTGTGTGGTTAGTTTGACTACCTTATTAGAGGGTAGTGGATTTTTATCTTTAGGTGATACGGGTGCACGAGACCTAGAGGGAAAAGTGGATGCTGGAAGAGGGCAAGTTACCCATGGGGACAACTAGGGTGTTGTGAAGGTAGACGACGCAGGTTGTATAGGAGGTGTAAGGGAAAGAGACTGCAATGTCATGGGTAGTGAAGAAGTTATCGATGGTATTAGAGGTATGGGTAGTAAGGATGTTGTAGGTGTGGGCGGAAGTCATGTCGAGTGCTTGGGTATGTTATAGGTTTGTGAGGGAGAAATGGGTTGCTGTGTTTTTGGTTTACTGGCTGGTGGAGGTTTCTTAACCATGGTGGAGGGGCAAGGTCCTAAGACAGATGGAAGGGGTGAAGGTGTTGAGGTTGTGATCGGTGAGGTTGGGGTATGAGATCAAGGGGATTGGTTCTTTTGTTTGGGGGCCGGATTAGGTTTAGTGTTAGTTTTGGAGGATGTGGCTAAATCTAATTTGATGGGTGGATGAGTAAGGTTGACCGTTGGGATGACCCCTAAGGTAGTAATAGGTTTGGGCAAGGAAGATGATGTAGATGTAGGTTTCGATGTATAAGCATGTTGAGTGAGTGGTATCGTGGGTGAACTTGCGATGGTTGTGGTTGTATTTGGTTCAATTGGCCGAAATATTTTTGGATAGATAGTGGAGGTATCATTGAGTGACATCTGCATTTGTGTTGAGACAGGAAGTAAAAGACACCCCCAAAGTAAGGCTCTATCCACATAATCTAGGCGATCAGCTAAGCGTGAGTATGGCACCACTGTAGGTGAGGTCGATGTGGATCTAATGGTGATCCCATAAAATGTGTCTTAGAAATGGGGAATTCGCTAGCTTTAGCCTCTGTGGGTAAGAGAGCCAAAAGTAAGTCGATAGGGTTTTGGGTGGTTGATGGAGAATGGTCACCTAGAGGTAGCGGTATTTCTACTAGACCCTCGATAGGTGGAGGAGATTATAGGTGCTCCTCTGCGGGTGGAGGAGATGAACAAGCTTCTCCCAGGGGCTGGAGAGGTACTGCTGGTGATGGCTCTCTAGGTGGAGAAGCCAAAGGCGAAGTGGTCTCGATTTTAACAGAAGGCTCCTTCATAGGTGAGGGAGGAGATGAAGGGTGTTCCTCTGTGGGTGGAGGAATAGGTGAAGTGGGTTCCAGTGTAGGTGGCGGACCTTGGGCTAGGATTTCCTCTATACCAATCTAATGTTGGCCTGATCAGAGACATGGGAAAGGTCCTCAAGAGCAATGTGTCATCATGGGCGATCAGATAATGCCCATGTTTGAAAGACCGCAAGTGTTGTTTCCTGTCCTCTTTGCTGTTGAAATGGTTAAATTTAGGCATTTCCCAATGTATGGGATATATACGTAAAGGAATGGATGGGTGTATGGGATCATTACAAATCTCATCATAGGTGAGAGTGTTACGGGAGCCAGAAACCAATGCCTCCAATGTTTGCATCTTGTCCATCATTAACTTCATTAGGTCGTTGGTAGGTTGTGATGGATGGGTACCTCCTGTAGTGTAAAAAGGTTAGTGTTGGGCATATAATGGGGGTGGCATTCAAGTATATGGTGACGTCGTAAAGGTAGATTGAGAAGGAGGAAGTGAAATAGGGGGGTACGTAGCCAGAATGAATGATAGATGAAACAGGATGCTGCTGATAGTACATATATGGAGGTGGAAGGGTCGTGGTGACCCTAGTAGCAATGGGGCCTAAGGACTATGGAATAGAAATGACAATGTTTTGAAAGTAAGATTAAGCTTATCTTATTACTGCAAATATGTTCTTTGGTCTGAGATATTGCCTTTTCAACAAGAAATCCAATTGAAAGCATTACCTTCCAAAGAAGTGACTAAGATATTGTCAGGATAGGACTTCAGGAACGCTGTACTTGTGTAGCATAAATGCAGTATCAATTTTCGTGGGACAGTAGAAGATTAGATGATTCAAGAGCTTGAAATGATAAAAAAAAATTGAAAGCTATAAAAAGTTGACAGTAAAAATTAATCATTCCAAAACTCTCAGTGGATTTTGACTTGTGTTACCAGGGAGCACCTCATCCTGCATCAGTGGTTATGTCAGATGATTGGAAGAAGCCTTACTCAAGGTAGAGGTTGCTGCCTTCCCAGCATCTTGGGTCCGTGCATCAAAGTTCTGGCCTGCAGTAGGTAAGATGACATGCATTGGATAAATCCATCTCAGGTGTACCAATTCGCTAGCTATAGCTATTTGACTACACAATTTGACCATTGCTAAATGTTTTAACTTTTACTGTTTACACAGGACGCATGTGGACAATGTTTACGGTGATCGCCACCTCATTTGTACTCTTCCCCCTACAGGAAATGCTGTCTTTGAAGAGCAAGCTGCTGCTGCATAATTTGAGATTGAATTGTCTCTTGGTTTGATGTTCACACGAGGCATATTATGTCCCACTAAAAGGCAATACCATCATGGATAGATGCATAACTGTATGCATCTTACCATGATGCTTCTGTTCCTCTAAATTGTATGTACATAGTTCCTACCTTAAATATGTTGAAACTCCTGTGTTCAATATAATATGTAGCAATAAAGCTGTTTCCTGCACAACTATTACCTCAAAAATCTAAAATAGATGAAAAAATTGGAACTGCACGATTTTGATTTTGGTCGGTTTTACTTGTGGCTTGTTTTATTATGGCTTTCACAATCTAACCAAGCACATGTATTCCTGAACCACAAGGAATGTTAGCAAGTTTACAGGAGCTAAACCAATTAAATAACAATTGGGCATACAGGAGCCCTCAGCATAGAGGAAAAGATAACAGAATTCTTAGTGAATAGGTTACTCGGATTTCAAAGGCAGTTTCTAGTCTACTTTCTATCCTTGATAGCAGGGCCGAATTAAGGTTTTTGAGCACCCTAGGCAATTCTTAGAGTGATGCCCCTTCTCGATTTTTGAAAACATTTTATAGAGGAATTTTTAACACATAATTAAGATTACAAAGGTTTCTTTCTTGCCTTTGCCGCAACAAAACTATTGATAACACTGTCATAATTTATTGTTGTAGTGATGTCACGTTCAATTGTCAAAATGGAAAGGTTATTTAATCTATTTTCACCCTTTCTTGACCTTAAATTGTTTTTTACTATGTTAGAGTGGAGAATGCTCTCTCAGAACTACAATTTCCAACAGATTGCAAAGAAACATTTGTACTGCAACATCTAGATTTGGGCATAGTGTTTAAGCCACTTTTTTTAAATATTGACTTTGACAATGAGATTGTTAGGTTTTTACGTCTTGCTAATGTCTGGAAATGGATGCATTCAATGTCAAGGGAGGCCTCCAACTCTGTGTTGTATATTTTTAGCAAAGAATTAGAGAACTTCAATATTGTTTCATTATCAAGAACTTTTAAATTGTTCAAAAAACCAAACATGCCATTTAAAACAATATATGCTTCATTTCTTATTGACAATTCCCTTATTAAGTTATCTATAATTACATAGAATTCCTCCAACTTCATATGATCCCTTCGTGTTTATGAGATTTCAACATCTCTCATTTCATCAAAGTGAACTTTTCTTTTCCTTTCTCCTTTATTATCAATTTCATACCTTTCTTTCCCATTTATGATCTTAGCATGTTCATTTGTATCAAAGTTTTCTCTAATAGTTGGAATATAATCTATCAAAGAATTATACTGGGTCACAACCATGGTTAAGTCAATGTCTACCTTTTAAAGATATTTGTTACATGCGTGCATTCTTTCAATAATACTATGCCAAATGCAACACATCACACATGTTTCTAACTTGTTTAGTTTTTCATGAATACACTTTGCCTAGTGTCATGTGGTAGGTATTTGACTTTTGTCTTGTGTTGCATTTAGGAAAGCATTTTAGATTTTACCACATTCTAAGAAAAGCGTTTTAACTTTGTCAGCTCTAGCTGACTATTTTGTATCATAAAATGATTTTACAACAAAACAAATCCCATTAATTTTTTTTAATAAAATCTTCCACCAATAAGTTGAGGCACTTGGGAAAGTGTACATAAGTTGAAGCTGTGAAAAAAAATCTACAAAAAAAATCTACAACTATTGTAAAACACTATAGCTAAAGATCGAACAAAATTGAACAAGGTACAAAACTCATCCGAACTTTGCTTAAACTAGGGTGAGAGGACCTGAGTGGTATCTTGAGGGGGGATGGGTATTGTATTTAAATCTTCTGCAATTATTGGTAAATAAATCTAAAAAAAAAATATCCATAAATGTAATGCTTACTCAACAAGTTGTCACAAAAACACTGCACATACTTAGCATATTAGATATAAGCTACTAGAGACATATGAGATAAAATTATGAGCAGCATTCAAAGGATGTTAACAACTTGGAACAAAATGACATTCAAAATGCTATGTTTTAAGATAAGAGGAAAACTCACTTAAAATATACAAAGATGATGTGGTTTGTTGACAAACACTTGTTATATATGGAAGGATAATGTAGTCTTCAAAGGTGATTTATTCAAAAATATCTTCACTTAAAATATACAAAGGTGATGTGGTTTGCAGGTAAACACCTTTTAGATATGCTTAAAGGGTAGTAAGTGTTCACTCCCAAATTCTAATTGCAGAAATGAATTTTATAACTAAAATAAGTATTGCAAAGTAACATTTGATGTAATAGGGGAATACAAGTCCTTAAAAAAAATTGCACTTTTCGCAAAACACAGTGAATTACAAATGTGATTCCGAACTCAACGAAAGGAATATTCGAAGAATATTCCTTCACCCTCTCATTTGTGTGGAAAAGTAAAATTTACTGCAAAATTGCAAGTTGTGATGCCATCCATGAGGCCCGAAAATAAATATTCCTGGAATATGAGAATCGTGGATAAAACATGAAACTCCATAGTATAACATTTGGCAGCTTTGCAGTTGTTGCAATTCTGCAAATTATACTTTGGTCCCCAAAGTTTGAGGGAGACATGTGGCACACTATTGGTACTATGTTGAAGAAATGCATATTCGTAGTTTTGCAATTTAGAGTTTCGTAGTTGTTATAAAAATTTAATGAATTAATTTTAACCCTGCAGCCCGCAAAGGGGGACACATGTCATGATCTAACATCAATAAATGAAGAAAGCATATTTGCAGTTTTGCAGATTGAAATTTTACAGTTTTTGCAATGTTGAAAACTACACTCTCATTCCCACAACACGATAAAGTGGACACATGTTAGTGTCCCAAAACTCTTGAAGAGAAAAACAACCTTGCATTTTGCAGTTTTACAGTTGTTGCAAATTATCTACATAGCCCCGATGCCCGACAAAGGTGACTAAGCAAAATCAAAAGGCATGCAAAAATGCCACGTAGGATGTTTAAATTGAGAAAAGATATTTCCTTCATCACATGAAAGGAGGTCAAATACATGACGTGTAAGGCCATATGCTTCAAAGTTGAAAGTAAAGTATCATATTGTTTTTGTACAAAGAAGACAACATGGAAGTGGGAGTTAATGAGTAGATGTTATGGCTAATGTAAGGTAAAGAGCATTGGAAATCAGTCCAATGGACCTCTCAAGTATTTGAAGGGACATCTAGCATGCACTTATGCTAAACGAGGTTCAGAATATTGGATTTATGCGGCTATGTTGATAAATATGGTTGGAGATCTAGATTAAAGATTAGCACTACTTGATATATTTTCACAGTAGGTGGAACGAGAGTTAGCAGAGATTTCAGATTGCAGAAGGTTTGGCTTTGTCTACTAAGACAAGAGTATGTTATAGCTGGTGCAGGCTAGCAAAGAGATGATATGGATGAGTTAAATTCATATAAGAGTTGGGAAAGGAGCTCCTGATTTCTGTAAATTGTTTAGTGACCTTCATGAAGTTCAATTCATTTGGTCAAAAGACCTCTCATTTACATTCTATAAGAAACACATTCAGTTGAGGTATCACTTCATACCTAGGTATTGGAGGATAATTGAATTCTAGCAAGATTTATATGCAGTTGATATGCTAATGAAGCCATTAGAAAAAGAGAATTTGGAGCTACACTACACTTCTGTTGGTCATCAAGTTTGAGATTTGTTTGAAGAGTGCAAGAAACTACAATCCTAAAGCCAGTGAGGTTAGGAATGAGATGTAATGTATGGTCTTGCAGTAATGAGATCTCTGAGTGAGATATTGTTGAGTTGTGGAGCTCAATACTTCATTAACATGCTATATTAAACTTGCAGGAAAACATAGTAAACGAAATCGGTTAAGGGCATCGACATCGGTCACCTATAATTGACATCGGAAAGGAGGAACTGAGATCATGGTTAGGGCTAACCGATGTCGGTTACCTATGCAGGAGTGTTTTAGTTAACTCTTGGGAATTAGATCTATTTTTAGCATTAAAGTAGATCTATTAATTGTAATTGCATGGCTAAGTGCCCTAAGTTTGTATATGCCTATATAAACATAAAAGCTAGGGTTTAGAAGTAGTGGATTATAAGAATTGATGATTATTGTGAGAATAATTGTGAGAGAGAAAATTCTTGGAGAGAAGGAGAAGCTTGAGAGAAAGAAAGTATTGTACATCATGAGAGGTGTGGAAGATTGTAAATCTTCATTATATATCTTCTGAAATATTTGGATAATAGATTGGACTTGTTTCTTGGTGGATGTAGCCCACACTGGGTGAACCGCGTTAAATCTGGTGTTGATTTATATCTCTTGTTTTGTATATTTCTTCTTGTAGAATATCCACTTTTATTGCATGTATGCTTAGATCTGATATATTATCTGTACAACCTTCTGCTAACCCCAACAACTGGTATCAAAGATTTGTTTGAGGGTTTTGTGTGTTGACAGATTTACTCACAGAGGGTTTTCTGATTGAGTGGGAGCTACAACAATGGCTAAAATCAGAAAAACAAATACAAGGTAGAGAAGTTTGATGACCGAAATTATCAATTATGGAAGATGCAGATTGAAGATTATCTGTATCAAAGAGATTTGTACTTACCGTTGGATGAAAATCCTAGACCTACGAAGATGACTGATGAATAATGAAATATTCTTGACAGAAAGGCTTTGAGATCTATAAGATTGAGCTCTGACAACATCCGTGGCTTCCAATATTACAGAAGTAATTTCTACGGTAGAGTTAATGAAATCTCTTGAATTAATTTATATGAAACACCTATTGCTTCAAATAAAGTTTATTTGATGAAGAAACTATTTAGTTCTAAGATGCATGAAGGTGGATCTTCATTTAATCATTTGAATGATTTCCGATCTATTGTAAATCAGTTAAAATCGGTTGATATTCCATTTGATGATGAAGTGAAAACACTTTTATTCTTATGTTCTTTGCCTGATAATTGGGATATCTTGGTAATGGTTGTTAGTAATACAACATATGCTAATAATATTTTGAATTTTGATGATGTGGTTAGTATAATCTTGAATGAAGAAATTCGCAGGAAATTACAGAGGAATCATACATCTGGGAATACTTTGAATGTAGAAAGCATAGGTAGGTAGAAGAAGAGATCTAAGAGTAAGAATAATGGAAAATCAAAGTCAAGGGATGACAGGTCTAAATCCAAAGGTAAATGAATTACCTGTTGGAAATGTGGAAAGAAAGGACATGCAAAGAAATATTGTTGGTCAAAGGATAAAGAGAGCCATCACCTAGACAAAGGTAAAGAGTCAAATAAGGAGGAAAATATCTGCAGTAGAGGTAATGCAAGATGATCTTATTATTTCTTTGGATAAAATAATATGAATTATGGGTTTTATATTTAGGAGCTTCTTTCCATAATGTTGTCCAATCAAAATTCCCCACTCTGTCAAAAGTAAAAATTTCAAAATTTTGAGTCTAAGTGTCTTTTCTGTCAAGTTGGTGGTGTGGATAAAAGTCTTGGAAGTCTGAAAAATCTAAGTTTTGGGTCATTCTGTAAGTATTTCGGGCCTGTCGGACATTTTTGTCCCAACTATCCCAAGTACGAAAGTGCATTATGTTCCTCGATCGGCCGATAACCTCCGAATCTTGTCCCGCACCGGGCCCGTCGGAACCTTTTGGTCACCTAGTGTCCCAAAACTTAAAGTGTACTCTGTTCCATTTTCGGTCGATTCGCCTGATTTTGTCCCAACTGTCCCGAGTTCCAAATTGCTCTTTGTCCCATAATTTCGGCTGAAACCCCCGAGTCATCTGTACTTCAGAGCAATCTTGTGATCCCATTTTCAAAAGTGAAGACCCTGTTTCACATTTCACCCGAACCGGCCAAACCGCGTACTCTGGAACTTTTTGTCCCGAATGTCCCAAGTCCAAATGGGCCTTTGAACTGTTCCATCTTGAGGAAGACGATTCGCCTGAACCGCACTTTCATGTCTCAAATGTCCCAAAGTTAAAAAGTGCAAGTTATCCCATTTTCGGCCGAAACTCCCGAGTCGCGCACTTCGCTTTTTATTCGTCCCAATTGTCCCAAAGATACATTTCAGTGCGTCCTCTCCCCGTTTCACCCGAATCAGCCGAGCCGCGTGTTTCAAAACGCATTCACGTCTCACTTGTCCCAAGGCGAACCAACGGTCATTCATACTTCGTTTTTCCCACTCTACCCGAATATGCTGTTTTTCAAAATATGAATTCAAATAGGGCATTAAGATTATCCTATCTCTTTGTTTCAATGGCTATATAACAGGCAAAACCTCCTTTGCAATTCTTACATTGTTTCGAACCCTTGCAATTTGAAAACCTACGCATGTCCCCTCCCTCTGAAACTCCTTTCCGAGCCTGGTTAGCAGCTCATGTTACTATCAATATGAAGATCAAGCTCCTGGAGGAAGCTCGGGAGAACTAAAGAAGCATTTTACGAAGGACGAAGTTCAAGGACGCTAGAGTTACATCAGTTATCAAAGATATTCGTTGTCATCCTCAAGATGAAATTTCTGAGTGTGTCCCTCGTGGCAAGGACATGGCTGAGACGTGGAGGAAAACTCAAGCAGCGGTTTATGAAGACAATGGGTCCTTTTCAGAACTGGACCACCTGTCTTCCTCCCCATTCTTTTCTCTTCTTCCTATTCCTTTCGTATTCCATGTTAGTAATTAGTTAAGGTATTGTGATTAGCATTCCTTAACTATCCTTTAGTTAAAAGAAACGTTGGTTACGAAGAGAAACTGAATTGTAAGCTATATAATGGCCTTATTTTCGCCATTCAAAGGAAGGAAGAACTTAAGATATTTTCTGAAAGTGTAAATAGATCTTAAAGAAATCAACTACAAAAGGGCTTTCCATTCTTTGTCTGTCTAATGACCTGTTATCTCTGTGTTTTCCTTTAATCCTAGGCCTTGTGAAGATCATCTTGTTCCTAATTTGTTAGTCTTTTTGATTAGGATACTGTCCAGTTTTGCAAATACAACGATCTTGCACAACCAAGAAGGAACTTTGTGTCCTTGATGAATGAATCTGTAAGAAGGTTATTTACAGAACTTAGATGTCTTGAAAATTTAATCCTATTCAGCCAACGCAAGATGATCTTGTTCTAAATTCCTTGCAACTTCGCATACATAAAGAATTATTCTGCTATCTATAATTCTGAATGTTGCTCTTCTGCTCATCCTCATGATTGATCTTTCCTCAGTCCTTTTGAAACTGATGATACTTGTGGAAAATCACTTTCATTATATTCAAGTTTGACCATAAAATAGATGTTTTGTACATTTTTAAATAAGTTCGTTTCTTAATACCAGGGAACCTAATCTCCCACTAAAGATAAAGGGACTTCTTGTCCCCTGACTATTGCTCTTCTCAGGGATAATTTTAGCGGCGAATATTCGTAATATGGCGAAAATTTCATTTTAGGAAAATTTGAAAAGGTGAATTTTTCGGAGTGGGTCGGTGTCCTGTTCGCCTAAAATATATAGTATATTTTTTTTGGGGGGTCGGCTTCGCCTTCATTTGAAAACATCTCCTATAAAAACCTATGTGATTCGCCGGGTAGTATACCTCAAGTAGCTTACCAAATTACCAATACTGTGAAATTTGAACTCGCATACCCTTGAGCACCAGAGATTCATATTACTGTTGACGCGCGACAAATGCAGTGTTGACGCGCGACAAGGGCAATATTGACGCGCGACAAGATCTGTACTGACGCGCGACAAGAGCTGTACTGACGCGTGACAAGAGCTGAACTGACGCGCGACAAAGAGCTGTACTGACGCGCGACCAGAGCTGTACTGACGCGCGACCAGAACTGTACTGACGCGCGAGAGCTATACTGACGCGCGACTTGGGCTACGAAGTGACGCGCGACAGAGGAAGGGTGGACGCGCGACTGAGAGGGTTGACTTGGGGGTTGACGCCGCACGCGCGACCTCAGACAGTTCACGCGCGACAAGACCTCAGAGACTGGACAGAGTCGCTTCTTGGTTCTTTTGCTGACGCAGGACTCTTTTCAGAATAATGGAAGGTGCCAGCTCAAAGAATACGAATAACCTAAAAGTAAGTAAGAAATCTCAGAAATCACTCTTCAAGTATTTTGGAAACTCTGCGGATACAGATAATGTAAATACCAATCATATAGATGCCACCAAAAAGAATCAGAATACTGACTGTGTGGAAGGCATTATTGAGGTGGACATGCATTCTGCACAGTATCACAGTCAAACAAATGAAACCTACGATAATATGCCAGATCTTGAAGATATTGTTCCTGTTGGGGTGCAACCAGAAGTGCAGCTAGATATCACAGATACAAACACTCAGCAAAATGGAAGACAGAAATCAATATCAAACTCTGGTCCAAGAAAGAGGAAACCAGGTGATTGCGATATTCCTCAAAATTCTACTCAAAAAAGTAAAGCATTGAAAACAAACAAGAATATGTGGACCATTGGCAGGACATACAAGTTTGATTGGGCAGCTAAATTTCCATTTATTGAACCTGTACAATCATCTAATTCTGAAGAAATCCCATGTGAATGTACATGTACAATATGTACGTGGAAATTGGGAAAGCAACAAAAAATGCAACTGAAGCTGGACACAATAGAAAAACATTGTGGAAAACAATATTTAACTGTAACAGGGGCGGATGGCCAGAAAATCAAAACACACAGGTGGAAAACTGAAAAGGAGTGCATGCATGTCAGATACGCAGCGGAATATGAGGCAGAGCAGAAAAAACACAGACATCTGTTGGAAAAGGGAGGAACAATCACATCGCATATTGGTAAGATGAAAGAAACAAATCTACATGCAAAATTCATACAGTTCTCTACTCTTTTTCAAATACTTAAAAAAGGAAGGGCGATGTCAGATTTCCTTGATTTCAAAGTTTTGTATCAATTTAATGGAATGCTGAATGTACCTCAGTCTCATTGGTCTGAGAGTAGTGGATGGGAAATGGCAAAATGCCTCTCGATGATAGAGAAGGAAGATTTGAAAGAGAATGTAAAAAAAGCAAACTTTATCTCTCTTTCAATTGATGAAGTGACAGCAGTCGACAACACCGCATGGGTATGTATCCACATCTATACATTAGAAAATCATATAAGGACACCTCATCTGTTGGGTGTTATGAAAATGGTTGAAAACTGCAATGCTGAAAACCTATACAAAATAGTTGTTTCTCATTTGAAAGATGTTGCTGGTATGACTGATTATGAAATTGCTACGAAGTTAGTATGCGTTGGAGCAGATGGTGCATCTGTCATGCAGGGTCACCGAACAGGGCTCTGTGTTAGATTACAAACAACAGTGGCCCCATATATGCTACCAATTCACTGCATGGCTCACAGAATGAATTTAGCATATAAAATGGTAAGCAACCATGAAAATGTTGCTAAATTAGAAGACCTAATAAGAGAACTCCATGCCTATATGTCAAGCAGCCCAAAGCGTTTTCTGGAGTTCCAAAAATTTGCAATTGGAATTACAGACGGCAAAAAACTTCTGAAGGATGTGGAGACTAGATGGATCTCTTTGTATGAACCAGCATGCAGAGTTCGTGAGGAGTATCCTTCATTGGTTGGTTTCATGCACAAATACCGTCATGAAGTTGATAGGGCAAGGGACCTGTTGTTCCGCTTAACTGATTTGGAGACTTTGCTTACATTGGTTGGTATTCTTCCAATGTTAAAGGAGATCAATACACTGATGAAGCATGCACAGGGCAGATTGATCTATATCGTGGATTTTATACGGATGAGGAAAATGGTATGTCAAAGTCTTGATATATTGTACTGTTCCCAGGATAGTTTTGATGCACCTGTTTTTGAAAATTGGAGAGATTTATTAGATCTTAAAAATCCTAACACCTTTTTGAGATTTAATATCCACGATCACCTATGCATCTCTGTTAATGGGAGGGAAATACCAATGCACATCTTGCAAAGACGTCAAGATATTACAGGATCGGAACGAGAAGATGTTCCTGTGACACGTAATTTGTTTGAGTCTGTGATAGTTGAGACAAGAATAAAGCTCAAAAAAATTTCAGAAACCTTGTCATCAGAAATTAGGGAACGTTTCTGTAAAGATAAAATTCTGGAAGCAATGGGTGTGATGAATCCGAATTTTTGGAATACAGAAGGTGGCCGTGCAGACTTTGTCAGTAAGCATTTCCATAAATCAATGGGTACAATAATGGAACAATTTACAAAGACTTCAGAGCTCAAGGGTACGGAAATCAAAGGTATACTGAATGCCGATTTATTGAAGTTTCAGTCAACCAATTTTGCAACAACAATGAGGAACCAATATAAGAATTTAGATCAACCTTCTGAAAGTGGTGCTATTACAAGGCTGTGGCGAGGAATCTTTCAAAGTTCTATCTTACAAGAAGATATCAGTGAGTATTTCAGACTATATGAGTTATGCCAGACAATGATTTTGGGGTCTGTGGAGGATGAAAGGGTTTTCAGTGCATTGTCATTTATAAAATCAAAACTGAGAAACAGGTTGGACAAAAATCTGGAAAGTTGCATGAGGTGTTACGTTTCTCGATACTCCCTCGAAACCTTTCCGTTTGACAGAGCAATTGCGCACTGGAATTCCCTTTGCGAAAGAAGAGGTGTAAATAATACAGCTACAAGTACAAATATTCCCAACCTTGAGAGTGTAATTGGCTCTTCGTCACATTCTACAGAAGACAACATCGACTTTGATGAAGCTATTGATAATGGACTGTTTCAACTTTAAGTAGGTATCTTCTTTATCTATCTTTTATCTTTATCATTAAAGATGTTACAGGTCTATATACTAAAAATGTCAGGCAATTCACCCATCTATCTACTAATCCATTTCTCGTGTTGGATTTTTTTAAAACACAGATCTAGCTCATTACCAGTGGCAGTGATGATTTCAACTTTAAGCAGGTATCTTTTTCCCCTTAATCTTATTGTTAATTTGTTTGTTACTATTCAATTTTTGACAGAGCAATTGCTCACTGGAATTCCCTTTGCGAAAAAAGAGGTGTAAATAATACAGCTACAGGTACAAATATTCCCAACCTTGAGAGTGTAATTGTCTCTTCGTCACATTCTACAGAAGACAACATCGACTTTGATGAAGCTATTGATAATGGACTGTTTCAACTTTAAGTAGGTATCTTCTTTATCTATCTTTTATCTTTATCTTTATCTTCATTAAAGATGTTTACAGGTCTATATACTAAAAATGTCAGGCAATTCACCCATCTATCTACTAATCCATTTCCCGTGTTGGATTTTTTTAAAACAAAGATCTATCTCATTACCAGTGGCAGTGATGATTTCAACTTTAAGCAGGTATCCTTTTCCCCTTAATCTTATTGTTTGTTACTATTCATTTTTTCAGCTCTGGTTATAATTAAAGATGTTATAGGTGTATGTATTTACATTTAGATAAATACAATCTTTTTATTTTTTGAAAACGTGGGTTGACATCCGTCCGAGGAAGCTGTTACTTCTCGGGACTGACAATGTCAGGCAACTCACCCATCTATCTACTAATCAATTTTTTTTGTGTTGAATTTTTTAAGACAAAGATCTAGCACATTACAGGTGATGATTTCAATTTTAAATAGGTATCTTCTTCAACATAATCTTATTGTTTGTTACCTTATATTTTTTCAGCTCTTGTTATCGTTAAAGACGTTACAAGTCTAATTTTTTATATTAACATTTATTTAAAGATATTGTTGGTCTATATATTTAAAGATGTTGCTGGCACTTCTCAGGACTGACAATGTCAGGCAACTCACCCCTCCATCTACAATGTCATGTGAAACAAAGATCTAGCACGTTACCCTTGATGATTTCACAGCAATCTAATACGCAAGAGGTAAGGTAAACCCTAGCATATTTGCAATTATATTTAATTTCTTACCAGTGATGATTCTTTCTTGATTTCTTACATAAAATTCACATAAAATTCGGGATAAACAATACATTATACGATTTTAAATATAAGTCCACATAAAATTCATCATCCATATATATCATATCATCACCATATCATTATCATATCCTCATTATCATCATCTATCATTAATTATCAATTATCATCATTCATCATCTACGTCCACATACAATTCATGACAATGCAAATAAACAAGAAACATAGATATAATTCATGATAATCACAATCTAATGCAATTAAAATTAAAGATTGTATGTAAATCCATATAATTAAATTCAAATACCATAGTACATATTCAATAGTAGAAGTTTTCAAATTCAATATTTAAAGTTTCCTCAATAATAAAAGTTTCTAGTTTTCAAAACCCTCTTTTTCTTTATCCAATTCTACTCTGCACTATTTCCCAACGGCTTCTTCCACTGTGGCTGTACCTCTTTCCCCAACACCAGAAATCTCCATGCGACAGCAAATTTGGATCAGCTGCAGCGTATAAACTATCCCGTTGCCAATAATTTTCATAACGACTAATAATCTCATTGATAAGAACCTTAGCCCTTCTGTCCGATTCTATAAGCTGATTGATATGAGGAAGCATCTCCATCTTTCTCATCAACCCACACAATCTTTTTTGTGCTTGTCCAGATCTATGAAATACTCCTTGCCCTCTTTAGAGGTACTTGTGCCCAAACCCTGTAAGGTCCAAGCAACAAGTGATACCTAATCAGCAAGCGAACAAAACCAGAACTCGAAAACATATAAAGAGGAAAACAAACTAGCATTACTTTGTACTATATGGTCCAGCTTGTTATCGATCCACTCAATGATTCTCTCCAAGCTTCATACTCAGGAATTGTGTAGAAAGATAACACATTTCCATTTTTGTGAGTTGCCTACATTAACATGTGCCGACATTAGACATGGAGATACAAAACATCTGGAGGCTTAGAAAACAAATATAAAAAGTCTCAAAACACAACCAAATATACAGGGGGAACATTTAAAGAAACTAAACACCGCTATACAAAGATCATGTACCTGGTCTGTCATTATCATAAGATGGCCATATCTTAAAGATTTAATGCTGTCATATATTTTATCTTCCTGTAGACCAAGGATTTTTTTTCTATTTACTATCTCTTTATTCTCCATTTGTTGGTGAGTGGTAGCTTCCCAAAAAATAGATATTCCTGCCACCTGATAGCATAAAGATAACTAAAATAACAAAAAATTAAATTGGAAAGTGATGTCGAAACATGTCACAGTACTACCAAATTCAACATTCACATTTCCCCGATTCATGGAACAAACACTTACAGCGACTGCAAGTGCCTTGGCTGAGTCACCCTCCGTTAATATTAAACTTAAAGTACATTGATCAGAATTCTTCCCTCCTGCTTGATTTGCATCAAGTTTGGGAACATCATTTAATTTCCCCTTCTTGGTTCCATCAGTTTTCTTAAGATCTTTTTTTTGTTTAAACTTTTCCACTGCACTCATCAGGTCAAACAAAGTTACAAAGCTCATCTTAGACACTAGCATTGCAAAAATTACATGTACTCAGAAATGCTACATATTAGACACCACGCCTGGATATATGAAACAGTGAAAAGTACTATAAATTTATAACAGCAAATTGTATCAGAATAAAAAATATGAATTAAAACGAATTATACTTACAATCAACATGGAAACCAAACGTTGATTCGAGAAAATTCTTTTCTTCCACGAGTGTTGCCTTGGTTGTAACAATTGGTAAATTTTTCTGTAAAGATGGATTTCACGATACTGAAAAAAATTCGGCAGCGGTTTAGAGTCACATAAAAAATGCCGTCCTCTGAACTATAGGATGACAGAAGGTAATTCAAAATATCCGGATCTGTTTCGAAATGGGGCATATTAACGAGCCCTGTAAATTCACACGCATCCATTAAATATTTATCTACTGAAGACATCTTTAAAACAGTATGGATGTGAGGGCATAAGGAACATCGATTGAATTGGCTTCCCTTGGTTTTTGTTACTGAACTTGCAGTTGGGAAGCATTGAGACCTGCAAAAATTCAAGAGCCGGAAGGTGAAAACGAGAAAATGACCGGTTTAAGGGTATTTATAGGCTAAATCGGGCGTCAAATGCCTCACTTGACGCGCGTCAAAGGTCCAAGATGACGCGCGTCAATAGAAGCCACGCGCGTCAATAGAAGCCTGTGACGCGCGTCAATAGAAGCCTGTGACGCGCGTCAATAGAAGCCTGTGACGCGCGTCAATAGAAGCCAGTGACGCGCGTCAATAGAAGCCAGTGACGCGCGTCAATAGATGCCAGTGACGCGCGTCAATAGATGCCAGTGACGCGCGTCAATAGATGCCGCGTCAATGACGCGCGTCAATAGATACCTGTGACGCGCGTCAATAGGTTCCAGTGTCGTGCGTCGATCGAAACAATTGACGTTCCATTGACGCGCGTATGGAGTGATGAGTAAATTCTTTTGCACCAGAGGAAATTCCCTTCATGTTTGCAATGCGGCCAATTGAGATGAAGCCTTAAAATTTATCCCCAGACCAATGATGATATAGGGTCTCTTGACAAAACTTTCACAGAGAATTTTATGTTGAGCTGTAAATTTTTATTTTCAATATTTGAGACACTTGATTTTATAGATTGTACTTCAAGAAGATCATGATTAATCAATTCAAGGCATAGAAATGGCGGAGCTTCAAGAAAATTGTCTTCAAACATACAGTTGAACATTGTATCTTCAGAAAAGGAAAACAAAACATGGTGGTAGCAGGAATCTACTAAAGGATCAAATATTTCAAGTTCATTCTTGTAACTAATACGATATGTAAACAACCTTATTGAGCTATGATCATATGCAGTGTGCACCAACTTTAAAATTTGAAAAAAAAGACATTTTAATTCAACCACTCCAAGAAGCAGTCCCGAAGAGAATCCTATACAAATTTAACTTCTATGATTTATCTGGAGAAGGCACTGTATTTTTTCTTGGATGCTAAACAGAAAGGTTGTTAAATCTTATTAAATTTGGCAAGGTTAACCATGGCAATTCACCCATCTTAATCTAATCCATTTCTCGTTTTGGTTTTTTTTGAAACACAGATATAGCTCATTACTAGTGGCAGTGATGATTTCAACTTTAAGGAGGACGGAGGTATCTTTTTCCCCTTAATTTTATTGTTTGTTACAATTGGTTAAATACAATATATTATTTTTTGAAAACGTGGGTTGACATCCGTCCGAGGAAGCTGTTATTTGTCGGGACTGACAATGTCAGGCAACTCACACATCTATCTACTAATCCATTGTTGTGTTGAATTTTATTAAGACAAAGATCTAGCACATTACCGGTGATGATTACAATTTTAAATAGGTATCTTCTACAACATCATCTTATTGTTTGTTACTTTACATTTTTTCAACTATTGTTATCATTTATTTAAAGATATTGTTGGTCTATATATTTAAAGATGTTTCTGGGACTTCTCAGGACTGACAATATCAGACACTCACCCCTCTGTCTACAATGTACGTAAAACAAGATCTAGCACGTTACCCTTGATGATTTCACTGCAATCTAATACGCAAGAGGTTAGTTAAACCCTATCATATTTGCAATTATGTTTAATTTCTTTTCAGTGATGATTCTTTCTTGATTTCTTAGAATTATATTTAATTTATTATATATTAAACTATTAAGTTGAGTGAATTATAGATGCATACTTCATCTCAAATGGGGTCCACGTAATGGGATTATTCAGAGGATAAAAAAGATTGTAGCTAGAAGTATAGAGATTCAAATAGATTGATTGCATTTCACAAATCATTCATTAAAAAAACCTCTATCTAAATTATAATGGGATTATTCAGAAGATAAAAAATATTGTAGCTAGAAGTATAGAGATTCAAATAGATTGATTGCATATCACAAATCATTCATTCAAAAAAACCTCTATCTAAATTATAATGTATTTTGGTTTTAGAAATAGAAAAACATTGACATTCAATATAATGGAAAAACATATATAATAAATTTATCATCCCATTAGGTAGAATATATATACACTCAAAATTATTCCAACTTATAGACTCCCAGTTCCATCTTTTAATCACATGGTTATTCCATCTTTGGTTAATCCACCCTCCATAGCCTCCATAATCTTTTAAACCATTGTCTTGATTATTAAAGAAACCATTGATCATCATATTTCATCAACATCTATCATTGATTATCAATTCTCATCGTTCATCATCTTTCATCATCATCTATCATTATCATCATTCATCATCTACGTCCACATACAATTCATGACAATGCAAGTAAACAAGAAACATAAATATAATTCATGATAATCACCATCTAATCACCATATAATTAAATTCAAATAACATATTACATACTCAATAGTAGAAGTTTTGAAATTCAATATTTAAAGTTTAGTCAATAATAAAAGTTTCTAATTTTGCAAACCCTCTTTTTCTTTAGAAACTTCTACTCTACTCTCTTCCGCAACGGCTTCTTCCACTCTGGCTGCACCTCTTTCCCCAACACCAGAAATAACCCCTGAACTTATGAGATCTTCTGCAGCACTGTCCAGATTTTTTAAAATTCTTTCCTCTTGATTTGTTGCATCTCCATGCGACAGCAAGTTTGGATCAGCAGCTGCTTTTTCTTTGAACAAGATGTCAGGATCAAGACCATGCTCTTTAATTATCCGCTTTAGTGTATTGTTTTGTTTGTTAACCAAAACAATATTTTGCTTCATATTTTTTGCAGCGGATAAGCTGTTCTTTGCTGTTTCCAAGTGAACTTGCAAAACCTTCGCCTGACTCTTCAAATTTTCATATTTCAACTGCAAAAAAAAAGTAATGTCAATTCAAAATATTAATGTAAATTCAAAATTTAAAATTAACAAAAACGATTGCTTGAATGTAATAGTACTTACAACAGCTCTATCTCTTTCGGCATTTGCGATTGATACCAAATCCTTGTCCTTTGACCATTTGTTAAAATATGCCTGGGCCTCGGCACTAATATTTTCCAATCTGTTTAGTGCCTGATCTAAAATGCCATCTTTATAGTCGTTGTTAAAAGTGACAGTCCCACCTTTTGCTTGGGTAAGTAAGGAATCCATCTTCGCAGGTTGATTCTGGACTGCAGCGTATAAACTGTCCCGTTGCCAATAATTTTCATAACGACTAATAATCTCATTGATAAGAACTTTGGCCCTTCTCTCCCATTCTATTAGCTGTTGGATTTGAGGAACAATAAACTCACTGACATGGGATTGACAATCATTACCAAGTAAGTTCTCCAAAGGATAAGGTGGAAACTCTTCACTATCTGATTCTGATGCAGACGATCTTGCTGGAGAAGTGTGGGGGCTTTCGACCAAGATCAACTGCTATTTTCTGTCTTTGGGTGGGCTGATCCTGTTTTCGAAAAAATAAATCAAGATTTAGATAAATAAATTTAAATCAGAATGTAATTAAAAATTGTAAAGCATATTAAAATTGAAATTTGAAGCATACCTGCTGGCCTTGAATCATCTCGCGGGTATCGAAAAAACCAGTTGGGTCATTGCTATCAATGCCCAAATAATCTTCATCTAAATTTATATTGTTCAAAACAGATATGCCCGTTGCACTGGGCAAGCCACCAAGTGAGAGAGTTGGAATACGAAACGAGGAGTCAAGGTTTAGTGTCCCACTGGGGGCCGGAGCAAAAGTCATGCGTTTACCAATGGTCTTTTTCACTGTTCCTCTGGTTGGCATTTTAAAAATTAATGGTTGAGTTGGTGTCGCTGCCGTGGTTTGATCATGAATGACATGCGCTGTAAAGTACAAGAAAAAAAGAAAAATATTAGAACAATTCAAAAGTCAAAACTACGAAATTAAACGTACTAGAGAAAAGTTGTACCTTGTTGTCGAGGGGTTGTTTTTCTCGGTGCTACGGGTGGCCTTGTAGGAGTTGTACTCAGTGGCTGTTCAGAAGATATCAATGCAGGCGAATGTACGGAGTGAGTTGGGGAAGAAGGTTCCAAAATCCCTGCAATTCATCAATATTAAATGTTAATTCATTTGATTAAAATTTAAATTGAAAAATAAATCTGCAACTTTGGAATTTGTAAATAATATATGAGAATGTATTACTTCTCTGGCGTTTAACGAGTTCAAACTGTTGAGGGTTTGGAGAGGAGTGAGCTTCCATTTCAGATTGGGAGTCCCCCGAAGCCTCTGCGTGTAGTTGGCCTCTTCCTCTCGACATCTTTTTTTTTCGGGGAAGGGCTTCAAGATATCTTCTCTGCAAAACATTAAAATTTAAGATTTAATAAATGTGCACTGTAATGAAGAAAATTGTAATACAATTACAAACAAAATAGTTTATACCTGCTGTTCTTCTAATGGAACCGATAATTTCTTCAAAGCCTCATCAGAGCAAGTAGGAATTTCATTATGTTTTAAATTTAAAAGTGCCTCATAGTAGAAGCCGAGGAGATAGTTTGTTGAATAAATGTAAGGTTTTTCTGAGACTCTTGAATTTGCTATGTCAGTTCTTATTTTTTTCGATAGAAATGTGCACCAATCGAATTTTCGTTTTGTGATGGTGGCACAAATGTATGCAATGGCCCAATTTGGTATATCTGTTTGGCGACCCTGCATAACAATTCTGGCTTGGAAAAATGCAATAAGTGCAGCAAGAAAGTGGTGTGCAATTGATTGTGTATCTACACCACGCCTGGATTTATTGACATGGGCTGCAAATGTGAAACAGTGAAAATTACTATAAATTTATAACAGAATTGTATCAGAGTAAAAAACAGATTCAAAAATATGAATTAAAATGAATTACACTTACAATCAAAATGGAAACCGTACGTTGATTCGAGAAATTTCTTGTCATCTTCAGTGAGTGTTGCCTTGGTTGTCACAGTTGGTAAATTTCTGATAGGAAGGCCCGTAAACCGATGTATGTCATTTGGTTCAATAGTGAACTGGAACATTTGGCCATCGTTCAGAGTAACATAAAATATACCGTCCTCTGAATTGTAGCATGACAGAAGGTAATTCAAAATATCAGGATCTGTTTCGAAATGGGGCATATTAACGAGCCCTGTAAATTCACACGCTTCCATTATAGCTGAATATTCTGAAGACATCTTTAAAGCCGTATGGATGTGAGGGCATAAGGGATTCCTGTAGGTGATCTTCGAAATCGATTGAGTTGGATTGTCCTGATTTTCTTCCTGAACTTGCAATTGGGAAGCATGTGAAGTCGACATTATGGATTTTTCTTCCTGAAATAACGTCTTTGTCAAAGATGTAGACCTGCAAAAATTCGAGAACGGGAAAACGAAAACGAGAAAATGAGCGGCACATTTCTATTTATAACCTAAATAGGGCGTCAAGGTCCTCTGTTGTCGCGCGTCATCTATTCCCTTTGTCGCGCGTCAATTGAATGTAGTGTCGCGCGTCATTTAATCACGGTGTCGCGCGTCATGTAGTGTTCAATTGAATATAGTGTCGCGCGTCAATTGAATGTAGTGTCGCGCGTCAATTGAATGTAGTGTCGCGCGTCAATTGAATGTAGTGTCGCGCGTCAATTTAATTACAGTGTCGCGCGTCATTTAATTACAGTGTCGCGCGTCAATAGGTAACGATGTCGCGCGTCAATAGAGTGTGATGTCGCGCGTCAATACATGACGATGTCGCGCGTCAACAGAAGACAGTGTCGCGCGTCATTTACTGACAGTGTCGCGCGTCGTTTAATTACAGTGTCGCGCGTCATTTAATTACAGTGTCGCGCGTCAAAAGATAACGATGTCGCGCGTCAATATATAACAATGTCGCGCGTCAATTGTCGCCAGTGACGCGCGTCAGACTACAAACGTAAATGTCACGCGTCATTACTTATAGTGTCGCGCCAGTGTCGCGCGTCAGTACTAACTATTGTCGCGTCAGTGACGTGCGTCGTAACGGACTAGTGTCGTCGCGCGTCACTGATGGAAACTTGAAAACCCAGGCGAAATTTTTTTTTTTGAATACTGTCAATTTCGCCTTTCGCCGAAACTGGTTACGGGGATATTCGCCAGGTATTTTCCACCTTCAATTTTATAGTACCCAGAGGTAACCGGAAGAACTTCCCGAAATTCAAAGGCGATGGCAAGGTACATCCTGATGAACATATTGCAGCCTTCATAGTTGCATGTGGGGTTTTGGGAGTTGAACATGAAGACGTCTCCGTAAGACTGTTCATGGAGACTTTGCAAGAAAATGCTACTGATTGGTTCTTTCACCTTCCGGCTGGTGCTATAACCGACTGGGACACCATGAGAACCCAGTTCGAGAAGCCGTTTCAAACCGGCAGAAGATGTGCATGCTTTGCTTGCCCAAATTTCTTAGATAAAGAAAGATCCATCAGAACCCATGAGAGAGTTTGTGGCTCGATTCAAGAGGTTGATAAATAAAATTCCAACAAACACTCGACCTGTTGATCGGATTCAAAAATGTTTCTTTCTGAATGCCCAATCACCTAAAGTTAGTTATGCACTAAGAAGGGCTAATCTCGGAACGTTAGCTCTGGACCAAGAACTGGCTGTTAGTGTCGAGGATGACTTGATCATGTCAGGGAAGTTGAGAAGAGACACTTCCAAATCTAAGTCTGCTGTGCTTCTTCCTCTTCCACCCCTAGACCTAACACTGACCCATTAGTTCAGAAGCTTGCGAATGATCTTCTTGCTATAAAGAAACAACTGGCTCAGCACGCTCCTTATGCAGACGTTCCGAGGAGAAATTTCCAGCCCAGGAATCGTTTGCCTACTTCTCAAACAAGATTAGCACTTGAAGGACCTCCTGTTAGAGTCCCTGTCAATGCGACCTGCGAGGTGGAAGAACTAGATGATGATGAAGATAATGAAGCTTGCGAAGAGTTTGTGGAAGAATTTGATGATGAGGCAGAGGAACTTGAGGGATCTCGAGTGAATTTCTTTACCACTGAGGGCATTGATGATGGAGATGACTATGATGAAGTGGTAGCAGACATGAACAGTGAATCTTTTGCTGTCATGACTCGAGAACAGACAAAGCAGAGGGAGAAGGTGACCCAGCCACCTAAGAAATCCAAGGAGCAGTCGGCAACTATCCCTGTAATTGCAAAGAAGAGGATCTCCTATCCCTACTTCGTCTACACCAGAAGGTGAGTCCTATCAATCCTAGTTACCAAAGTTGCTTCTTCTTTTTCTCCTAAAGTTGATAAGCCTAGAATTCCAATATGATGATGGCCCTGTCCACTTCTGGATCCTTTGATATTGTTGATCACTTGAAAAAGACCAAGGTCCAAATCTCAGAAGCTGAGTACTATCAAACCCATCCCAAAGCCTTTGCCAAAATGATCCACTTTGTTAATTCCAACTCTAAGACCACTTCTAAAGGCCTTTTACCTACTCCTCCTTCTGCACCACAGCCAAGTCTGGTAGCTGTTGTCACCTCCCCTGGTGACAAAATTAAACCATTTTATGTAACACTTCTCATAGCTGGCCATAGACTCAGTAATTGTGTCATAGATTCCGGAGCCTCAGATAATGTGATGCCTGCTAAAGTAGCTCATGCTTTAGGCTTGACCCTCACTCATACTTATGGATCCTGCTACTCCATGGAGAGTAAGGAAGTGCCTATGGTTGGAAGGATTAAAGATGCACAAGTGGCTTTTGCTGCTTTTCCTGAAAAGAAAGTCTTGGCTACCATCCTAGTAGCAGACATTCCTCCTTCTTATGGAATGTTGCTAAGTAGAAACTTCTGTAAAGATGTGGGCGGGGAGATTCAAATGGATTGGTCGCATGCACTCATACCTGTCAATGGACACATGAAGAAGCTGTACTACCTGAGAAGTAGTCTGAGTATATTGTGCAGAAAACGGATGATCCTAAGGCACAAATACTCTATGAGGATATGGGGCATGGTAATTACATGATTCTGTCCCCTGATGAAATCCAACCCTCCAAAGTAGCACCTAAAGATCCCAATGGTGTTTGGATTTTAGAATTTGATGGAAGTTGTTCCTCAGCTGGTTCTGGAGTTGGTGTCCTGCTAGTGTCACCTGAAGGATGCCTACATCCTTTTTCATTTAAGTTGCAGTTTGAAAACACTAATAATACAGTAGAGTATGAGGCTCTCATTCTTGGACTGCAAGTGGCCAAAGAACAAGGTGTGAAGAACCTTCTGGCTCGTGGTGATGCAGAGTTGATTGTGAAGCAGGTCAGAAACCTCTTTCAGGTAAAAAATGGGAGGCTGAAGCATTACCAGAATCAGGTTTGGGATTCCATTGAATTCCTTGATGCTTTCTCTATTGAAGCAATACCTAGAGAAAAGAACAGCAGGGCTGATTCACTGGCTGTCTCAGGATCACTACTGATTCCCCATCCTGAATTCTCTCAAGATAAGTTCACTATTGAAATGGTCCACCGGCCTATTGTACCTGACAATACCAATAACTGGCAAGTTTTCAACGATGACCAGCATTTGCTTTCCTTCCTGGAACTCAAGGGTAATTTCGAACAACTGTATTTTGAGGGAAGTGACAACTTGCCTCGTGAGAGTGTGTCCTCTGACCAAGCCGTCACCCAAGGAGAAGAAAAAGATCAAGATGGATGCATCAATCTCAAAGGAAGCAAGATTCCTAAAGGTTTGGTGAGTCTGGAGGAACTATTTGATAAGCATGATAGGTATGTGAAATCTAGAGCTTCTTCTGGGCCTCAGCAATCAGCTGAGTATGATAAGATTGATATTGGGAGTCCTACTGACCCTAAGCTAGTGAATATTGGGAAATGTTGCACAGCGAGATGAGAGGAGAAAAGCAATTGATCTTCTAAGGAGGTATAGGGATGTTCTTGCATATTCTTATGAAGATCTAAAAGCCTTCAAGCCAAAAGATATGCAGCACTCTATCCCTCTCAAACTAGGAATCAAGCCTTTCAAGTAGAAACAAAGGCAGTACAACCCCAAAATAGCTGACACCATCTTTCAGGAGATTCAGAAATTGTTGAAGGCTAAAATTATTTTTCCTATTCACCATTCAACATGGATTGCAAATATTGTGCCTGTCAGGAAGAAAAATGGTGAGATCCGCATCTGTGTTGATTTTAGGAACCTGAATCAGGCTTCTCTGAAAGATAACTACCCTTTGCCTATGATGGATCAGATATTGCAAGCGGTAACAGGCTCTGAAATGTTATCTATGCTTGATGGGTTCTCGGGATACAATCAGGTAGAGGTTGATACTGCAGATCAACACAAGACAACCTTCACCACTCCTTGGGGTACCTTTGCCTACAAGAGAATGCCTTTTGGGCTTATCAACGCTAGTGCCACTTTCCAGAGAGCTATGGATCTGGCTTTTGGAAGCTTGAAAGGAAAGTGTATTGTCATATACCTTGATGACCTGACAGTGTTTTCCAAGACAAGAGCGGATCATTTTGATCACCTGGAGACAGTTCTGCTGAGATGTAGAGAGCATGGAATCTCTCTGAACCCTAAAAAAATCTGTCTTCTATGTTACAGAGGGAAAACTATTAGGGCACATTGTCTCCAAGGATGGTATTAAGATTGACCCTGAACGAGTTCAAGCCATCCAGAAAATTCCTCTCCCAACCAGTAAAAAGGGCGTGCACTCCTTCTTCGGTAAGATCAATTTTTTAAGAAGATTCATTCCTTGACTTTGCAGAGTTAACTTTGAACATTTCTCAGATGATGAAAGGGAAGCAAACATTTGGCTGGTCTTCTGAAGGAAAGGAATCCTTTGAGGGTATCAAGAGAGCTATCGCTAAAACTCCTGTTTTAGCCTGTCCTGATTTCAATAGAGATTTTATCATCTATTGCTATGCTACGGATAATACCCTGGCTGCTGTCTTGACTCAAGAAGACTCTGATGGACATGAGCTACCAATTGCATTCATGAGCTATATTCTGAAAGATCATGAGTTGAAATACACCATGATGGAGAAGCATGCTTTTGCAGTGGTCAAAGCTGTTAAGCAATTTCGTTTCTATATCCTCAACTCTCACTCCATGGTGCTGGTTCCAGACACAACTGTTAAGTCAATTCTTACATAGCAAGAATTTGGATCCAAGAGAGGGAACTGGGTGGCTAAGGTCCAAGAGTATGACATTGATATCAAACCGACCAAGCTGGTTCATGGAAAAGGTCTTTGTGAGCTCATTGCTGAAGGAGCCAAACATGAGTTGCTAGAAGAGAAAGTTGACCTTCCTACTGTTCTGTTCCTGAGTTCAGTTGATGAATGGTATGCTGACATCACCCATTTTCTCACCTATGGGGAATGCCCCTCTCATTTAACTGCCAAAGAAAAGAGGACTGTTAAATTGAGATCAGCACAATATGTATTGTGGGAAAATGCCTTGTTCAAGCGTGGCTTAGATGGGAGATTTTTGAAGTGTGTGGACAAGGAACAGCAGAGAAAGTTGCTCTCAGCTTTTCATGATCAGGCATGTGGAGGGCACTATTCATCAATGGTCACTGCTCATAAGATACTCCGTGGAGGATACTACTGGCCTTCCTTGTTCAGAGATGCATCCAAGTGGGTGGATAAATGTGAGGCCTGTCAGACCTTTGTGGGAAGACCTAAATTGGCTTCTTTGCCTCTCAAGCCAGTTGTGATTGAGGAACCATTTCAACAGTGGGGTCTGGACTTCATTGGTGCACTCAATCCTGCTTCTAGTGCTGGTCACACTCATGTGCTAACTGCCACTGACTACTTCACCAAATGGGTGGAAGCTATTCCAGTCAAGAGCACTACTTCTGAAGTGGTGTGCAGCTTCATTAAAGAGAACATCTTGGTAAGGTATGGTGTACCTAACAAGATTGTAACAGATAATGCCTCAAATTTCTCTTCAGCTGAGATAATGGACTTCTGCTACGGGTATGGCATCTCTCTGGCTCATTCTTCAGATTATTATCCCCAGGGAAATGGGCAAGCAGAATCTACTAACAAAAATCTGGTGACTATCATAAGGAAGTTGGTCAATGAGTCTCAGCGAAACTGGCACAAGAAGCTCTATGATGCTCTTTGGGCAGACAGGATTACACCAAAGAGAGCTATTGGAATGTCTCCTTTTCAAGTGGTATATGGAGTAGAAGCTCAATTGCCAGTGACAGTGGAACTGCCGGCCTTGCATCTGATGAAGGCCATTGAGGATACTAGTTTCAGTGATGCTCTGGATAAGAGAATTATGTACCTGCACCAACTGAATGAGGACAGATTGGAGGTTGCTGATAGGATATCTGTTCACCAGTAGAAGGTAAAGGTCCTGTTTGACAAGAAGGATAGTTCAGAGATTTCCAAGTTGGAGACACCGTGCTGTTATGGGATAAAAGACATGAACCTCGTGGCAGCCATGGAAAGTTTGATTCCCTGTGGCTCGGACCTTTCAAGATCAGACACTTTGCTGGTGAGAATTCTTTCTATCTTGATTACATGGATGGTTCTCCCCTCCCACTTCCTTATAGTGGGCAGTATCTCAAGTTGTTCAAGTCCTAGGTGACTAGGGAGTCCCTTTGTATATTCTGTACAGTGTTGTTTTGCTTCTCTACTTTTGGTGTGTTTCCCTTCTGTTGCTTTTGTGTGTTGCCCTCTGTGTTGGTCTATTTTTGACTCTGTTGCCCAAGGGATAAGGCACTGGTCTGCTTCACCGAGTTTGTCTAAGTTCTTGCCTTGTCTCATTCCTTGAATTTATGCCAAGTCATCCCCAGAAGGAGCCAGCTGTTGTCCACTCAAAATTCCCCACTCTGTCAAAAGTAAAAATTTCAAAATTTTGAGTCTAAGTGTCTTTTCTGTCGAGCTGGTGGTGTGGAAAAAAGTCTTGGAAGTCTGAAAAATCTAAGTTTTGGGTCATTCTGTAAGTATTTCGGGCCTGTCGGACATTTTTGTCCCAACTGTCCCAAGTACGAAAGTGCATTTTGTTCCTCGATCGGCCGAAACCTCCGAATTTGTCCCGAACCGGGCCCGTCGGAAGTTTTTGTCCCAAGTGTCCCAAAACTTAAAGTGCGACTCTGTTCCATTTTCAGCCGATTCGCCCGATTTTGTCCCAACTGTCCCAAGTTTCAAATTGCTCTCTGTCCCATTTTCAGCCGAAACCCCCGAGTCGCGTACTTCAGAGCTCTTTGTCCCATTTTCAAAAGTGCGCCCTGTTTCAATTTCGCCCGAACCGGCCAAACCGCGTACTCCGGAACTTTTTGTCCCGAATGTCCCAAGTCCAAACGGGCCTTTTGTTCCATTTTCGGCCGATTCGCCCGAACCGCGCTTTCATGTCCCAAATGTCCCAAAGTTAAAAAGTGCAAGTTGTCCCATTTTCGGCCGAAACTCCCGAGTCGCGCACTTCGCTCTTTTTCGTCCCAATTGTCCCAAAATGCATTTGTGCGTCCTCTCCCTGTTTCGCCCGAATCGGCCGAGCCACGTGTTTCGCGCATTCGCGTCTCACTTGTCCCAAGCGAACCAACGGTCATTCATACTTAGTTTTTCCCGCTCTACCCGAATATGCTGTTTTTCAAAATATGAATTCAAATGCGCATTGATTATCCTTCTCTCTCCTCAACGGCTATATAACGGGCAAAACCTCCTTTGCAATTCTTACATTGTTTCGAACCCTTGCAATTTGAAAACCCGCGCATGTCCCCTCCCTCTGAAACTCCTTTCCGAGCCTGGTTTGCAGCTCTGTTACTATCAATATGAAGATCAAGATCCTGGAGGAGGCTTGGGAGAACTAAAGAAGCAGTTACGAAGGACGAAACTTTCAAGACGCCGGTTACATCAGTTTTCAAAGATATTCATTGTCATTCTCAAGATAAAAATTTCTGGTGTGTCCCTCGTGGCAAGGACATGGCTGAGACGTGGAGGAAAACTCAAGCAGCGGTTTCCTAAGACAGTGGGTCCTTCTCAGAACTGGACACCTGTCTTCCTCCCCATTCTTTTCTCTTCTTCCTATTCCTTTCGTATTCCTTGTAATTAGTTAAGGTATTGCGATTAGCATTCCTTAACTATCCTTTAGTTAAAAGAAACGGTTACGAAGAGAAACCGAATTGTAAGCTATATAATGGCCTTCTTTTCGCCATTCAAAGGAAGGAAGAACTTGGATATTTTCTGAAAGTGTAAATAGATCTTAAAGAAATCAATACAAAAGGGCTTTCCATTCTTTGTCTATCTAATTCCTGTTATCTCTGTGTTTTCCTTTAAATATTGTGAAGATCATTTTGTTCCTAATTTGTTAGTCTCTCTGATTGCATACTGTCCAATTTTGCAAATACAGCGATCTTGTACAACCAAGAAGGAACTTTGTGTCCTTGATGAATGAATCTGAAGAAGGTTATTTACAGAACTTTGTGTCTTTAAATTTAATCCTATTCAGCCAATGCAAATGATCTTGTTCTAAATTCCTTGCAACTTCGCATACATAAAGAATTATTCTGCTATCTATAATTCTGAATGTTTCTCTTCTGCTCATCCTCATATTCTCTTTCCTCAGTCCTTTTGTAACTGATGATCCTTGTGGAAAACACTTTCGTAATATCCAAGTTTGACCATAAAATAATGTTTTGTACATTTGTAAATAAGTTTGTTTCTGAATAAGGGAACCTCTCCCATTAAAGAGGAGGGACTTCTTGTCCCCTGACTGTTGCTCTTCTAAAAATTCCTATTTGAAAACCAACACATACAACCCCTAACCAGGGTTATTTCAGAAATTATGTCAAGGGCAATTTTAGGCATGTGTATTTGGGTGATGAATGAACCTTGCAGTATTACTGGTGAAATTAGAAGTTCATCTAAAATATGCTAAAATGAAATCTACATGGGTATTGAAATATGTGAGGCATGTGTCCACCCTCTAAAGGAATCTTATTTCTACAAGTAAACTAGTATGAATCTTTTTGCATATGGCTACATTCACAATAAAACTCTTGGAAATTCACCAAGGGTGCATTTTTTACGGCAAGAGGCAAGAAGGTAGGAATGTTATATTTATCTACCTATGTTATTGATTCATTTTCTGTGTTATCTACTTCATATTCAGAAGCATGCATCTGTGGCATAATCGGTTGGGCCATATGAGTCAAAAAGAATATGCAGATCTTAAAGGCTAAGGGTAAGTTATCAAATTTGAAATATTTAGATCTTGATTTCTGTGAGCATTGTACCTTTTGAAAACAAAAAGAATTGTTACTTTCTCAAAATTGGGGTAACTAGGAAGGAGCATAAATTGGCACTTGTACACTCAGATGTGTGGGGACCAGCCCAGGTAGCTTCTCATGGAGGATCCCAGTATTATGTTACTTTCATTGATGTTGATACAAGAAAGGTATGTGTTTATTGTATTAAACATAAATATGATGTTTTGATACTTTTAAAAAACTTAAAACCCATGTTGAGAATTAATCAAATTCATGTGTTAAAGTGCCTTAGATTCGACAATGGTGGTGAATATTGTAGCAAGATCTCACTTTCAATGATTATTTTTTAGTGAGTCCATAGTACAATACATATGGAGAAAGGATGGTTCTAAGAACACCACAAGAGAATGGTGTTGTAGAAAGATATGAATAGGAAACATTATATGAATTGCTAGAAGTATGAGGATACATGTTGGATTGCCATTGCAGTTTTGGGTAGAAGCAATTGATACAATGGTTTGATTTAACTAACCATGGCCTTCAAGTTCACTAGATTGGATGAATACTAGAGGAAGCTTAGACATAGAAAAGAGGTAGATCTTTCTTTTCTTAAATTTTTTGGTTCAGAAGCTTTTGTGCATATTGAGAAGGAAAATCAAAAATTGGATTAAAATCCAAGAGATGCACTTTAATTGGTTATTGATCTGATGATTTCGGATTCCATTTTTGGGATTTAAAGAATTCTAAAGCATTATGTGTTGTGAAATTGAATGGAATGATAAAGAGAATGTACATGAATCAAATTTTGTTTTACCCAAGGATAAACAAGTTGAGAATTTTGTGAATGAAAATGAACTCTTGAATTTAAAAATAATACCAACAGGGTTACACAGTAACCAGGTTCAATTGACCCCTGATGGGCATTAGTCAATTGAACCAGTATCAGTTATAGAAGAGGAAAACCGACATTTGTTATGCATAACCAACATTTCGGTTACATGTGACCGGCATCGGTCACTACTAAAATTAAACAAGATGTTCCAGGAGGTCCAAAATTGAGACTACGTTGTACCCCAAAATTTGTGATAATCTTAAAAGGGTAAGTAAACCGCAAGAAATATTTACACACTCTATATTATTTATTATTGACTGATAATATTTGAACCACAGATTTGAAGAAGCAATGTAGGATAAGACTCATGTGCAATGGGACTTATGGCATGGATGAGGAGATGGACTACTTGCATAATAAAACACAGACTTGTGATTTGAATTTAAGTTTCTAATTGTAAGAGGACATTACAGAACAAGTGGGTTTCATATGATCAATTGGAAGAAGAGGGTGGACATAAAAGATACAAGGCAAGGCTTGTAATAAATGGGATTTGCACATAAATTAGGTATATCATTTTGTTGAAATAGGTTTTCCATTGCATTTTAGTTGACAATGACTTCCATACTTATTGTATTGCGTTTAGTGCAATACATGATTTGTATTTAGATCCAACTAGATGTGAATATGGATTTCCTTCATGGTGATTTAGATGAAAGATTTATATGCACAGCCGCTTGGGTATGAAGTCATTAGGGTGCATGAGAAATTAGTGTGCAGGTTAGAAAAGAGTCATTATGGGCTCATGACAAGATCGAAGGCAATGGTACATGAGGTTTGATAGTAACAAGCATGATCATGGAGTATCTTGAGATGTGAATCTGACCATTCTATTTATTTCAATAAGCTTGAAAATGGGAGCTATATTATTTTGTTACTTGTACGTGGATGATATGCTTATTGCAGGATCTAGTATGCAGGACATTAGTGAGCTTATAGGGAAAGATAGCTCAAACATTTTCTATAAAGGATTTAGGAGCTGCAAACAAGAATCCTTTGGTATGCAAAATACAAAGAGACGGGAAGAACAAAAAATTGAAGTATTTGTCTCAGGAGGCCTATATCTTCGGAGCTGTGTTGGAAACATTAAACATGCAAGATTCAAAATCGATGCTAATACACATATGGCTGGAAACTTCAAATTAAGCAAGGATCAGTATTCCTTCATCACATGTTTGCAAAGGAGGTCAAATACATGACATACAAAAGTTGTACCATATGCTTCAGTAAGTTGGGAGTCTCATATAACAATGGTTTGTACCAGACCAGACATTGCAACTGAAGCGGGAGGTATGAGTAGATTTATGATTAATCCAAGTAAAGAGCATTAGAAAGTTGCATTCAAATGGATTCTCAAGTATTTGAAGGTGGAATAACATGTAGTTATGTTAAGATTTCTACAGATATTTATTTATGTGGCTATGTTGATTCGGATATGGCTGGAGAGCTGGACCTCATAGAAGTACACAACACTTGATATATTTTCACTAAGTGGAACGGAAGTTAGCTAGACCATCAAGATTACAGAATGCTCGTGGCTTTGTTTCCTCTACAGAGGTAGAGTATGTTGCAGCTACATAGGATAACCAAAAGAGATAATGTTTATTATGGATGAGTTGGTTCATATGAATTAGTTGTTCACAAAGGAGCAAGATGTTGAGTTGTGGAGTTCAATTACTTCAGATTTAGCATGCAATGGAAACTTACTGGAAAATACATAGTAACCATCATCGGTTAGAGGGGAAACATCAATCACCTAGAACCGGCATTGGTCACCTATGACTCGGCATTGGTCAGGCAAGGGAGGAACCGACATGGTTATCTCTAACCGGTGTCGGTTACCTGTGTGAGGATGTTTTAATTAACTCTTGGGAATTAGATCTATTTTTAGTATTAAAGTAGATCTATTGATTGTAATTATATGGCTAAGTGCCCTAAGTCTATATACGCCTATATAAGCATAAAATCTAGGGTTTAGAAGTAAGAATTAATTAACAAGAATTAAAAAGAACTTGCAAAAAATTGGTGAGAGAGAGAATTCTTGGAGAAGAAGTAAAAAGCTTGAGAGAAAGAAAGTACTGTACATCTGAGAGGTGTGGAAGATTTTAAATCTTCATTGTATATCTTGTCAAAGCTTTGGATAATAGATTGGCTTGTTTCTTGGTGGACGTAGCCCACACTGGGTGAACCACGTTAAATCTGGTGTTGATTTATGTCTCTTGTTTTATATATTTCTTCTAGTAGAATATCTACTTTTATTTGCATGTATGCTTAGATCTGATATATTATCTGTACAACCGGTGTGCTAACCCCAACAACTGGTATCAAATTTTTTTTGAGGGTTTTGTGTGTTGACAGATTTACTCACAGAGGGTTTTCTGATTGAGTGGGAGCTACAACAATGGTAGAAGAAAACAAATACAAGGTAGAGAAATTTGACGGCCGAAATTATCAATTATGGAAGATGCAGATTGAGGATTATCTGTATCAAAGAGATTTGTATTTACCATTGGATGAGAAGTCTAGACCTATGAAGATGACTGATGAAGAATGAAATATTCTTGACAGAAAGGCTTTGGGATCTATAAGATTGAGTCTGGCAGCATCCGTGGCTTCCAATATTACAGAAGTGGACTTCTATGGTAGGGTTAATGAAATCTCTTGCTAATTTATATGAAAAACCTAGTGCTTCAAATAAATTTTATTTGATGAAGAAACTATTTAGTTCTAAGATGCATGAAGGTGGATCTACATCTAGTCATTTGAATGATTTCTGATCTATTGTAAATCAGTTAAAATCAGTTGATATACCATTTGATGATGAAGTAAAAAGCACTTTTATTCTTATGTTTTTGTACCTGATAGTTGGGATAACTTGGTAATGGTTGTTAGTAATACAACATCTGCTAATAATATTTTGAAGTTTGATGATGTGGTTAGTATAATCTTGAATGAAGAAATTCGTAGGAAGAGTACAAAGGAATCATCATCTGGAATGCTTTGAATGTAGAAAGCAGGGGAAGGAAGAAGGAGAGATCCAAGAGTAAGAGTAATGGGAAATCAAAGTCAAGGGATAGCAGATCTAAATCCATAAGGTAAGGGAATTACCTGTTGGAAATGTGGAAAGAAAGGACATGCAAAGAAACTATTGTTGGTCAAAGGATAAAGAGAACCAACAACCAGACAAAGGTAAAGAAGCAAATCTTGTTGCATCAGAGGTAATGCAAGATTCTCTTATTCTTTCTTTAGATAATAGAATTGAATCATGGGTTTTAGATTCAGGAGCTTCTTTCCATGCAACCCCTAATAAGGGTTATTTCAGAAATTATGTCTAGGGAAATTTTGGACATGTTTATTTGGGTGATGATGAACCTTGCAGTATTACTGGTAAAGGGGAAGTTCATCTAAAATTGTAGAATGGAAATACATGGGTATTGAAAGATGTGAGGCATGTGCCAAGCCTCAGGAGGAATCTTATTTCTGCAAGGCAACTAGGTGAATCTGGTTACATGGTTACTTTTACAAGAGACTCTTGGAAAGTCACCAAGGGTGCTTTTATTGTGGCAAGAGGTAAGAAGGTAGGAACATTATATTTATCTACATGTATTACTGATTCCTTTTCTACATTATCTACTTCAGATTCAGATGCATACATGTGGCATAATCGGTTGGGCCATATGAGTAAAAAAGGAATGCAGATCTTAAAGGCTAAGGGTAAGTTATCAGATTTGAAAGATTTAGATCTTGATTTCTGTGAGCATTATATCTTTGGAAAGCAAAAGAGAGTGAGATTTCTCAAAGTTGGGGCAACTAAGAAGGAGCAAGAATTTGAGCGTGTACACTCAGATGTGTGGGGACCAGCTCAGGTAGCTTCTCATGGAGGATCAAAGTATTATGTTACTTTCATTGATGATGCTACAAGAAAGGTATGGGTTTATTGTATTAAACATAAATCTGATGTTTCTGAGACTTTTAAAAGATGGAAAGCCCTTGTTGAGAATGAATCAAATTCTAAGTTAAAGTGTCTTAGATCTGACAATGGTGGTGAATACTGTAGTAAGGAGTTCAATGATTATTTATCAATGAATGGGATACGTAGAGAAAAACAGTTCCAAGAACACCACTGGAGAATGGTGTTGCAGAAATAATGAACATAACAATCATGAAACGTGCTAGAATTATGAGGATAAATTATGGATTTCCCTTTCAATTTTGGGCAGAAGCAGTTGATACAATGGTTTATTTGATTAACTGTTAGCCTTCAAGTTCATTAGATGGAGGAATACTCGAGGAAGCTTGGACTAGAAAAGAGGCAGATCTTTATTTTCTTAAAGTTTTTGGTTCAAAAGATTTTGTGCATGTTGATAGGGAAAATAAAGAGAAGTGTGATGCAAAATCCAAGAGGTGCACTTTCATTGGTTATGGATCTAGTGATTTCGGTTTCCGTTTTTGGTATTTAGAGAATTCTAAAATTATTATGAGTCATGATGTTGAAGGGAATGAAAAGAGAATATACATGGATCAAATTTTGGTACCCAATGATGAACCGGTTGAGAAGTTTGTGAATGAAAATGAACTCTCATATTTAAAATAATTACCAACAAGGTTACACAATAACCGGTGTTGGTTGACCCCTGACCGGCACCGGTCAGACGAATCGGTATCGGTTAGCAGAACCAATGTCAGTTATAGGTGACCGGCGTCGATCACTGTCAAATTTGGATAGGAATGTCCAGGAGGTCCAGATTGAGCCTCTGGTACCCCAAACTCCTGTGAGAAGGTCACAAAGGGTAAGTAAACTTCCAGGAAGATTTACACCACCTCTATTTTATTTATTATTTACTAATAGTGGTGAACCAGAGATATTTGAAGAAGTAATGTAGGATAAGACTCATGTTTAGTGGGAACATGGCATGGATGAGGAGTGTTGTCACCTTTAAATTTCCCTCCATTTTCCAAGTCTAAAAATGTTAAATTTTGAGTTGGTGCCTTTGAAGTATACTTGAAAGAGGTATTTTTGAATCTAGGAATAACCAAGGACTTGAAAACTTTTGAAAACTCATTCATCAGATGGGAAATCTCTTCCCCTTTCCAAAAAGTTGAAGAAGTCCTCCTAACTCCTTGTATTTTACAAGTTATGGCTCGGCGGACCTATGTGGTTAAATTTTCCCTTTGGTGGGTTGGCGGACCTACGGAGTTCCTTGTGATTTTTTCTTTCACCAAAAGGGGTAACTTAGAAAAAGTAACCTGCGAGCCCACATGGATAAATGGAGAGAAGTTCCGAAAGCCCTCAACTAATCAGAAGTAGCCACGTGTCCTCGGGGTTGTGGGCTGGTGGGAGCAATATTGTTTTTTGCACTTTTTGTAAAAAAAGGGTTAAAGGTTCAAATTTTTTTGCCCTCCCTTTGGGCCCGCAGCCAATCAGAGACCACCAAATGTCATCAGGGCAGCAAACCCATGGAATCATGGAAGAAAATTAAATTTTTTGCCAAAAGTTCAAAATGTTGCAAATTAAGCCCCACCTCTTATCCAATCAAAAGGTGACATGTGTCCTAGTCAAATCGGGAGGGCGAACCCACGAAGAAATTTGAGATTTTGAACTTCTCACTAAAAGGGCTCAAATGGTTGTTTTTGGATCATGTTTCTTCATCCAATCAGAAGGCGACACGTGTCATGCCTTTGGCAGAGCTGCGGAGGGGCGGAGGAAATCTAGAAATCACGCCTTTTCTCCCAAATGTTGGGAAACGTATTTTTTCCATCTGGCTCATTGTTTCTCTTGATCTGACACGTGTAGGGTCCCGATTTTGAGGTAAAAAAGAGGGAAAATGGTTTATTTACATCTACATCTGATCTTTTAATCACCAGTTTTTGGCTCGAGCTCTGTAATGGATGAATATGGATCATTTTTTTCCTTCCTTCTCTGTTTAACGTCCCTTTTTGTGGAAATGCATTTTAGGTCTGTTTTGGAACAAAATTGACGATTTTTATAGGGAATATGATTGATTTTTGAAGAGATAGGGTAATTAAGTGTTTGTGAATGAAAAAGGAGAAATGTGCCAACTGAGCACTCAAATGTTTTGGAGGCATTTACAAAGGCAAAATGATGAGGGAAAATGGATGAGGAAACCACCATATACTTCTGCTAAAGCATTCACGTTTTAAATGATGAATTTCAACCTTTTAGGGCATCTGCATTTTCAATGAGTGCATTCTTGTTTCCTATCTCTTTCCAAATGAACCTCCAAAAAATTTGATCCTGTTGGGATATTCTTTCCTTTGAGGAAAAGAAAAGATGAAATAGGATTGTTATAAAAACATGCTTTGCCATTGTATACGAGTTCTTATATATTTTTTTTGAAAGTTGTAAAAGTCTGAAAGTGATTCAATACATAGGTCTTTTTCTTTTTCATTTTCTCCTGTCACTCTTTCTTTTCCCTTGCTTAGTTCAATGGATCATTTACCTTACATGCAATAGAAACTTTGTGTTCTGATATGTGCAATCTTAGAACTTTGTGTCTGTAGATTTACATGGTGTGAAGTAATTGATATTTCCTTATATTTTCTTGTTTCAGTGTGAGTAAGGAAATACTCTGTTATCTATATTTCCCCAAAGAATTTTTGTTTTCTTCCTTCTCCCACCTCTTCATTCTTCCATTCCTTCTGATTGATAACCTTTCAAGTATAAAGACTTTCCAAAGTTCCAGGATCCAAACATTGAAAATATTTATATCTGTACATTTATTTTTCCAGTTTTCAATAAGGGAACCTCTCCCATTAAAGAGGAGGGACTTGTTGTCCCCTGACTGTGGTTTCACCTTCATGTTCCATTTTGAAACCCAATAGTTTTTGGTGACTCCGCTGGGGAGTCCATTGTGAAGGATTTCTAGTTTTGAAGAATTACTTCTTGATCATCTCTGATATGGCAACTCCAAGATACACTAGGGGTAGGAGAACCCTTTGGGAAGAAGATCCTCATTTCCAACTGCTAGACAACCAATTTTTCTCTCTTCCTTCATCAACAAGAAAAATAAGAGGAGAAATATCTGCAAGAACTCCTCCTGATAGAGATAAAAATTCTAGGAGTGATAGTCCTCAAAATCAAATCAGTCACAATCTGCATGCTCTAATCCTTATTGGTGTTGTTGTTCCTCTCCAAACAATATTTCCAAGAATGGAAGCTCCTATGCCTTGGGGCCAAAGGGTTGGGCCTCTTGCCCTTCCCCAACCACTGCATGAATTTCCTAGAGGCAATAGAAAGAACTTTCCCAAATTCAAAGGTGATGGGAAATTTCATCCTGATGAACATATAACAGCCTTCATTATTGCTTGTGGTTTTCTTGGCGTTGAACATGAGGATGTCTCTATTAGAATTTTTGTGGAGACATTGCAAGATAATGTTGCTGATTGGTTTTATCACCTGCCTGTTGGATCTATCACCAATTGGAACACCATGACAACCATATTTGAGCAGTGCTTTAAACCAGCTGAAGATGTGCATGCCCTCTTGGCTCATATTTCCCAAATCAAGAAAGAATCTCATGATCCTATAAGGGAGTTTATAGCTAAATTCAATAGGTTGATCAACAAGATCCCACTAGCTACACATCCTATAGATCAGATTCAAAAGTTCTTCTTCCTTAATACTCAATTTTCTAAAGTGAGCTATGCACTTAGGAGAGCTAATCTTGCCACCTTGGATGTTGATCAGAGGTTAGTTGTTAGTGTGGAAGATGATCTGATTATGTCTATCAAGATGAGGAGAGATTCATCTAAATCCAAGGCATCCTCTTTGTCCACATCTTCTCCTAGAGTTAATGCAGATCAATTAGTCCAGAAGCTTGCTAATGATCTGATTTCTCTCAAGAAACAATTAGCTCAACATGCTCCTTATCAAGATGTGCCTAGAAAGAACTTTCAGCCTAGAAATCGGTTAGCCCCTCCTCATACTATATTAGTAATTGAAGTTCCACCTGTCAAAGTTCCATTCAATGCCACATGTGAAGTGTTAGAGCCTGATGATGAAGAGGAGAATGAAATCTATGAAGAACTGAAAGAGGCTGATGAAGAATTGGAAGAACTGAGTGGATCCCATGTCCATTTTCTCAGTACTGAAGGTATAGATGAAGAAGAGGAAAGAATTATAGAGATGAGAAATGAATCTTATGCTTTCATGACTCGTGAGTAAACGAGTAAGAAAGAAAAGGTAGTGCAGCCTGCTAAAAGATCTAAGGATCCTCCTACAACCATTCTAGTGATTGCAAGGAGGGGAGCTCCTATTCCAACTTCTTCCACACAAAAGGTAGGCTTTTCTATTCCTTCTCCTTCTACTCCTGCTCCTAAAACTTCTTGTCATCCTAGTGATAGAGTTGATAGATCAAATGTCCCATCTACTGTTGTTACTAATGTTACATCTACCTCTGGCTCATTTGATATTATTGACCATCTCAATAAAACTAAGATTTAGATCTCAGAGGTTGAATTCTACCAAACTCATCCCAAGGCATTTGCTAAGATGGTATACTTTGTGAATTCTAAATCTAAGCCTTCACCCCATGGTTTTAAGGGCCTCTTGCCAGCTCCATCTCCTTCATCTCAACCCAACCTTGTAGCAGCAGTTACTTCATATGAGGAGAAGATCAAACCATTTTATGTTACCCTCCTCATAGTTTCTCATAAACTCAGCAATTGTGTCATTGATTCCGGTGCTTCAGACAATGTGATGCCCACCAAGGTAGCTCATGCCCTATGCCTGACCCTAACCCACACTTTTGGCTCATACTATTCAATGAAACTAGAGAAGTACCGTTGGTTGGTAGAATCAAGGATGCATAAGTTGCATTTACTACTATGCCAGAGAAAAGAGTTTTAGCAACCATCTTGGTAGCTGATATACCTCCTTCTTATGGCATGCTATTGATTAGAAAATTTTGCAAGGATGTTGGAGGAGAGATCATAATGGACTAGTCACATGCCCTCATTCCAGTAAATGGGAAGATGAAGAAGCTATTGCCTAAAAAATCAAACTGAATATATTGTGCAAAAGACGGACGATCCAAAAGCACAAATACTTTATGAAGATAGAGGTCATGGCAATTACATGGTCGTGTCACAAGATGAGGTAAAGAATCCCAAGGAAGTACTTCTTGATCCCAATGGCATTTGGATTTTAGAGTTTGATGGGAGCTGCTCCTCAGCTGGTTCTGGAGTTGTTGTAGTGCTCATTTCTCCTGAAGGGAAGCTTCATCCTTCCTCTTTCAAGCTCTAATTCAAAAACACAAACAACACAGTAGAATATAAAGCTCTCTTTCTTGGTCTTAACTTGGCAAAGGAAATGGGAATTAAGAATCTCCTTGCTCTTGGTGATGTAGAGCTGATTGTAAAGCAGGTTCGAGATCTTTTCCAAGTAAAAAATAGAAGGCTAAAACATTATAGAAATCTGATTTGGGATTCAATTGAGTTCCTTGATGCCTTCTCCATTGAAGCCATGCTAAGAGAAAGAAACATGAGGGATGATTCATTGGCTATCTCGGAGTCTTTGTTAATTCATCATCTGGATTTCTCCCAAGAGAAGTTCACCATTGAGATGATTCATAGGCCTAGTGTGCCAGACAATGCAAATAATTGGCAAGTCTTCAATGATGATCAACATCTATTGTCCTTCTTGGAGCTTAGAGATAATTTCGATCATCTGTACTTTGAAGGGAGTGAAAATCCACCTAGGGAGTGTGTGCCTCCAAATGAAGAAGGTTGCAAAGAAGAAGAAATAGATCATGACGACTGTTTAAAACTGAAAGGAAATAAAATACCTAAGGGGTTGGTGAGTTTGGAGGAGCTATTTGATAAGAATGATGGGTATGTTAAGCCCAAAACTTCCAAAGGAGCCCGGAAGTCAGCTGAGTATGAGAAGATAAACATTGGAAGTTCTCATGAACCCAAGCTAGTAATCATTGGGAAGTGTTGCACACAAGAAGACAAGAAGAAGGCTGCAAATTTGTTGAAGAGGTATGTTGATGTTCTTGCTTACTCATATGATGATCTTAAGGCTTTTCAAACAAAAGAAATGCAGAATTTCATTCCTCTCAAACCTAAGATCAAGCCCTTCAGGTAGAAGTAGAGGTAATGTAATCCTAAGATTGTTGATACAATCTTCCAAGAAATTCAGAAATTATTGAAAGAAAAGATCATTTTTCCTATTCACCATTCAACGTGGATTGCTCATATTGTGCCGGTTAGAAAGAAGAATGGTGAGATCTAGATTTGTGTTGATTTTAGGAACTTGAATCAAGCATCTTTGAAGGATAATTATCCTCTTCCCACCATGGATCAAGTATTGTAAGCTGTCACGGGTTCAGAGATGTTATCCATGCTTGATGGGTTCTCAGGTTACAATCAGGTCGAAGTAAATGTTGTTGATCAGCATAAGACCACCTTCACCACTCCTTGGGGCACCTTCGCTTATAAGAGAATTCCATTTGGCCTCATCAATGTTGGTGCTAATTTTCAGAGGGTTGTGGACCTGTCCTTTGGTAGCCTCAAGGGAAAGTGCATAGTTGTTTACCTTGATGATCTGACTGTGTTTTCAAAAATCAAAACTGATCATTTCAAACACCTTGAAACAGTCCTCCAAAGGTGTAGAGAGCATGTCATCTCCTTGAATCCAAAGAAATCAGTATTTTACGTCACTGAAGGAAAATTTTTGGGACACATTTTCTCTAAGGATGGGATCAAGATTGATTTGGAGAGAGTTCAAGCAATTCGACAGATCCCTCTTCCAACTAGCAAGAAAGGCGTTCATTCTTTTTTAAGCAAAATTAACTTCCTAAAGAGGTTCATACCTGATTTTGTAGAGCTTACTTTGAGCATTGCTCACATGATGAAGGGGAAGCAGACATTTGGCTGGTCCTCTGAAGTAAAATTTGCATTTGAAGGCATTAAGAGAGCTATAGCAAAGACTTCAATCTTGGCATGCCCAGATTTTGGTAAGGAATTTATTATTTATTGCTATGCCACCGAATGCACTATTGTTGTTGTGTTAACCCAAGAGAATAATGAAGGTCATGAGCTCCCCATAGCATTCATGAGTTATATTTTGAAAGCTCATGAGTTGAATTACACCATGATGGAGAAACACACTTTTGCAATGGTTAAGGCGGTGAAACAGTTTCATTTTTATATCCTCAACTCCCATGCTATTGTTCTTGTACTTGATACAATCGTTAAATCCATTCTAACACAGCAAGAGTTTGGAACCAAAAGAGGTAATTGGGTAGCTAAAGTTTAGGAGTATGACCTTGATATCAAACCCACCAAGTTGGTCAAGGGAAAGGGCTTATGTGAGCTGATGCCAAATTTTTAAAGGAGGAAGTTGATACTCCTGTTGTTCTTTTCCTTAGCTCAACTGATGAATGGTATGTTGACATTGCACACTTCCACACTTATGGATAATGCCCATCCCATTTGACCGCCAAGGAGAAAAGGGAAATCAAATTGAGATCAGCTCAATACGTATTATGGGAAAATGCATTGTTCAAACGTGGCATTGACGAAAGATTTTTGAAATGCGTTGACAAGGAGCAGCAAAAGAGATTATTCTTAGATTTCCTTGATCAGGCTTGTGGGGGTCATTTCTCTTTTGTTGTAACAACTCAAAAAATCCTACATGCTAGGTATTATTAGCCCACATTATTCAGAGATGCATCTGAGTGGGTAAGTAAATGTGAATCATGCCAAACCTTTGTTGGCAGACCCAAATTGGCTGCTCTACCTCTCAAACCAGTAGTGATTAAAGAGCCTTTTCAACAATGGGGTTTGGAATTTATTGGCACACTTAATCCATCCTCAAGTGTTAGACACACTTATGTTTTGACTACCATTGACTATTTCACCAAGTGGGTGGAAGCCTTTCCAGTCAAAAGTACTACTTCAGAAGTAGTGTGTAATTTCATCAAAGAGAACATCCTCATAAGGTTTGGTATACCAAACAAGATTGTCACTGACAATGCTTCAAACTTCTCCTTTGCTGAAATGACTATTTTTTGCTATGGCTATGGCATTTCCCTTGCACACTCTTCATATTGTTATCCCCAAGGGAATGGGCAAGTTGAATCAATGAATAAGAACTTAGTCACAATTGTCTGGAAGCTTGTAAATGACTCTCAGAGGAATTGGCATAAGCAACTGTATAATGCTTTATGAGTTGATATAATTACACCTAAACGAGCCATTGGAATGTCTCCTTTTCAAGTGGTATATAGAGTTGATGCTCAAATACCAGTAATGTTGGAACTTCCAGCCTTTCACTTGATGAAGGCCATTGAAGATGCCAGTTTTTCTAGCTCATTGGACAAAAGGATTATGTACCTTCAGAGGTTGAATGAAGATAGAATGCAGGTGGTTGATAGGATATCAGCTCACCAACTCAAGGTCAAAGCCCTATTTGATAAAAGGGCTAAACTCAGAAATTTTAAAGTGGGAGACATTATCCTCCTTTGGGATAAAATGCATAAACCACGGGGCAGCCACGGTAAGTTTGATTCTCTTTGGTTGGGCCCATTCAAAATCAAACATCTTGCCGGTGAGAATTCTTTCTACTTGGATTACTTGGATGGTTCTCCTCTCCCACTTCCTTATAGTGGGCAACACTTGAAATTATTCAAATCCTAGTGACTTGGGAGTCATTTGTATATTTTTTACAACTTTCCCTTTGGTTTTTTTTTCATTTGGTTTTGTCTTGTTTATTTTCCCGCTTGGTGTGTGCTCCACTTTTGTTTTGAGCTTTTTTTTGACTTCGTTTCCCAATGGATAAGGCACTGGTCTTCTTTTCCCAAATTTTTCTAAGGTTATTGATCTTTCCTTGTATTTCATGCCAATCCAATTCATCCCCAGAAGGAGCTAGTTGTTGTCACCCTCAAATTTCCCTCCATTTTCCAAGTCTAAAAATGTTAAATTTTGAGGTGGTGCCTTTGAAATATGATTGAAAGAGGTATTTTTGAATATGGGACTAATCAAGGACTTAAAGACTTTTGAAAACTCATTCATCAGATGGGAAATCTCTTCCCCTTTCCAAAAAGTTGAAAAAGTCCTCTTAATTCCTTGTATTTTACAAGTTATGGCTCGACGGACCTATGTGGTTAAATTTTCCCTTTAGCGGGTTGGCAGACCTACGGAGTTCCTTGTGATTTTTGCACTTTTTCGCCAAAAGGGGTAAGTTAGAAAAAGTGACCCACGAGCCCACATGGAGAAATGGAGAGATAAGTTCCGCAAGCCCTCAACTAATCAGAAGTAGCCACGTGTCCTCAGGGTTGCGGGCTGGCGGGAGCAATATTATTTTTTGCACTTTTTGTCAAAAAGGGGTTAAAGGTTCAAATTTTTCCGCCCTCCCTTTGGGCCCGTAGCCAATCAGAGACTACCACATGTCATCGGGGCAGCGGACCCGTGGACCCGCAGAGTAAAATCAATTTTTGTGCCAAAAGTTCAAAATGCTACAAATTGATCCCTGCCCCCTTATCCAATCAGAAGGTGACACGTGTCCTAGTCAAATCAGGAGGGCGGACTTGTGGAGAAATTTGAGATTTTGAACTTCTCACCAAAGGGCTCAAATGGTTGTTTTTGGATCGTGTTTCTTCATCCAATCATAAGGTGACACGTGTCATGCCTTTGGCGGAGCTGCGGAGGGACGGAGGAAATCTAGAAATCACGCTTTTTCTCCCAAATGTTGGGAAACATATTTTTTCCATCTGGCTCATTGTTTCTCTTGTTCTAACACGTGTAGGGTCCCAATTTCAAGGTAAAAAAGAGGGAAAATGGTTTATTTACATTTGCATCTGATCTTTTAATCACTAGTTTCTGGCTCGAGCTTTGTAATGGATGAATGTGGATCATTTTTTGTCCTTCCTTCTCTGTTCGACATCGCTTTTTGTGGAAATACATTTTGGGTCTGTTTTGGAACAAAATCGATGATTTTCACAGGGAATATGATTGATTTTCGAAGAGATAGGGTAATCAGGCGTTTGCGAAAGAAAAAGGAGAAATGTGCCAACTGGGCACTCAAACATTTTGGAATCAGTTACAAAGGTGAAATGATGAGGGAAAATGGATGAGGAAACTGCCATATACTTCTACTAAAGCATTCACATTTGAAATGATGAATTTCAACCTTTTAGGGCATCTCCATTTTCCATGAGTGCATTCTTGTTTCCTGTCTCTTTCTAAACGAACCTCCAAAAAAATTGATCCCGTTGGGATATTCTTTCCTTGGAGGCAAAGAAAAGATGAAATAGGATTGTTATAAAAACATGCTTTGCCATTGTATACGGGTTCTTTTTTTTTAAAAAAAGTTGTAAAAGTCTGAAAGTGATTCAATACATAGGTCTTTTTCTTTCTCATTTTCTCCTATCACTCTTTCTTTTCCCTTGCTTGGTTCAATGGATCATTTACCTTACATGCAATAGAAACTGTGTTCTGATATGTGCAATCTTAGAACTTTGTGTCTGTAGATTTACATGGTGTGAAGTAATTGATCTTTCCTTATATTTTCTTATTTCAGTGTGAGTAAGGAAATACTCTGTTATATATATTTCCCCAAAGCATTGTTGTTTTCTTCCTTCTCCCACCTCTTCATTCTTCCATTCCTTCTGATTGATAACCTTTCAAGTATAAAGACTTTCCAAAGTTCCAGGATCCAAACATTGAAAATCGTTATATCTGTACATTTATTTTTCCAGTTTTCAATAAGGGAACCTCTCCCATTAAAGAGGAGGGACTTGTTGTCTCCTAATTGTGGTTTCACCTTCATGTTCCATTTTGAAACCCAACAAGGAGATGGACTCCTTGGAACAGAACCAAACTTGGGATTTGGTTAAGTTGCCAACAAGTAAGAGAACATTGTAGAATAAGTGGGTTTATAGGATTAAGGAAGAAGAGGGTGGACATAAAGGGTATAGGGCAAGGATTGTAGTAAAGGGATTTACACAGAAAATAAGTATTGACTTTGGTGAAATTTTTTCTACTGTTGTTAAGATGACTTATATTCGTATTGTATTGAGTTTAGTTGTAGTAGAATATTTACATTTAGAGTAACTAGATGTGAAGATGGCTTTCCTTCATGGTGATTTGGATGAAGAGATTTATATGCAGCAGCCGCTTGGATATGAAGTCAAGGGTAAGGAGAAATTAGTGTGTAGGTTGAAAAAGATCCTATATGGGCTCAAGAAAGCTTTGAGGCAATGGTACATGATATTTGATAGTTTTATGCATGAGAATGATTACTTGAGATGTGAATATGACCATTGTGTTTATTTCAAGAAGCTTGAAAATGGGAGCTATATTATTTTGTTAATGTATGTGGATGTTATGATTATTGTAGGATCTAGTATGCTGGACATTGGTGAGATTAAGGGATAGCTAGCTCACACATTTTTTATGAAGGATTTATGAGTTGTAGAAAGAATCCTTGGCATGCAAATACATAGAGACAGGAAAAATAAGAAATTGTATTTGTCCCAAGAGGACTATATCTACAAGGTGTTAGAAAGGTTCAACATGTAAAATGCTAAACTTGTTAGTACACATATGGATAGACACTTCAAATTGAGAAAAGAGCAATGTCCTTCATCACATAAGGACGTCAAATACATGACACGAGTACCATATGCTTCAGCAGTTGGAAGTCTCATGTATGTTATGGTTTGTACCAGACTAGACATTGCACAGGCGGCAAGAGTTGTGAGTAGATATATGGCCAATCTAGGTAAAGAGTAGTGGAAAACAGTTCAATGGATACTTAGATATTTGAAAAGGACATCTAGCATGCAGTTATGCTATGGAGGTTTGGATATTTCATTATGTGGCTATGTTGATTCGGATATGTCTGGACATCTGGATGGTAGGAGGAGTACTACTAGATATATTTTCTTAGTAGGTAGAATGATAGTTAGCTGGATTTCAAGATTACAAAATGTTGTGGCTTTTTCTACTACAGAGGTAGAGTATGTTGCAGCTATAGAGGCTAGCAAGGAGATGATATGGATGAGTAGGTTCATGGAAGAGTTGGGAAAGGAGCAAGGTGATTGTAAACTATTTAGTGACGGTCAGAGTGAAATTCATTTGGAAAAGAACTTAGCCTTTCATTCAAGAATGAAACACATTCAGTTGAGGTATCACTTCATACATAAGGTATTGGAGGATGGAAAGTTGAATCTGGAAAATATTCATATGAGAAAGAACCCTGCGGATATGCTAACGAAGCCATTAGCAAAGGAGAAGTTGGAGCTACACTCCACTTATGTTGGTCTTCAAGTTTGAGACTTGAAGAGGAATAAATAAAGCTAAGGAAGGATCCAAGAATGACGTTGTACAGGTATGCTGCAGTAATTAATCTTCAAGTGGGAGATTCTTGAGTTGTGGAGCTCAATTACTTCAGTTTAGCATGCAATGGAAAATTGCTGGAAAATACAGTAACCATCATCAGTTAGAGGGGAATCGACATCGGTCACCCAGGACCGGCATCGGTCAGGTATGACCGGAATTGGTCAGGCAAGGGAGGAACCAGCAACGATTAGCTCTAACCAGACATAGGTTACCTGTGCGAGGATGTTTTAATTAACTCTCGGGAAGTAGATATATTTTTAGCATTAAAGTATTTCTATTGATTGTAATTACATGGCTAAGTGCCCTAAGTCTATAAACGACTATATAAGCATAAAAGCTAGGGTTTAGAAGAAAATAATAATTAACAAGAATTAGAAAGAACTTGTAAAAAAGTTGGTGAGAGAGAATTCTTGGTGATGAAGTAAAAGCTTGAGAGAAAGAAAGTACTATACAACTGAGAGGTGTGGAAGATTGTGAATCTTCATTGTATATCTTATCAAAGCTTTGGATAATATATTGGCTTGTTTCTTGGTGAACGTAGCCCACACTGGGTGAACCATGTTAAATTTGGTGTTGATTTATGTCTCTTGTTTTTTATATTTCTTCTGGTAGAATATATTCTTTTATTTATATGTATGCTTAGATCTGATATATTGTTTGTACAACCGGTTTGCTAACCTCAACACAAGATAATTGAAAAAAATTCAGTGACAGTCAGAGTACAATTAATTTAGAAAATACCTCAGTGTTTCATTCTAGAACGAAACACATTCAGTTGAGGTATCACTTCATACGACAGGTATTGGAGGATGGGCAGCTGAAAATGGAGAAGATTCATATGAGTGAAAACCCTACAAATATGATAACGAAGCCATTAAAAAAGAGAAGTTGGAGCTACACTTAACTTTTTTTTTCTTTGAGTTTGAGACTTGAAGAGGAAGAAATAAAGCTAAATGAAGGATCCAAGATTGACGATGTACAGGTATAGTGCAGTAATTTATCTCCAAGTGGGAGATTGTTGAGTTATGGAGCTCAATTACTTCATATTAACATGCTATCTTAAACTTGCATGAAAGCACAGTAACCGACATCGGTTATGAAGGGCTGACATCAGTCACCTATGATCGACATCAGTTAGGCAAGGAGGAACCGGCATCGGTTTGGGCTAACCGACATCGGTTACCTGTGCAGGAGTGTTTTATTTGATTCTCTGGAATTAGATCTAATTTTAGCATTAAAGTAGATCTATTGATTGTAATTGCATGGCTAAGTTCCCTAAGTTTTTATATGCCTATATAAACATAAAATCTAGGGTTTAGAAGTAGAGGATTGTAATAATTGATGATTATTGTGAGAATAATTGTAAGAGAGATAATTCTTGGAGAATAAGGAGAAGCTTGAGAGAAAGTAAGTAATGTACATCATGAGAGGTGTGGAAGATTGTAAATATTTATTTTATATCTTTTGAACACTTTGAATAATATATTGAATTGAATATTGGTGAATGTAGCACACAGTGGGTGAACCACGTTAAATCTGGTGTTGATTTATATCTCTTATTTTTTATATTTCTTCTAGTAGAATATCCATTTTTATTGCATATATGCTTAGATTTGATATATTATCTGTAAAACCTTGTGCTAACCCAAACAACTAGTATCAGAGCTTTTTTTGACAGAGGGTTTTTTGATTGAGTGGGAGCTACAGCAATGGCAAAAGAAAACAAATATAAGGTAGAGAAGTTTGACAACCGAAATTATCAATATGGAAGATGCAAATTGAGAATTATCTGTATCAAAGAGATTTGTACTTACCATTGGATGAAAATTCCAGACCTACGAAGATGATTGATGAAGAATGGAATATTCTTGACAGAAGGGCTTTGGGATCTACAAGATTGAGCCTGGTAGCATCGATGTCTTCTAATATTATAGAAGCGACATCTACGGTAGAGTTAATGAAATCTCTTATTAATTTATAAGAAAAACCTAGTGCTTCAAATAAATTTTATTTGATGAAGAAACTATTTAGTTCTAAGATGCATGAAGGTGGATCTGCATTTATTCATTTGAATGATTTCTGATCTATTGCAAATAAGTTAAAATTGGTTGATATTCCATTTGATGATGAAGTGAAAACACTTTTATTCTTATGTTCTTTTCTTGATGCTTGGGATAACTTTGTAATGGTTGTTAGTAATACAACATCTGCTAATAATATTTTTAAGTTTGATGATGGTTAGTATAATCTTGAATAAATAAATTCATAGGAAACGTACAGAGGAATCATCATCTGGGAATTCTTTGAATGTAGAAAGCATAGGCAGGAAGAAGAAGATATCCAAGAGTAAGAATAATGGGAAATCAAAGTCATGGGATGGCAGATCTAAATCCAGAGGTAAGGGAATTACCTATGGGAAATGTGGAAAGAAATGACATGCAAAGAAATATTGTTGGTCAAAGGATAAAGAGAACCAACACCCAGACCAAGGTAAAGAGTCAAATAAGGAGGAAAATATTACAGAAGAGGCAATGCAATATTTCTTATTCTTTATTTGGATAATAGAATAGAATCATGGGTTTTAGATTCAGGATCTTATTTCCATGCAACCCCTAATAAGGGTTATTTCAAAAATTATGTCTAGAGAAATTTTGGGCATGTTTATTTAGGTGATGATAAACCTTGCAGTATTACTAGTAAAGGAGAAGTTCATCTAAAATTGCATAATGGAAATACATGGGTATTGAAATATGTGAGGCATGTGTCAAGCCTCAAGAGGATTCTTATTTCTGCAAGTCAATTAGGTGACGTTGGTTATATGGTTACATTCACATTAGACTCTTGGAAAGACACCAAGGGTGCTTTTGTTGTGGCAAGAGGCAAGAAGATAGGAACGTTATATTTATCTACCTGTGTTATTGATTTATTTTTTGTGTTATCTACTTCATATTCAGATGCATGCATATGGCATAATCGATTTGGCCATATGAGTCAAAATGGAATGTAGATCTTAAAGGCTAAGGGTAAGTTATCAAATTTAAAAGATTTAGATCTTGATTTCTGTGAGCAATGTATCTTTGGAAAGTAAAAGAGAGTGATATTTCTCAAATTTGGGGCCACTAAGAAGGAGCAAAAATTGGAACTTGTACACTCAGGTGTGTGGGGACCAGCCCAGGTAGCTTCTCATGGAGGATCCCAATATTATGTTACTTTCATTGATGATGCTACAAGAAAGGTATGGGTTTATTGTATTAAACAAAAATCTAATGTTTTTGATACTTTTAAAAGACTGAAAGCCATTGTTGAGAATGAATCAAATTAAAAGTTAAAGTACCTTAGATCTAACAATGATGGTGAATATTTTATAAAGGATTTCAATGATTATTGTTTATTGAATGAAATACTTAGAGAAAGGACGGTTCCAAGAACACCATAAGATAATAATGTTACAGAAAGAATGAACACGACAATCATGGAACATGTTAGAAGTATGAGGATATATGTAGGATTTCCCTTGCAATTTTGGGCAGAAGTAGTTGATATAGTAGTTTATTTAATTAACCGTGTGCCTTCAACTTCACTAGATGGATGAGTACCAGAGGAATATTGGACTGGAAAATATGTAGATCTTTCTTTTCTTAAATTTTTTGGTTCAAAATATTTTGTGCATATTGAAAAGGAAAATAGGAATACATTGGATGCAAAATCCAAGAGATGCACTTTTATTGGTTATGGATCTGGTGATTTCATATTCCATTTTTGGGATTTAGAGAATTTTAAAATTATTAGGAGTCGTGACATTGAATGGAATGAAAAATAATGTACATGGATCAAATTTTATTACCCAAGGACATACCAGTTGATAATTTTGTGAATGAAAATGAACTCTTGAAGTTAAAAATAATACCGACAGGGTTACATAGTAACCAGTGTCGATTGACCCCTGACTGGCATCAGTCAACTAAACCAGTATCAGTTACAAAAGAGACAAATCAGCATCGGTCAGCAGAACCAACGTCGGTTATAGGTGACCGACGTTGGTCACTTTCAAAATTGGAAAAAAATGGATAGATGGTCTAGAATGAGACTCTGGTACCCCAAACTTCTGTGAGAAGATCACAAAGGGTAAGTAAACCTCAACAAATATTTACACCTTCTCTATCTTATTTATTATTGACTGATAAAGGTGAACCAAATTTTTTTGAAGAAACATTACAGGATAAGACTCGCATGCAGTGGGAGTGTGGAATGGATGAGGAGATGGACTCCTTGGAACAAAACCAAACTTGGGATTTGGTTAAGTTTCCAATAGGTAAGAGGAAATTGTAGAACAAGTGGGTTTACAGGATCAAGGAAGAAGAGGGTGGACATAAAAGATATAAGGCAAGGCTTGTAGTAAAGGGATTTACATAAAAAATAGGTATTGACTTTAGTGAAATATTTTCTCATGTTGTTAAAATGACTTCCATACGTATTGTATTGATTTTATTTGCAGTACATGATTTGCATTTAGAGGAACTGGATGTGAATACGACTTTCCTTCATGGTGATCTGGATGAAGAGATTTATATGCAGTAGCCACTTGGGTATGAAGTGAAGGGTAAGGAGAAATTAGTGTGCAGGTTGAAAAAGAGTCTATGTGGTCTTAAGAAAACTCTAAGGAAATGGTATGTGAGGTTTGACAGTTTCATGCATGAGCATGGTTATTTGAGATGTGAATCTGACCATTGTGTTTATTCCAAGAAGCTTGAAAATGGAGCTATATTATTTTGTTACTGTATGTGGATGATATGCTTATTACAGGATCTAGTATGCATGACATTGGTGAATTTAAGAGAAAGTTATCTCACACATTGGATATGAAGGATTTAGGAGCTACAAAAAGAATCCTGGACATATAAATGCAAAGAGACATAAATAACAATAAATTGTATTTATCTCGGAAGGCTTATATCAATAAGGTGTTGGAAAGGTTTAACATGCAAGATTCAAAACTAGTGAGTACACATATGGCTGGACACTTCAAATTGAGCAAGGATCGGTTTCCTTCATCACATGAAAAGGTCAAATACATGACATGAGTACCATATGATTCATCAGTTGGGAGTCTCATGTATGTTATGGTTTATACTAGACCAGACTTTGCATATGCAGTGGTAATTGTGAGTAGATTTATGGCTAATCCATGTAAAGAGCATTCGAAATTAGTCAAATGGATTCTCAAGTATTTGAGAGGTATGTCTAGCATGCAGTTATGCTATAGAGGTTTGGATATTTCTTTATGTGGCTATTTTGATTCAGATATGGCTGGAGAGCTGGATGGTAGAAGTAACACTACTCGATATATTTTCATAGTAGTTGAAATGGCAGTTAGCTAGATTTTTAGATTGCAAAAGGTTGTGGCTTTTTCTACTATAGAGGAAAAGTATGTTGCATCTACAGAGGCTAGAAAAGAGTTAATATGGATGAGTAGGTTCATGGAAGAGTTAGGAAAGGAGAAAGATGATTTCAAATTGTTCAGTGATATTTAGAGTGCAATTCATTTGGAAAATACCTCAGTGTTTCATTCTAGAATGAAATGCATCTAGTTGAGGTATCACTCCATACGGAAGGTATTGGAGGATGGACAACTAAAACTGGAGAAGATTCATACAAGTGAAAACCCTACAGATATGCTAATGATGCCATTATAAAAATATAATTTGAAGCTACACTCCACTTTTATTAGTCTTCGATTTTGAGACTTGAAGAGGAAGAAATAAATCTAAAGAAAGGATCCAAGAATGACAATGTATAGGTATAGTGTAGTAATTTATCTCTAAGTGGGAGATTGTATAGTTGTGGAGCTAAATCAATTCATATTAGCATGTTATCTTTAACTTGTAGGAAAGCACATCAACCGACATCAATTATTGAGGGACCGACATCAGTCACCTATTACCGGAATCGGTTAGGCAAGGATGAATCAACATTGGTTAGGGATAACTAACGTCAATTACCTGTGCAGGAGTGTTTTATTTAACTCTCAAGAATTAGATCTAATTTTATCATTAAATTAGATCTATTGATTTTAATTGCATGGCTAAGTTCCCTAAGTTTTTATATGCCTATATAAGCATAAAATATAGGGTTTAGAAGTATAGGATTGTAAGAATTGATGATTATTATGAGAATAATTGTGAGAGAGAGAATTCTTGGAGAAGAAGGAGAAGCTTGAGGGAAAGAAAATATTGTACATCGTGAGAGGTGTGGAATATTGTATATTTTCATTTTATATCTTCTGAAAGTTTTGAATACTAGATTGGATTGTTTCTTGGTGGATGTAGCTCACACTAGGTGAACCGCGTTAAATTTGGTGTTGATTTATATCTCTTGTTTTATATATTTATTCTGATAGAATATCTATTTTTATTACATCTATGCTTAGATCTAATATATTATCTATAATACCTTTTGCTAACCCCAACAATATCAAGGGTTAGCCTCGGGTCCAAAGAAGAAGAAACAATATTGTAACTTGTATGTTTGAATATTTTTGGGGAAGCAACATTGAAGGTAATTGTTTTATAGACTTGGTGATAACTGTGCATGCTATAAAAGACATAAATCCATGATTCCAACTCTTTGATTACCCTTTTGGGTGAATAATTCTATTGTATTTTTAGTCATGATAACTTCTTCACAAGTTTGAGCTAAGTTGTGTTGAGCAAAGGAATTTGGAGGTCTGAAATCTGTACACACACATAGACAGGGCAATCAAAAGAAGGAAGGGATAAAAATTTACATGAGCTGGCATGAACTACTAGTAAGATTAATAGTTGAACCTACTCAAAACAGACATCCACAATAAATAGATGGTATGAAGATGTTATTGGAGTCGACAAGACCTTAGAAATAATTTTAGAAGTTCATACCCATTGATGAAGCAAGCATGTTTTGACTTGAGAAGCTAAAATGTAAATTTGAGCAAAAATAATAAAAGGTGGAATTTTGATTCTTTTCCTATTGTAGACACCTATAATTACGCCCAAGCAATTTAAATACTTAAATTGCGCTAATTATCTCCTTTCTTGCAAATCAATGACATATCATCAAAAGCACTCATTTTCCCTCATATCATCATTAATTAATTACACTAAGTTAATTAATTAAGTTGCCTATCCAACAAATACCCTAATTAACGACCTTCCGTTAATAAATCAACCCTTCTACCTAGACTAATTAATTATTATTAATTAATTAGTTTTCCCTTCCATTTAACCAATAAATCAATATTTAATTGATTTAATCCCCTTATAATAGCCTAAATCGCACTAATATTCTTCTAATTGGCTTCTATAAGCTTACACCTACCTATTAATTAATCACCTTTGATTAATTAAAATACCCCCAACTCCCATGACTTGATAAACATGTATTAAACCCTTCTAAAGTAAGGTTACCTTTAATAAAGCAACCTTATCCATTCCTAATCATGTTTTACCTTTATCCCACATTCATGAGAATGTGCTGAATCCTTTATCCTTTGGGCTATATAAAGAGCCCTCCACCTACCTTTTTACTTACACCTAAACTCCTAAGAGATAAAATACAAAGCATATAGCAAAGAGACTAAGAGATTGCACCTTATTTTCTTGAGAGTTTATCATCTTGAGGAGCTAAGCTTCATATTCTAGCCTAAAGTGCTTAGGTCATATGGGAGGTGTCAAAAAGGGTCTTGTAGCCCAACTTTGATAAGCCCCCATTCCTAGGTTCTTGGAGATATCAAGGACAACCAAATATTGATTGCCATGGAGCTTATTTAGGTCCATTTACTTGTTTTTTGGTAATCTAGAGAATTAGATATTTAAATACTTTAGCATTGTTTAATTCAAATTTAATGCATTATGCTAGGTATTAATCTTGTTTAGCTCTCATCTTTGATGGTGTTTAGATTTTGTCATTAGCTTTGTTATAGAACTATTTAGGTGTTAGTTCTCATTCATCTAACTTAACTAAAAGCACAAAACCATGCACACACCTATTAGTTTTATGGATGGTTGATGTTTTCTAGAGTGCATGAATAGGGTACAAGGTGACAATATGTGGAATATTGCTAAAAGAAACCAAAATTGATTATTGGGATGAAGGGCTACTTGAAGAAAGATGATGGTCAAAAGTAGAGAAAGGTGAGAATGACACATATATGACTTATGAGCAGACAAGTAGGTGAAATATCATCATTCTCATAACTGGAGGAAGGGCATGGTGTGGAAAAATAACCTTCCAAGAGGTAAAATAGCACAATTCTTGCTTATAAAAGTCAAAATAAGAACTTGATGAACCTTGTATGATCTTTCTCATGCAAATTAAGGTGAATTTTGTTGGTGTAAACCTTGTTATAGATGATTTAAAACTTGTTGTTGCTATGTGTCCACATCACTTTCAACCATTATTAATGTGTGTTATACACAGGTTTTCATGTTTGTATTAGATTGGTTGATTAAAGATGGTGTTGGGATTTGGTTTGGGATTGTTTGATAAGGATGGTCGATTATGATGATGTTTGATTGATTAGAAATTTAAGGTAATAAGATGGTTAGTTGTGTTTACAAGCAAGCAACCAACATGTAATACACACCCTGAATAATCAAGTGGGATTGCAATCAAGCTATTACCCACTTTCAATACCACACACTGAGGGGTGCCACTCTTAGCTCACCACCTATGTACCAATGTGGGGCTGGCTAGCGAGTGATCTTTGGGAGTGAAATATCCTTGTACAATAGTTTGATATGTGGCCAAAAGGTTGCCTAGACTAGGATATACGAGCTCACTAGGAGAGTACCCGATATACCTTGCGGTAGGTGGGGCCCAAGTCCATGTTACAAGGATGTTGTTTGAAGCCTGGGTATTGGGACATGGAATCCCCTCACTTTATATCACTCTTAACACAAGCAAGCACTTAGCTAATAACGATGGTTCTCCAAGACTTTATGTACCCCGCCAGAACACGTGGTGTGTCTACATGCTTGGAGGTGAATTCCACGGTCACGAGACTCCTAGGAATACAGAAAGTGCATGGATGTCACTTCCATGTCACATTTCCCCTATAAAATAAAAAGGGAAAGGCTAGCCTCTTTTGATCCTCAAGATCGTCCTAAGATGCGAGAGGAGAGCATACACGATTTAACCTTCAGGATAAACAAACAACGATACAAAACACACAAAAAAGATGATGCAATATAATAAAATTCAATGATAAATGTTTTAAGATTGGGTCATCAAGAGGAGTCCCTATAAAAAAATCTTATTAATTTGATTTATAAACCCAAATGTCTTGGACCGTTCATCCTACAAAACAAATGGTTAGTAGTTTAGAGCAGGGTAAGTGCACGAAGTTAGTGGATAATTCCATGGACATAAAAACTTGAAATTTAGGAACCACGATTGTAAAAACCGTGATCGCAGTTCCTGAATTTCAAGTTTGGCAATTACCGAACCTAAAACCGCGATCGCAGAACTCTGAGACAAAAATTAGCAATCCCGCGACTCCTTATTTTCCCCATTTTTCATTTCAAACCGCGATTTCTCCTAGATGTTTTTCACTCGAGCTTTAAATACCACCTCAAAATTTCTCATCAGACTTCTGGATCGTGATAGATTCAACCATGCCACCAAGACGAGGAGGTAAGCCCCCAATTTTAATCATTTTTTTTGCATTTTAGGTTTTTTTTTCATTTTAGGTTATTTTTTTTACATTTTCATGGGTTTTTTGAAATGTTTGTTTATGTATACAATTTTCTTGTTTTATCAGTTGGTTGGAAAGCTTGAAATCATGCAAACCATCAAAACATTCCTCAAAACCCACTGAACATTCCTCAAAAAACCCTCCTCCAAACATAGATCCACCTCATGTGGCTTCTTCTGTCCCCATTGAGCCAGCAGGAACACAAGATAATATCATTGGAAGAATCCAAGAAAATAAAATTGTCATTGAGAACCTAATTCAGAATATAAGACAAAATCATGCCACAAATCCATCCCGCATGACTTTAGCCAATACATTGCAAACATTGATTGGCGAAGTCGAGTCCGCAACCAACCAAATACATAGATGGAATACCTTTAAAGGTGATTGTAGGTAGTGGTATGTGGATAAACTATCCTATACGGCCATAAAAGACAAAAAAAATGGAAAATACCTCATTTGTGCATTATTTACCGACCCTAGAACCAATGCCCCCCACAGTTACTTGCAAACGGTTCCCAATCCATTGGTGCCACGATGACCAAATCAAAAACAATTTTTGGGACCGATGGTGGATGGTTTTTGATTATCCACCATGCAATAACAATGAGATTCCTCTTTATTCTTTGAAGAAATTATATCGCGAGTTCATGCTCAATGAGGTCCCGAATTATTTTGACTTTTCTGACTTTTTTGGTCGAGGAGGTGGCTCTGCACAGAGTAGACCTGGTGCACGCATAGGTCAACCTAAGATCCCCCATGCCCCAAAACCCCCACTGCCTTCAGTTATCCCTCCTATAGTGAAGGAGGTTGTGGAGATTGATACACTACATGCATTAAGGGAGCTCACTAACACTCTGACCCAGCATAGTGACCAGATTACATCTGGTGATGTTGGTGGAGGCGCCAGTTCTAGCGCACCACACCACTGTGGATCATGTGGTGCCGTATGCACTGCGGGTGAGACATCATTTGTTGGTTCATAGGATTTATTTTCTATAGATGAGATGCTAGGGAATGTTTTTGGAACTGGTGCCACTGATATTGGTCTTTCACAGGTAAATTTCAAATAAATATAAATAATATATATATATATATACAATAGTTTAATTCACATGTTTGAGATTTTATATATATATATATTTGATTGTACGTCATGTACATACATGTAAAAAACTAATTTTTTATTTTATTTTAAATAGCAAGAGCCGATGAAGGAAACATCCGACGTTGACATGCTAGCTACTGCAGCTGGGCGTGTTTCAAACATAAGTTTCAAGTTGTACAAACTTACATTTTTAATTTCATTTGATTGCACTAGATTATTATTATAATGTTTCACATGTATGTTGTACATATTAATATGTTTGTCTTTTATACACAGGAGCCTGGCGGTTCATCATCTGCTCTGGGAACTGAGGCTACTGGCATGCCTCACATGAGTTTTACGCGGGTTAGTAAATCTCTTTACACTTTGTTTCTAATTACTGGAAGTTCACGTGGATTGTACATGCTTTGGACCTCTGTTATGTGGTGCACAGTCATGTAGATTTTAATATTGATTTGTACATGTTTTTTGTATAGCTTATGACTGCTAGAGAGACTCCTCCATATATGCAAACTGTGGAGGCTGCTGTAGATACTGCCATAGCATCTGCAGATCCACTAACTGAGGTATAATTTTTCAAATTTGTTAAATTTTGGAGGTTCATTATTTCTTATTACTTAAATCTACAATATCAAATTTTGTATGTATGTGAAATATTTAATTTGAAAATTAATTATTTGTATGTAGCTTACCCCTCGTGAGTCTATTGTTGTCCCTGCGATGCGTCAACAACAAATTGATAGGGATCATGACATTGCAGTAAGATTTCACATGCATTTTAACTAAATTGTACAAGTTTCTAAATTTTGAATGTATTTTAAAATTTTGGGTGTTAAAAACTTGTTGTTTATGAATGTGCAGGTTAGGTTGCAAGGCATGCTTAGAGACACCTAGGACCACACGGATGAAATCCGTAGTGGCATCTCCCTCCACTACATCCCCAGGTCATGGACGTGCTACTTCTAGCAGGGCGAAGAGAGGGAAGATGTTTCATGAGTAGATTCATAGTCCACCTGGATGTACATATATATATATATATATATATATATATATATATATATATATATATATGGGCCATCTGGTCCTAGTGAACATGTTTCTTCATATAGTCCATTGTATATATATAGCCTTTTGCGACCGCATGTGGTCCTATATACATTATGACACACTTAGTTCAAGATGTACACATACATTATGAACTTACATATATTTTCAGAGACGTGCGTCTGGAGCACACTTTGTTTGATTCTTATATATCCATGTGTGTTGGTTTTCATAACGATAAATTTGAACTATATGTTTGATTTGATTTCATTGCATGTATGATATCCTTCTATGTATGTTTTCATAACCATTTAAATTAGTTCTAGATATGTATGTTTGATTTAAAATTAAAAAACTATGTCCCGGAGCACTACATGGTACAATTGTTAAGCAAACCTATTCCATTAAGCAAAAACATGCTAGGTGAACTATAAAAGGGCAAAATTTACGTACAATTACTTTTTTTAAAGCTAACACTCAATCTGTTACATATCAACTAATGCGAACATTGATAGAAATAAGCGAGGTCTAGAGTTCATCTTGAACTATATATGAATATTTAACGTTACTTATGGTGCAACATTGAAGATTTTACAATTTTCCCGATTTTCAAGTTTTACAATTTTCATATTTCTAGAATTGAAGATTACACAGAGGTTTCAAATTGTTTTCTTTGTTATCAAAACTTATTATTTTTAATAAGGCTCATATGCCAATTTAATAATAAATATTTAATCATGTCTTCTTGTATTTGGATTGAGTTGAAATTTTTTCATTAGATTAGGTATTTTCATATGGTTTCCTGCTTCAAATTTCAAGTGTTTTCGATCTCCAGAATTGCAAGGATCTAAAAAGGCAAGTTTTTTCTCTGAAATTTTAAATGGGATGCTATAAAAAATTAGGGTACCAATGGAAAATATTTTTAGATCATCTTCAAGGAGTTCATGAGTAGAAGTTACGGGAAAAATTTACAGGGGAAATGGAGCAAAAATGAAGGAGATATGAGCAAAAATGTGATTTTTGCAATAGGGTTTCTTGAAAATTTAGTAGCATAACTAAATACTAGCAGAAATGAAGGAAAAGAAAATATTAAAAAGGGATTAAAAAAATGGCTAAGTGTATGTTTATACTCACCTCTTAACATTAACCTAGCTAACTCACCTTCTAACTCATCCTTGACCATTCTGGATTAACCCGGGTTACATGGCATGACAGGGTAGGGTTACAAGCCTTAAGTGACAAAGGGACTTAAAGGGGTGATAATGTGTGAAGGGGTTAAGTATTCATGAGAGGGGGCAACATAATCAAGTTGGGGTGCTGAGGAATTGAATACCTAGTGAGAATGTTACAAGCCTTAAGTGACGAAAGGGAGAGATTTCATGTGGTGGTGCATTCTGATGTCCCAAGTTGAAAAGGGTAAAAATTTGACAGTAAGCCCTTATTAGTATTCTTAGGTTCCACCCATCACATGAAGAATCCTCCTCTAATGAAGAATCAACTCATGTCTTCCATAGTGGAAGATCTTGAATGATGAGGCTTTTCCATAGACCATCTTGTTGAATCTGGAAACTACAAATGAAACTTTCTCATCTTCCAAGATGTTCACATGCTCCAATGTGTTGAGTCAATTATCAGGAATGGCATTGATATTTCCACATTGACTAAAATATTTTTCATTTAACTCTTCATAGGATTCTAGAGATATAACCTATGATCTCTACAAGGGCTTCTAAAGTATTGACTATTGAAGGAAAGGGTCACAAATATTTTCCTGAACCAATTCTTAAAATTTGAATCCTAAAGATTCTTCATGTGGAATTATTCTCCCTGAGAGGAGTACCAAGCTCATGCATTCTTGTGCCAAGATCTTCCAAAAAATTTGATACATTCTCCTCATGGGATTCAAAATCAAAAATGGATTCTTTTAGAGCATCAAACCTCTAGGTGATGGTATGGGACAAAATGTCATACAAGTTCTCTGAGTCAGATGAAAACACACCTGAGCTCACCAAGGAATGAGAATCAAAATTATTCATCTCACTCGCAAATGGGAGATTATTTTCCCAATGGAATTTCTCTTTCTTGATCTCAACTCTATTCCTATTGATTTTCAAAAATATGACCAAGAACAATCTAAACAAAGAGATAATCTCAGGAAATAGATCATGTTCCCTTTTTCAAGGATCATGCTCACCCAATGGTCACATGTCCTTCTTTGCAGTATGAATGCTTGACCTTGCTTGATGGACTGGGGGGTTGAAGTTTCAGATCTACATTGCTTCAATTTGAGGCAGAGATGATTAATCTCATGCAATCAATGATGGCACTTATGAATAAAATGTCCTCACACATGTGTTCCCTTAATTGTTTGATGATTTACTTATACTCCTAATTCTGTGTAGTGATCTGTGATGAAGAATCCTATTACAATGCAAAAATAATGAGCATGTAAGCACATAGCTGGGGCAACAGAGGATGGAGAGAGATCACCACAACAACATAGCTCAAGAGAGAAAAGAAAGGATAGTTGTGAAGCACCTAAGAGGATAGAGGCAAGTCCAAAGAGAACAAGAGAGATGGAAGGTAAACAAGTGACATTGAATGTTTTGAGTCCTAGGAAATGAACGGAGGCGAGGAGTGAGAAGTCATGCCTCAGATGTCGTGGCACCAAACCAACTGCACCGGCATGTCCGGGTGGCCAGGTGAACACTAGAGGAGGTGGTGTTTTGGTGCGCGACAAGGTCGTTGCTTCCGGGCTACTTTCATTCGGGCGTAGTTCCTTAAGAGCCCTGAGACCAAAATATCATTCAACTTTGACGGGTGACTACTCGAACTCCGTGGCACCTATAGATTCCTTGTCTGATCTGACACCTTGGTTTAGGGACCCTCTACAATATCCTCTCTCGGTTTTTTCCTTCTCATTTCGGTGCTCTCGCTGCCCTATTGTTTGCAAACAAGTGAAATAGTGCAGTTTGAGCTAGTGTAAGGTTGTCAAATGCTATATTTATGCAAACGGTGGGTCATGGCACTAAACCGACTATGCTACACTAAAATGTTTGGGCGGCTAGGTGAATTCTAGAGAAGGTGGTGTTTCATAAGTAAGTGCATAGTCGACAAGGTCGTTGCTTGCTGGGCTACTTCATTCAGGCCATCGTAGTCCCTTAAGAGCCCTGTTGACTTCAAAATATCGTTCAACTTTTGCGACCGCAGGTGACTACTCAGACATTTTATGGCACCTAGAGATGTACACATCATTCTGAACTTCATGATATTTTTCAGAGACGTGTGTCTGGAGCACACTTTGTCTGATTCTTATAAATCCATCTGTCAGTTGGTTTTCATAATGATAAATCTGAACATATGTTTTGATTTGATTTCATTGCATGTATGCTACTTCTATGTATGTTTTCATAACCATTTAAATTAGTTCTAGATAATATGTTTGATTTAAAATTAAAAAACTATGTCCCGGAGCACTACATGGTGATTGGTTTGTCAAACCTATTCTCATTTTGCAAAAACGGTAGGTGTCTATAAAAGGGCACTGAACCTATTACTTTTTTTTTGCCAACCACAATATGTTACATATCAACTAGTGCGAAATTGATAGAAATAAGTGAGGTAGAGTGTCATCTTGGTGTGTGACAAGGTAACGTTACTTCCATGGTGCTACATTGAAGATTTTAGAATAGTCCCCGATTTTCAAGTTTTAGCAATTTTCATATTTCTGAGACCAAAGATTACACAGAGGTTTCAACTTTTTTATCGAAATGTGACTATTTTTAATAAGGCTTCATATGGCAATTTAATAATAGAGATGATCATGTCGTCTTGTATTCAGATGTGCAATTTTTTCAATAGTAGGTACCCTCTTCATATGGCCTGCTCAAATTTCAGTTTTTTCGGGTCTCCAGAATCGGCAAGGCTCTAAATTGGCTAGTTTTTTCTCTGAGACAAAACGCGATGGAATCGTTCAACTTAGGAGTACCAATGGAAAATATGGTTTGACTCATCTTCAATGACTCATGAGTAGAAGTTACGGGGAAAACAGGGGAAATGGAGCAAAAATGAAGGAGATATGACACCAAATGTGATTTTTGCTAGGGTTTCTAGACACATTTAGCTAGCATAGGTAAATACTAGCAGAAATGAAGGAAAAGAAAATGTTTCAGTGATTACGACAATGACTCAGTTACTTTTAGGCTCACCTCTTCATTTCGGTGCTAACTCACCTTCTAAGAGCCCTGAGACCATTCTAGAATACCAGGGTTCAACATGGCATGACAGGTGACTAGGGTTAGAAGCTTTAGTGACACTTAAAGGGGATGACTAATGTGTAAGGTTGTCAAATGCTCATGATAGGGGGGAACCATAACAAGGTGGGGTATTGAGGTTTTTGAATACTTATTTCGAGAATGCTTACGCTGCCATATGGTTTGAAAGGTCAAGCGATTTAGATGAGGTGGTGCAGTTCTGATGTCCTAAGTGAAAAGGGTCAAATTTGCTAGTAATCCGGGCTTACTTCGTATTCGAGCATAGGTTTACCCATCACATGAACCAATCCTGCTACTGAAGAATCAACTCATGTCATTCCATAGGTGGAAACTTGTTGATGAGGCTTTTCCATAGACCATGGTGTTGAATCTAGAAACTACAAATGAAACTTTGTCAGCTTCCTAGATGATTCACATGCTCAATGTGTTGAGTCAAAAACCTCAGTGGCCTTATGGAGCCCATGAGACTAAAATATTTTTCGTTCAACTCTTCATAGGATTCTAGAGATATGACCTGATCTCTCAAGGATTTCTAAAGTGTACCTATTGAAGGAAATGCCCTATCCTGAACCAATTCTTAAAATTTGAATCCTAAAGCATATGGAATTATCCCTGATAATACCAAGCTCATGCATTCTTGTGCCAAGATCTTCCAAAAAATTTGATACATTCTCCTCATGGGATTCAAAATCAAAAATGGATTCTTTTAGAGCATCAAACCTCTAGGTGATGGTATGGGAAAAAATGTCATACAAGTTCTCTAAGTCAACTGAAAACACACCTGATCTCACCAAGGAATGAGAATCAAAATTATTGATCTCACTCGCAGATGGGAGGTTATTTTCCCCATGGAATTTCTCTTGCGTGATCTCAGGTCTATTCCTATTGATTTTCAAAATATTGACCAAGGGCTATCTAAACAAAGAGATAATCTCAGGAAATAGATCATGTTCTCTTTTTCAAGGATCATGCTCACCCAATGGTCACATGTCCTTCTTTACAGTATGAATGCTTAACCTTGCTTGATGGACTGGGGGGTTGAAGTTTCAGATCTACATTGCTTCAATTTGAGGCAGAGATGATTAATCTCATGCAATCAATGATGGCACTTATGAATAAAATGTCCTCACACATGTGTTCCCTTACTTGTTTGATGATTTACTTATACTCCTAATTCTGTGTAGTGATCTGTGATGAAGAATCCTATTACAATGCAAAAATAATGAGCATGTAAGCACATAGTTAGTGCAACAGAGGATGGAGAGAAATAAACCACAACAACATAGCTCAAGAGAGGAAAAGAAAGGATAGTTGTGAAGCAACTAAGTGGAATAGAGGCAAGTCCAAAGAGAACAAGAGAGATGGAAGGTAAACAAGTGACATTGAATATTTTGAGTCCTAGGAAATGAACGGAGGCGAGGAGTGAGAAGTCATGCCTCAGATGTCGTGGCACCAAACCAACTGCACCGGCATGTCCGGATGGCCAGGTGAACACTAGAGGAGGTGGTGTTTTGGTGCGCGACAAGGTCGTTGCTTTCGGGCTACTTCGTTCGGGCGTAGTCCCTTAAGAGCCCTGAGACCAAAATATCATTCAACTTCGACGGGTGATTACTTGAACTCCATGACACCTAGAGATGCCTCGTCTGATCTGAAACCTTGGTTTAGGGATCCTCTACAATATCCTCTCTCGGTTTTTTCCTTCTCATTTCGGTGCTCTCGCTGCCCTATTGTTTGCAAACAAGTGAAATAGTGCAGTTTGAGCCAGTATAAGGTTGTCAAACGCTATATTTTGCAAACGGTGGGTCGTGGCACCGAACCGACTACACCAACACATCTGGGTGGCTAGGTGAATGCTAGAGGAGGTGGTGTTTCAGTGTGCGTGACAAGGTCGTTGCTTCCGGGCTACTTCGTTCGGGCGTAGTCCCTTAAGAGCCCTGAGACCAAAATATCGTTCAACTTCGATGGGTGACTACTCAGACTCCATGGCACCTAGAGACACCTCGTCTGATCTGAAACCTTGGTGTAGGGACCCTCTATAATATCCTCTCTCAGTTTTTTCCTTCTCATTTCAGTGCTCTCGTTGCCCTATTGTTTGCAAACACGTGAAATAGTGCAGTTGGAGCCAGTGTAAGGTTGTCAAATGCTATATTTTGCAAACGGTGGGTCATGGCACCAAACTGACTACACCGACACGTCCGGTTGGCTAGGTGAACACTAGAGGAGGTGGTGTTTTGGTGCATGACAAGGTCGTTGCTTCCGGGCTACTTCGTTCGGGCGTAGTCCCTTAAGAGCCCTGAGACCAAAATATCATTCAACTTCGACGGGTGACTACTCAGAATCCATGGCACCTAGAGATGCCTCATCTGATCCAACACCTCACTGTAGGGACCCTCTACAAAAGCCTCTCTCAATTTTTTCCTTCTCATTTCGGTGCTCTCGCTGCCCTATTGTTTACAAACGCATGAAATAGTGCAGTTGGAGCCAGTGTAAGGTTGTCAAACGCTATATTTTGCAAACGGTGGGTCATGGCACCGAACCAACTATGCATCAACACATCTGGGTGGCCAAGTGAATGCTAGAGGAGGAGGTTGTTTTGGTGTGCGACAAGTTCGTTGTTTCCGAGCTACTTCATTCGTGTGTAGTCCCTTAAGAGCCCTGAGACCAAAATATTGTTCAACTTCGAACGGGTGACTACTCGGACTCCGTGGCACCTAGAGACACCTCATCTGATCCAAAACCTCAGATGTAGGGACCCTCTACAAAACTATCTCTCTTGGTTTTTTCTTTCTCATTTTGGTGCTCTCGCTGCCCTATTGTTTGCAAACGCGCGAAATAGTGCAGTTGGAGCCAGTATAAGGTTGTCAAACACTATATTTTGCAAACAGTGGGTCGTGGCACCGAAATGACTACGCTGACACGTCTGGGTGGCTAGGTGAACACTATAGGAGGTGGTGTTTTGGTGCGAGACAAGGTTGTTGCTTCCGGGCTACTTCGTTCGGGCGTAGTCCCTTAAGAGCCCTGAGACCAAAATATCATTCAACTTCGACAGGTGACTACTCAGACTCCGTGGCACCTAGAGATGCCTCATCTAATTCAAGACCTCTACGTAGGGACCCTCTACAAAATCCTCTCTCAGTTTTTTCCTTCTCATTTCGGTGCTCTCGCTTCCCTATTGTTTACAAACACGTGAAATAGTGCAGTTAGAGCCAGTGTAAGGTTGTCAAACACTATATTTTGCAAAAGGTGGGTCGTGGCACCGAACCAACTGTGCCAACATGTCCAGGTGGCCAGGTGAATGTTAGAGGAGGTGGTGTTTCGGTGCGCGACAAGGTTTCGTTGCTTCCGGGCTACTTCGTTCGGGCGTAGTCCCTTAAGAGCCCTGAGACCAAAATATCGTTCAACTTCGATGGGTTACTACTCGGACTCCGTGGCACCTAGAGATGTCTCGTTTGATCCAAACACCTCAGCGTAGGGACCCTCTACAATATCCTCTCTCAGATTTTTCCTTCCTAAATCGGTGCTCTCGCTGCCCTATTGTTTACAAATGCGTGAAATAGTGCAGTTGGAGCCAGTGTAAGGTTGTCAAATGCTATATTTTACAAACGGTGGGTCGTGGCACCGAACCGACTGTGCCAACACGTCTGGGTGTCCAGGTGAATGCTAGAGGAAGTGGTGTTTTGATGCGTGACAAGTTTGTTGCTTCCGAGCTACTTTGTTTGGACGTGCTCCCTTAAGAGCCTTGAGACCAAAATATCATTCAACTTCGAGGGGTGACTACTCAAACTCTGTGGCACCTAGAGATGTCTCGTTTGATCCGAAACCTCAGCATAGGGACCCTCTACAATATCCTCTCTCAGATTTTTCCTTCCCAGATCAGTGCACACACATAGGTATGGTCTTGTAAACACTTGGGGGAGGAGTCGTTTTCAAAATTTACAACATTTTCAAAATTTACAACTTTTTCAAACTTTTTTTCAAAATTTACAACATTTTCAAAATTTACAACTTTTTCAAAATTTACAACTTTTTCAAACAATGAAAGCTTCTCTTAGCTTCGAGAATTTAAAATTCTCTACTAATAGTGCCAACCACGTGAAGGTGGAAGCTTTTCTGGCACCACTAACCTAAACATAAAAGTGTTAGTCAAAGAAATTTAAGTTTCAAATCAAAACCATATACTATCTATATATACAAAATACACAAATTTAAAATAAAATATATTCAAACTTAAATCTAGATCTTTAAACTAACAAATTTATATATATATCAAAGAAATTATATATACCAAACATGAGCATTGTAAATTCATTCCAATGAACCATCAAGATCGGATCTACTTTGAATAGCAGACAAGATTGCTTCATGATCTGACTCTCGAACCTTCCAAAGAATCTTGTTATTAGGCCTTCCTCGATATCTATACAGCTGAATATTTGTCGCTAGAACTAGATGTGAATATAAGAGTATTTTCTTGTGTGTCTCAAAGTCTTCAAACACCCAAACAGAGGAGTTTTTTAATGGATACCGTAGAAGCCAAGTTCCAGTAACTACCACTGACCCTGTAGGATACTCAATATCTTCGCCATCTATAATAGGAGAAGTCAACTTATTTCTTTCCTCGATGCAATGACATAAGAAATAGTTTGTTCCTTCTTCATTGTCTTCTGTCGCAATTACTGCAAACACATGTCCTACAAAAAAATAAAGGTTGAACAACTCAAATTTAAATTACATATTAAAAGTTCAATGGACATAACTCAATACAAAAATTAAATAAATAACCATAAATACCTTGTCGCACCAAAATCAAAAAATTTTTCAAAGTCCTTGGATTTTGTAACTTCATCTGCAGAAACAAGTTGTAATGCTTGTGGAGGTTGATAACTAGGAAGCGGAGTTAGAGGCCTACAAATCCATCCATCCACCCATTCTTGTGAATCACACTCAGTAGTGAAAAATTTGATACAAGATGCACAAAAACATGTCAACTTTCTTGTCCATACGGCCCACGAAGTAGCATCTGAGCTACAAAATGAGTGCATATCACTGGTCCCAGTGAGTGTCATACAATCCTCGTAGTTAGTAATTTGTTGTTCCTCTATCAACCAAAAATATCTACAAACTGTGGAATTTTCTTGAGAACCTCAGGCCATGTTGTCAGTACACCATTCCACTATGCTCTTTGCATCTTTTAATTTAGCACCATCTTTGTACTTTAACTCTTCTCTTGCAAGAGCTCTTTTCACACATGCCCCTACACCGGCATGCTCTCCTTTTCCATTTCCAACCTCAGTGAAACTCCAAATATGTTGCACACCCATCTTGACGTGCATTCTGCTCATCCAATAAAACATTCGTGTATTCTTAAACTGAGATGTGCAATTATCTAACCATATATAATGTTGTTTGAAGTGGATTTCCCTATCAGACAAGTTTCCATAAAATAACTGGAAACACCCTTGCACAAATTCAGTAGAATGAGTATGATCATCACTGATATAAAAGTGGTACTCTCTTAAAAAAATTTGATCATTCTTTGTACTGTTAGGAGAATGTAGAAATTCTATATGCATAAAAATGACAACTTGTACTGAGTTGTAATATTGTGATTGAACCTCCATTTGTGGTTACAATGTGTAATTCTCTGTAAAATCAACCACTGAAACAATAGTACCAATAGGGAAATGTGTCTTTGCATAGCTTTAACTGTTCGTCCAACCATCAAGCTCTATGTGTATGCCTAGCATACTCATAAACAATTTCATCCTTAAATTTTCTCAAAAATTAGAAAATAGGTATTTGTTCTATAACTAGCTCACACCGTTTAGACTCTTTTCCATCTTTCAACTGGTATGCAACTGATTTATATTTATCAAACTCAACTAAATTATGTCCTATTTTACCTTCAATTTTCTCATGGATGCAACTTTCTAATTTAGGTAATCCACCGCATGTACTACAACTTCCATCTAAACAATCCTAACTATAAAAAAATTGTCCAACTTCTTTTTCACAAAATATAGTAAGAATGAAATCCTTGGAAGATATTGGTGGAACTTGAATACCAAATTCTGATAACATAGTTTCAGAATGAAAATTAGAATGAATACGTAAAAATTTAGCATAATGCATCACAAATTCAACATGTTGCCTACAACAACAAGTGGTGCAAGCGTGGTTGATTTTCACATAGAATGGTTTCAACATTTTAAAAAAACGTTAACTAATTTTAATTTCCAGATTCTCTTGTTCAAACTTACGAAAAAATTGAGTTTGAGTCATATCTAAGAAATGCTTTGGATGTGGTTCACGATTAGTAGAACCAACTCTCTATTTCATAACATCTCTTGTATTAGGTGAAACTCTAGTGTTATCATGCCAAAATTTAATAACAACTTCTCTTATGGCATCAGAATTATTTTTGTCCTTACGCGGTGCTCTAGCAGAAAATGCCCAAAAATCGGCGTTATTGAGTGATTAAAGGATATTACGTCTTTCAATTGCTTTCATTAGAGTTTTTCGATTAACTTGCAACATTCGACTTGTTTGCGTAATCAAACGTTGTTTTTTTATTGATTCACTTACAACACTAGTAGTAAGTACACGACGCATAATATTACTATCCCTAGTGCATCTCTTGACACCAACAGTGTGATATGCATCATGAAGGTTTTCAACAATTGTAGAGGTTTGACCACGTATATTAAATGTTGGCAATCCTAAGGTGTTTAATGTAGGTCTCATTTTAATCAATTTCATCAAACTAACTAAAAACTGACATCTTTGGGAATCATTTAAAATTTTAAAATGATTATCTCAAATTTCAGTGTCTTTTCTTCTGATTTGTTGTTCAGAAAGTTTGTCAGACATTGGTTTCAAAATGTTTTTATCAATTTCAATAAAAAATTAGGTTTCTTACGTAAAATCCTAGGAGGTGTTTTTGTCAAATTTTACCTGTCTATAGTTTTAACATGAATTTCGTTATTCACATTTTCATTGTCTCCTTCAATTTCAACATTTTCTACATCATGAGTATTTAATTCTTCTTCAACATTGACAATAAAAACATCTTCATCACGAGTATTTAATTCAACTTCAACATTGATAGTAGAAACATTACCTGGTTCTTCATTGCTTACAATAATTGGGGTTGAAGATGAACCTCTTCTTGATTCACGAAGTTTCCGCATTCGCTCAGCATTTTGAATTTTGTTGGCCTCTAATTTGTTTGGTGTTTTTTTACTTGATGACTTCCTTTTTTGACTTCGTTTCTTGTCTCCCATGATGTTTTGCTTCCGGTGATAAGAAAAATGTGCAGAAAAAGACATAATTTTGCAGTAATTCGTACGGTAAGGTCAAAGAGTAAAAATCACATGGTATTTCAGACATTGGGATGTGTGTAAATGTGATTTATGAACCGCGAGTGCACTTTATAAACCACGATCGTAGTTTATAAAGTGCTCTAGCGGTTTGTGTTAAGAAAACTACAATCGCGCTTTATAAACCGCGATCGCGGATCTATCTACTGAACCTAAGCCTCGGGAAATCTTTGTTTTTCCCCAACCAAAGCTATGGAAGGTCATTATGAAGTGTAAAAGGTCAAAGAACCTCAAATCTACTCTTCCAAAGACTTGAACCATGCTAAAAAACTGAAAACATTTCACAAAAATGGTGCCATCACATAGGAGACTATTAGTTTCATAGAAATATTGATTTTAAAGTGAATAGAATAAGATGAATATCATTTTATAATTTTTTACTAACAATAGGTCTTTAAGACATTTTTTCCAATGAATGTTCATGTCTAAGTTTAAGATTGTAACTTTTGTTCCGCTTATCAAAATGTGATAAAACTTATACCATCCCAAGTGTAGACAAATTTTATACACGTTAAAAAAAACATATTTGATTTTGATATTTTTTGATATAGTTATTGCGAGCAAATGGAAAGCGCTCCGTTTTCTAAATATTTTTAGACCACTTTCACGGAAAAAATCATAAAAAAAAATATTGCTCAAAAAAATACAAAATAAAATCCATCCCAAGATAGACAACTACATCTAACATTTCACTAAAGGAGAAAAAAAAAATAACAAGATTTGGTCATCCAAAATGCGGGCAAACAGACTACAACCTTATAAGTTTTTTCAAAAAAAAACTAAGTCATATAATTTTAAGTGTTTAATTTAGTTAAACTTGTCCATTTTTTTAAAAAATTAGTATTTTAGAAACTAGATTCCAAATTCTACAATTCATATTTATATAATTTTTTCTAATTTTGAGTGCGCGTATAGCTAATAATCCCTACAAGTTGAGATTTCACTATTTTTTACAATATGACATCCACGGATGACCCCGTATTTGTCCATCAACTTCCTGCACTTACCCAGCAAGAATAATATAACTCGAGAAATGTGTAGTTAAAACGACAATATTTAGCAAAAATTTAAACCATGAATAAAGTATCATATAAATTGCTAAATTGATGTTTTTATTGCATAGGATACTAGGAGTGAAAATTTTTGGAATAACAACATCATAGGATACTGATATTCAAAATATGTGGTATACACATGGTGTCATGCTTGCGTGTATGCGAGAAACGACACAAGTAGTGTAATAGGAAACACCCGTGGCTATGCACAATTTTTCTTAGGTTTTTGGTGTACACACATTTGTGTATACCACACTATGTGTGTATATCCCAAACCTAAAAAAATTTGTCAAGGAACGTTTATGTATACTACAATCCTAAAATGCTAATGTGTGTATGCCACAAAGCTAATTTTTGTGTGTGGTTTAACATTTTCGATGCATTAGATTTTTTTAGGTTTGTGGTATGCACACATAGTGTGGAATACACAAATGTGTATATAGTGTGGTAGCCTTTTAAGGGTCAGTGTTTCCTGGGAGTCTAGCATTGATGATTCAATAGTAGGTTGCTTCGTTTACTATAATCCTTAATTTTTAAAGATAGATTTTTATGTTTTTCATTTGTGGCAGCCATGGTTTTCTAAGAAAATTTTGCAACAAAATTATATATACTTCGCAAAAGATTGCTCTACAAAACATAAAATTGAAAACAAAAAAAAGGTTTATCTATGAACAGTTTTAAAATTAAAAAAAGTGCATTTCCTCGTAGCAGTTTTAAAATGTCTATCTGTGAATACAATTATATAGATAGATTTTTATCTCTCTTCTGTGGTATACACATAGTGTGTATATCACAATCCAAAATACCACACATTGTGTGTATCTTGCTATTGATATTATAAGTACATCATAGTGTGTGTATATTTCTTGTGTATTTTTATCTCTCTTCTATGGTATACACATAGTGTGTATATCAAAATCCAAAATACCATACACAGTGTGTATATCATAATCCAAAATACCACACACAGTGTGTATATCACAATGCATATCTTGTTATTGATACTATAAGTATATCACAATGTGTATATTGCTTGTGTATTTTTATCTCTCTTCTATGGTATACACACAATGTGTATATTAGAGTGTGTATATTTCTATTCATATTGTAAATATGTGTTTTCCTCTAAAAAACTTCACAACTCTATATAACAAAATAATAATTATAAATGTCTATCTGTGACAAAATTTAAAATATAAAAATTGCATAGCACCTGAATGTTTTTTTAAGATCTAATTCTTCTCCCCAATTCTGTGCACTGGACCTTCTTGCCAATTCTCCCAAAATGATGTGAATGAAGTTGCAGAGTTCAAAATTTGGCGCCAAATGCATGTTTTATTCCTTGTTTGATCAGGTATATTACAATATGGCACAGGTAATATTTGCATTAAATTCCCATTAAATGTTTCCAACTTCGAAGTTTGAACATCCTTTCCTCGTCCCATCATTTTTCTGCTCGTATCTGCCTCGGATGGGCCGCGAGAATGGAGTTTCGTGACTATTTTGGAAAAATGGTGACTAGAAGGACATACTAGATGCCAGAGAGGAGGACGCGGGTCCCACTGACAGTTATGCATGCATGCCATCGGTATGGCATCTTATGGTCATTAGTATGGGGGCCATGCGATCCTATCACCAAGATAGCCAACTCTAGTAAATTTTCACATGGTGCTGAAAACCCTAACATGGCACTGAAATTGATGCTACACACTACTTGCTCAATAATGGACATGATTATTCGTAAGTATATGTTGTTTCTTAATTGGAAGACAGGGTAAAATTCATTTATTGCTGCATTTTTTTGTTCTATTGATTACATAGTCAAAGAGGGGCTACCAGTTTGGGATTAAATATTACACTAGCAATCATACGCTAGCAGTAAAGTAAACTCTAGTTGTGTATGTTAAGGTTTCTTATTTGTTAGTTATATGGAGGAAGAGAGAGGGGAATAGAATTCAAATTGAGTACGGAGGGTGGTGGTGTAATGTGTGGTAATGTTAGAGAGGATTAATTATTTATGATGATTGTTGAAAGGAAATTACTTGAAATGTGAGTGAAGAGAATGGGAAAAATTTGAAGTAAATGCACTTGACATGAAGAATAGTTTTATGCAAAGAATCAAAAATTAATATGGACACTAAGAAAAACTTTTTTATGATGGGAATGTGAATGAGTATCGAAAGCGGGAGATGAGGGAGAGGTTGTATGGTATGCTCTCTGCTAGATCTATAAGCGTTCGCTTGTACTAGTTAGAGGGGTTTGGGGAACTACTACAAAACTCTAGTTCCCTACAACCACATGACATATTTGTGAATCTTGTAAAGGAGTAAGAACCAATTGTGTGGTCTTAAAGGCAATGTATTGTGGAGATATCTAAAAAGAGTGGTTGATAAAAAATGTTGTGGCGAATAGTTGTTTGCAATTTCAAACCTTTTGTTTTATGGGAAGTTAGAACACACATACATATAAGGGTAATCCACATGTGTGTCTCAGGGGAAAATTTAGAGACAGAGAGATGTTGATCTTACATGGTGTGCGAGGGTCACAATTTCATACACATTTGACATTAGAGTTTCTCTCTAGCTATAAGGGTAATTATTACATCGATAGTCCTAATGATGTCATCCATCTACCAGCATCGGTGTCAAGGACGGCGAATGGGTGGTATTCAATTTGAATAGAAGACATGAATGGGAAGTTAGAAAAAAGGTGGGAATTAAATACCTATATGTCCCACACCTTTTCAATGGTTGAAATCATTCTTACTAAGATATTTTTTTACCATATATAACTATTAGGTTAACGATTCAGGTTTTTCTCAACAACATTTCTTATAACGGCCATAAAAAATTTGCTTGCATCAATGATATAATAACAAGAGCCCAGATCAAACCTAGGGTGCATTTTATGGAATGGATTCTCTTCAGCCCTTGGTTACTAAGGCCAAAAAAAATTTGTAAGCTTCATGTTGGATTAAAAAACCTTGTTGATAAAAATATTTACGTTTAATTTTGTATATGTGTGTGTCTGTGTTTGTGTACATGTGTGTGTGTGTGTGTGTGTGTGTGTGTGTGTGTGTGTGTGTGTGTGTGTACATACATGTGTATATACATGTGTACATGTATGTGTGTGTTTATATATATATATATATATATATATATATACACACACACACACACACACACACACACACATACATATATACATATATATATATATATATATATATATATATATACATATATACATATATACATATGTGTATATACATATGTATATGTATATGTATGTATGTATGTATGAAAACAAATCGGTATTTTAAAAAAAAGGATATGATATGTGAAGTAATACATATCTGTAAAAGAAAGAAATTGTTTCAATATAAAATTTATTAGTGGTTTTTATTGTATGACTCTCTCTCCCCTAAATACTAACATGCAAGTAATTTCCATGAAATTTTGTCAGCCAAAAAAATCAGGAACATACAAACCACACTATATTTGAAAATCGATTATATTAGAGAAATAGGGGTGGAGAAAGTTACTATTAACAATGGCCCCCCTCATGATTTTTGGGTAGTTAGAACACATTTTTATTTAAGGGGAATTATCTTCTTTGTGTCCTAATACACTTTTGAGATAGGGATATGTGGAGTGGACGCATCATCCCAAGTCAAGTCATTGCAGTTGTTGAATTTGGTAACCACGAAATGTAGGGTCGGTCATGTGGTTTTGTGTCATCTTTATAGACCATTATCTTATGTCATTCTCCATACTCTCCTAGGAAATAAAAAGTATCATTTGTAAGAGGTTTCCTTATCAATTTGTAGCAAAGACTTTATAATTTTATGCAGATATGTCTTGGTCGTTATTAATGAAGAATGCACTGCAAACATTGGCGCAAAATACCGTACTTTACAATAATGTAAATGTTTCAATTTTATGTAAGGTTTTTTCCATGAAAAGGCATGAATGACCTCCTTGAAATCAATAGCAGACATCACAACAAATTTTCTAAAAAGCAGAGCATTTTTTTCATTACTTCATCTTCTAACCATGCCCTGTAACTTTCTATGGTCTGCACATCAACTTCAACATTTTCCTCCTCAATATCATTTGTAAGCAACAAAAATTTAGCGAATAGTTGATCTTCTTTTTCTATTTCTGAAATAAGACCTCTTTTATAAGAGAAAGAGACTATTTCACTCTTGTCATTCAATAAAGCTAACCCCAAGACATAATGAAAACATAAATCCAAACCATAAAACATGTAATATTTGCACTATATTCCTCATCTTAGGAAATATACTTGTCAATAGAATGTGCTTCCACATGTAAAAAGGAAAAATGACTCTCTACTATAAGGCCAGTAACGTGGATATGCAATAAAAAATTTCGATCAAAGAGGGCAACAAAATCTATGCTTTGGCTCAGGACATTTGGCAATTGAGAATTCGAGGCCTAATCCTCAACATATTGGAATTAAAAACATCCTAAACTATAATAAAGGCATTTTAATTCTTGGTTGCAAAAGACCATAAAAAGTTATGCTCTACCTAAGTTCATTCAGCGGTGCAGAATTCATGATCTTTCTTCTTAAGAAGCCCAAGCATTGTGTTGAGATATTGAAGTTGAGTGAAAACAAATTACTCTTATTATTATACTTTGGACAAATATATAACTAATTTATGTACAACATTATTTGTACATAGCCATTACTTATTATTTTGCACAAATACAACAAATTAATCCTTACTCCTTTTTGAAGCACATAATTTCAAGCATCTCATAATTGATTCAATAAGCATTTGAAGACAAAAAAGTAGACCTTGTAAGCATCTGTAAAACAATTGAACGAAACATGAAAGATGGAAAACATATTTATGTTTACACTTAGAATATGGTTGGTCTAAAAAACCAAGAAAAAACTTACTGCACTCACCTTCAACTAAGATGTTTAAATCTAAATAATTCTCTAAGTATTTTTTTATCAGATATTGTTTATAAATGTCATGGTTATCTGAAATGCTTCTCAATAAACAATGAAGAGGAAAAAGAGGGAGGTTGGTGTGTGTATATAATATGAATGAATGAATTTATGATTTTGATATTGAATTACCCAGTAACTATGAAAACAAATCAAAATGGTGTTGAAAGCATTGTTTTTATTTTACTTCGTAATTTGCAAAGAAATTCAAATGACATTACAACAAACAAATGAATGGAATATATGCATATACACTATTTCTTTAATATATATAATATGTAATGTAAATAGTGAAGTCAAACATAAGCATAGATTTAACACTATATATGCATATATAGTAATATTTCCCATGTATAAAATAGGATGTATTATACCTTATATTATCAAATAAATTCTTCACAATATTAAATAGTAGTGTTCATGTATTTTTTTATCCAGTAATTGATATTATACATTTATAGACAAGTTATAGTGGATAGTTATGTTAGTTTTAGTTTAACATAAAGAAAAATAACCAGATTATTTGCAAAAGTCTTCCCAAAAGAAATGGCCGGATTAAGCTTCCATGTTGATCTTATTGAAAGTATATAATATTTGAGTAAATGAATTACATGAATTTTTGGCACCCTTTGATGGGTTTTATCATAGTAAGTTACACTACAGATACAAAGGAATTTCCTGATGGCAAAAAAATTGGGGTGAACAAAGAGAATATGAAAAAATGGAGTTAGGACATTGGAGTTAGGACTTGGTCCTCAAAATAATATTAGAAAGAAAAGAATATTTCTAGGGAATTATTCACTCTAAAAGGAAAACCAAAGTTCATTAGGAAATTCTTGGAGATTTGGGTTGCTTCGAAGCATCAAGAAACTCTCTTGGACTATTGGCTGACATACACCTTGGAAGTAGTTGGCTCACCTACACCTTGGGGATAGATTTACTTTCTCTAGAGCCTTGACACATAATTCTGAAGGATACTCAGCAACACAAACTATTCGTGGACTAGCTCCAGTTGACCACTTGAAAGATAGATGTTTTCCTACCTGATAATATTGTAATGAATTTTTGTGAGTGAAGCCTATGGAGAAATGATTTTTGAGGCATCTTTGTTCTAGTATCTACAAGGTTTTTTTTTTCGAAAAGTTCCTTTTGTAGAATAATTCCTCTTTATTATCTAGGTAACCTACACTTTTATTTGCTACTTGAGAAATGCTCTCTCTCTTCTCAATCACAAACCTTCTTGAAGAGGTGTGCTTTTATCAGTTTCGTTAGAAAAATCTTTCTCATTTAAATTCATCAACTAATATGGTGCAAACCTATTGCAGATTTCCTATGTTCACTACTAGAAATAGGCTCATTTATCTACATTATTATCCACAAAAATATAACTTTGTGGAATATTCGTGAATTATCAACATAAAATGGATATATTCTATAAAATACATTGTAGGTATTCTAAAATTTCATAAAATTCAATTTTAAACTTTTAAATTATCCACATTTCTCATATTGCATTGTGGAAAAATCGCATTTCTAATTTTTGATTTAAAGATTTCCAAAATTTTATTCAAGCCAAATTTAAATTTGTGAAATATCCACATTGTTAAAATTTCATTATAGGAAAATTTGTTCTCCACATGTTTGGAACAACGAAATTTTTTAAGGGTCCCTCCAAAAAAAATCCTTAGAAAATATTTGACGAATCTATGGAAACTATATTTTGTATGAATGGAAAATATCACGACATCACTATTAAATGCTACCAGAAGGTAGTTTTTTTAAATGCTACCAGCCGACAGCATATGGTATGTTGTCGGCCAATAGCATAAAAATGCTATCAACCAATAGCATTTTTATGTTACCGGCTAACATCATAACTTTATGTTGTCGACCGGAAGCATAAAAATGTTGTCAGCCAGTAGCATTTTTATGCTATCAGATGACATCATACCATATGTTGTCATCCGGTAGCTAAAAATATGCTACCAATTAACTATATTGAAGCGAATTTTGCAAATTTCTATTTCATGGGAATGGTGAATTGACCCCTAAAATTAACTTGTACCTAGAAAATTTTGGAAAAATCGTCCTAACTTGTACCCTAAAAATTCGCCAATTTCAAATTTCAAAAACCGTAATATTCGTGAGTTAACGAATATTCGCCACTAAAATTTTCCTTGGTTTGGAAAAACATTAAGATTTGAAAAAAAAAAATTATGGATAGCCTAAACAACCCAAATATAAATCTCACAATTTATATTTTCCACAACATTTGTAATGGTATATATATATATATATATTCTCTACATTAAAACTAGTTGGAGCTAATTTGATGATAAATTCTTTCACAACCCTTACTTGTGATTACATAGTAGTATTCCTAAGTCTTGTCAAATTATAAATATAATATTAAACTTGCATTATTATTATAGGTATAACTATTCACAATAAATAATAAAAAGGAGAGTTCAAATCATAAATAAAATTTCAATATTAAAAATATTTCTTATTATGATAAAAAAAAATGTAATTATTGTATAAATAAAAATCACATTATTCAAAGTTAAAGATGTCCTACAAGCAGGCCTGGAACTTGACAGGCTGTAGGCCGTTTTTTGTGATTTTAACCGTAATTTACAGGTGAAATTTTTAATAAACTGTAGAAAATGACAGGCTGAAATTTTCAAAAACCGTAATTTTTTTCAAGTGGTTTATATAAAAATATAATACCTATTTATATATAGATGAACAGATTACAGAAATATCTATAAAAATTACTGGAATTTACAGGCACCTGAAATAGCTAAACCGTCAGCAAATTTTGATTTGACAGGCACTTATAATTTGAAATTCCAGGCCTGCCTACAAGATAAAAGATGTAAATGATTGATAGTAATGTTAAAATAAGACTAGTTTCTTATATTAATTGATTAGTACTTCAAATAACTCTTTGATATAATTGCATAAGAAGAAATAATTTCTTTTATGTTAAATAATGACATCAAAACTATTTAAGATGTTAACATTTTAAGTAAAAATAACCAAATTAATAATATTACAAAGAGTAATAACACTAATTTCTTCAAATTAAAAAATGACATAGAATATTAATATTTAAGAAAAATATTAAGTTATAATAGATAATATTATATTTCTTACAATATTGTGTAACTATTAAAAAGATGAATTACAAGTTTAACACAATTATATTGAAAATTTTAATATTGTATAATTTTTTAAAATTTAAACAAATATTTTTTGAAATGACTAAGTTTACCCCAAGAGTGTTCAAGTTTAATAAGAATAAATTCTCTCACAATAAATTTTGTATAATATTAGAAAAATGTGTGTTCTTAAATACCCATACGTGGCATTTAGATACTTTATCATTGTAACAAATACTTAGTCCCTTCTTTTGCAATAGTTTAAAGACAATCATGTACAGAAATTAATCATTAATTTATTTTTAAAATCTTATTTTGATTTTTCATCTCCTAAAGACACACAGGTTATATGCATGAATCCTCCATATTCTAAGGGAAGTCTTTTTAAAAATCTGATTTGATGCAACACAATCCATGATTCATACGAATGAAATCTATTATTAATGACTTCGATGATACATGTCAATGAATATGCATCCACGCTGGTGATCCATGTTAAAAATATCAAATATGTATCCATTCTAAAGATCTGTGTGAAGATGTCATCATGCACGTGGATCGTGGTTATCGAGAATAAAAAGTTAGAGGATTCTCCGGAAAATTATTGTCTATAATAATAAACTTTATCTTCTCTATTTTATTTTATTCTCTAGTTTTGAGAATTCACGCGAAGGGTTCTAGTTGGGGTTTTGACTCTCATCCTTGAAAATAATCTATGAAGAGTGGTTTGGATTATAGTGTGAATTCCTTTATTGTGAAACAAGGAGGGAAAGTTTCTGAGTAGCTGAACTGCATCTCACACAACTGATAATATTGATGAAGAGTTGAACTGCTTCTTGCACAGTGGATAATATTAATGAAGAGATTTTGGGTCTGTAATGGCAAATATACCTAGCTAACTTGTGAGAGCATGCATGTTGGAAAAATAATGTGGTCTTTACACAAATGGTCTATTAAGTTAAATAGCAGTTTATGATGTTAGAAGAAAATTGAGCCTAGGTTCAATTCATGTGTAGGTGTAAGTTCACATACACAATATTAAACTGGAGTGTTTGGGGATGTATTAAAAATTTTGAGAGTGATTAAGGATTTATTGAGAAGTGTTAAAAGATGGTTTTAATTATTTTTTGTATTTAATATATTTTCTTTCAAATAAATCATTATTCTATTAATTTTTTATTTTTTATTGGAATTTATAATTTGTTATGTTTTCTTTATAAATGATATAATTGAATGAAACTAAAACGATATAAATTACGTGAAGGAAGAGAATTGAAGAAGACCACTGGTAACCTAAATATAATTATATAATAACTAGTCATATGCCCAAACAAGAGTTTAACAATCTGATTAAAAAACATTTGCAACAATCTCAATTTCAGCCAAAATAATTGTCTATAAATTTCGTTCAAATAATAAAAAATTGTTGCAATTTATAAATCACCTATTACAAATAATTTTTAAAACTAGTTTGTTTTCCCAAAAATAGTATTACATATTTTAAACGTGCTTTCCTTTAATAAAACAAAATTTTGAAATATTTGTTTTAAAAAGTATTTATTTACAAACATTTTAAAAATATTTAAATCTTTAATATAGGAATTCACTTAATATTTTCTATTATTGCATGCAATTCTTTATGAAGATGGATCATTGCATGTGTAGGTTTATAACGATGATTTTAAAATTGATTATATATAATTTTTATTATATATGTGGTATTATTATTCAATTTAATATAGATTTTAAAACAATAGATTTCTTGTGTTATTTATAAAATATTTTTCTTTAGAATGTAATAAATATTATATTTTATTTAATTGAAGTTTTGTTATCATTTATATGAATATTTAAAATGTTATCTAAATTTTATAATAGAAATATTTGAAATTAATAACAATAATATTATCATTTAGTCCATCAAAAACAATACTTTATCATAAAATTGTGAAAATTGTCACAATAATTTTAATTGTGGACATATCACAATGTCACATTTTATATTCCCACAAAATTATTGGGGGTGGAGTCCACAAATTTGATTTACAATTTAAACTAAAATATCCACAAAGAAAATGTCGAGAAATTGTGGATACAATACCCTTACTCTTGTAGTGGTTTCATTCTTTTCAACTAAAGGCCAGAGACACAAGCTAGATTTTGTTTTTTCTAGTAAATTACTAGAGCATGTAAATTCCTTACGTGAATCAAGTTTTTACGAATTTTTCACCAAATGCTTCTCATCTCTCTCTACTTTTGAGTTTGGCTCACTATCAATCATCAAATTCTTTCTAAGATGAACAGATTAATCATTTTCATTGGTTGGATCCTTCCGAAAAAAGAAGCAAGAAGTCTTGTTTAGCTTAAGTAAGTTTCATATAAACACCAAAAGATATTTAAACAAATCTTGTACGCCTAAAACTGTTGAAAACAAAGCGGCATTCAGTGATAGTTAGAATGAATCAAAATGCCAATGAATAAGTATAAGAAAACAAAAAATGTCAGCACAGTGGTTCTTTGATTGAATGCAAGATAGAAACACCTATAAAATAACTTTGCTTTGTAAAATTCTTAAAATCATCTTCGTTACTTTATGGGATTATTTCTGTCACAATGACCTCAGACAAATAAAATAAATCTCATACATTGCACTCATGGATCCACATTACATACTAAATTGAGAATGCGGAAGGAATTTTTGACAATCCATTACAAATATATCAGTGCAATGGTTTAATTACTCGGCTCATTGCATCCTTTGTTAGCATCCCCTTGATTCTTATCAAGTATAAAGTGTATATACACATAATAGTAATAGAAACTTTGATAAAAAAACATGAAAATAGAATGAAAATACAAATTGAAAAGGAAGCTTTCAAATATACACCTACTTGCACGTTAGTGAGGTCTATCTTGTTTTCTTCTAGAAAGTTGTTGGACTCTTAGAAGTTTTCTTCAGTTAGGACATAGTGTCCACTATAAGGCTAAATGGACTGCAAACATAGAACAAATAGAATGTTAAATTACTTATTATTTTCATTATAGATACTAAGAACGAAAAAAGCATGTCATATTTAGAAAAACGGACTGAAATAGCAAGTCTATCGGTCCCAAGATCACATTTAAAGGTGCAAGAAACAATATTTACATTCTCGAGAATTTATTTTTTTTATTTTTTGGAATATCAAAAAATTGGAGAAAAATAGCCCATAAAACTAGACAAACATTGAGGGCTATGAGACGAAGAACGTTATGGCACAGAACGAAGATCCTAGACAAAACTTGGAAAATATTTGGATGTCTTGGCAAACCAAAAAATCTAACATCTACAAGATATTACATAAAGAAATGTAAGAAAACTCAAAAATGGATGGGTAATTCACTTTAGCTATTTAAAGGGTGAAATTTTAGCCATGAATTGCAAGAGGATAGAGGAAGATAGACAAGGAGATAGAGGAAATGTAGATTTTATTGCTTGATGTAATAGTGAAATCCAATAACTTACAACTGACCCAGAGGACATTACGGAGGACAAAAGTTCCCTAAAACTCCCAGGATCACTACATTGTAGATGATGACTCTGAGAGATTTCCGACAACTATTTGAACGTCGAAAACGGAGTTTTTATGCACATTGGGTGGCTGGTCAAAGTTTGGTAAACTAGAAAGTCAACCCTGGTCAACAGTCCAATCTGGACGTGACACGTGGTAAAAGTGGCAACTGGCGAAAAGGAAAAAATAGAGTCATTTTTTTTGGTTACTGACCTCCAATCTTCGTAGGGCGTAAAATTTGGCGGCTGCAGCAAGAGGCTCAACTTTTGTGACGGAAGGGAGCCCAACCATTGTGAGAGCTAGTGGTGCTACCAACATGGTGGACTCTTAAACCACCATATCAACGTCAAGTTAACTCGATCGAACTATTTCTAACTCGGTGGGGTGCTCAACTCCCCCCCGAGTTGATCACATTATATTGCTACATGGATCGATTTTATTTTCCACATTGTTCGAGTTGGTTACTATATTACCACATTGTCGGGTTGATTCCATATAGTTCGGGATTAACATTACACTGACGGAGAAATTCCAAATGGTTCGAGATATGATAACCTACCTATTACCTTGGCGGATTGCTACGCATATGGATCGGCCAAAGGGCAGTCTAAACATAGCTCGGCGGGGTCAACATTGGATTGGTCATTCAAACAACCGTTCGAACCAATCCACATAGCATAGCTTGGCACTTATCCAAGCGCAACAAATGCAACAAACCAAAGTTACCAACTTGCCACTTAACGGCTTCAATAACTCGGCTGCAGTATGGAGCCGGACAAAAGGCTCAAATGTGGCTTATGCCACGGGATAGGATATTGGCCCATGCCAATTTAAACTCCAATCCCAACTGTCGTAGCGAGAATGTGGGATCTTACCCCACCCACATGCAAAGTGATCTGCGCTACAAAAGGAACCGCCGGGATACGAACACGAGATCTTCTACACACAAGTCAAGTGACCCAACCAACTCGCCACCAAGATCAGAGTAGATGATAAATAAATGAGCTCACCTATATATAAAAATCTCTAAGCTTTGTGTTGAACAAGCAGGGTTAAGACCCAATAGGGCAGCAAGCCTTCATCAGACATTTTGAGGGTCTTAATAGCCAAATTTATGAATGAAGTAAAAATCAAAGTTGTTTTAAATTCCAAGACAAAGACGATGGTGGTATTATTGTCTCATGAAGTGCTATAGATTTTCCAATGTAGACATTTTTCGGACATAATTACACAAAACGAGCACTAGGAGCAGGCAGAGATCTGCATTTTCCAACCACTTCTAGTATGAATCAAGCCATGGAGTAAAAAGGGAAGTTTTTAAAATTTTCCTCTAGTTTCTAGAAATTTAAACCTCTTTTATGTATATGTTGTACATTTAAATTTTTATACTTTTTTAACGTAATTACACAGGAAACTATTAGTGAAAATACTGTAGGGGCCACGGATGGACTTGGGAACATTTCTGGTAAATTGTAGAGTTCCAAGAGGTCTGAATCATCTCAATTGCAGGTATAAAGGTTCGTTAAGTCAATAGTGAAGGGATATTCTACTTCATTGGGAAATAATAGATTGATTCTCATTATGAGAATCCGGAGACGTAGCCTTCGGGTGAACTCTGTTATCAAGTTCTTGTGTTGTGGATTTGATTTCACTTTGTTTTAGAAGATTTTGATCAGATAAAAACATTCAAGTTATTTTATTTGATTAATTATTTAAGAAGGCATAAAATTGGATTATTTGGATTGAAGTCACAATTTTAGTATCCATAACCCACAACAAAAAGGGAATTGCACATTTCAGATTTGGAATCAAGAATTCAATTTGAGTGCATTCTAAAATCAACTGTGAATATTTAAATGGATTTGTAATAAATTCGGTATATTTACTTAAGTTGAAAATTATGGATAATTGATTTATTTGGAAGAGTTCAAGGATTTGGGTTTCAAGAATTCCAAAAATTGCTAATACTCTTAGTCAATTATCAAGTTTTTAAATCTGATAATTTTCTAAGTACTACTTCAAAAAAAATAGTAACATTTTCATATCAACAACAATCAACAATTTCCAACCCTTTGTAATGGAGAAGCCATTCCAATTTATAGCATTAAAAATGACTCTTCTTCTTTCCCTATATGACTTTTCATCTCACCACCATGTGACTTTTCAAATTCCATAGGAATGAAACTAAGGTCTTTTCCTATTTTTGAAAAGGGACTTTTACAATGCAACATTAAGTCACTTAAGTGAATAAGATGAAAGAGTGAAAAGGTACATACTCAATAAAGGAATAAAATGTTAGAGACATGGGGGAGAGAGAGAATAAGAATGAGAAGTGATGATCCAAAGATGGGAAATCATCTTGTTGAAGAAGAACACTGCTTTTGATGGATATTGAGGAAATGCTTCGTGGATGAGATTCTTGCCTCTAACCTCCTATTGAATTGTAATACTGAGATTGCAAACTTTGTCTTCTATGAGACAAACACCTTTCAGGGTATTGAATAAGTGTTCAAAAACATTGTTATGAGATCTTCACTGAGATGAGAACATGGTGATCTTATTTGATCACAAGGTAAGAGTTTGGACATGGAGATCGCTACCTTACTCCTCTCATCCTCAAAATTCACCTCCATGACAAAGGTGTTTAATTTTAAATGGAATAACTGTAAGATGCTCGAACACCTTCTTTCTCATATGCTCCTCATTGAAATAGTTCCTTCTCAAGATACAAGAATTACTTCCTAAATGAAACTCTTTGCCTCAAACCTCTTGTTGGGCTAAAACATTGTGGTAAAATCTCCTTCTTCTATGAGATGTAAGCACACTCCAAAGTATTGAATGAGTGTTTAGAAACACTTGTGAGACATTGCATTCTGTGGACTTGCGAAAACTTCCTACTCCTATAAACGTGATGGTCTTAGGTACCTCAATATCTTTTCATTCAAATGAAAATCCTATATATGCATTGGTTCATTCTGACCTGGTTTTTACTATGGTGTGATTCACATGTTGCCCTTCCTTTTAGAAATATGATGGAACACAAGGTTGGAGTTGCAATATGGTGATCATCACCTTCCTCCTCGTGACCTCCTTGAACTTCACATTTTTCCTCTATGAAAAATTCCTAGATGATTCAACCATGGTGATCACATTCAGTGATAATTAGGATGAGTTGAATCATTTGGTTTCTTACATCCAAGTGTGTCATGCATAATTAACGTTAAGATTGATGTTTTGGGAGCCCATGAGGGTATTCTCTCATGTCTCAACCATGAGACAACTACCTAGCCTTATAATTGTGGAAAAAATAAATGAGATAGGTGGAGCGTGAGTTGATACAAGTGAGTTGAGCCCGATTGCAAGACTTATTATTTTTATCAGGTCCTGACTAGGATGGCCATTTTTAGTATGTTTTCCCAATTTTTAACTTCTAATAGTTTTTTGTTATTTGGAGTATCACGGGTGCTGAGAATTTTTTTGTTTTCGTAAAATTACTATATTTGGGCATGTGGATCCTTGCAAACTTAATATATTTAGACAAAGGTCTTCTAGATGTCATGTTGGGTTTCAGATTTGCACTTGGAATGAAACCACAGTCAGGGGACAAGCAAGTCCCTCCTCTTTAATGGGAGAGGTTCCCTTATTGAAATCAGGGGAAAAACCTATGTACAAATACACAATCTTTCATTCAATGGTGGTTTCCTGATATCTTGAAATGTTTTTTATGCCTAGAAAGTTATCAATACATGAGGATAGAAGACTTGAAGAGAGGAGGGAGGTAGAAGAAGATAATACTTTTAGGGAAAAGAGATGGCAGAGAAAACCCTTATATGTATTGAGCAAATGAGATATAGAGTAGAACCATTCACGTTTATAATGGGCACAATCCGCAGACCCAAAGTTCTTGAGATTGTATAAACTAGAACACAAAGTTTCTAAGCATGCAAGGATTAAATGATTCACAGATCAGAGCAAGAAGGAAAGAGAAAAAGAGGAAAAAGGGAAAACCTTTGTATTGATTTCTTCCAATTAGAAATTACAGTTCCAGAATATCAAAATTTCCAACCTTGTACAATGGCTTTGAAAGCCCATGATATAGCTCGCAAGAGATGGTTACAACCTCCTCAAGCAAGCAAGAAATAGTTACAACTTATTCCAATCATCCACGCCATTTCGAATTCTTGATTTGCAAAGAAATGTTAATGGTAGAAAAAAATAGGTTTTTAAATATACAACCATTTCATTATTTCACCAGTTAAAACATGGGCCATTCGATTTGCTTTTATAAACTTTAAATTTGGGTCACCCACGTGGAAGGAATTGATTGGAGTGGGCCTACAGATGCCTTTTACATTTTTTTTCCTTTGAAGCTTGTGCCAGGATGACATGTGGAGAGCTCCACTGGTTCCTTTATACTTAGCTAATTCGGGCCTATTTCCTGCTTGACTTATGTTGACCCCTAGACACATGTGGAGAGTTGGCGCTCATTTGAGTTTTCATTTTTGAAACACCTCCTAAAATTACACCGAGTTGACACATGCTCCTTCCATCAAGTCTTAGACTTTTCAACGGCCAACTCTATCTCTCCATTTGACTTTAACCACGTGGTGAGCTGGCACTCATTTGGAGATTGACCCTTTGATTTCACTTTTGAAATTGTGTCGTTAAGGCACGTGGATACTTCCACCAACCCACCCATACTTAGTCAATTTTAATGATCGACTCTTTCTCTTTTTGGACTTGGGACACTGTGGAGGACTGGCACAAGTTTGAGAACTACCCCTGACTTTAACTCTTGAAGTTGTCTCGATGAGGCACGTGGCACCGTCTACTGAACCTTCCATACTTAGCCGATTTGAGCTTGTTTTACCTTCATTTTGAACCTGGGACATGCAGAAATCCTGTGCTTATTTGAGGACTATCCCTTGGACCCTTCTCCTAGAGTTTGTGCCATTTGGACATGTGGAGGCTTTTTATTGATCACTTGAAACATGACCAAACCACATCTAATCAGAGATGCCCACGTACTATCCTGTGGATGCTAGGGGAAAAAATTAACGGGGAAGATACACCTGTCATTCCTGACTGTGGGAAGAAAATAAAAAGAAGGGAAGAAACTTCACCATTATGCCTGACTTTCAAATTGTTCTCCATGAATGGGAAAACTGCAAAAATTGCCAGGCTTGACGTGATCCAATACTCCAAGGTACAGACTCAAATTTTTTAAAACTTGACTTCAAAAGAGGGGAATTTTGAGGACGACAACAGCTGGCTCTTTCTAGGGATGACTTGGCTTGGAACAAAGACACAAGGAAAGATCAAGAACTGTAGATAACTCTAGGAAAGAGGACTAGTGCCTTATCCATTGGGAAAAGGATTCAAAATAAAAACCAATACAAGGCAACACACACAATATGGGAAAAGAAACAAAACAAACCAAAAGGGAAGAACAAAACAAAACACACCACAAAACAAAGAACAAGAAAGGGACACAAAACCAAAAACAAAAACCAAACACAATACAAAAGGAGTTCCTATCCACCTAGGACTTGAACAACTTTAAGTACTACCCACTATAAGGAAGTGGGAGAGGAGAACCATCCATGTAATCCAGATAAAAAGAGTTCTCTCAAGAAAAATGTCTGATTCTAAAAGGACCAAGCCAAAGAGAATCAAACTTACCATGATTCCTTATGGCTCATGTCTTTTGTCCCAAAGCAGCACAATGTCTCCCACTTGGAAAACTCTGGGTTTGGATTTCTTGTCAAACAAAGCCTTCACTTTCAACTGATGAGTTGATATCCTATCAACCACTTGCAATCTGTCCTCATTAAGCTTCTAAAGGTACAAAATTCTCTTGTCCAAAGAGCTACTGAAACTTGAATCTTCAATGGTTTTCATCAGATGCAAGGCTGGAAATTCCACCGTGACTGGCAGTTGAGCTTCCACACCATACACCACTTGGAAAGGAGACATTCCAATTACTCTCTTGGGTGTAATTCTATCAGCCCAAAGTGCATCATATAGCTTCTTATGCCAATTCCTCTGAGAATCATTTACAAGCTTTCTAACTATGTTCACCAAGTTCTTGTTTGTTGATTCTACATGTCCATTCCCTTGGGGGTAGTAATATGAAGAATGAACAAGTGAGATCCCATACCCATAGCAGAAGTCCATCATCTCAGCAGAAGAAAAGTTGGAAGCATTTTCAGTCACAATTTTGTTTGGGGTCCCAAACCTGATCAATATGTTCTCCTTAATGAAGTTGCAAACTACCTTGGAAGTAGTGCTCTTAACTAGGATGGCTTCCACCCACTTGGTGAAGTAATATGTGGTAGTCAACACATGGGTATGTCTAGCACTGGAAGGTGGGTTAAGAGTTCCAATGAAATCCAATCCCCACTATTGAAAGGGATCATCAATCACTACTGGCTTTAGTGGCAAAGTAATAGCCAACTTAGGTCTTCCAAAAAATGTTTGGCATGCTTCACATTTACCAACCCATTTTGATGCATCTCTGAATAGAGTGGGCCAATAATAACTAGCACAAAGTATTTTATGAGTTGTTATAGTAGAGGAGAAATGACCTCCACAAGCCTAGTCATGAAAAGTAGAGAACAACTTCTTTTGTTGCTCCTTGTCTACACACTTCAAAAACCTTCCATCTATGCCTCATTTGAATAAAGCATTCTCCCATAGCACATATTGTGCAGACCTCAGTTTGATGTCTCTCTTCTCTTTGGCACTCAAGTGAGATGGACACTCTCCATAGGTCAGAAAGTGAGCAATGTCAGCATACCATACATCTGTTAAGCTGAGGAACAGAACAACAGGGACATCAACTCCATCTTTGGACAACTCCTTAGCAGCTCCCTTCAGCAATGAGTTCACACAGGCCCTTACCCTGAACTAGATTTATTGGCCTGATGTCAAGATCATAATCTTGCACCTTTGCTACCCAATTACCTCTCTTGGTTCCAAATTCTTGCTAAGTAAGAATGGATTTTATTGTTGTATCAGGCACTAGCACCACAGAATGAGAATTAAGGATGTAAAACCTAAACTACTTGACAACTTTGACAACTACAAAATCATGTTTCTCCATCATGGTGTACTTTAGCTCATGAGTTTTCAAGACATAACTCATGAATGTAATTGGGAGCTCATGATCTTCAACATTCTTCTGGGCTAACACATAGAACTAGGGTATTTTCAGTGGCATAACAATAGATAATGAAATATTTTCTAAAGTCAGGGCACGCCAAGATTGGAGTCTTTGCAATAGCCTGTTTAATGTCCTCAAATGATTTCTTCCCTTCAGAGGACCAACCAAAAGTTTTCTTCCCTTGCATCATGCGAAGCAAATACTCATAGTAAGTTCTACAAAATTGGGGATGAATCTCCTTAGGAAATTGATCTTACCAAAGAAAGAATGGATACCTTTCTTACTTGATGGAAGAGGAATTTATTGGATGGCTTGAACTCTCTCTGGATCAATCTTGATCCCTTCCTTTGAAACAATGTGTCCCAACAAACTTTCCTTCTGTGACACAAAACATAGAATTCTTAGGGTTTAAAGAAATTCCATGCTCTCTACACTTCTACAATATTGTTTCAAGGTGTTGGAAGTGATCTTTTCTTGCTTTAGAAAACACTGTCAAGTCATCCAAATACACAACAATGCATTTCCCTTTCAAACTTCCAAAAGCCAAGTCCATGGCCCTCTGGAAAGTAGCACCAACATTGATGAGACCAAATGGCATCCTCTTGTATGCAAAGGTGCCCCAAGGAGTAGTAAAGGTAGTCTTATGTTGATTTGTAGTATTCACCTCTACTTGATTGTACCACGAGAATCCATCTAACATAGATAACATCTCCAAGCCTATGACAACTTGCAATACTTGGTCCATCATGGGGAGAGGGTAGTTGTCCTTCAAAGAACCCTGATTTAGATTTTTGAAGTCCACACAGATCCAGATCTCACCATTTTTCTTCCTGACAGGCACTATATTAGCAATCCACGTTGAATGGTGGATGGGGAAGATGATCCTAGCCTTCAGAAGCTTTTGTATTTCTTGGAAAATTGTATCAGCTATCTTTGGATTATATTTCCTTTGCTTCTGTTTGAAGGGTTTGATCCCAGAATTAAGAGGAATGAAATGTTACATTTCTTTAGGCTGAAAAGCCTTAAGATCATCATAAGAGTAAGCCAAAACATCAACATACCTCTTCAATAGATTCACCACCTTCTTTTTCTCTTCCTAAGTGCATCATTTTCCAATGTTGACCATTTTGGGATCATCAAGACTCCCAATATTCACTTTCTCAGTCTCAGAAAATTGTCAAGATCCTTGGGAAACTTTATACTTCATATATCTATCATGTTTATAGAAAATATCCTCTAAAATCACCAGCCCTTTAGGAATTTTGTTGCCTTTTAGTTTGATGCATCCATTTTGATCCATCTCTTCTTTGACACCCTCTTCATTTGATGACACACACTCTCTAGGTAGATTATCACTTCCTTCAAAGTACAGTTGATCAAAGTTGTCTCTGAGTTCCAAGAAAGAAAGAAAATTCTGTTCATCATTAAAAACTTGCCAATTATTTGCATTTTCAGGCACACTGGGTCTATGGATCAGCTCAATGGTGAATTTCTCCTGAGGAAAATCAGGGTGAGGAATCAACAAGGACCCCAAAATAGCTAGAGAGTTCAGCCCTAGTGATTCCTTTCCCTTGGCACAACTTCAATGGAAAAAGCATCAAGGAATTCAATGGAATCCTAGAATAGATTCCTATAGTGTTTCAAATTTCTATTCTTTACCTGATAAAGGTCTCTAACTTGTTTTACAATTAGCTCGACATCTCCATGAGGAAGAAGGTTCTTCACTCCCATTTCCTTTACCATGCTCAACCCAATAATAAGGGCCTCATACTCAATAGTATTGTTGGTATTTTCAAACTAAAATTTGAAGGAGAAAGGATGAACCTTACCCCTAGGAGAAATGAGCACTACACTAGCTCCAGAAAGTTGAAGAGAAACTTCCATAAAACTCCAAAGTCCACACACCATTAGGATCAAGAAAACTCCCTTTGGTAAGACTTGTCTCCTCTTGTGACATGATCATGTAGTTCCCATGCCCAATGTATTCATACATAGTATTTGCGCTTTAGGATCATCTGTCTTTTTCACAATATACTCTGCTTGTTTCTTAGGTGGACAGCTTCTTCATCTTCCCATTGACAAGGATCAAGGCATGTGACCAATCTATTTGGATCTCACCTCCAACATCTTTTGCAAAAGTTCCTACTTAGTATCATGCCATAGGAAGGAGGGATATCAGAAACCAAGATGGTAAAGACCTTCTTCTCTGGTAAAGTAGAAAAAGCTACTTGTGTATCCTTGATTCTCCCAACTAAAGGCACTTCTCTACTTTCCATGGAATAGAAAGAGCCATAAGTGCGGGTTAAGGTTAGACCCAAAGAATGAGCCAATTTTGCAGGCATTACATTATCAGATGCACCAGAATCAATGACACAATTTCTAAGCTTGTGGCCAGCTATGAGGAGAGTCACATTAAAGGGTTTGATCTTCTCATTGGGTGAAGTGACTGTAGCCACAAGGCTAGGTTGAGGTGGAGAAGAAGGAGTGGGAAAAAGGCCTTTAGAAGAATGGGCTGGGGTTTTAGATTTAGAATTTACAAAGTTAACCATTTTGGCAAAGGCTTTAGGATGGGTTTGATAGAACTCTACCTCAGAAATCTAAATCTTGGTCTTTTTAAGATGGTCTATAATGTCAAAAGATCTAGATGTGGATGGGGAATCACTACTAGGAGTAGGAGGAGATTTTGATCTATTAGCTTTATCATTTGTTGGACAAGAATTTTCAGAAGTAGAAGTAGAGGAAGAAGGACTAGAATAGCTTACCTTTTGGGTGGAAGTAGTAGGAATAGGCGCTCCTCTTCTTGCAATCACCAGGATGGTGATGGGGTACTCCTTGGATATTTTTGTAGGTTACACCACTTTTTCCTTTTTGTTGGTCTACTCCTCGGGTCATAACAACATATGACTCACTATTCATCTCAGCCACTACATCATCATAGTCATCTTCATCATCCACACCTTTAGTGGTGAGGAAATGAACTCGAGAACCACCAGGATCCTCCAGTTCTTCATCAACTTCCTCTTCTTGTTCATCATAGAGCTCATTTTCTTCCTCATCATAAAGCTCAAGAACCTCACAAGTAGCATTGACATGCACCTTGAGGGGTGGACCTTCAATGGCCAACCTGGTTTGAGAAGAGGGCAAGCAGTTCCTAGGCTGAAAGTTCTTCCTTGGAACATCTTGATATGGAGCATGCTGAGCCAATTATTTTTGATGGCAATGAGGTCATTAGCCAAATTTTGCACCAATGATCTACATTACCTCCAGGAGGAGAGGAAGAAGAAGATGCTTTGGATTTGAAAAACTCCCTTTTCAGCTTGCTAGACATGATCAAGTCATCTTCCACACTGACAGCCAATCTCTGATCAACATCCAAAGTTGCAAGATTTTCTCTCCTCAGGGCATAGCTTACTTCCAGCAATTGAGAATTCAAGAAGAAACACTTCTGAATCTGATCAATAGGCCTAGTATCTAGTGGAATCTTGTTAACCAACTTGTTGAACTTGGCCACAAATTCTCTCATAGGCTCATGTGGCTCCTTCTTGATTTGAGAAATCTAAGCTAGCAAAGCATGCACATCCTTCAGCAGGTTTGAAACGCTACTCAAATTCGGTCCTCATAGTAGTCTAATCAATGATGGTCCCACCAAGAAGATGGTAAAACCAATCTGCAGCATTATTCTTGCAAGGTTTCTGTAAACAGCCTAATAGAGACATCCTCATGTTCAACTCCAAGGACCCCACATGCAAAAATGAAGGCTGCAATGTGTTCATCAGGGTGTACTTTTCCATCACCTCTAAATTTGGGAAAATTCTTCCTGTTACCCCTAGGTAACTCATGCAATGGTTGAGGAAGATCCAAAGGCCCAAATCTTTATCCCCAAGGCAAAGGTACTGCCATCCTTGGAAATATTGCTTTAAGTGGAATTAAGACACCACCAAGAATTAGGGCATAGAGATTAGGGCTAAGTTGTGCTTGAGGAATGCTACTACTAGAAGCTTTGTCTTCAATAGGAGGTGTGCTTGTCGAATGAGCTCTTCTATTTCTTATTTTTGGAGGAAGTTAAAAACCTTGTTGATCTAAGAGTTGAAATTGGGGATCTTCAATTCCAAGAGCCCTTCTACCATGAGTATATCTTAGAGTCTCCAGATCAAATAAATGATCAAATTAGTTGTTCTTTTAAGAAAGGAAGTTTTGTTGAACAAATCCCCAGTGGAGTCGCCAAAAACCTGTTGGGTTTCAAATTTGCAATTGGAATGAAACCACAGTCAGGGGAAAAGAAAGTCCCTCCTCTTTAATGGGAGAGGTTCCCTTACTGAAAGTAGGGGAAAAACCTATGTACAAATACACAATATTTCATTCAAGTGGTGGTTTCCCGTTATCTTGAAATGTGTTTTATGCTTGTAAAGTTATCAATACATGAGGATAGAAGACTTGAAGAGAGGAGGGAGGAAGAAGAAGACAATAATTTTAGGGAAAAGAGATGGAAAAGGAAACCCTTATACGTATTGAGCAAATGAGATATAGAATATAACCATTCACATTTATAACAGACACAATCCGTGCAGAACAAAGTTCTTGAGATTGTGTAAAATAGAACACAAATTTTCTAAGCATGCAAGGATTAAATGATTCATAGATCATAAGCAAGAAGGAAAGAGAAAGAAGAGGAAAAGGGGAAAACCTTTGTATTGATTTATTCCAATTAGAAATTACAGTTCCAGAAATATCAAAATTCCAACCTGTACAATAGCTTTGAAAGCCCATGATATAGCTCACAAGAGATAGTTACAACCTCCTCAAGAAAGCAAGAAATAGTTATAACTTATTCCAATCATCCATGACCTTTCAAATTCTTGATTTGTAAAGAAACGTAAATGGCAGATAAAAATAGGTTTTTAAATATGTGGCCATTTCATTATTTTTCCAGTTAAAACATGTGTAATTCAATTTACCTCTACAGCTTTAAATTTGGGCCACCCACATGGAATAAATTGATTCAAGAGGGCCTCTGGATTGCCTTTTGTAGTTTTTACCTTTGAAGTTACTTTAGGATGACACATGGGGAGCTCTGTCAATTCCTTCTATAATTACTTGATTCATGACCTATTTCTTGCTTGAATCTATGCCTGACCCCTAGACATATGGAGAGCTAGTGACACTCAATTGAGTTTCCATTTTCGAAATGCCTCCTAAAATTACGTCAAGCTAACTCATGGCTCCTTCCACCAATCTTGGAACTTTTCAACATCCAAATCTGTCTCTCCATTGACTTTGACCATGTGGCAAGTTGGTGTTCATTTGGAGATTGACCTTTTTACTTCACTTCCAAAATTACGGCATTAAGGCATGTGGAGACTTCCGCCAACCCACCCATACTTAGTCAATTTTAATGATCAGAATATTTCTCTTTTTAGGACCTAAGATACATGTGGAGGACTAGCGTGCAGGTTTGAGAACTACCCCCAAACTTTGACTCTTGAAGTTGCACCAATGAGGCACATGTGGCGTCGTCCACTAAACCTTCCATACTTAGTAAATTTGAGCTTGTTCTACCTTCATTTTGAACCTAGTGACATAGAGAAAATCCTGTGCTTATTTGAGGACTATCCCTTGGGCCCTACCCCCAGAGTTCCACCATTTAGACATGTGGAGGCTTCCACTGATCACTTGAAACATGACCATGTCGTATCCAATTAGAGATGTTCATGTACTACTTGTGGATGCTAGGGGAAAAAATTAACGAGGAAGATACGCATGTCATTTCCAACTGCAGGAAGAAAATAAAAAGAAGGTAAGAAACTTCACCACTATGCCCGAATTTCAAATTGTTCTCCATAAATGGGGAAACTAGAAACAATTTCTAGGCTCGACGCGATCCAATACTCCAAGGCACAAAATCAAAATTTTTGAAACTTGACTTCAAGAGAGGGAAATTTTGAGGACGACAACAATATTATAACAAAAATGGTCTCAAAATTTGGGTTTTACTTCAGGATCTTATACTCCAATTTTAGAGGTTTTTTGTTCGACGAGACTCCATAGATTTGAAAAGGCAAATTTTGGGCCTACAAATTTCATGTGGTTGTTGTAAATTATATAAAGCATCAATGGAGATGCTTTTATAGTCAACTTAAAGGCATATTTGGGAGGAGTACATTGAGAGATTTATGGAAATCAGGTACATTTTTTTGGAGATATGGGAATTTTTAGTTTGTAAAATTGATGTTCTATTAAAACTTCAATAGCATACATGTGCAAAAATGGAGGTTTTAGAGGGGAGAACACATATATTTGATTTTTTTTTTAAATGACCAACTGGTTATGATGAGTTAGCCATTTTTCTTACAAGTCTTAACTCACCGCGTGATCATGGAGCTTAGTCGGGGTTGGAATGTGGTTGATCTTGAGTTGTACCACTAAAAGAGGGAAAAGGGGGATACAAGTTACATAGAAGTGTGCTTTGTACTAGATGGTGACAAGTGGCAGATTTTGGTTCCTTATGTATGAGATGCATGGGGCTAGCAATGTCCATCCAGGGGGCTAAAAGTGGATTTTGATATGACCAGGAGTTGAGTGGTTGAGTGATTGGATGGGGGGAAAATTTTTGTGTCCCCCTTGTCCCATTTTTCCCTCTTGCACCTAAGTGTAAAATAAGGGTTTAAAATTTTCCATGGGTTTGAGTACATGACAGGGGCACAAACTGGAAATCAAGTTTGTGAAACCTAGGTGCAAAAGTAGTGTGCCCTAGTTTGTGAGAAGTTGACCAAGAGAGGGAGCACACTTTGATTTCCCCCTTGTCACCATTTCACCTTGGGGACAATCCAATGGGATAGATGATGCTCCAAAATTTTTCAAGGGCTCTAATTGTCATGAAAAGGGGGTCTGACAACTTAAATCACTCGCACACCCCTCATAACAACTCTAGTTAAGTTTTTAAGGGATGCAACATCCAAATCAATGCGAGAGAACACTTTGGTATCCCATTGTCCCTTTTTCATCTTAGGGATAATCCAATGGTACAAATCACACTTAAGACCCCTCTCACTCCATTTTAGGATTTTGATGTCACCTGCCAAGTCCAAATTGGGACTCCAAGATCGATTTTTGTACCCTGTGAGCATGGAAGGGTGTTTTGGGGTCAAAAATCATATGATTTTCACTCAAAATCACCCTTTGAGATCATCAAATACATTATCATGAGCCAATTATTTCTGTAATTTTATTTTTAGGGATTATTTCATTCTTGACTCGACGGTGTAGCTACGGTGTCCTGGATTCTCACTGAAGATATTTGAGTCTTGGAACAAAAGTTATGTGTTCACCATGTAGAGGGTTCCAAGATATTTTTGTTGATTATTTTTTTTCCTCCCAAATCCTTCCGGAACTCCACGAGTCATCTGGACAAGTTGGCTTTTACTATTAGATCCTTCATTCTATGTGCCCAAAATGACCTATTTTTCTCAAGTTGTTCCTGACATCGATTTCTTCCACATACTTTCTTTAAACTTCCTTGGAAAACTTAATTTCCCTCCTATACAATTATCATATGGTTTGAATCTTCCCTCTAAGCATCTGAAGGGTGTTTACCAATTGCAAAGTCGTCAAAAATGACCCTTTCTAGGCATTTAGGGGCAGTTATTCTTCCTTGAATCTTAGTGAATTAATCAATCACCTTGGGCATTCATCCATACATTTTAAAAACACTTGAAAATATTGTTATCACGTCCTATGAGCCAAAATGAGGGTGAAATTGAGGATATGCTAGCCAAAGGAAGGGTTCATAGTGACCAGGAGAGAAATTTTTCAAGTGGGGGTTTAGTTGTCATGGCCAAAATTTTACATTTTGCATGCTATAAATTTAGCATGACAACATCATTATTATTGTATAGATTCTAAAAATGTACACATGCTTTATATGTCATCCCTTGATCTATTAATAATAATCCCACATACATGGGTAGTAGTAGTTTCTAGAATATAACTAGTGTATTAGGGAGTACTTAGGCCTAAGAAAAGGATCCACAAATATTATTACATTGAGCTTGCTCAAAGAATGTTTCCCCCTCAAAGTGGTTTGTGATATGGTATTTATAATTTCATTATGTTTGTTCAATAAATTAATTTATATTGCATTGTTTTATTCGGCCTAATTTGTCACAAGAGGTTCATTATGTAAAATTTGTCTTCCTCTTGTGTATTTGAGCTTGTATTCACTAGTGGCAAGTATTATTGTGTTATTCTGAAGTTATACAATTAATGTTGGAAGTTAATTAGTCAAAATAACCTCGTGTAACGAACCTTACATTCCTTTTTATTGTTGTGCATTCCATAACAATCTATTAATCTTAAAATGGTGTAAACATTATTTCCTTTCATACCCACCACTCTTTGAATCACATTTTTTGTGACCATACTTTGATGAATCTGACATTGAATATTTTAAATCTATCCTTGTAGATATAAATTCTATTCATGAATTGGTTGTAAGAGTTGAATTTCTCTCTAAAACAATTTAGGACCAATATGACACTGTAATCCTTCCCTTGTTCTACTCATAATCGCCCCATTACCTCCAACTTGAGTATTTTCTATCGCAATTCTTGGTTTGACTGTATTTATAGATCTCTTCGTAGGATTATAACACACATTACTCATAAGATTCCTCAAATGAATACGTATATGCGAAATTTCTATTGTCATATCCTAAAAAATAAGAAGAGAATATATCTCAATAAGAAAAACAAGCTATACACTAAATATGCTCATGTTCAATGCTTAATCCTTTTGGAAAACCATCCTTCCAAGGAAATCCTCATGTATTAAATCCAACAACGATGACTTGCTTCAATTATGCATTTTCTTTCTACGACATCTCAAATGAGGTCTCCATTTTAGTGGGAAACATGCTATAAGCTCAACCTATCTTTATAGATTATATGGTGTTATAAGATATTTTCAAACTCAAGACATGTAAATCACCTGCCATATGACACTTAGGAGTATAATTTCTTCATCATAATCCAAATATCTTATTAACACATAATGGTGATCTCTTAAATAAAGTGAATTCTTATAATACCCCACCTACATGAACATCTATTATCATTTCTCCAATATTTTTTATCAAAGAACCAAACATGCTCCAAATAATTATAGATCCATCATGTTTGGCCACATGTTGAGTAAGTTATTTGCTATAGTGTTAGTTTGTTTGATTTCCATATTTGTAGTCTAAGAAACACAAGGAAAAATGGAAAGCATGTTTTAAATGGAATTGTTCTACAATAGACCATATATTAACAATTAGAGTGGTAATAAAATAAGCAAGAGGACATACATATAAGGTTTATTATTTTTTTGTTCATTTTCAAAAGGCATTTGACACTATTTCTAGAAAAATGCTAATCGAGTGTCTTCGATCTCCATAGATCCTATAACATTTTATTTTTCTTCTAGTGATACTTTATGAGAAGGTGGTTAGATATATCTAAATTCCTACTGGTTCTACAGAAGATATTAGCACCATCAGTGCTAAACATGGTTGTCCAATTTCTCCTACTTTGTTTGGTCTCTACATAGATGAATTAGATGACATCATTTGTAAGCTCAAGGAAAATAAGTGACAGTCATATTCTCTATGATATAATCATCAATATTTTATTATTTGATGATGGAATTATTCTCGTGTCACATGTTGTTGGGTGTATGTAAAGACATATTGACATTCTAAGCTCATTATTCAACTCTTGGTTTAAAAGTAAATTAGAGTAAAACAAAGGTCTTGATTTTCAACACAGCTAATATCATATACAAATAAATTTTGGTTGAAGTGATTTTCTCATATATTTACCTTGGTGTACCTTTTAGTAGACCTCTGTTCAATAAGTTACTTGCTGTAGAAGAGACATTATGCAAGGGAGAGTGTTGCACTTTATAAACTTGAGATACAATGCTCCCAACTTCAATTTAATTTTTTTAAATAAAAATTGTGTATCTTTTGGACATTAGTATTAGCAATTGTATCGTACGGTTACGATATTTGGGAACCTATAATTCATAATACCAATTAGGACTAGGTTGATAGAGTTTTTATTTTTGTGTTATCCAAAAACTTGTGGGAAAAATAGTTAGTTCCACATACAATTATTCATGTCAAATTTCACATCCATCCCTTTTATATACCATTCGTTTTCTATGTTGTGATGTTACTTCATAGACTAAAATGTATGGTAGACACAACAAGTAGACATAATAGATATCTATTCAAGGCTCTTCAATCATCTATGGAATTATATGAATAGGGGGTCTATTGGTGTGAGTTAACCTATGTGTCCTCCTCACATATTGGAGGGTCATCTCACATGGGTTAGGTTTAGGGTTTGCTATTGAGTCCTGCACTAGGGTTACTCAACACCCTATATGTACCCTTTCACTATTCATTTATGAGTATGATAAGACACTCCGCTGTCTTTTCTCTACATGTGCAAGCTTTGTTTTGATATGCAAGTTGTTCATTTATTGATCGATTCTTCTTTGTGATTACATTGGAGACATTACGATTGAACCAGAGTGCAACTTCATCGTGGTGCACAGTTCCGATATGATCCGTCAACTCTTTCATGGTATCATAGATAAGATTGGGTAAATGTGCACTCATTTTTTGAGTTGTTATTACTCTTTTTTTTCATTTTTTAACTCCTCGTGCAAGTTTCCGATCATTATTTTCTGGTTTTTCCTTGCTAACATATCTAACATGCTTACTCTTGGAAAGTTTTTAGTTTTGCTATGTTCTTCGTGCATGTGCATGTTTTCCTGAGCTATCAAGGGTTTTACAGCTACATTTAGCTAGCTATAGCCAAATTTAACAGATCTGCTAAACTAGAGTTTTTTTTAATTTTTTTAATTTTTTACTAAACTGAATTTTTTTTTGTAGATCTCTGGTTTTGCTTGGCTCTCTTTGTTTCGCTTAGTGTTTTGCAGGTTTAATTGTTCAGTTTTATCTCCGCCCCGAGCTTTCTAAACCCTCACAAGCTTGTCTCTGGTCTATACACCTTATCTATGATCTACATTTTTTTGGGGGGATCGGTTTTGTTTTTTTTGTCGTGGACTGTCGTGTGTTTCCTTGTTGGTCGCCATTCCTCCCTGCGTGGTTGCTGAGAGGTGCTACATGGTGGGTGGTGCTGCTGTGTGGTTGTTACGTAGTGCTACATGGGAACTCCTCCCTCCCTCCTCCCTCCACGGTCATTCCATATCAACCCAACCGTTCCAAATCTGTAACACAAAAACAAAAAAATAGCAGCTTCAATTGTGACACTCTGAGCACCTCTTTGTCTTCTGCGTGCCTTTCCGACATTTTGAAGATCATATGGACTCATCTTGAGTTCGTCAAAAAATTATATTTTACCCTTATTATTGTGTGCGACTAGTGAGCGCATCCACCACACTCTGCAGGAAGGGGGTACTCTTTGCGACGTGAGACGCTTTTTCTCACAACCAGGATTTGCTTTTGCCTCCTTCCTTGTCTTTTGCTTTGTGCTTGTTTACGGTGTCCTTTATTTGTTGCACTCCACGAAACACTATTGTGGTCTCCTCTCTTGTGCGTTATTACGTTGATTGCAAGATGAGTTACCAAGTGTTTCAAACCGCATGAACGGACCCAATTGTAATCAATGCACTAAACTATAAAGTGCCAAAAGTAGGGGGTTATTATATTGTCGTGGGTGGTTGTGTTTCTTTTATGAATTTCTTCTCTCTCTCTGCACTATGGATTCACTTTCAATTCCTTTGCTTACACCGTTCAAATTCTTTCAAATGGAGATCAAAAAATAATAATGAAACTAAGGGGTAAAGGGTTATATCTGCATCACCATGGGAACTGAGACTAAACCAGATGACGAACCTGAAAAATATAAGTGGTTAAACCGTAGTGATGAAGCGTTAGGTCTTCTCTGCATGTCTATTTCTCCTTACTTGCTCTTCCACATTGAAGCATCCGAAACACCTAAATCTGCATGAAAAATGTTGGATGCGATGTTTCGACAACTAGATGACATGAGAGCGCATGAGTTGGAAAATGAACTACTAGGGTTAAATTCTAGTGACTTTGAAAACCTACAAGCCTTCTTCTCAAAATTTGTCCACATTAGATTGTTGTTAAAAGGATTTCAAGTAGAGAAGAAATATTCTCAACTGATCTTATCAATTCGCTCTTAGCTACGTTCTGAATATTCTGTCTTCGTGTCAACTTTCCACGCTACAAAAGTTACTTTGCGCGATACTTGAACTATGCCCTCCTTTGACTATTTTTTGTCCCAACTCATTCAAGAATAAGACAAACTCATTCAAATGGGGTCTCTCAAGTCTAAGTCACATGCCCTTGTAGCAAGTACTAGCAAGGGAAAGAATACTGAAAAGAAGAAAGAAGCAAATGATCAACCTAAGAAAGAAACCAAGACCAAACCTAAAAATGACACAAACACTTCGACTTCTGATGCCTAAGGCACAGAAAAGCAAGTATTTATGTTCCTATTGCAAGAAGTCTTGGTCATGAAGAGCAACACTATTTTTGGAAACAAATTTATCACTTATCTCATTTACTTGAGAAGAATAAAATAAGTTTTCCTGAATCCATAAAACAAAGTGCTCTGAAGGCCGAGTCTTTTACTGCAAAAGGTGCTAAAAAATGATAAGAAGAAAGGAAAGGCCCTTATAGCCAGATTTGCTCCTTCATCGACATGGATTATAGATTCTGGTGCCTCGCACCACATGGGTTCTTCACATGTTGAGTTTTCCAACATCAAACCTTGTGGAATGTTCCAAAATCACGATGGGTAATGACATGACCGTGTCGGTTTCTGGTAGTGGATCGGTAGAGATGGATGGGGGAACATTTAACCAAGTGTTGAGTGTTCCTGATCTCTCTACCAATCTCCTATCGGTTTACCAAATTACTCACCTTGGTGAAGGAATGCGAGTGGAATTTGGTCCTAACTCGGTGATTATTCATGAGCTTAACAATGACACTATAGTGGCTGAGGGAAAGGTGGATCACCGTTCACGGTTATATACCTTTTCCCACTTTACTTCTGATTCTATGCCCACTGCCTTGTTCACTCATGCAAATGAGGTTAGTAAGCTATGGCATGAGCATTTTGGACATCTAAATTATCACTACCTTGAACAATTGAGCCAAAATGAAATGGTCAACAGGTTACCCCACGTCAAGTTTTCTAAGGGTCTTTGTGAGGGTTGTACCCTTAGAAAGCATCCTAAAAAGAACTTTGACAAAGGAAAAGTCCTGGAGAGCTACTCGTCCCTTGGATCTTGTTCACAACGATATTTTTGGTCCATTTCCTTCTCCTTCATTTACTAGAGCTCTTTATGTGCTAACCTTCATTGATGACTATTCACGATATACTTGGGTATATTTTCTTAAGCTTAAGTCTGAAGTCTTTGAACATTTTCAGGACTTTAAGGATCTTGCTGAGAAACAAGGATGGAACGGTCTATCAAGGTTCTTCGAACTGACAATGGAGGTGAATATGTAAACAATAGGTTTATGGATTTTTGTACTTCTAAAGGGATCTCTTTGCAGCATACAATTGCTTATAGCCCTTCACAAAATGGAGTCACAGAAAGAAAGAATCATACTCTTAAGGAGATGGCCACTTGTATGGTTCACTCGAAGTCTCTTCCTCTGTTGTATTGGGCCGAAGTAGTGAATTATGTGAAAATTACATTCAGAACCATGTTCCACACAAGGCAGTAAGAGGGATGACACCCTTTGAAGCCTGGTTTGGATGCAAGCCTGATGTTGAGCACTTTCGAGTCTTCAGATCCAAGGCTATGGCTCAGATTCCCAAGAAGAAATGTAAGGCCTTGGAACCACAATCCAAACCTTGTATCTTTGTAGGGTATCCTGATGGTGTGAAGGGATATCGATTGATGAATCCTACTTCTCATGAGCTTTATATTGAGAGAAGTGTTAAGTTCGATGAGTCTTCTTCAGCTTCTACTTCTCCACCTATTGAGCTTCATTCAGCTCGCTGATTCAGATTCTGACTCATCAGATGATGATGTTGTTGAGCGTTGCTCCTCTTCCTGATCCTCCCAACCATCATCTCCTTTTGACTTCTTCTGATTTTGATTCTGGCAGTAGTGATGATGAGGACTATGTCCCTTCTCACTCAAGTGAAGAATCTTACCAACTCTGAGCATGATCTCTCCTGGTCCTCTTTGGGCTAGGAAAACTTTGCAAAGTGTTGGAGATTTAGTTGGGAGATACTTCAGATATGAGACGTACTCACTCAGATTTTGTTGGACCCCACTCTTTCTTCACCTCTACTTCTGATCCACAGTCTTTCTAGGAGGCTTCTGGTATTCCTGAGTGGGATTCTTCCATGGATGAGGAGTATTCCTCTCTCATGAAGAATGATACTTGGGATCTCACCCCTCTTCCGAAAGGAAGGAAAGTCGTTTGGTATATAAGTGGGTGTTACCGAAACAAAGTATGGAGTAGATGGAGACATAAAAAAATTTAAAGTGTGATTAGTAGCTAAGGGTTTCTCCTAGATAACGAGGGTTGATTATACTAAAACCTTTGCTCCAGTTGTGAAGATGACTTCTATTTGACTAACCCTCAGCTATCATTTCCGCATAGCGAATAGATGGAAAGTCCATCAAATGGACGTTAAGAGTTCCTTCCTTCATGGTGACCTAGAGGAAGAAATCTATATGGAACAACCCTCTGGGTTATGTCCATGATCCCTCCCTCATTTGTAAGTTAAAGAAGTCTCTTTATGGCCTTAAATAAGCCCCTCGGGCTTGGTATGCCAAGATGGACTCCTTTTTACTTATATCAGGGTTTACTAGGTGTCACTCTGATCCAAATGTTTATATTCTATAGCAAGATGACTCCATACTCATTCTTGTTATCGTATGTTGATGACTTGTTGATCACATGTAGCTCTTCCTCTATCATTTATTTTGTGAAGATCACCTTAGCCAACAAGTTTTCCATGACTGACTTAGGTCTGCTTCATTACTTTCTTGGGATCCAGATTTCCCAATCTAACTCAAGAATTTTGATTTCATAACCTAAGTATGCTCTTGACTTGCTCAGCTCATTTTCAGATGACTGATTGCAAGTCTTCTCCTACTCCTTTTCTTTCCAGGGTTAAGTCAGTTTTATGATTTCTCTACTCCCTTGGTTGATGGTACCCTTTATCGATAGTTGGTGGGGAGCTTGATTTACTTGACTCACACTCAACTTTGGATTTATCTTATGCTATTGGGATCATGTCCATATTCATGTACAAGAGCCACATAAGCTGCATTGGAAAGTCAGCTAAGATGGATCCTTCACTATGTTCATGGCACTTATACTAGATGGAATTCACTATCTATGGAGGGGTGGATATTGACTTGGTTGGATTCACAGATTCTGATTGGGCCGGTGACTTAGATCATCAGAAATCTACCTCTGGCTACAGTTTCTCTCTTGGTTTGAGTCCTATTAGTTGGTCTAGCAAGAAGTAGAATGCAATTGCGATATCATCTACAGAGGCAGAATACAGAGGAGCAGTTAACGCTACCATAGAAGTTATTTGGCTATAGGTATTCTGACATAGTTTGGCATCCACTTTTGGTGGACCTACTATTATCTACTGTGATAACATGAGCATAATCTCAATTTACAGAAATCTAGTTTCAGCATCAGTAGGATGAAGCACATTGAGATCCATATGCACTTCATACAGAGATCTTATTCATGATGGTATCATCGACATTCAGTACATTCAGATAGATTGATCAGATTGCAAATATTATTCACCAAGCCCTTCACTGAGGTGAAGTTTCTTCACTTGCGTGTCTCTTCTTGGGGTGAGGTCTTATGTAGCTTCCTATCTTCTTTAGGCTATATAGTTCCTTCTTATTCTTCTTATTCTTCTAGGAAGAATGTTGTTTGTATATGGGCACCTTATCAGGCCTTTAGTTGTTGGGCCCCATTGACACATCTTTCTTAGTTGTTTAGGAGTTCTCTTCTATTTCCAGTCTGACTCATCATAGCCACTACCCCAGCTTCGATGAAGGGGGATATTGGTGTGTGTGACTTTCCTCATCCTATGTGTCCTCCCTCACATATGGATGGTCATCTCACATGGGTTAGGTTTAGGGTTTTCATATGTGTGTCATGCACTAGGGTTACTCATACATCCTATATCATTACCCTGTTCTTGGAGTCATAGGATTCTGATTTATGAGCATGCCAAGACACTCCGTTGTCTTTCCTCTATATGCAAAGAATTTGTTTCTAGTTGATGCAAGTTCTTCAACATTATACATAATCTTTTTCCTATCTTGAGAATACACTGGATCTATCACGATTCCGTTTGGATGCAACTACTTCGTGGTGCCATCATTTCTGATTTGATTCTCGTAAACTTTTTTCATGGTCCCACATCATTAGAGATTCCAATACCATGTTGCCTCTGCAAGTGCCACCATTTTCAATCCTGATCTATAGAATAATAGATCAAGTCTTGAGCACCTTGAATTATTTATTCCAGTGCTTCATACTTTATGTGTGGGATCCTCCTCATATTTGTATTAACAGCTAAATCATAGAGAAAATTAGACTTGATGAATTCAGCTTGATTACATTCTTTAAGGGGACCCTTATGAGACATATTTCATAATTGATATTTCTCTTGAAAGGGATCATATTATAAGATGTCCATATCCAAGTGACCTCAAATAGGTGCCTCATTATGATATTTTTCAATGTTATTTATAAGTTTTCATTAAGTTTAATTCTCATTCTCTGTCTAATGTGGGATATGAGATCTGACATGATACTAATGTGGCCCATATAATTTGTGAGACAAAGTGTCTTTCACTTAGTGATATGCTAAACTCATTTCACTATGAAAAATCATCTAATGAGTTTGGTCCCATCGAAATAGTCATCTACATGAAGCTAACTAAACTAGGAAACTTTTTGAGTCATTGATGCCTATGGATATTTCATTGCCTGGCCGCATTTAAATAGTTTTTTGAGTGACTGAGAAGTGTGACATAGAGATATAAATCCATTGGAACATACATAGGCAACCATAGTATAAGTAGTGATTTGCACAATTTGCATGTAAGGGACCTTTATAATGCAAAAGATCATTCATAGATGATAAATTTTCATATTTAAGTGATCTGATATGCATGCCCTCACGAGCTTTAATACAAACACAACTAAATTACATGCCTAACAGTATATTTTCATACCACGACACACATTTAGTGAGGCACACTTGTATTTATTGATTTCACAAGTGTTAGCACACACACCCATAGTTTAGTAATATGCACACACATTACAAGTGAGTCAAACCCCTAAAAAATGAATCCAAACTCCACATTTGATTAGTTGTTAAAACCATGTAAATATGACAATTCTCGTGCCTTTGTCAAATTACATAAAGGATCAAATTATGGCTCTGATAATTAGCTGACAACTTGAACTAATGGAAGGTATCACTTCATTTTCTTTTATGAAACCTAGTTATAGACATACCCCAACCATGCATATCTCCTCATACTTGCTCTTTGCTACCAATGGAATTGATCTGATAAAGTCTTTGGGATGCATTAATCCCTAATTGGTCTGTAAGTGACCCTATCATTATCTATAAAATAATTAAATGTCACTTCTCCCTTCATATCTAATTGAAATATCATCTCTATAATTTTTTCACCATCTAAGAGCACTCAAAGTTCAAGGATTGTTGCACACTAATAACACTTTATGTTCTTCATCTTCCTATCTTAAAACCTATAAATAAGTTGAAGAATGATAAATTTACCCAAAAAACATCTATAGTTATCCTTGACATTCTTCTAATCCCATGGAATACACTTAATTAGATAGTTATCAAGTGAAAGTCTAGTGAAAAAGGTTGAGCATTTATAGCATTTTAGAAACCTTAATACACGTGGTCTCTTACCAGCATCATAATTGATGCACTAAAACCCCATAGTGCAGTATAAATATTAGTGCTTTAATTTTCTATAACATGAGTATAATAAGGCCCATTGCTTTCATACCTTGAACCCTTATTGTTTTCAATATTATGGATTGCATAAAACATTTTCATAATGAAGTGCTTACAATTCCGAACATAATATCATACCAAAACAAACTATTTCATTTACTGTAATGTGGTCCTAGTTTCCTTTCATACAGCATAACTATAGTTAGTGTAGAAGAGCGTTTTCCTTCATGATTCAAATCCTGGAAACTGTAATGCCACAAAATATCTCCCCTAAGCACCAAAAATTTCCAAGTGATGGGAATAAACGAGAAATGGATAGCCTTCATCATGTAATATACATTCTAATCATTTTGTTCTTAGAACACCATCATGAAACATCTTTTTCATAGATTGAAAAAACCACAATAAGTATTTGAACTTTCATCTGGGGTTTTAATTCTTGCCATAAAAATGTGTGTTCCAAACCCCATTGTTAATCTCATAAAATCATTTCTAAAATCCAATTTACTCTAAAGGTGAGTGATTCATAAGATCAAATAAAATCCCTCTTCACATTAATTTGTTGATATTATTCACCCAACTTGGATGTAAGCTTCTAACAACCTCAGCATTGCACCAACATGAAGGGTCTGTATTTAACTGCCAAAATTATTCATTGAATATAAGAATTTTATGTGGGATTTGCCACCCATTTGAACACATGACATCACCATTTCCACACATGATTGGAAATCATCAAAGGAAATCATTCTACATTAAAAGGAACTTTATGTAACCATACAATATGTAATCAAGCCAAGATTTTATATAGAAAAGTTATGGCCAATGACTATTTTACATGGACCCTGTTATTCATAACAAAAATGAAAGGATCATGAAAACTACCCTTAAGGACCACTCAATATGTTTTGACAAAAAAGTGACACCATAAACTAACATTGATCTCATGTATTAAAATGCTTACATAAAATCAAACATATAACATCAAATAAGTAAGTGAATACCATAATAAATTATGCACCCATATGGCATTAGATTAGATAACACTGATCAAAGACACTATTTATAGCCATATCTTTTCAAAATATTATATAGTATAGTCCAGAAATTTCTAATTATGCAGTCATTAATCGTTTTCAGTAAGCACATATGAATCAAAATGATCTCAAATAGTGTATTTATGGAAAAATTAGAAATTGTCCTACTAGTGCAATGGATGAAATTAAAAATCTGATTTTTGAAAATAATTAGTATAATCAAATGTAAAACTGGGATGCATCAAACTCAAGATTTACCTGCATGACTTCACTCATGTAGTGTAAAGCTACGTATATAGAATAGGATTTTAGTGACCATGATATCCATTAATAACAAATCGTGCAAGTACAATGTGATTTAAAGTGACAAGATAATATTTGGATCTGAAACCTTGTCAAATATATGCTTATAATCCTTGAATTTCAAAAATATTCTATGCAAAGTTTGATTCACAACGATCTTGAACCTTCCTTACTTTGAATTCGCATGGCATTGTTTTTCTATGTAAATAGTGGTCACCAAAACATATTCATAACAACAACAAAATAATGTGCCTATGGGTGCCTAAATTACAAAGTTCATGAAGAGTGTCTGGACTATGACTAAACAACCTTCTAAGTTATGCAAAAATCATCTGAAAATGCTTCAATAACATAGGCTCAATATCTGCCAAATTCACTAAGACTGCTCCATATGGACTATAGATAGTAGATCTTCATAGAATACCCAACTAATGCCAACTAAACACTTAATGCAATAACTTACAAACAAGTGGTGGGTTAGTCTAAGGGTGCATATTCCAAACATACAAGTCATGGCTATCAATCTCCACCAAGATATCTTTGACCCATCCATGAGCTCAACATTGGATTCAATACATGTCTAGTCCCACATCTTCAGGCAAGTATGCACCTGGGCAAGGATTTTTGAGCACCTGTGAGTTGTGGTAGAATCACCTATACCTGGCACTATGTAAGACTAATGTGAGTGCTCAAGTATGCCCTAACATTTCATTATGGTCATTCATGCCAACATGCTTCCCAAGGAGCGCACATACTTAATGTGGAATGCATTGTCTAAGCAACACCTCCTGAGGCACTTTGTATGGGCTTGGAAAAGATGCGAAGCACTTAAGGCTCACTGAATCCCACTGTATGTAACATGGCAAGGTGAGTTGGCACATCTGGTTCACCGACGTTAGTGCACCTGCAATACATCATCATAAACATCATCAAAAAACATTCACTATGTCATTACATGCATGGTTTTTCATTAATGGAAACACCTATTAGGACTATATGTCAATAACTAAAGTTGTCTCTAAGCTATAGTATTTTGTTGTTCTACTTTATTGGATGGAATAGGCACCCTTCCTAAGAAATAGTCATTCCTTTAGCTGAATTTACAATAGATGAGGGTACTTATAGTGTTTAGAATCTATTTAACTTTCAGGCTCATTTTAGATTATTGAACATGAGCATTTTTATCTTAATACCAAAGGAGAAATGATAAAAATTTATTTCCTAATACCTTTTGAATCCATATGTACCACTGTGTCACAACGCTGATTAGTCCATTATTGGAAAACTTGCACGAGTCCACATCATTTGAGACATACATGGTTAAATGAATATACCATTAATAAACAACATAGTTTCAACTTTGTTGATAAGTTAATTTGCACCATGTTCTTTGTTTTGGCCACATTCCCAGGGATACTATCAAGTTATAATATCTCTTGTCGAGAGGTTTTTCATTTCCATAGTATAATGGTTTATGTTTACGAAATTTCACCTCCAAACCACCCAACTGATCATCTATTGATTGATTGAGCTAGTTGATCACATGCTACCGTCAAAGGGATGCCCATGGTATTAGTTCTCAAAGGTCAAGTACAACCTGTTGAATTCAGCTAATACAATCTCTCTCCATATAATTATAAGGATTCATAGAGAAGACATAGTTTCCTCTATACAAGTTTTTATGTTAGCAAGGCCCCTTTCCAAGTATATAATAGTTTTGAATGCTTCTATCATGATCAACCATAGATTAGTAAGAACTTAGTAAACTAAAATTTTATCAGAAAATGTCCAACTCAATCCCTTTGAGTTCTTCCAATTACTCCAAATGCCAATGATGAGGATCAATATGTTATGATGACCAATATTGCCAATCCCTAGGTGGGTGCCCTACCTGACCTTGTGAAAGTATGGAAACATGACTGAAATATCACCGTAACACCTATTTTGTTTGATTTTGACCATTATATGTAGGAGCTATGATAATATACCATTGATGCACATAACACTTCTCAACAAGCTATTTAACTAACTACGATGAAAGTGGAAAAGGAGTGCAAAACCTCATGAGAATGGTTCATTGGGTTTGGGCAGAGATAATACATTACCACCTAGACACAGATGAAGGAGTAGTTTCTCACTAAATAACAAGACTTTCAGCCATTGACCCCAAGGAATTTCACAATCATTCAAGAAGAGGCCACTGCCCTTATAGGCTAGTAACAATAAGCGAGAGTAAAAGAGAGTTCCGTCATACAAGTTAACATTTTAAACATCAATTCAAGTGTTATAACACTATGGATTTCCAAACCTCCTCAATAAGTCTATAGTTTCAGTTTAAAACAAATTGGATTGCCCCTTTCCATCACAAGTTCTTTTAAAGTACCCCTCGTTAATATATTCAAACCATTCTAAAAAGAAAAATTGCATTCACATGTATCACCATATACCATTATCTTAACAACAACTTCAGTCATAATTCAACAAACGTATCTATAGAATAAAAATACCTCCAAATAATAATCTTAACAGTTTCTATCATGATTCAATAAGATATCAATATGTGTGTGTGTGTGTGTGGCATCCAAATGTCAATAACAATCTTAACGGTTTCCCACAAAAATCAGTGAGCTAAACAAATATATGTACCACCAAATTCTACCATGTATGCAGAAGGAAGAAAGATGACTACAGATGTAGAGGATTGGCCAACATTGTATAAGAAAGGGAGGCTTCACCTGAATTCAAGATGTTGGAGATAGAGGATGGGAAAGTATTATATGTTGCTTAAAGAAAACCTTAAGCATCTTGGACCTATATTGATGGTCAACAGGTGTTTGGGTAGATGTCAAGTACCATAATCACTCCTATAGTCATATCCATGGTGCAAAATAACTAAAATAATCGGGTACCTTCGCCACGATACTCCCTTCATACTTAAAATTGTTAGGTTGTGGAGCCTTTTTTTATGTGTGAAAGTGTTGAATACTGTATGCTAAGAGTACTGTACACTTTCCATAGTTTTCTCACTAGGATTTGGGGGCGTAACCCCCGAGAATTTTTGTTGGCCTCGAAAATTTTTCCCTATATACTAGTAAACACGCTTTTCTCATATGGGCGGGTTTTTTTGACCCATAGGTTTATGGGATGGTTTTGGCCCATGGTTTTGATACCCACAATTTTTTAAAATTGCTTAAGAAGTTGTCTACTTATGTGGTTTTGTGCATATGGTAGGTATTATGTAACATTGTTGATGTGTCTAAATTCGGGTGTGAATTCTATAGAGTTTGTTGAGCATAGCTCCAAACAGATATGGGTATTGTATTGAGAGAGTGGTGGCTTGTAATAAAAAATGAGGAAGTGATTCTTGGTGGATGTAGCCCAAATTTGGTGAACCACGTTAAATATTGTATTTTTGTGTTGTGTTAATTTTATTTTGTAGTTTTATTTAAGATCTATAATATTTTCTGCATATTAGTTCCTATGGTTACGATTCTTTGAGGGATTTTTTCAAATATTTTATTCCTTATTTCCTAATAATTGGTATTAGAGTCTGGTTTGGTTTGTTGAAGTGTTGAATTGAAGGGAAAGTTTTAGCTTAAGTGGGAACTATGTCAGATGATGGAAGATCAAGGGTTGATAAATTCAATGGGTAGAATTTCATTCTTTGGAAGATGTAGATGGAAGATTGCCTTTATCAGAAGAATCTTTATATTCCGCTATCTGAGAAGGTGAAAAAACCCTCGAGCATGACAGATGTGGGATGGGATTTGCTGGGTAGGAAGGCACTTGGGACAATCTGGTTGTGTCTTGCATCTTCGGTATTATTTAATTTTTTAAAGGAAAAGACTAAAAAAGAACTGATGGATGCATTAGGGAAGTTGTATAAAAACCCGCTCCCTCTAACAAGATATTTTTAATGAAAAAGTTGTTTAATATGAAGATGTATGAGAACGGTTCAGTAGCAGATCATTTAAATGATTTCAATACAGTTTTGAATATGCTAGCTTTGATTACAATAGAATTTGATGAAGAAGTTAGGGATTTATTAATTTTGTGCTCTTTACCTGAGAGTTAGAATAGCTTGGTAATGGCGGTAAGAAAATCGGTTCTAGCTAACTCAAAGTTGAATTTTGAGGATGTTGTAGGGGTGATTCTAAGTGAGGAAATGTGAATAAAAATCTCTGGGGAATCTTATACTTTAGGGAATGGTTTGACAGTGGAAGCTAGAGGGAGATAGAAGAATAGAAGAATTCATGGAAAATTGAAGGATCGAGCAAGGTCAAAATCCAAAAGCAAGATAGTATGCTGACACTGTGGAAAGTCTGGGCATGCAAAGAAGGATTTTTGGGAGCTTTGAGACAAGAAGAAACAATAGGAAGAAAACAAGGAGGAAAATGTGGCAATGGGTAATGTTTGTGAGGATGCTTTGATTCTTTCTTTGCATAATATTACTGAATCTTGGGTTTTAGATTCAGGGGATTCTTTCCATGCTACTCCACATAAGCATTATTTTGTTGATTATGTTCAAAGGGATTTTGGGCATTTTTTTCTTGGTGATGATGAGCATTATAGTATAGTTGGAAAAGGTTATGTTCAGATTAAGATGCAGAATGGGAATACATGGATATTTAAGGATGTCAGACATGTGCCTACTTTAAAATAGAATTTGATATTGGCGGGCTAGTTAGGAAGTGATGGTTGTACTATGATATTTACAATGGACTCTTGGAAGGTTACCAAGGGTTCTCTTGTGGTGGCAAGAGGTAAGAAGGTTGGAACTTTGTATTTAACCACTTATAGCACTAATTTTTGTAATCTCATGGCTTCATAGGTAGATACAACATTGTGGCACTATAGGCTTGGTCATATGAGCCATAAGGGCATGGAGATCATAAATAAGGATTTTCCTAGATGTACATAAATAGGTTCAGAGTTCTGTGAGGACTGCATATATGGGAAACAGAAGTGAGTAAGGTTTCTCAAGGTTGGAGCTACAAAGAAATATAGTAAGTTAGAGATGGCACATTCTGATGTGTGGGGGATGGCTCAAGTATCATCTCTTGGGGGTTCAAGTTATTATGTTACTTTTATTGATGATGCAACAAGGAAATTTTGGGTTTATTGTATTAGAAAAAAATCTGATGTATTTGAAACTTTTGTTAAATGGAAAGCTTTGTTAGAGAATGAAATAGGTCTAAAGCTAAAATGTCTTAGGTTAGATAATGGATTGGAGTATTTCAGCAATGAATTTGATGATTATTATTTTAAGAATGGAATCCATAGGAAAAATATAGTTCCAAGAAATCTGCAATAGAATAGGGTGTCAGAAAGGATGAATAAAATAATAATGGAACGTGCTAGAAGCATGAGGTTACATGTAGGATTGCCTCTTTATTTTTGGGCAGAAGTGGTGAGCACAGCTGTGTACTTGATAAACAGAGGACCATCAAGTGCCTTGGATGGAGGCATATTTGAGGAGGCTATGTATGGTAAGAAAGTTGATTATTAATTTCTTAGAGTCTTTGGATGTGAGGTGTTTTTCCATATAGACAAGGATGATAGGACCAAGCTAGAGGCTAAATCAGAAAAATGTACTTTCATTGGTTATGGTGATGATGAATTTGGATATAAATGTTGGAGTATTAAGGACAAGAAAATAATTTGATCTAGGGATGTGGTCTTTAATGAGAAAGTCATGTATAAATAATAGTGTGGGAAAAAAGGGAAGAATCCAAGAAAGAATATGCAGCAGTAGAGGATCTTCTGGATGGGAAAGTGACACATGAATCAGTTCAGGAACCTCCTCAACAAGAACCCAAAACTCCTATATTAAGTAGGTCTTCTAGCGTAAGAAAAGAACCTGAATGTTTTTCACCTTCTCTTTATTATTTATTACTCACTGACAGTGGAGAGCCAAAGAGCTTTGATAAAGCAATGCATGTAGATTTCAGGAAGAAGTGGGGGAAGCCATGGATGAGAAGCATCAGGCTCTCATGGAGAACCAGACATGGGATTTGGTGAAGCTACCCAAAGGAAAAAGAGAATTACAGAACAAGTGGGTTTATAGAGTCAAAGAGGAAGAAGGAGGCAAGAAAAGATACAAGGCCCGGTTGGTGGTCAAGGGGTTTGACACAAAAAAAGGTATAGATTTTAATGAGATTTTTTCTCCTGTAGTAAAAATGACTTCGATTAGAACTGTTCTTGGAATAGTTACAACAAAAGACTTTCACTTAGAGCATCTTGATGTAAATACTACATTTCTCCATGGTGATTTGGAGGAGGATCTATATATGCAGTATAGCTAGAGTGTTATGAGGTCAAAGGTAAAGAGGAGATGGTGTGCAAACTGAAGAAGAGCTTATATGGATTGTAACAAGCTCCACGTAAATAGTATAATAAATTTGATAGATTCATGATGGAGAAAGGTTATATTTGATGCCATTATGACCATTGCATGTATAAAAAGAAATTTTAGGATGGAAGTTATATTATCATGTGTCTATATGTGATGACATGTTGGTTACAGGTAAAAACATGCATGAAATAAAAGAACTCAAGAAGAAGCTAAGTGAATCCTTTGCTATGAAGGATTTAGGGGAAGCTAGACAAATCCTTGGTATGAGGATATCTTGAGATAGAAAAGGAATGAAAGTTGACTTTATCTAAGAAAGAGTACATTAAGAAGGTCTTGGAGAGCTTTAATATGTAGGATGTTAAACCGGTTGGGAATCCTTTAGCAGGCCATTTCAAGTTATCAAAGGAGCAAGTATCCCAAGATAGAGCAAGAGAGAAACTAGATGTCCAAGGTACCTTACTCATCAGTGGTTGGTAGTTTGATGTATGCCATGGTGTGCACCATGCCTGATATTTCCCATGTAGTGGGAGTAGATGAGTAGATTTATGAGTGATCGAAGTAGAGATCACTAGCAGGTAGTAAAATGGATCCTTTAGTATTTGAGAGGGACCATGGGGATAGTTTTGTGCTACTATGGATCAGACACCACTTTGTGTGGTTATGTAGATTCAGATATGGCTAGAGATATAGAAAACAGGAGGAGCACAGGACAGGTTATGTTTACACTGTAGGTGGGACAACAGTGAACTAGATTTCACTACTATAGAAGTTGGTGGTTTTGTCAACCATGGAGGTTGAGTATGTTTCTACCACAAAGGAAAGTAAAGAAATGATTTGGTTACAATAATTTCTTGAGGAGTTGGGGCATAAGTAGGAGGAAGGAAAGCTACATAGTGATAGTTAAAGTGTTATACACCTAGGTAAGAATTCTTCTTTCCACTATAGGACGAAGCATATATAGTTAAGGTACCATTTCATCAGGATAGACTTGGGAGGAAGAGAATTTGAAGCTAGAGAAGATTCATACTAGTCAGAATCCATGCAGACATGATGACCAAGGTGTTCATATGGGAAAAAATAAAGGTGTGTTTAGCTTTTGGTTAGTCTTCACAGAAACTAGTGAAGGCTTGAGAAGATTGATCTCAGAGGAAAAATAGTCTCAAATTGGGAGATTATTTGGTTTTGGATCCTATTTCCATGTGTGAAAATGTTGAATGACTATACACTTTCCATAGTAATCTCACCAGGGTTTGGGGGCGCAACCCCCAATATTTTTTTTGGCCTTGAAAAAAATGTGCCCGATATATTGGGAAATTTTATTTTCTCATATGGGCAGAATTTTTGACCCATCGGTTTATGGGATGATTTTAACCCATGGTTTTAATACCCATGGTTTTGTAAAACTACTTAAGCAGTTGTCTACTTATGTAGTTTTGTGTATATGGTAGGTATTATGTAACAGTTCAAACATGTCTGAATTCAGGTGTGAATTCTGTAGAGTTTGTTGAGCATAGCTCCAAATAGATCTGGGTATTGTATTGAGAGAGAGATGGCTTGTAATAAAATCCGAGCAAGTGATTCTTTGTGGACACAACCCAAATTGTGTGAACTAAGTTAAATAATGTCTCTATATTGTGTTCTTTTATTTTCTGCACTTTTATCTTAGATTTGTAATATTTTTTGCATATTGGTTTCTATTATTATGATTCTAAGTGGGATTGTTCTACATTTTTTATCCCTTATTTCCTAACATGTGAGACCATATCTCATATGTATTGATAAAGAGGATTTAACAATGCAAACACAATTTGATTATCGAAGGGACCACTTACTTAGTCCGAGAAAAGAGGACATGGAGGTCCAATGGACCTCGACAACTTCATCACTCAAGGTTGGGCACATCAAAGAAACAACTGACATTACGTAATTATTGCCATAACCCAAAAGGGTGATTAAGTGTCCATAAAACTATAGTCTCTCTCCCAACCTAGATCAGGTTCAATCTAGTGGTTGTTTGCTAAAGTAAAGTTGTCATAACCCATGTGAACTATGCTCAACATACCTGGAAGAAAATCAAATCTAAAATAGTAAGCTCGTATGAAGAGCAAGAGGTTTACAGTTACAACATGCTTGCTTTCACCACAACATTTACTAGTTATAAACACCTTAATAATCGTGTTACTTAATCAAAGAAATGCATTTAAGAAGGGTAGAAGGTTGATCATTCAAGCACGAACACGCACCAACCAGAGAAGGAGGATACACCTGTGTTGTCCACTTTAACACTGACAACTATTATAGCTAAAACAATAAGATTACAAGAGGAAGGAGAGATTTCCCAGCAAGGCGTTCAAACCCACAACAATAGCAGCAGAGACAAACCAATTTCAGGGAAAAGAAAGTTCTATTTCCTGATATTTTTAAATCTTAGCAATGGTATATTTATCTTGCATGATTCTCTAGCTTCAACAAGTCACCTAAACACCTCACAAGCCTGCAGCAGCAAATCCCAGGTTGAATCTTTGTCCCCATACATGTTGGGCATTAAAAACTCCACTTATTCCCACGTTGGCACATGCAGGGAGCTCCAAAATCCACAAGTTGCATCTATCTGAAGAAATGTGGTCTCAAAGACTGGTAAGATTGCAGAATATACACCAAATGGGTTTAATGAAGAGGCCTAGGAAACACGTGAGAGACGGGGCTAAAGCTAGACTCTACAACCTTGCAAACATCCTCCCATCCTGCATCAAAAATGGGATGTGAGAGGAGGACAGAGACACTCATCAAAGCACAAGGGAAAATGGTTCTTTTGTCAGTGGTAGTCGCAGGTGCCTCAGGAGCTGTGTAGGCAAAACGTGGAGGAATACACAAGGCATGGAAATTGTTGACAAATGCCTCAAATAGATGTGGTCTCAAGGAATGCCACGACTGTAGGATCATAGTCAAAAGCCATGTAGAGACAATTTATTAAAACAACTAATACAAGATACGCGGCCAACCAATATTGGCGTGAGCAGGTTACTAATAAAATTTAGGGCAGATAAATTTAATTAAAACTGTAATAATAAGCAAGTGCCCAGCTATCAAAAGGCATTTCCCACCCACCACAAAAACCAGAAATAGTATTGATAAGACAAGGAATACCATGCAGCGTCCAACCTTCAGACTGGGTGAAAAGACTAACAAAACATCACCAAACACGTTTCCATTAATGACCATAAAGAGAGAGGTAGAGTTGGTGGAAGCAACAATACATCCAACTTAATTTTGCAATACAAAAGGCCATGCGTGGAGATCAGGTCGGTCAAGGTGGAATTGGGGGTAGGTAAAAAAAATTCAAACAAAATTAATTTTTGCATTCCTTTCCAAGCTTGGCACCACCAACCAAAGCAACTCCTTGCTACGCAAGCCAAGGCTAGATATACGGGGGGAAGAATCAACAATTAATTTAAACTTAGCTTAAAAATAATATTAGTTACCTTAAAAAAATACGCCCTAACACTTTGGAATGGTTTCGGCCTTCCTTTAGAGCTAAAACACCAAAGCGTCATTATGCAGCCTAATAAAACGAGACTACGAGAAGCCCCTAAAAAATTCGTAAAATAAGCTATGAAGACCCACAACAACTAGAGGGCATTAATGATGACACCGAACGGGGCATTACACAAGTTGAATCTTTTTGGTTTGTTTGTTTCTCTGGTGGTTCTATATGGTTGTGAAGTTTAGGGCAGCAACACGTCGGCGGTGAAATGGAGACAAATAAAAAAGGTTACAAAAACATTTTATCATAAGTAGCTTCAAAATAAAGTCCATGGTTCCTTATGAGATCATTCTGGATAAATTTGGGGCCTTCTCGATGGAGGTAGCGGCTTTGATTTGGCTTTTGGGGTACTTGAAAAAAGTGGAAAGCATGGACGGTCTCTGATGGCCCAAAATAGTAGTGGAAGAAAAGTTGAATAGAAGGAAGTGCACTTGGATAAATCAGAATGAAAAACAGATGAAGAATTGGGGAATTAACATGCAGGAATGTCTTAACACTAATGGGAATATCAAAAAGTATGTGAGAGAGCAAGTTAAAACTGCCATGTGGACGAAACAACTAGGAAGAAAAAGAGAGAGTATTATGCCAAGAATTTTAATCCCACGTGTGATCATGAACAAAAGTACTATATGGAGGCGGAAATAAAATGGAAAGCTAAAATGTTAATTGCCTAGTTGAAAGCTAGTTTGCACCATCTCATATGTGAAACAGGTATATGGACAACGCTAAAAGAGGAATGGTTTGAAAGAGCTTGTCGATTTTGTAGGTTAGGGTCTGTGGAAACGAAATGACATTTCATAATGGAGTGTGTAGCATATGAGGACATTCAAAGTAACTATGTTGATTTTTTGAAGACAAATGCTCTCACAACCCTGTTTGAATAGGATAAGATTGCAAAACCAACAGATTATTTGACTAAAATCTATAAAGAAGGCTCAAAATTAGCAAAGAAATCGAGAAAAAGCAATCCATAATAGAAAGCTCAAAATTAACAAAAAAATCGAGAAAAAGTAGAAATAGTAATTTTAAGCCGATTTTCTTGATGTATTTGGCAGGGTTATTTTTGTTTGCGAAACCCATAGACTACTCGACCTCCTAACATCATTAAAATCTTTCAATTCAATTCCCTGCCCAAACGTTGGGCTGTCTATTAGTTCGGGTTCAAATGTGATGATCGTGATTCCCGTGAAAAGTTACCCACTTCGAAAGCGCTGGTCGTAACTCGTGAGAAAAGCCTACAGCACCGTGGCGATGTTAGAGATTGATTTTAATACGTACTGGAGGAGGTTTTCATGAAATGTTACTCGACAGCAGGTGTCATTTCGTCGGATTGAAGAAAAGATGGGCACCGGGCAGGGGTCAAAGCTATGGGATAATGGGGCACTGGCTAGTTGTCCCCTTAACACTACGGTATTACACAGCATTCAAACACGAAACTAACACATACATCAACATGATTAACAAACAATCAGATCGGCGGCTATTGTGGGTTTTGACCTGCAAAACAGAGTACAAAACCATCAAAAGCCATAAAATTCGAAATACACGTGTGCCACAGTTAGCCTCCAGTGCGAGACACTTCAACAAACTTGCCTTTATTCACGTCCTTGCGATAAAAATTGATTGACTACCCACCAAGAAAAATTCTTGCGATTTAAGTTCTTTAAATCATTCTTCAATGCCATTGACGAGAAGACTCAAAAGATGACTCGTTTGGAAGCATTTACGGTATGCTGACTTTCAATTTTATCACTTGCTATTTCCCTCGCAGAAGAAGAGAAGTATGACTACTGCAGGGGGAGAAGAATTTGCATCTACGACCTGCCGGGCGAGTTCAACGTGCAGATTTTGCAAAAATGTGAGTTTGGGCTCGCTGAATGGCTGAACATCTATCTGCCCGCACGCTCAGAATAACGGATTCGGCTCTCCGTATAATGAGACCGGGTGGTATCACACGGACTCGTACATGTTAGACCTCATCTTACACTCCAGAATGAAGAATTATCCTTGTTTAACAAAGGAACCGATGGAGGCCGCAGCCATTTTTGTTCCCTACTACGCCGGCCTGGACGCCCGTCAGGTACTTGTATGGGAGTAATAGGATGGAAGGGCACGGTTCGGAGCTTATGAGATGGCTGCGGAGTAGAGCGGAATGGAAGCGGTTGCAGGGGGAGCGATCATTTCATGGTGATGGGCCGCACGGCCTGGGACTTTGGATCTCAGCCCGGCGGCCACATGGGGCACGGGTGTGCTGCACCTGCCCGGTGTGTGAGCAATATGACCGTGTTGTTCATAGAGAGGCGGCCCTGGCTGGAGAATGAATATGCTGTTCCGTACCGACGTCCTTCCACCCGACGGTTCGGCAGCTTGTGGAGTGGAGGGGGGGCGATAAGGAGGAGCGCGGGGACGAGGATGGCTTTGTTTGCGTTTGCAGGGTCGGTGTGGCCCTACGCCTTGGACGACGGGTTCCGCAGCCTCCTCATGCGCCCTCTGCGCGGCCTCGGCGCGGTGCGCGTTGTTAGACTGCAGTGTGCTTCGGTGCGGCCGCGACGTCCGGCCTGTCGTGGAGGCCTTCAGGCGGGCGGTCTTTTGCCTGCAGCCCCGGGGTGACACTGCTACTCGACGGTCGATATTCGATGCTATTGTTGCCGGGTGTATTCCCGTGTTCTTCGAGCAGGACTCGGCATATACGCAGTATGATTGGCATCTTCCGCGCGGAGATGAGGGGAGCGGATACTCGGTGTACGTACCGCAGAAGAGCGTGGCGGCCGACCCGTCGGTGATCGAGCGGACGTTAGAGAGTATTGCTCCTTGGCGGGTGAGGGAAATGCAGGAGAATGTTGCCCAGTTGATTTCCCGGGTTATTTATATGAGTTTTAATAGTTCTGACCAAAATGGATGGGGTGTTCGGGACGCATTTGATATAAGTGTGGAAGGTGTGATAGAGAAGATCGTACTGGCCCCGGAGGCTCAGATTGTGGGTAAGGAAGGTAACTGAGGTCCTCTCCCCTATTACATATTTCCCATGTTAGGTAGTAATCAGAAAAACCCATGTGAAATTCTCTGGTTTCGAAATAATCTTTTTGTTTACTGATATTATTAATAAATTCAGTTTCTGGGGATAGTATTTTAACTTTTAATTAGTTTGTAGTACAGGCACCAGCATGCTGTGGGCCTTTTAAGGTCCGCACTAAAAAAACCCTACTCGGGGTTGGTTACCTTTTCACTGAAGCGGACAATCATTGAAAAGGACAATGAATGTATAGTAGTATTTGCACGAAAGGAGATGTAATGCACTCGCACGAAAAGAGGTGCAGGGGTAATTTTATGTTAATATAGAATGTTATTATGTTGGATAGATTTGTTGAAGAAATTTCAAGATGTATTGAAGAGGTATCTCTATATAGGTAGTAAGGTATTTAAGGTTCAAGATGTACTAAAGAGGCATATCTAATTTTAGTAGCAAGGCAACGAACATATGTATTTCGTTATCGATCGATGATTATGTTAGTGAGAGGATCCTTGAGGAGGATTTGATTTTTTGACTGGGTATGAATTTTTAGAATCATAGAAGTAATTTTAAGGTGCACTCATCCCGCAACACCAATGATGTTTGTCATCACTACCTTCGGCAACATCGCTTAAGTTGAAGATGCCGATTAGAGTGTCACCATTAGTGACATACAATATTGTTGACAGAGCCACCTCCACTGCGGGGTTAGCTTATTGGCGTAAGGTTCACAATAAACTATGATGATGTTTAATTTTTTGTGACACCATTTATCACCTATCAATGAGAAGATTACAAAGAAAGCTATGAACTTATTAATTATTTATAGCTAAAAACACATAAACGCGTGTAAATGGCCATCAATGTTAAGCATGGGTCGAAGTCATGACCCTAAAATCTCCCTCATCTTTGACATATTGAATGAACAATCCAAAATGTCAAAAATCTCCCACCAACAAGTATATATTAGCGACATGTTTGTTAATGTTGATGTGTGTCTCAAAATTAATAGGCCCTTTGATGTACACGAGCCCACCAAGAAAAAGGCACCATCAATTATCAATCCCTTGACAAAGAAGAGGAAATATGATTTTTGGGGGTGAAACAAGAGAGTCCCAAATGTTGGGTGATTTATTTCTATTAAAAGTCTATGATGATTTTGTGGCACCTAAAAATAATGAGTAAATAAAATATTTTGTTATATATCGTCTTCATCCATGCCATAAATATTTTTACTATATATTTAGTTTTATATAATTTATATTTCAGTATAAAATATTAAATTTAAAAAATCATTTGTACATGTTGACATTGTTTGAAAAAATTAACAACCCACATTTATGGTCTAGCCTAGATGTTATAAGCATTCGTGTTTCTATTAAGGTCTAGTATTAAAAATGGGGGTGTAAAATAGCTTGACCTGCTAACTTAGTGAGCATGTCTCTCCACTTTCCGCATATGGAATGAAATAGTCCAATCACGAATTCATTTAATTGTAGATTTTGATATATTTTAAATTAAATAAAAAAATCTAAAATAATCGATTGCTACATTTAGAAAGTGACAAATTATGTACACAAATATCATAAATTTAATGTTGTCACATAAAGTTTAAAGAGAGCTTGGGCTGCATATGAATACATTGAGAGAAAACATATAAGCACATTTCTTTTAACCTAAGCACACTTAGAGTGCAATTTTGGCTTCATGTGCAGACCCTATATATTTGTAGTCTACATTTAGCTTAAGGTTTGTAGATAACTTTTGAAATTTTAACACCTCAGATCTGTGTGCTAGTGTTTAACACTTATTCATGATTTTCATTTTTTTAATAATGAAATCTAATGGAGTGATCATTTGTCCTTGTCGTTTGTTACTTACATATATAGTCGGTTGACCTTTTCTTCATTTAATGTTAAACTAGCAATCGCATGCAAGGTGTGTGATGTGAATGCCGAAAGGGAAGCAGGAGTTGTGAGAAGGGCGTACAGGAGAAAGGAATGTTTCAAATGTCATGAAGGAAGAGGTGGAGGCTAGAACTGGAGGATTATATATTACAGAAGAAGATATATAGAAAGCTAAACCCTTCAATAAATGAACTAACCATTTTATAGTACATAATAGAGAACAAGATGTAGACATTGAAAGGCCATTATAAGTTAGAGTGTAAGATATGTACCATTTAAGATATATATCAAAGTAAAAGATATATGTAGAACGAACCATGTATATTAAAGTGTAGTACATATACAAAGCAAAACCCTTCAATCCATGGAGGAGGATAGTGAAGAAGCGGAAGGGGAATGGATGTAACAGAATGAAATGAAGGAAAGGGGTGGATCAGGAGAATGAAGGGAGGGGGAATGAAGGAAGGGACTTAAGGCAAGACTCCTCTTTTAAAGGAGATTGTAGAAGAGCAGTCTTTGACATTCTGGAGTAACGTTTGAACGAGAAAGGTGGGGAAATATGAATGTCATTCAAATTGGGCACTCTAGAAAAACCGGCTAATGTGAGCCCCTGTCATTCAGTGTCTCCAATGTCAATAGTTGTTATATGAAGAGTTAGTCCTTAGGACATGTGGATAGATAATGCCCAAGCCATTTTGAGTGGCAATTGTCTATGACTACCTCTGGAAATTGGCGGCACTGGAAATTGGCGGCACTGGAACGTGGGAAGGATTGTCGGGATCCCACGAGGGGCCAATATATCTATCGAGTTTGATGATGACAAATAAAGGCAAATGAGGAGGGTAAGAGGCATTTTCATAGACAATGTCGACAATAATGTTTGTTACACCATTAACCAAGCTTGTTGGAACCCATAAGTTTGTGCAAAGCATGAATTTTTGGTTTTTGCAAAGGAGAACTTTGTGTTGAAGTTGGTCGTCATCTGGATCGATGCACTCATTCTAACTTGTATTTTGAGCAATGGATACTACAATAGGAGAATTCAGATCCTTCAACATTTGAAGGTTGTGGCTGTTGACCTGTTCATTCTTTGTAAACAAATGAGTGGCATTGTGGAACTCAAGGATTTCTTACTACGAGAGGCAAGAATCAATGCAAGACATTAACAACTCCCAGTCTTCAAAAGTAGGATCTCCATCCCAAATATGCAGTTATATATTGCCTGAAGATGGATCTCAAGGAGATTGAAAAAGGAAATTCTCTCCAGAGTTTTGCTCCATAAGAATTGTTCGCATACAATCGATTGTCGATGATATGTGGAAGTTGACCAAGGTCTCTAATAAGAATGATGGACCTGTTACTAAAAGGAAATGTTTTGGAATGGGGGAAGGCCTCACGAAGACGGTAGTCAATTTTTCGAGCAATTTGGGGCCAATAAAACTCATTTCATCAATTAGAATGTATTCAACATGTTTCAGGGAGTCTTGGAAAGAGGCTAAGGATTGGCCTTCTAAGGGTTTTATTTATTTTATTGGAATGCGAAGGGAGATGTGAATCGTGGAAGAGGAAATGTTGAATGCAACAACACTAGTAGGGGCCAATAAAAGGAGCTAGGAGACACTAATGCTTGTTGCAGAGTAAAAGGCAAATTTGAGAGGATGAATAAGGTAGGACTTTCCTATTTTTATAGTACCCTGAACAATGAGCCTGAGTGGTGGAAGTTTGATTTTGCAGGAAAAGTGATGCAGGATAGTGTTGTAAGCCAATTGTTGGTCTTCACTCAATTGGAATGGTAGGTTTGTGGCTGACCCCTGCAAATGTGGAAGACAATACTCGACCTTATTCAATTCAATAAACGTAGAGCCCATGTCTTATAATTAAAGGGGAACATTACGGTTTTCCCAATTGTATTAGGTTTCAAACTCTTGATATCCCAGCAAATGCAGATTATCAATACATGTTATGTGTTCAAGGTGGAGTCGAGACAAAAGATGCCACTCATTAATTTACTCATTTGACTGAAGGGTCTCGTCCTCATATTCAAATGAACTTGAGGGAATATTTGCAGGCACTGGCATTCCCTGTATTACATGCCATGAAGTGTAGCTATTTTTGAAAAAATGCCAATTACCAATGACATTTTCAGGAGTATAACCAATATCCACCTGAATATTGCATAAAGGCTTGTAAAGGAGGAGTTCAGACCAACAAAAATTTCAAAAGAAGGAGACTCTTTGGAAGGAATATTGGAAAATCTTGGATACGAACAACTATCGGGAAAGTTCAAAGTATCCATTTATTTCCTTTCCAGAAATTACATCTAGTCGCAAGCAATTTCAAAGAGGGAGAGGGAAGCCTAAACACATTCAAGATATGTGTATGTTTTTTTCACGAGCTTGAGATTTTGTTTTTTACAACTTGCCTCAATAATTTTTTGCCAACTATGAAACTGATTAAATAAAATTGACTAAACTAATGTAGTGAAAATAGTAGCCAAGAGGACATATAACTCAATGAATTTTTCAACATGTAAATGAGATACAGTAAATAAGCCAATGAAATACAAAACTCCATGTGCTGAAGAATTCAGCGCATGTCAGAATTTGTCGCAGTGATGCATAGAAATTCTAAAAGTAGGAACGACTATGCAGGAGTGTCGAAAAGGACAGGTTTGGATGTCATGCTTGGATTGGGGTGCCTGGAAGAGGAGTGGGGCACCCATTGGCACTATGGTAAGGAATCTAGGCACTTTGGTCTAGAAAGAATGTCTGGAACTGGTGCTCATATAGTTGGAAGGCGATTTGAAGCTTTGTCTGTCGCATTAATTTTTTTGTACAGCGTCGAATACTCAAACTATTCCAAGAGGAAGAAATAACCTGCAAAATACCAAAAGGAAGTATCAAAACCCTAAAAAAAGAAAGATGCGAATGAATGGGTTAGACTAACCTCAGCTACCACAACGGTGGGCTTACTGATTGAGCTTTGCACTACATTTCAAACTGAGATATAGTTTCGGTGTGTGTGTGCGCATGTTGTACCCTAAGTGCTCTTGTGTCAGCCGCACTTTGCAAAGTAGCAAGTAATAGATAAATGTAGAAAATGTAGTAGAGTGTGTGCATGGAATAAAATAGAATCCCTCCCTCTATGAAGTGTGATGCATATTGTCCTAGCTTATGCCTTGATGATGGAGCTATGTGGATGCCAATGCAATAGATGGATGTAACTCTAGATGGAGGGATAGTAGTGTATGATGTTAGGTCCCTCATTATGGTCTCGTAGCTTTATATTTCTAGGGTTATCTTGCTCTAATTTCATAAGTAACCCCGAAAAGGCCGACCACAAGAAAGATAAATATGAAAAACGGCTAGAAGAGGCCCAAAAATTGGCGGGAAAGTGCAAAAGGGACCTTCCCCAGTACTAAATCTGGGTGCCCCAACTGAGGCTTAAATGACACGAAATGTCTGAAAATGGTTGGGCATATGGGTGCAATAGGTCACAAATTACGAAATAAAATAAACAATATGGCCAAAGGATGGGGGTTAATTAGTACTTTCTTTACTCAATAACCTTCTAAATAGTAGTATGATAAATAAAATGTCTAAAATGCATGATTTTGTGACTACATAAACATTTTTTTACTACACACAACAAGTGGTAGTTTTATAAGCATGTGACAAGTCTCTTATGCACTGATGTCGTGCTCGAAAAAACTTTCTGAAAGCATCTTTCGTAAGGCAAAAGAAGTGGGGATATCTAGGTTGGCGTTTGTCGACAGCCTGGAAAGCATTTGGTGGTATGTCTTTGACCGTTGCTCTTCCTTTGAAGCGTACTTGGCAATGTATTTGAGAATAGCATGATGTGAAAGCACAGGTAACAATCAATGTTGGTTTTCCATATAACTAGAATGACCTGGTTGTGGATGTTCAATTTACCATTATTCCTTGAAGGAAGGTATTTAATTATACCTTTGTTGTCAATAGACAAAAAAGAGGTTGTCTTGAATGGACCATGGTGCATTGTACCGACATGTGAGACCAAATTTGTTTTTCCTCATACATGTTTTTTCAAAACACTTTGTATGTCGTTGGACATAGTTAATAAACTCTTCCACATCTTGGAACCATTCTATAGCTAGAACATGCACGGATGAAAGCAAGCATGGATCATCTTGAATTGGTCTTTGAACAAATGCTTCTCAGGAGCTTTGCAGTCAGGGGTTCCAAGTTGACACGAACATATCAAAGTATTGTTTCGCCCCCTCAATAGAAGCATTATTTTCCCAGTCGATTGCATCGACGTCAGAAGCGCCTTCAAGCCACAAGAAACCATGTACATGTGTTGACCCTCTTTGTTGTCCATTCGTACCTACAAGTAATAGAGAGGTAAATGAAGTAGTTTTTTTAAAGCTTATTTAAGATACAGTACAAGTGAGATGTGTTACCTATACCAATAATCCTTAGCACGTAGGTGTTTTTGCAACACCTCCTCGTGAAATATTGTGAATCTATGATGCATGAAAGTGGTCACACTGTGAGTGTGGTTAATAATATTGAGTGTTTTGAAGTGTTGAGCACACTGAGGATCTGGCATGGTGAAATGCCGGGCATGCAATTATGAAGGTCTAGAAATTTCGTGTCCGCAACAATCAAAGTGAAGAATAAATTCGGTGCCCTGTAATTGTTGAACCATGTCTGAGATCTCAGCTCTACTTTTTGACCAAAAGGAATGTGTCCCTCAAAGGTTGTTTCCGAAATGCATCAAATTTGTCCGGCAAACAATCTTTTGGAAAGTTCGTGAAGTCTTTTCCAGAAGCTCTCCTATTGTTGGAGGGATACCATGATCGATGTTTTGTTTCATGAACACAACGTAGTTGTAGATTGACTTATATAGCATGCATGATAAGGTTAAGTAAAAAGTATCAGAAATCTAGGGTGGGAACCAAACCAAGCATCATGGTAGCACATCAAGTGAAGGGAAGATTTGTGCATATGAATTTCTTTCATGTGTGGTTGTTTAAATAATTATCCTTACCTGTTAAAAACAAAGTTAGGAAATCCATGGAGAAAAGACCCTCATTTGTGTATTCCTTTATGGGTGAAAGACCAATGTTTGGCCAAGGCAAGAGTATAAGGTATGTTTTTTCGATGCAAAAGTAGGAATTGTTTGATAACGTCATGTTTTTGGTGCTTGTGTTGTGGACGAAAGGTACAAAAGATGAGGTTTGTGTAATTGAATCGCCAGAGAGCAAAGGCAAATCATCATTTTCTTGTGTTGGAAGGTCTTCAAAGTAAGGAAGGTCTACTGCTATAGTGTTAAGAGAGGAGGCAATATTTGTGGATTCTAAAAGTAAGGAAAGTAGGGCATCATTATCTAGCAGAACATCTTTGTAGTAAGGATCGTTGGAGATTTTTATATTGGAGGGCTTCCCAGACACAGGTTCTGCTAACATAGAAGTCATATTTTGTTTGTTGGAGACCGGTCTTTTGTACAACTATAAGATCTAAATCTCCCAGGCGGCGTGGAAAGTACTTGGCTATGAAGGAAATATTTTGTGGTAAGCCTATAGTGTGTCCGAAGTATTTGTATTGCCCACCATGGGCTTGGGTTACTTGAAGAATTGGATTTACTCGTGTTATTAACATATAATAATAATAATAAGATTTAAGCTAGCTATCTTACAACCTATAATGGGTTCTTATAAGACTGCGAGTCACACGAAGACCCTGGAAAGTTGGAGATGATTATTGTTTGTAGAAGTCGTCAAAAATATTTTATTAAGATTTAATAAAATTCAAACAAATTGTTGACAAGTATTTTTCACCATAACCCTTCTTTTGACAATTTTAAAAATAACTTGTGCAATTCTCTATTGTCAAACAATTTTTATATTTTAGTTTTTTTTTTTTACATGTAAATTTTAACCCACCCTTTTCTGATGGGTTTGAGGCCTTGAGAAGGGTTGTTAGTGGGCTCAATTTTGAACCCTGCGGCTATATCTACTATGTTAAAAGACATAAATATAATTGTTCTTAAGAAAAAGAATAATGATAATTCGAAGTAGGGTCTAAGTGGACAATTTCTCCCCTTTTTGCCAATTTTTAAACATCTCATTGCTTTTGCTTTGTGGAGTCTCGTACTCTTTTTGCCAATTTACTCAGTTCTCATTGTTTATGATTTTGCTCCTCTTCAAGGCCTCAAACAATTTGTGTAAACATTATTAAAATCTCTATCCATCTCATTATTTAATTGTGAAAACATAAAACATGCAAAGCTTGAAGTTCATTGAAGCAATATGGAGCTTAATTTGTAATATGTGAAATATTTAAGAGTGTCAAAGAGCACTAACCAGCTTGTAAGATTATCATACATTGAAGTAAAAAAGATAAGGATGCGGCAATTCCTACATTCCTTGTGATAGCGACAATCCTACATAAGAGACATGTTCAAAGCGCATGGGAACTCGTTGAAAGACTATTAGCATGGGAGAACGCATAAATGACCAATGACCTATTCCAAGGATGCTAGGGTTGATCCCCTCTACTCTACTATAGGGTAGGGGTCGAGGTCCCCTATCTATAAGAGATAGAGTTCCGCGGATTCACCTCCGAATTAATCAGTTCACATGGATGTTTCTTCATCCTTGCCAAAGGTTTACTCAAATATGAATTTTAAACAAAAGCAATATGAAATATGAGAACATTAGCTAGCAAATGTCATGAAATACACAAAGCATAAGTTATAGTCTGCCTTCACATGATTTTACAAATGAAGTGCATTATGTGGATCTAAAATATATAAGGAACCGGATCAACACTAGTACATTTTCTTTGTGTTCAATGATAAACATTGGCAATGTTCTAGCTCAGAGACTAAGATAACCTTGCAGTTTGAAAAACTTCCTCTAGTAAAAACATTGCATCTATTTACAAAATACACTTCAATTCACCAATAGGAATAGATTTTTTTTAGGAACAATAAGCCTACAAATGAATTTTATCAATAGATAAAAACCAATATTAACTACAAACAATTTGGCATTGTATATGTTGGATGTCCTCTTAACATCTCATTCCTAAACACTAATATTGATTGAATTTCTCATTATGAAAATCCTCACTTTTTCAAGATGATAAACAATACTAATTGAAGACATTAATATTTTTCTAACATTGCAAGTGGAATGTTTTATACAAGTAATTTTCACCATTGAAACTAGTTTCTTGGACCAACTATATCAGTGACAAAGTAGAACTGCGTCTTTACAAAATGCATGGATTCAAGGAAAAAACGATTATAATATAATTTGTAGATAAATAAGGTTGCACAATACATTTTTACAAGGACACATACCCATAGAGGACACCGATCATGCACATGTAATGTGAAGAGAAAATTTCTGAAGACAAAAATTACAAATCTTGATTGCGCAAGTTGTCATTGCACAAAAAATATCCCTTCTTATTGGCACCCAAAAAGAAGCATCACAAAATAAGTCAAAATTAAAGTAAAATAATGAAATTTACTTCGCCAAAAAATGTTCGACTTAGCACAGTGAGCACAGAAACAACATCGTTCATAGTGGCCTACAAGAGGACTAATAAGCTTGCACATATCAGGAAGCAAAGAAGTTAGAATGGGCCCAATCAGAGGATGAAGTTCGTCATCTATTCCACATCTGGACATTCTTACATGGTTCAATCTTTACTGACTTCACCTGCAAAGACAATTATAAAAAGTCAGAAAATTTCAGAATAGGCCTATTCTCATATTTTTTCTTAAGATTCTACTAAAGAAAAAACTTATTCTCATATTATTACCTGACAAATTCTATAGAAACATAAAACCTAGCCTCGTAATAGTTCCTTCCAAAATAATTTGTGGGGGTTGGCTTTTCCTACTTGGTTAAGTGCAACAGTCCATCGATTCAGATTGACAAGCTCGATTACCCCACCTAATTATTTATGTTGTTTACCAATAATAGACTTTCCATGAGACCACATTTCTTCAAGGGATTTTATCGAATAGGTCGCATACTTCCATGTTTTGTAGACATATTTTACCCTAAAGCTTGCAACTTAAATATCTGGCCAAAGTCCCCTTCCTTACTACTTTGGCGAATGTCTACGCCTTGTTTCAAAGACCCACTTTTGGCACTATTTGGGGCTTGGTAGACCGACCATATCCTCAAAAAAAAAATCTATCTAAGAGCTGTAAGAGACCAAATGGTTTGGAAATGTCCTTGTTGACAGAAAACCCATGCATGGCTGGCTAGGGGAGAGACACCAGTAGTGGTGCACCCTATGTTAGGGGGCCCACAAAATAAATTCTATAAATTGTGGGGAACCTGATTTTTTCACCAGCACGTAGTTTAAGATTTTTTTAAATTACACAAAAAAATTTGAATGTTGAATTGGAGGGAAAATTATATTTTGAATTTATTTAAAATTGTAAATTTTAGTTACACTACATTTTGGTTGGGACCCATACTTGATCATGGGTGAAAATCACTGAAAATTTGAATTTTCAAAAAGGCAAATCCTACATGTCATGATATGATTGAGTGTTGTCATGTCAAAAATGACTAATCACCAGGTACCTTTATAACAACTATTGGGTGTTTTGTATTCAAGACACTATATCCACAATTGGACCCCGCTCAACTATTGGTGGTCTCTCCTCATTATTTTTAGCACCCAATAAATATATTGTACAAAACTACAGACCCACCAAATCCAAATTTAAAAAGAAAGCAATACATTTTAACGCACAATCCCTGTTGACATTACCAAACAAAATTCAATGAAAACAACTTCAAGTTGAAGTGAAAAATGTGTAAAATTTAACGAGAAAGCGATTTACAGAAAAAGATGAAAGCACCTGGAATAAATTTGTACGTAAAATGGTGTAGATTTAGGTGTAATCCGTGACGTGAGAGGATGTGAAATACGGTCGGCACTACTTCACCGCGATACTTACAACTTAAATATCTGGACAAAGTTCCCTCCTCATACTGGTTTGGAAGATGGCTACGCCCTGATTTGAAGATCCATTTTTGGTACAGTCTGGTATCCGTCCTGCTTTGGCGGATGTCTACGACTTGTTTTGAAGACCCTTTTTCGAAATATACTAGTAATTTACTAGCACAAGTGAACCGATCCGATCAGACACCTATTGGATCAGAAAATCCTCTGCTCCAAACTGCTCAGTTGAATCCCAAATCTGCTCTGCCCGACCTCAATTTCTGAAGGTTAGGGCTTTTTTATTCCTGTCATCTGGATTTTGGATCTTGACGGTCCATAGAAAAAACTGTACTTTCAGCCACGAATATGTGGAAAATATTTTATTGACAGTAATTTTTTTACAGGAAAAATATGTTTAGCTTCAACGGCTGCGATTATTTGGAGGTCGTCGATACGGCGCGGGGCGGTGAACAGTCGAGATGAAATGTTTTATTGACATGCTGTCAGAACCTCCTCCAATCTGCTCCACAATGAAACACCTTTTGGCGTAAAACTAGCAATCGCACGCGAGCAGTGCGATGTAAATGCCGAAAGGGGAGCTCGGTGAAGGAGTGGATAGTTGTTCCTTGAAGGAGGGGGAGAAAAGACATATTTATAGGAGAGGATATGTTTTTGTTAGACACAAATAGGGTGACAAAGTGCAATAGGAAACAGGAATGTAAAAAAACTACACAATGAAGCTTGTCAAATTGACATTTCAAAAAGAGGAAAATATTATCCATTGAAAAGCATGAATTGTGAAAGATTAACTAATGAAAGACATAATCTATTAAGGATCTGAGGTTACTTCTTTTTCGAAAGAAACATGGAGTAAGTTGAAGCAAACATCGAGGCTATTCTAATTTTATGATAATGCCAAACTGAACACTAACCCTTCGACATCATGATTGCACAAGATTGGACTTTATAATGACAAATTTTTGAATGTTTTAATCAAATAAAGTCTTGAAATGATTGACTAAAAATTTTAGAATTCCTTTTGACATGGCATAAAATCTAAGAATAACAAAAAGTACTCTGTCAATAAAGGATTCAAAAATTGGCATGCTAACTTATTTATTTTACATTGACCTTTTTGAAACTGCACTTTGTGTTCCCAAAATGTTTTTCCTTGTATCACCTATATGTTCCATTTTTTGTTGACATTTTTGCAACATTAAGGCGAGTCTTAATGCACAATTCATTACACATGTAAAGTTGGCAACAAAGGTGGAAATCCCTTAATAACTTTAGCTCCCTAAAATGGTTGAGTAATAATTATTCAAATCAAAACAACTATCAAAGAAGATCTTGTTGGCAAATGATACATTTAGGGAAGGATCTTAAAATTTGATCCCATTTAAAGATGATTCAGTTAGATGGAATATTAAGAAAATATAGTTTCAACTATAAGTTTATTGTATAAATCATTTCATGTCAACATAACTAAAAAACATAGCATCAAGCTTAAATCTTAAGTTTAGGGATGATAAGAATGCAGAAGAAGAAAAAAATTGTGTAAAAACTAAAATGCACTGTATGTTACATCCCAAAAAGCATCTAATGTTATAGTTTCTCTTTGATTTTGTTATTTGAAACCAACAATCTATCAAAATATGAGTTCAACATTAGCTCTAACAAGTAGAAAATAGAATTTATCACAAAATATGAATGATCTCATGGATGAATTTATACCTTCGTTGATAAAGAAAGAACCTGCTTGTTAAAACATCAGCAGTTTCCACTATGATGGAAATACAAGCAAGAGGTGGTACTTCCTTAGGACCATAATATCACCATTTTTTCTCTCCAATCTGCAACACAAAACAACCATCAAATATATAATTATGGAACAATATTTTAAATAAAAAATAGATGACTAAAAGAGAAAATGCTATAGTCTGAAAAAAAATCTTGAAGAATATTATGATTTTGGACAGAGTTCAACCAATACTGGAAAAAAATATAAGCTTTAGTCTTGATTATACTTGCACACGCGCATAATAGAAGAAATAAAAGAAAAAGATAGTAAACCTGAACCTAAAATATGCTAAACATACTGATAGAGTGGTCTGTGTAAAAAAAATTTACATTTAAAATCAATAGTTTTATGGAAACAATGTAAATGCAAACTTCCACCGAAGGAAGATGCTAGATTTTCATTTTACAACTTAATAATTAATATTTTAATAATGAAGACATCAATAATTAGCCAATTTTTAGAAGAAATTCATGATTGCATAGACCTGCTTATAATATAAATCGGTTAAACTATGCTTGTCTAAGCTCTTGGAAAAAAATGGAAATCAAATTTACAAACCAAAGCCTAAAGGGCTTAACACTTGGAGACACCATAAACAAAATATAACTCTATATACTACAAAACCATAAATTCAGCAACTTGCATATGAAATAGAGGCACCATAATGACAGCTATCTGCAATAAATGTTTGCATTACAAGGTGTGTTTGTAGACTTGCTCTTCAATTGTATCATATGTTTGCAATATAAGAGAACTATTAAAACAACATAACACTTCAATGTTGGAAAATAAGAACATGGTCATGAATTCAATACTTAATTTTGCACACCAAGATCAACTTAACCACTTCAACATTTCAAGATTCTACAGATATATATTATCTAAAACACTCTCAAACAAGACAAAAATTGAATATTGTAGCCAAATACAGTTTTTGATGCATTCATCATTCTCCCAACTCCTCACCCCACAAAGTTGACCTTCTCGTAAATGTCATGTTTGAAACCTTCTTATGAATGGCGTTGACTGTTTAACAAGAAAGTATTGCTTTGATTTAGATAACAATTCAACTCATACACAATCGACACACAACTCAGTCAATAGAAAAGTGTCTATTTGAGCATCACTCTAACGTCCTGTTCAAGATTGATGTCTAGAGCATCATCTACTCATTTGGATTGATTGGTGAGAAAAGGGAAATAAAAAATAACTACATAACTGTAAGAAAATTGCAATGGGTTTGGTCAAACTTGTCTGCCATAATTTGAACCTACTCTGCTTCCATTGAAAGCTCTCTATAAATCCATTCATGTTGAATCTAAGATATGCTTTCTCAAAAGTTCTTTGCTACTTTAGAATAAATAATGGAGCAAGTCACAAGCCTACCATGAACTCCCGAGTATACTACTCTCATATGTTAAACTTACTCTTAACAAATTGCTTCATGTCAATTGAAAATAAAGACCTCTTTATCCATTTGATTCATTCAACACTATTTAGAAATAAAGCAAAGTTTTCTTCTCACTGGAAAATCACTATACAGGAGATAAAAAGACTAGCATTTCCACTGGAGATGGTCGTATTGTAAACATATATAATAAACTTTAATTATCAATCTCTACTCCAATGCTTCAAAATTTAATCCCAAAGAAAAGCAGATGCCATGTAAATAACAGTAAAGATAGCAGAGGCATGTAAATAACTATAAAGATAGCAGAATGCCCAGAAGCAGAATTAAACTAATTGACAGATTTCAAATAACTGGAACAACAACAACTAGGAACTACAGTTAGGTAGAAAAATTACTTGTAATCTTACCACTTTCTCTCTAAGATTTGTATGTGTACACATATGGTTACATTACCAACATAAATTTAGACTTTACATGTTGTAATATTTGTTTACAAATATAACTATAGATCAAGAATTGCATAATTGGTATGTTATTCTAACCCTAATAGCCATAGAATATATATTAATATTGAATATGAACTATTCCCAAACATTCACAACTGAGAAGTCCTACAATTTGGAGTAAACTCAATCATTGTCCATCGATGATGCGTGAGACATTGTCTCCATTTCAAAATGAAATTTGGCAGAGTATTCCTCATTTTACAATACTTGCCCCTTCTAAAAGTGGATTCTTTTGCATTCTCAACCAGATACTGTGGAGGATAGAAGACAAAGGAATTGAATTTTCAATACACTCAAGGAAGTTTTTGATCAAGAGGAAACAACCAAACTGCAAATCTCAGGTGTACATTCAATTCAAACTTGAAAATCAATATTTTTTCGAGAAAAGTTTACAAGTTTTACAATTTACACATGCCTTAATATAAAGCATAGGAATACGGTTTCTTTCTATTTAGCTCAGAAATTTTGGAACTGAATTTTGGATGAGCAAGATAGTTTTTGATCAAGAGAAAACAAACAAAATCTAAAATCTCAGGCGTGCATCCAATTCATTATGAAAGTCAATATTTGTCCAAGTAAAAAAAGCTGAAAAGTTTTATGATTTATACTTGATGAAAAGCATGGGGATAAAATTTCTTTCTAATAGACTCAGCTAACCAAAAGACTTGTACTACATCCAAAAGTAAACAGATGATAAAATTACCTGATGTAGCCTCAATCTTATGAGGAATGGAAGAAAGCTGAAGACTTCCAGAAGTGAGATTATGATGCATTGCAATGGTATCCAGAGATGGCATTGGTTCTGCCAAGAGGCCTAGCTGATTTATTATTGCCAAAAGGCCAGGCTTTGCTACGACCAAGGAATTATAAATTGAGGAGCATTTCTCCCATGCCATGCTTTCAAGTAATCTTTTCTCTAAAGAGTTCAGATGTCACTTTAACTCTCTTGGAAGAGTTTCCTCATGCCTTACAAAACTCTCTATCACCTTACTCAGATCGAATGCAGTAATCCCTGCTCTTTCAAGAACTGCAGGAAACATCATTGTTACTGTCTTGTGTGTTGCCAAAACAAGTTCTGCAGAGCAAGCAAGCATGCACCTAAGAAATATCTCATTAATCAACAGAGATGTCAAGTTACTGTTACGCAATCTTTGTGACTCTGCTCTGCACATGGCAGCCAAAACCCTATAATAGAGTTTTAATGCTTCCAGTCTACGCTGCTCTGCCCATATGCTATCCATCAAGGCAGCACTCTGAAGGCTTCCAACAACACATCTGTACACAGGTGCACTACTAGGGAAAATTGCTTCAAGTATTATTTGTGTCCTACAGATCACATCTACTGTTATATCCCTGTCACATGATGAAAGAAAGTGCTCAAGCTCGGAAGAGGGTTTTGCCGGAAGAGGAGCTATGACAGTTCGTAGCCATTTTGCAGTTGTTATTGTTGTGCTTACAGGTGTAGCAGGTGGGGGCATCTTAATTTTGAAGGGTGTGGAGCTTTCTTTTACTGGTGATGTCAAAGGAGAGCCTGGTGGAGATAATGGACTTATTATTTTTTTTGTAGGTGAAGACATAGCATCATACTTTCTCTGCATAGATCAAATGCATACATAAGATTAGTATCACCCCCACGCGACAGCTTGCCATACACAACCCACTAACAGAGTGCCATTAAAAGCATTCAGTAAACATGTGATATAATGGCACGTCTGAGGAGCTAATTGAGATCGAAATGATGTCAACCCCATCTAAAATGGCACAGAAGCTCCCGCAGCAGTGGAGGCCGTATGTGTGCCATGGCCCGCGCTGTCTCGAGGAGATTTGTAGTCCAAGGTTTCGTTGATCCGATTGTGTTCTTCATAGCCTTTAAAGAAGTACCGAGCTCCAATGATTTTCCTATTGCACTGCGACGAATTGAAAGCCTGCCCACTTTCACAGATGCCCTTCCATCTTGCGGGAACCGGTCCGAGTCCTCGGTCACTGAAGCTTTCTCTTTCCGGCCATATTCCTGCGTCAATCATGCCCACTATAATATCTTCCCCTTTAGTTGAGTACTGCGACCAGAATCCAGACGAAGAAGAGGAAGAGTGGGCGAGACCCAGAAATTCATTGCAAACTGGTAAGGATTTGCCCCCCTGCACAAGTAAGAACGCTTTCATTGTATACGGATTTGCCCACTGTAACCTTTGTCGCATCATTCCCGCAGTAGTCAAGTCAAATATGAAAATGAATAAAACATTAAAAAAATAGATGTTTTAATACCGACCCTTCGATTACGACGTTGATACGGAAACCAAATCAGAATCTCTCTTAAGCCTGGATGTGTCAGACCCATTTTAAATAGACGACTACGCATTAATCGTATTCAACGTCTTTGTCCTTCGCGCATTCTCAACTGTCGATCTCCCTGTCACGTGTCAGAGCCCTCTCGGCCTCGACCCAGCTGAAGAACACCTTTCGGCGTAAATATTGTATCTCTTTGGTCATTGTTTATGTAAAACCATTTTGGAGCTTTGTGTTATTTTTTCTAGAGAGAATGAATTCCTCCAAGGATTGTCCCACATCTGCCTCTGCCCTCCGCACATGGAGTTTAAAATGCAGCTATGGAAGAGCGCCCCAGGCCGACGTAGGAGTCAAAATAAGGGTTTGCATACATGCAATTGCAATGCCTTGTTGAGTTTGTGGATTTTTTTAATTATTATAGTTAACAAATAAATATTAAAAATGACATGGTGGTTTGTGAAAGGTTGATATGTTTTATCAGATATTAAATATGGTACTTTTGTGCAGGGTTATCGGCGCCCTAAGGTTTGACCTCTGCAACAGCAAATATTGTCATCATAACCCACATTTTCTATCTGAGGGCACCCTCGAGCGTGTATTTCACCCACATTTTCAAGAGTTATCTACTCTGTCGGCAGGATCACATGACCCCCATAAAAATCACAATAAGATGTCATACAGAATGCCACTCATGCATCTTTCTTCGTGGGACCCGCATCCTCCTCCGTGGCATCTAGTCAGCATCCTCTCCATGACTCATGCGAATTACTGAGGCTCAGCATCCCAAGGCAAATACGATCCATACGAAAGCAGAGAAATCAAACAAGGAATTGATGTGAGAAGGTGGGGACATTTAATGCATCTTTTTGGAAAACCTACCCCATTTTGTCGATTAAACAAGTAACAAAAAATTTTAAGCGTTAAAACTGGGAACTTGGTGTCCCCAGATTTCACCCTGAAATTTGGGACTACCCATTTGAAAAAAAAAATCGTTCTTTTAAAATTACGGGTCTTTTGTGGTTTTATTGCTAGAAAATGTCTGTATTATCTTAGGATATTCCTAGTGAATCATATGAGCCAATTTCGACAAATACCCAAATGCCCAAACTCATTTTATCCCTCCGCCAAGTTTTGTCTACGGGAATTTTTATTTAATTATTTATTGAATAAATAATGTCTTGTTTGAAGTAAATTATGCTCCTGTTGAACCCTGTTGAAGTTTTTCATGCCAGTGTTCACTCATCTCAATAATGTTTTCACCAGGAATGAATTCAGAGCATTGTCTGCAACTTCTGGCAACGTTTTTCGCTTTTAATTATTTCTTTTGTGTTTTTCTCTTGTTTTCTCCGCAGTTTCTGTGAGAAATTCCTCTAGGTTTGTTCTTTGTCTAGTATTGTCTGTTTAATTGCCTGAAGCATCTGGAGATCATCTACTGACGCAACACCAAAAGGAATCAACCTCAAAATGCAAACTTCTGACCAAAAAAGATGAAGTCATGCACAAAAAGCCTCTTCCAGGCAAGTTGCATTTTTTGGAATTAATGAGTGTAACCTCTAATGGGATTTTTGGTAGTGGCAGGCAGGCATGAATTTCTTACCTGCCTTGCAGAGTACTTTTTCCCATGAAGTCAAAGTCACTTAATCTGCAATGGGAAAATTAGAGGCGACAAGCAGGCGGGAATTTCTTACCTGCCTTACAGGGTGAAAATTCTCATTTTAAAATAAAGAAAATTACTTAAAACACCGATGGGAATTTTTTGCTTCCATGAAAAACTAACTTTTCCCACCAAAAAGATTTATTCACCCATGCAAGTCACACTTTATCAGATAAGACTATTTTCCATACAAGTCACACTTTTTGGAATAAATAAATCTAACTTGCAATGGGAATTTTGGTAGTGACAGGCAGGCGAGAATTTCTTATCTACCTTACAGGGTAATTTTTCTCATGAAGTCAAAGTCATTTAAGTTGCAATGAGAATATTACAGGTGGTAGGCAGGTGAGAATTTCTTACCTACCTCGCGGGGTAAAAATTCACATTATAAAAGAAAATCACTTAAAGCACCGTCGGGAATTTCTTATCTGCCTTGCAGGGTAAAAATTCTCATTATAAAAGTCAAACAACTTAAGTGAAAGAGGAGATTTTTGGAGCTGCAGTGCAGGGTAATAATTCCCATCAAAGTTGACTTACTATTTTTTGGAATTACCCTTGCTAAAAAATGTGACCCAATAATAATATTTATTAATGGTTTATTCACCCAATTTTGGCGCCATAAATAGAAGGAAAGTCAGTGTAAGTGGAAAAGATAAGGAGAAGTCAAGGATGCATGCTAAAAATAAATAAAATAATTTATTTAAAAGCAACCAACAAGATGCATAATTGGGCGCCCAATTTGGGTGAATAAACATGATTGTTTATTAATTAAATTGCCAGAAATAGGAAGGGCAATTATTAGAAATAGAATGTTGAGGGTTATATAAGCATGGGCTGCCATAATAAAGAATCAATTAATTCTTTTTGCAAAGGATTACATCCCAGACAGGTTTTGGCACCAAAGGAATGAGGTTTTTGCATTAAAGAGTGTTTTTTATTGTCAAGTAGCTTTAAGGTTTGGCACCTAGGGTTGGAATGGCTTGATTCTTGCTATGATAATTATATGCATGTTGGTATAAGTGCTCTAGTGAATTAAATAATATTTTTTCTTGCTTTGCGTGCAAGCAAAACCTCAAATTTTAGGGCAGCAGACTTTATATGCATATTTTGGTGATAAAAATCAAGTATTCATGCCATGGACTCCATCTTTGTATGAATTAACTGTAGGTATTCATCACAAGGGCTCATATAAGTAAAAGGGAGTTCAAATCAATGTCAGGTACATTGAATATATCTTTCGAATCTGAAGAAATGGTCAGATCTGCACAAATTGATCCAATTGCAAGGGATTCCGACAAAATTAAAAGAAAAAGAGCTTAGACAAATATTGTTTCAGCCATGATGAAGCATGATAAAAGAAAATGATCAGCAGAATTATGCATAGCTTCCAGATTTGTTGAAGTCAATGATACAGACATAGGCCCCGAACTTATCACCAATTTGATTAACAAATCCAACTCTCATAATTGCAAAGGCTTCTAGAAAAAGTTCATCCTCTTATTTCTAACGCAGCTCATGTGGAAGTCATTGCATGGAGAATTCATTTTAGAAGCTTGTGCATGTGCTCTCAATATTCCAGTTGAAGCCTTCATTGAATTTACTTGTGTTTGCATTCACCCAGAGTGCTTTCCAAAATTTAAAATTGCTCATACGTAATTTTAGATAAAAGATGATGAGTTTTTTCTGAATTATTTAGGGCAAACATTGCATTGGTGCATTTATTGAATAAGAATTGCAAAAGCTTCAAGGATGGAAGGGAAGACAGGGAAAAGGCAATACCCTCAAGAAAATCACAATCATACATAGCTTCCAGATCTAATTTGGTGAGAATCGAAGGCAAAAGAGTCAACCGCATGCAGAATATAGAAGATGAATAGGACTGGGAGGGTTGTAACTTTCTTCTTATCTCTTTTCCTCTTTCTTTTATTTTCTTTGACAAATTAATTGAGAAATCAATTAAATTATAAAACTTAAGTGATTGGTTTAAAAGTCGTTACTTGAAAAAGACAATTACTTGGAAATAGGTGGCAGACATGCAAAATAGAAGGTTTTATTTTTCAATTATAAATCATGCATGTCATGTAAAGAGGAATTCCAGGAGGAAGATTGCCAGTTTTTTTTCCTTTTCATAGCTTCTACATGCGGGAATTCATTTAAAGCTTTTTATTTGTAATTGCCCTCTATACGCTATAAATAGAGGAAGAACCTACGGGTTAGAAAATAGGAATTTGTAATCAACATTCTTGTGTTCCAGACTTTGAGCTGAAACCCTCGATAGCTTTCTGCAAGCAGAGGAATAGAGAGGATATTTCCGGAGAAGTTTGTCTCGGCAGTGCATTCGTCTTGTATTTATTTCTAGATCTATTCATAAACTTTGTGTTATTCTAGATCTAAATCTAAAAGTTTCATTTGGTTTGAATTCTGTGTTTAATGATCTATTTGTTTTAATCTATGTGCATGCGATCAACTCTGTAAACTATTGATTGGGTTGCACATCCTCTTTCCTTTCTTCATGTTTCCTATTGTTTTCCTTTTCTATAGATATTTCATTTCTCTTATAGTTGCTTACTTGCTGCAAAATTGTCTATTTATGGTTCATGAGCTACATAGTTAAAGTAATACCAACAAATAGATATTAGGACATATAACTGACAAAATCTTACATGGGAGCCTCACCGGTAAATGAGGGAGATTTATCTCATGACTGCCTAGGTTTTCATATGTGCAGAAAATCTAGGCAACAGAACTCTACAACTTTATTTGTAAAAGTTCGAGGGGAGAAGTGATGAAACTAGGAACTCTGCAACTATATTCGCAGAAGATCGATGGGAGAAGTGACGAGAATTGGCAAGACGGTGCATTGCGCAGAATTGGCAAGAAGCATTAGATATATAAAAAATATTTAGGTGAATGAAACTTCCTAAGGCTATGCGATTTTCAAATTTTAAAATTATTCAAAGACAAAGATTTTTTTTTTTTTTTTCTGTTTTATAGAGCAATTGTGTGTGAATTATATATACTTATGTTACAAAATTTCCTTTAAAAACATCGTTGTCATGAATGAAAAACAAAAAAAGGTATCTTTAAAAAAAGGGCTAGGTAATAAGTAGATGAAGCAACATGTTACTGATGTTAAAATCCCAGGCAACATCGAGCATTAAAAGGCTACTTTTTATTAAACAAATAACAAAAAAACTTTAAGCACCAAAACTAGGAACTTTGCAACTATATTTGTAGAAGCTCGAGGGGAGAAGTGACAAAACTGGGAACTCTGTAACTATATTCGAAGAAGGTCAATAGGAGAAGTGGCGATAATTGGCAAGAAGGTGCATTGCACAAAATTGACGAGAAGCATTAGATATTTAAAAAATATTCAGGTGAATAAAACTTCCTAAGGCTGTGTGATTTTCAAATTTTAAAATTTTTCAGAGACGTACATTTTTTTAATTTTTCTATTTTATAGAGCAATCATGTGTAAAGTATATATACTTCTATTACAAAATTTCCTTTTAAAAACATGGCTACCATGAACAAAAAAACAAAAAAAATATCTTTAAAAAATGGCTAAGTAATAAGTAAATGAAGCAACCTGTTACTGATGCTAAACTTCTAGGCAACACCGAGCATTAAAAGGCTACTTTCTAATTAAACAACTAACAAAAAAATTTAAGCGCCAAAAATGGGAACTCTGCAACTGTATTCCCAGAAGCTCGAGGGGAGAAGTGAAAAAAATGGGAACTCTGTAACTATATTCGCAGAAGGTCGACGGGATAATTGACGAGAATTGGCAAAGGTGCATTGCGCAAAATTGGTGAGAAGAATTTGATATTTAAAAATTATTCAGGTGAATAAAACTTCCTAAGGCTATGTGATTTTCAGATTTTAAAATTATTTAGAGACAAACATTTTTTTATTTTTCTATTTTATAGAGTGATCGTGTGTGAAGTATATATACTTATGTCAAAAACATTCCTTTAAAAAACATGGCTGTCATGAATGAAAACATAAAAATATATCTTTAAAAAAGGACTAGGTAATAAGTAGATGACTTGTTACTGATGATAAACCCCTGGACAACACCGAGCATTAAAAGGCTAGCTTCTTCACTAGTCATTGTCAAATGTGGCCAAAGAATGTGGCTAGAAACGACCCTGCAATAATCCTCCCATCATTTTCATTGTATATTTAAAAAAAAGTGAACCATATATGGATTTTTTGAAGAGACCAAATGCTCCAGGACCAAATGCAACCTCGTTGTCACATACATGCAAACGCAACACCTGTGTATACCAAAAATGTGGACTACTAGTATCCTCTTATGATGTTTGCGTCTTTTGTCACATAGTACAAATGTGACTCCCTGTGTATACCACATATTTCAAATACCAGTATCCTATAATGTTATTTCTGACATTTGTCATATATGCGCAAATGTACCACCCTATGTATACCACAGAATTTACCAATATCCTATAAATGATGTTTGATATGTTTTTTGCATATGCAAAAATGTGACACCCTGTGTATACCACATATTTGGACTACCAGTTTCCTATAACGATGTTTGCATCATTTGTCGCATACGCACAAACATGGCACCTTTTGTATACCACAGATTTTGAATACCAGTATCCTATAACGATGTTTCTGACATTTGTAACATACGCCAAATGTCACAACCTATGTATACCATAGAATTCGAATACCAGTATCATATAACGATGTTTGCGACATTTGTCACATATGCTCAAATGTGACACATTATGTATACCCCAGATTTCGAATACCATTATCATATAACGTTGTTTGTGATATTTGTCGCATACGTGCAAACGTGGCACCCTGTGTATACCATATATTTCGAATACCAGTGTCCTGTAACAGTTTTTGCAACGTTTGTCACATACATGCAAACATGACACCCTGTGTATACCACATATTTTGACTACCAGTATCCTATAACATTATTTGCGACATTTGTCGCATATGCGCAATCGTGACACCCTGTGTATACCACAGATTTGGACTACCAATTTCCTATAACGTTGTTTGTTGTATACGCGCAAATGTGAGTCCAGGTATATACCACATATTTTGAATACCAGTATCATTTAACGATGTTTGCAACGTTTGTCACAATCGCACAAACATGACACCCTATGTATACCACAGATTTTGAATACTAGTTTCCTATAATGGTGTTTGTGTCGTTTGTCGCATACGCGCAAATGTGGCACCTTGTGTATACCATAAATTTCAAATACCAGTATCCTATAACGTTGTTTGTGATGTTTGTTGCATACGTGCAAACGTGACACCCTATGTATACCACATATTTAGACTACCAATTTTTTTTAATGTTGTTTGTGTCATTTGTTGCATACGCGCAAACATGACACCCTATGTATACCACAAATTTGGACTACCAGTTTCCTTGAATGTTGTTTGCATCATTTGTCACATAAGTGCAAACATGACACCCTATGTATACCACAAGTTTCGAATACCAGTTTCATATAATGTTGTTTGCATCATTTGTCACATACGTGCAAACGTGACACCCTATGTATACCACAGATTTAGACTGTTAGTTTCCTATAATGTTGTTTGTGGCGTTTGTCACATACATGCAAACATGACACCCTGTGTATACCACATATTTGGACTACTAGTAACCTATAACATTTTTTACGTCGTTTATCGCATATGTGTAAACGTGACACCCTATGTATACCACAGATTTTGAATACCAGTATCCTATAGCAGTGTTTGTGACATTTGTCACATACGTTCTGTTGTCCACTCAAAATTCCCCCTTGCTCTTGAAGTCATTTTTAAAAAAAATTGAGTTTAAGTGCCTTTTCTGTCGAGCTGGTGGTGTGAAAAGCCGTGAAATTGAAAAAAATCCATAAGTTTTGGGTCATTTTGTGTGTATTTCGGGTCTGTCAGACATTTTTGTCCCGTGTGTCCCAAGTTCAAAAGTGCGTTATGTTCCCCGATCGGCCGATTTCCACGAAATTGTTCTATTTTCGGGCCCGTCGTAACTTTTCGTCCCAAATGTCCCAACTTCAAACGGACCCTTTGTTCCATTTTCAGCCGAAACACCCGAACCGCGTACTTCACGCATTTTCGTCCCAAATGTCCCAAACTTCTCCGGACCTATTGTTCCATTTTCGGCCGAAACACCCGAACCGTGTACTTCGCGCATTTTCATCCCAAATGTCCCAAACTTCTCCAGACCTATTGTTCCATTTTCGGCCGAAACACCCAAACCGCGTACTTCGCGCATTTTCGTCCCAAATGTCCCAAAATGCATTTGTGCGTCTTCTCCCTGCTTCGCCCGAATCGGCCGAGCCGCGTGTTTCGCGCATTCGCGTCTCACATGTCCCAAGCGAACCAAGTGCCATTCATACTTAGTTTTTCCCGCTCTACTCGAATATGTTGATTTTCAAACTGATAGATATGAATCTAATGCGCCTTGATCACCTTTCTCTCTCCTCAACGGCTATATAACGAGCACACCACCTTGATTTTGGGGATTTCTGAGGCAAAGATGACAGATGCAAACCCTTCAGCTATGGCACAGATGATTCATGACAGTGGCTTGGTGTTCGTCGGTGGCTTCCCAATTTCAGAACAATGTGCAGACATAGTACTCACTTGCGGAGCTCATTTCAGTCCCGACTCAAGCGAACTAACGAAAGTGCATGGAGAACTCATTGCCAAGTTAGTTGTCACCGCCAACACGTCAGTCCCTCGTGGCAGAGACATAGCTGAGGTGTTAAAGAAATTTAGGCAGCGGATTTTGAAGTCAGTGGGTCCCTCCCAGTAGCTGGCCACCTATCTTCTTCTCCTTATTCTTTTCTCTTCTTCCCTTTCTTTTTCTGTTTTCTTTGTAATAGTCGAGGTATTGCGATTCGCAGTCCTTAACTCTTCTTTAGTTAAAAGAAACGGTTACGAAGAGTAACTGATTTGTAAGCTATATAATGGCCTTCTTTACGCCATTTCAAAAAAAAGGGAAGAACTTGGTATATTTTCTGAAAGTGTAAATAGATCACAAAGAAATCAATACAAAAGGGCTTTCCATTCTCTGTCTATCTGATCTCTATTATTCATAAGCTTTCATTTTAATTCTGGTGAAGATCATTTTGTTTCCAGTTTGTTAGTCTCACTGATTGCATACTATTCAACTTTACAATGCATGGTGATCTTGTATAACCAAGAAGGAACTTTGTGTCTTTGATTAATGAACCTTTGTGTTCTGACAGATGCTATTTACAGAACTTTGTGTCATTAAATTTCATCTTATTTATATGATACAAATGATCTTGTTTCAATTCATTGTAACTTCGCATTCATAAAGAATTATTCTGTTATCTATAATTCTGCATGTTGCCTTTCTGCTCGTCTCGTCTTCTCATTCCTCAGTCCTTTTGTACTTGAACATCCTCACAGAAAACACTTTCGTGATATCCAAGTTCAACCAGAAAATAATGTTTTGTACATTTGTAAATAAGTTCATTTCTGAATAAGGGAACCTCTCCCATTAAAGAGGAGGGACTTCTTGTTCCCTGACTGTTGCTCTTCGTAAAGTCCTATTTGACGACCAACAGTTTTTGGCGACTCCGCTGGGGAGAATCATATTCCAGTTTTGTAATTATTGATCATCCTTTGATCTGGCGACTCCGTGTTTTACTCGAGGGAGAAGGGCCCTTGGCATCAAAGATTCTCAGTTCCAGCTTTTGGAGCAGCAGGATTTTCCTTTCCTTTCAACAACAAATAGAAGGACTCGTTCGACAAGCACTCCACCTGTCCAAGATAGGATTCCTACGGGTGGTATCCCTTTAGAGCCTGCTAGTCCTAATCTTCGAGCTTTGACTCTTGCTGGTGTTGCAGTTCCTCTCCAAGCCATTTTTCCAAGAATGGCGGCACCATTGCCCTGGGGTCAGCGTGTTGGGCCCCTTGCCCTTCCTCAGCCTTTGCATGAGTTACCTAGAGGTAACCGGAAGAACTTCCCTAAATTCAAAGGCGATGGCAAAGTGCATCCTGATGAACATATTGCATCCTTCATAGTTGCATGTGGAGTTCTGGGAGTTGAACATGAAGACGTCTCTGTAAGGCTGTTCATGGAGACTTTGCAAGATAATGCTTCTGATTGGTTCTATCACCTTCCGGCTGGTGCTATCACCAACTGGGACACAATGAGAACTAGATTTGAAAGCCGTTTCAAACCAGCAGAAGATGTGCATGCTTTGCTAGCCCAAATCTCTCAGATAAAGAAAGATTCACAAGAACCCATTAGAGAATTTGTGGCTCGATTCAACAGGTTGATAAATAAAATTCCACCAAACACTCGACCTGTTGACCAAATTCAAAAATGTTTCTTTCTAAATGCCCAATCACGTGAAGTTAGTTATGCATTGAGAAGGGCTAATCTCGCAACGTTGGCTCTAGATCAAGATCTGGTTGTCAGTGTCGAAGATGATTTAATCATGTCAGGGAAGTTGAGAAGGGACCCTTCCAAATCCAAATCTGCTTCTTCTTCCTCTTCCACTCCTGGACCTAATACTGATCCATTGGTTCAAAAGCTTGCAAATGATCTCATTGTCATAAAGAAACAATTGGCTCAGCATGCTCCGTATGCAGACGTTCCAAGGAGAAATTTTCAGCCCAGAAATCGTTTGCCTACTTCTCAAACCAAACTAGCGCTTGAAGGACCTCCTGTTAAAGTTCCTGTCAATGCAACCTGTGAAGTTGAGGAACCAGATGATGATGAAGATAATGAAGCTTACGAGGAGCTCGTTGAAGAAGTAGATGAAGCAGATGAACTTGAGGGATCTCGAGTTAATTTCTTCACCACTGAAGGCACTGATGATGGTGATGACTATGATGAAGTAGTAGCAGACATGAATAGCGAGTCATTCGCTGTCATGACTCGAGAGCAGACAAATCAGAGGGAGAAAGTGACGCAGCCCACCAAGAGATCTAAAGAGCAACCGGCGACTATCCCTGTAATTGCAAAAAGAGGATCTCCTATCCCTACTTCATCTACACCAAAGGTGAGACCTGTTAGTTCTGCTTCAAAAGTTTCTTCTTCTTTTTCTCCTAAAGTTGATAAACCTAGGATCTCAAGTGATGATGGCCCGTCCACTTCTGGGTCTTTTGATATTATTGATCACCTAAAAAAGACTAAGGTTCAAATATCAGAGGCTAAATATTATCAAACCCATCCCAAGGCTTTTGCTAAAATGATTCACTTTTTCAATTCCCATTCTAAAACCACCTCTAAAGGCCTTTTACCCACTCCTTCTTCTGCACCGCAGCCTAGCCTGGTAGCCGCTGTCACCTCACCTAATGACAAGATTAAACCATTTTATGTAACACTTCTTATAGCTGGCCATAGGCTCAATAATTGTGTCATAGATTCAAGAGCCTCAGACAATGTCATGCCAGCTAAAGTAGCTCATGCCTTAGTCTTGACCCTCACTCGTACTTATGGATCTTGCTACTTTATGGAGGGTAAGGAGGTGCCTCTGGTTGGAAGAATTAAAGACGCACAAGTGGCTTTTGCTGCTTTACCTGAGAAGAAAGTTTTGGCTACCATCTTAGTAGCAGACATTCCTCCTTCATATGGAATGTTGCTAAGTAGGAACTTCTGTAAAGATGTGGGTGGAGAAATTCAAATGGATTGGTCACATGCCCTTGTACCTGTTAATGGACAAATGAAGAAGCTGCTGCCTGAGAAGCAATCTGAGTATATTGTACAAAAAAATGATGATCCAAAAGCACAAATACTCTATGAGGATATGGGACATGGTAACTACATGATTATGTCCCCTGATGAAATTCAACTCCCCAAAGTATCTCCTAAGGATCCTAATGGTGTTTGGATTTTAGAATTTGATGGAAGTTGTTCCTCAGCTGGTTCTGGAGCTGGTGTCCTACTGGTGTCACCTGAAGGAAGCCTACATCCTTTTTCATTCAAGTTGTAGTTCGAAAATAGAAATAATATAGCAGAGTATGAGGCTCTCATTCTTGGATTGCAAGTTGCCAAAGAAAAGGGTGTAAAGAATCTCCTGGCTCGTGGTGATGTAGAATTGATTGTAAAGCAAGTCAAAAACCTTTTCCAAGTAAAAAATGGAAGGCTGAAAAATTACCGAAATCAGGTTTGGGATTCCATTGAATTTCTTGATGCTTTCTCCATCGAAGCAGTACCTAGGGAAAAGAACAGCAGGGCTGATTCACTAGCAGTCTCAGGGTCACTACTGATTCCTCATCCTGATTTCTCTCAAGACAAGTTCACCATTGAGATGATACATCGACCTAGTGTACCTGATAATACCAATAACTGGCAAGTCTTCAATGATGATCAACACTTGCTTTCTTTCTTAGAACTTAAGGATAATTTTGAACAGTTGTATTTCGAAGGAAGTGACAGCCTGCCTCGTGAAAATGTGCTTTCTGACAAAGAAGTCACCCAAGGAGAAGATACAGAGCAAGAAGGATGCATACAACTCAAAGGAAACAAGATTCCAAAAGGATTGGTGAGTTTGGAGGAACTATTTGATAAACACGACAGGTATGTGAAGTCTAGAGCTTCTACTAGACCTCAACAATCAGCTGAGCATGACAAAATTAATATTGGGAGTTCTACTGATCGTAGGCTAGTGAATATTGGAAAATGTTGCACAACAGATGAAAGAAGAAAAGTAATTGATCTTCTAAGGAGGTATAAGGATGTTCTTGCTTATTCCTATGAGGATTTAAAGGCTTTCAAGCCAAAAGATATGCAACATTCTATTCCTCTCAAACCAGGAATTAAACCTTTTAAGCAGAAACAGAGGCAGTATAATCCCAAAATAGCTGACACCATCTTTCAGGAAATCTAGAAGTTATTGAAGGCTAGAATCATTTTTCCCATTCACCATTCAACATGGATTGCAAACATTGTGCCTGTGAGGAAGAAAAATGGTGAGATCCGCATCTGTGTTGATTTCAGGAATCTGAATCAAGCTTCCTTGAAGGATAATTACCCTTTGCCCATGATGGACCAGATCTTGCAAGCAGTAACAGGGTCTGAGATGTTATCCATGCTTGATGGATTCTCGGGATATAATCAGGTAGAGGTTGACACTGCAGATCAACACAAGACAGCTTTCACTACCCCTTGGGGTACCTTTGCTTACAAAAGAATGCCTTTTGGGCTCATTAATGCTGGTGCCACTTTTCAGAGAGCCATGGATCTGGCTTTTGGAAGTTTGAAAGGGAAGTGTATCATCATATACCTTGATGACTTGACTGTGTTTTCTAAAACAAGGGCAGATAATTTTTATCACCTGGAAAAAGTTCTGCTGAGATGCAAAGAGCTTGGGATCTCTCTGAACCCTAAAAAATCCATCTTTTGTGTCACAGAAGGGAAGTTATTAGGACACATTGTCTCCAAAGATGGTATTAAGATTGATCCGGAACGAGTTCAAGCTATCCAGCAAATTCCTCTCCCGACCAGCAAAAAGGGTGTGCACTCTTTCTTTGGTAAGATCAATTTTCTAAGAAGGTTCATCCCTGATTTTGCAGAGTTAACTTTGAATATTTCTCAGATGATGAAAGGGAAACAAACGTTTGGTTGGTCTTCTAAAGGAAAAGAATCCTTTGAAGGTACTAAAAAGGCTATTGCTAAGACTCCTGTTTTAGCCTGTCCTGATTTCAGCAAAGATTTTATTATCTATTGCTACGCTACAGATAATACCTTGGTTGCTGTTTTGACTCAAGAAGATTCGGATGAGCACGAACTCCCAATTGCATTCATGAGCTATATTCTGAAAGATCATGAGTTAAAATACATCATGATGGAAAAACATGCTTTTGCAGTAGTTAAAGCTGTCAAGTAGTTTCGTTTTTACATTCTCAACTCTCATTCCATGGTGTTGGTTCCAGACACAAGTGTTAAGTCAATTCTCACACAACAAGAATTTGGATCCAAGAGAGGGAACTGGGTTGCTAAGGTCCAGGAATATGATATTGACATCAAACCGACTAAGCTTGTTCGTGGTAAAGGCCTTTGTGAGCTAATTGCAGAAGGAGCTAGACATGAGTTGTTGGAGGATAAGGTTAACCTTCCTACCGTTCTGTTTCTCAGCTCAGTTGATGAATGGTATGCTGACATCGCTCATTTTCTCACCTATGGAGAATGCCCCTCTCATTTGACCGCCAAAGAAAAGAGGGCTGTTAAACTAAGGTCAGTACAATATATGTTGTGGGAAAATGCCTTGTTTAAACGAGGAATAGATGGAAGATTTTTGAAATGTGTAGACAAGGAACAACAGGAAAAGCTACTCTCAGCTTTTCATGATCAGGCTTGTGGAGGACACTATTCATCAACGGTCACTGCTCATAAGATACTCCGTGGAGGATATTACTGGCCCACCTTGTTTAGGGATGCATCCAAGTGGGTTGATAAATGTGAAGCTTGTCAGACTTTTGTGGGAAGACCTAAATTGGCTTCTTTGCCTCTCAAGCCAGTTGTGATTGAGGAACTGTTTCAACAGTGGGGTTTGGACTTCGTTGGTACACTTAATCCTGCTTCTAGTGCTGGTCACACTCATGTACTAACTGCCATGGATTATTTCACCAAATGGGTAGAAGCTATTCCAGTTAAGAGCACCACTTCTGAAGTGGTATGCAGATTCATAAAGGAGAACATCTTGGTAAGGTATGGTGTACCCAACAAGATTGTGACAGATAATGCTTCGAATTTCTCCTCAACTGAGATAACAAATTTTTGCTATGGGTATGGCATCTCTTTGGCTCACTCCTTAGATTATTATCCTCAGGGAAATGGGCAAGCAGAATCCACTAACAAAAATTTGGTGACTATTATAAGGAAGTTGGTCAATGAGTCTCAACGGAACTGGCACAAGAAGCTCTATGATGCTCTTTGGGTAGACAGGATCACACCTAAAAGAGCCATTGGAATGTCCCCTTTCCAAGTGGTATATGGGGTAGAAGCTCAATTGCCAGTAACAGTTGAACTGCCAGCCTTGCACCTGATGAAAGCCATTGAAGATACTAGTTTCAGAGATGCTTTGGATAAGAGAATTATGTACCTGCACAAAATAAATGAGGACAGATTGGTGGTTGCTGATAGGATATCTGTTCACCAGCAGAAGGTAAAGGTCCTGTTTGATAAGAAAGCCAGGTTCAGGGATTTCCAAGTTGGGGATGCTGTGTTGTTATGGGATAAAAGGCATGAACCTCGTGGCAGCCATGGAAAGTTTGATTCCCTTTGGCTCGGACCTTTCAAGATCAGACACTTTGCTGGTAAGAATTCTTTCTACCTTGATTACATGGATGGTTCTCCTCTCCCACTTCCTTATAGTGGGCAGTATCTCAAGTTGTTCAAGTCATAGGTGACTAGGGAGTCTCTTGTATATTCTGTACAGCGTTTTGTTTTTCTCCTTTTTCGGTTTTGGTGTGTTGCCCTCTGTATTGGTTTTCTTTTTGACTCCGTTGCCCAATGGATAAGGTACTGGTCTGCTTCCCCTGAGTTTTTCTAAGTTCTTGCCTTGTCTCATTCCTTGAACTTATGCCAAGTCATCCCCAGAAGGAGCCAGCTGTTGTCCACTCAAAATTCCCCCTTGCTCTTGAAGTCATTTTAAAAAAAAAAATTGAGTTTAAGTGCCTTTTTCGTCGAGCTGGTGGTGTGAAAAGCCATGAAATTGAAAAAAATCCATAAGTTTTGGGTCATTTTGTGTGTATTTCGGGTCTGTCGGACATTTTTGTCCCACGTGTCCCAAGTTCAAAAGTGCGTTATGTTCCCCGATCGGCCGATTTCCACGAAATTGTTCCATTTTCGGGCCCGTCGGAACTTTTCATCCCAAATGTCCCAACTTCAAACGGACCCTTTGTTCCATTTTCAGCCGAAACACCCGAACCGCGTACTTCACGCGTTTTCGTCCCAAATGTCCCAAACTTCTCTGGACCTATTGTTCCATTTTTGGCCGAAACACCCGAACCGCGTACTTCGCGCGTTTTCGTCCCAAATGTCCCAAACTTCTCCGGACCTATTGTTCCATTTTCGGCCGAAACACCCGAACCGCGTACTTCGCGCATTTTCGTCCCAAATGTCCCAAAATGCATTTATGCGTCTTCTCCCTGCTTCGCCCGAATCGGCTGAGCCGCGTGTTTCACGCAGTCGCGTCTCACATGTCCCAAGCGAACCAAGTGCCATTCATACTTAGTTTTTCCCGCTCTACTCGAATATGTTGATTTTCAAACTGATAGATATGAATCTAATGCGCCTTGATCACCTTTCTCTCTCCTCAACGGCTATATAACGAGCACACCACCTTGATTTTGGGGATTTCTGAGGCAAAGATGACAGATGCAAACCCTTCAGCTATGGCACAGATGATTCATGACAGTGGCTTGGCGTTCGTCGGTGGCTTCCCAATTTCAGAACAATGTGCAGACATAGTACTCACTTACGGAGCTCATTTCAGTCCCGACTCAAGCGAACTAACGAACGTGCATGGAGAACTCATTGCCAAGTTAGCTGTCACCCCCAACACGTCAGTCCCTCGTGGCAGAGACATAACTGAGGCATTAAAGAAATTCAGGTAGCGGATTTTGAAGTCAGTGGGTCCCTCCTAGTAGCCGGCCACCTGTCTTCTTCTCCTTATTCTTTTCTCTTCTTCCCTTTCTTTTTCCGTTTTCTTTGTAATAGTCGAGGTATTGCGATTCGCAGTCCTTAACTCTTCTTTAGTTAAAAGAAACGGTTACGAAGAGTAACTGATTTGTAAGCTATATAATGGCCTTCTTTACGCCATTTCAAAAAAAAGGGAAGAACTTGGTATATTTTCTGAAAGTGTAAATAGATCACAAAGAAATCAATACAAAAGGGCTTTCCATTCTCTGTCTATCTGATCTCTGTTATTCATAAGCTTTCATTTTAATTCTGGTGAAGATCATTTTGTTTCCAGTTTGTTAGTCTCACTGATTGCATACTATTCAACTTTACAATGCATGATGATCTTGTATAACCAAGAAGGAACTTTGTGTCTTTGATTAATGAACCTTTGTGTTCTGACAGATGCTATTTACAGAACTTTGTGTCTTTAAATTTCATCTTATTTATATGATACAAATGATCTTGTTTCAATTCACTGTAACGTCGCATTCATAAAGAATTATTCTGTTATCTATAATTCTGCATGTTGCCTTTCTACTCGTCTCGTCTTCTCATTCCTCAGTCCTTTTGTACTTGAACATCCTCACAGAAAACACTTTCGTGATATCCAAGTTCAACCAGAAAATAATGTTTTGTACATTTGTAAATAAGTTCGTTTCTGAATAAGGGAACCTCTCCCATTAAAGAGGAGGGACTTCTTGTCCCCTGACTGTTGCTCTTCGTAAAGTCCTTTTTGACGACCAACACGTTCTAATGTGACACCCTATGTATACCACAAATTCGGACTAGCAGTTTCCTATAATGTTGTTTGCCTCATTTTTCGCATACGCGTAAATGTGACACCTTGAGTATACCACATAATTTCATTGCTTGTCAAATACGCACATAAAAATGACATCCTGTGTATTCCATAATTTTTCACTCCTAGTATCCTATGCAATGAAAGCATTAATTTAGCATTTTATAGTATTCTTTATTCATGGTTTTAATTTTTCTAAATATTGTCATTTTAGCTATGCATTGAGTTATATTATTCTAGCTCCAAACTACTAACAATTTTTGTGCAGCTTCCTATGCTTATCAAAGATTTAAAAAACTGTCTAAAACTACTAACCCTTTATTTTGTAGGATGATCGATCTAATACATTTGGGTTTATAAATCAAATTACTAAGCTTTGTTTTACAGGGCCTCCTCTTGAAGACCCAATCACAAAATCTTTATCGTTTAATTTTATTATATTGCATCATCTTTTTTTGTGTGTTTTGCATCGTTGTTTGTTTATCTCAAAGGTGAAACTGTGTATGCTCTCCTCTCGCATCTTAGGATGATCTTGAGGATCAAAAGCGGTTATCCTTTCCCTTTTTGTTTTTTATGGGCAACTTGACATGGAAGTGACATCCATGCGCTTTTATAGTTCTGGGAGTCTCGTGATCGTGGAATTCACCTCCATGCACATAGATACATCCCGTGTTTCAGCGGGGTATATAGATTCTTGGAGAGTTATCATTATTGGCTAAGTACTTGTTTGTTTTAAGAGTTGCGTGAAGTGAGGGGCTTCCACGTCCTAAAACATGGTAATCAGATAGTATCCTTGCAACACAAACTTGGGCCCCACGTACCACAAGGTATATCTGGTACTCCCCAGTGAGCTTGTATATCCTAGTCTAGGTAACCTTTTGGCCGCATATCAAGTTATTGTGCAAGGAGACTACACTTCCCAAGATCACTCACTAGCCGAACCCACATTGGTACATAGGCGGTGAGCCAAGAGTGGCGCCCCTCAATGTCTGGTATTGAAAGTGGGCAATAGATTGATTTCAATCCCACTTGACTAGTTAGGGTGTGTATTGCATGTTGGTTGCTTGCTTGTGAACACCCTTAACCGTCATATCACCTTAAGTGTTTAATCAATCAAATATCATCATAATCGACCATACTTAATCAAACAATCCTACCCCAAATCCCATCACCATCCTAAATCAACCAACCTAATGCAAACATGGCAGCCTATGTATACCACATATTAACAATGTTTGCAAGCTTGAATAAGTCTCAGTACTTCTTCTTCTCTCAAAATCATTTTATGCCTTCTTACTTCCTTCTAGCCCTTCAAATTTGCATTTTTGAGCATAAACACACATTTCTCTTAATCTAGTCTCACTGGTAAACTCTTTAAGGACCAATTAAACCTAATAATCATCCTACAATGTTTCATCAAGTAACTCTACACCCATTTGCTTTTATACTCCCTTTATTGCTTTTGCCAATTTATCCCAATTACCCCTGGTTTTGGTCAAATCACTATGTACAATGAAAATAATCCACTTTTATGCAAATATAAAATAAGTTTCAGATATACATTACCCTTGTTATGCTTTGTACATATTTAATAGCGTTATCTCTTGCTCCATCCCTCCCCACACCTTTTTCCTCATTCCCTAAGGCTCCTTTAGGCTTACCTAGGGTTTAGAATTCATTTTTAACTTTTCATCATTGATACTCTATTCCAACCTTAAGTATACCTTACATCCACTAACTCAAACTTGTTGAATCTCCCCATAAGGTCTTTTCACCTCAAATCTCCTTTCTTACTAGTTTTCCAACTTGTTGCTTCTTGGGTTACTTATAACTTCTTAGGGTTTCAAGGGCTAAACAAAACTTTGTTCATGTTCACTACCTTCAACCTTTTTTACACCTTAAGACCCTTATGTACAACATGTTCAAGACTTCATCAAATCCTTATACTTATTATTTATTCAACTTGTCAGTTTTTCCAAATCTTGACCTTCTAGGTTCTTCTTCATTCTTGTACAAGTAGTTCTTTAAGTCTAAGTTCCCCCTCTTTAGGATTTTGCTCACCACCTTAGTTATCTTTTCATCTCATTGGACTCCTCTTAATCCTTTCACTTTACTCATTCCCTTAGCCATCACCTCATGATCTTTTAACAAAATAAACTAGCTTAATCTTCATACCACTGCCCAGGTTGTAACGGGACAGTCACTCCGACTTTCCATTCTTTTCCTTGCTTTGAGGTGTGTTAGGAAATAATTATATTAGTGCTCCATTGGTAAATAATAATTACGTTAGTAATTATTATCATGTAATATTGTGTTTATAAATATGTTGGTATTTTGTTATATAGTTGTTATATAAAACAACTTATAACAAATACGGGTTGTTATTGTTTGTATACTTCCTATTTTATAAGAAGCTGTTCAAACTACATTCTTGGCTATATAATAGCCATTGTATTAGCCTGAAATATATAGAGAATTAATAATATATTTTGTGTTCGTACTGTGAAATCTACTGCTATACCAATATTTGGTATCAGAGCATATTTGATCCTTTGCATACTCAATGGAGTTCTGAAATTATTGGCATGATGTTTCTATCAGGCGAGAGGTGACTCGAGGCTTTGTACGATGGTCAAATACCATTAGATTATAGTCCTTCCACCATTAGTTTTTTCACGTTGAATATTAACAGCCTGCTCAAGATATATTGGCCATATCATATATGTATCATCATGCTTGAGCCAGTACTTGCAGGTTGTATACGTATGCACACGCGGGTCGATTGTGTTTAATGATATAGATGGTAGACCAGAGCATCTTATCAATCGGTCTACAACTATATTCACTCGATTCAAGCCTGCATACACGTGGCATCAGATCCACATTAAACAGCCGCCTATTTTTGAGCCGGAAATCCAAAAAAGAGAATTAGTATTTGTTTACTTGAATCATTTGCAGAGTTGTTGGAGTTTGCTCTCTGAAACTCGGATTTACACGGCTGTGTTAGTTTTCTGCCAGATCCGGAGGCGATCGAGATTACTTCTGAATCCATTCTACTAGCAGTTTTCAGTCACATGCAAGAAAAAAAGGCGTGACAATCCGACCAAGGCTGATCCATATGAAGCGGATCTCACAATCTGACTCGAGTTCGATTCCTGTGCAAAGAAAAAGAAAAAAAACGTGGCGGGCTCGACGGTATTTTTGCTCATTCCACAAAACACACGTATTCCATCACATTCGACTTGCATGGTAGCACAAAGGTCTGCATTTATCTGGAAAATATGGTCAACAAATATTAGTCCTGGATATTTCAACAGTCAGCCGTTCAAAGTTGTAGATCCTCCATCGAATCACCTCTAACGTGGACTCCATCAGTTTGTTACTGTATTACATTCACACTTCCACGTATGGCTGACACGTCTCACTGACACTCAGCATATCTTCGTCTGGTCGTGTATAGGTATTTTTAGTCTTTTGTTATTGAGTCAATTTTGTTTATAATAAGTATTTTTTTGTCAAAGTCTAAATAGTTCGATCTAAGAGTTATTTTGAGTCATTTTGTTATAGTGTATTGTAAGTCTTTATATTAGGATGTTGTCATTCTTAGTGAGTGTTCGGTGTTACTTTGGTCAATTTAAATATTTGGTATTCAAAATTTAAAAATATCGTTGTGAAAGTTAAGTGTAGTCTTATTACATTTGGGTCTTTTGTCATTTTTTGTATCAGTATCAAAATCAATATCGAGTCAAATGTGTTAAAGTCAAGTGTTGTGTAATTAAGATATTTTTTTAATTCGTAGTCAATAAACATAAGTCGTTATTTGTTGCGTTGAGTGTCTAGTCATATAGTAGCGTCATCGTCAAAAATTCAAAAGTCGTGTCATTGTAAAAGTCCAAAAAAAAAAAAAAATTTGCCTCATAGACGCATTTTCGGTGGAATCCGACGTCTGATTGTAGTATATAATTTTGAGCCCCATGATCACATTCGGCTGAGTTAGCAGAAGATCTACCGGAGGCAGGAGGCATCATAGGTTGGAGGTCATTCAGCGACCTCCTCGTTAGTTGCCAACGACGGGGCCGCATATCAGCTTTGGTGACATGTGTGTGTGCAGTTTGATTTTTAGTGCTTCCAGTGTGGTGTGCCTCAGTTTGCAGTGATCCTGTTTTCAATAAGTGGAAATTTCACATTGAGGGGGGGAACATGATCCAATGTTCCATTTCCAGTATGTCAGCTTTCTCTATGTATGTATGAGCAACAGATTTTAGTAGGATTTCCTATGTTATTCCCTGCAATGAGATAGTGATGAGAGTTGTTGATACTACTGCATCATCATGATATCGTGGTTGTTAGTTATCCAGAAAAACTATCCAGAGGTTGTTGGTACTGTCCTCAAAAACCATCTGTTGTGTGGTTGTTTGTTAACCACTTGGAAAACCATCCAGAGGTTGTTGGTATTGTCCTTGAAACCATCCAGATCATGAGCATGCTACGTAGCGGCCACGTTGCAGTACAAAGGTAGGTTTTTCCCATGTTCGCACTAAGGGGGGGAATGTTAGGAAATAATTATATTAGTGCTCCATTGGCAAATAATAATTACGTTAGTAATTATTATCATGTAATATTGTGTTTATAAATATGTTGGTATTTTGTTATATAGTTGTTATATAAAACAACTTATAACAAATGCGGGTTGTTATAATTTGTATACTTCCTATTTTATAGGAAGCTGTTCAAACTACATTCTTGGCTATATAATAGCCATTGTATTAGCCTGAAATATATAGAGAATTAATAATATATTTTGTGTTCGTACTGTGTAAATCTACTGCTATACCAATAAGGTGTCCTTAGAATTTATCAATATCCTTTCCTAGTTCCATTGATTCACTCTTCACTTTTCTATTGATGTGAGTTATCCTATGTGTCCCTCCTCACATATTGGAGTGTCATCTCACATGGGTTAGGTTTAGGGTTACGTTTAGGATTTTCTATTGAGTCATGCACTAGGGTTACTCAGCACCCGATATGTATCCCTTCATTTGACGTTTATGAGCATGCCAAGACACTCCGCTGTCTTTTCTCTACATGTGCAAGCTTTGTTCTGTTATGCAAGTTATTCAGTTATTGATCGATTCTTCCTTGTGATTACGTTGGAGCCATTACGATTCAACCAGAGTGCAACTTCATCATGGTGCACAATTTCCAATACCATTCGTCAACTCTTTCATGGTATCAGAGCTGAGATCGGGTAAACGTGCACTCATTTTTTTAGTTGTGATTACTCTTGTTTTTCATTTTTTTAACTCCTCGTGTAAGTTTTTCGATCATTATTTTCTGGTTTTTCCTTGCTAACGTATTTAACATTCTTGCTCTTAGAAAGTATTCAGTTTTGTTGTGTTCTTCGTGCATGTGTAGATATCCTTGATTTTTTAGGGGTTTTGCAGCTAAAATTAGTTAGCTGCAGCTACATTTAGCAGATCTGCTAAAATAGAAGTTTTTTTAGTTTTTTTAATCCTTTTATTAAGTTGAAAATTTATTTTAGATCTCTATTTTTTTCTATTTTCTGTTTTTTTTACATGTATTTTGCAGAATACAGGTTTAAAACTCAATGTTTGGTGATTTATTTGGGTTGCTAGCAACATTCAGCCCCGAGCTCGTGTTTTGTTCCTTGTTGCTTGGCATTTTTTTGGGCCTTTGTGGCTGAGTTCCTATCATCCTTCCTTCACTGGTCGACCCTTCTTGGCCCTCATTATTGTTGCTGGTGACTTCCCCTACTGCGTGCCCAAGTTAGCTACTTGCCCAAGCATCTAACATGGCCGCTCCTTACTCTGCCTGGCCACTCCTTTATTTTATTTTTCCTGGCCACTCCAACTTGTTGCTCCTTCCTCCCACATGCTGACCACTCCCTCCTGGCCACTCCTAACTCCTCCCTCGTCCCTCCTTTCCATGCAAAACGCATTAGCCCACGCGGTTTCTCATTAAAACCTGCTGTTTTTTCTTTTGTTGCGCATTGTTGGTAAGTGTTTTTATGTAAAGTTTTTTAAAACTTACCTTTTTTTTAAAATCATACTTTCTGTTTGTTAAAATCTCAAAATCGTTTTAAATTAATATTTCCTTCTAAATTTTAAAAAAACAAAATCTTTTAAAAGTGTGGTTCGTATTTTTTTAAATTTCTTTCTACATCAATAAAAAAAAGCTTTTTTAAATTATTTCTTTCTTACTTTTTTAAATTAGTTAGATTTCTTTAATTTAAAATTATCTTTTAAAAAGAGGGAAAGTATTAAATTTCAAAAAAAATGTAATATTTAATTCATAATTAGATATTAAATAATCGTAATTATTAATTTTTTTATTATTATTTACAGTTAATTTACAGTTCATAATTTTTAAAAAATCGTCTTTTTAAATTAACGTTTTTTAATCATTTTTTTTCACTCCAATTAGCTCTTAAATTAGCTAAATCGGACATTTCAAAATGGTAATTTTTTAGGCGTTATTGTCAATTTTTTTTACTAATCGTGCACTCAAGTGTGCAGTATCACTCTGAGCACCTCTTTGTCTTCCACGTGCCTTTCCGGCATTCTGAAGGTCATTGGACTCATCTTGAGTTCGTCAATAATTGTATTTTACCCTTATTATTGCTTGCAACTAGTGAGCGCGTCCGCCACAGTCTGCAGCAAGGGGGTTTTCTTTGCGACGTGAGACATTTTTTCTCACAACCAGGATTTGCTTTCACCTCCTTCCTTGTTTTTTGCTTTGTGCTTGTTTACGGTGTCCTTTTTTTGTTGCGCTCCATGAAACACTGTTGTGGTCTCCTCTCTTGCACGTTATTACGTTGATTGCAAGTTGAGTTACCAAGTGTTTCCAACGGCACGCACGGACCTGATTGTAATCAACGCACTAAACTATAAAGTGCCGAAAGTAGGGGGTTGTTATATTGTCCTGGGTGGTTGTGTTTCTTTTCTGCATTTCTTCTCTCTCTCTCTTCACTATGGATGCACTTTCAATTCCTTTGCTTACGCCATTCAACTTCTTCGAATGGAGATCGAAAATGATTATGAAACTAAGGGGTAAAGGGTTATATCGCATCACCATGGGAACTGAGACTGAACCAGATGACGATCCTAAAAAATCTAAGTGGTTAAACCGTAGTGATGAAGCTTTAGGTCTTCTTTGCATGTCTATTTCTCCTGACTTTCTCTTCCACATTGAGGCATCTGAAACACCTAAATCTGCGTGGAAAATGCTAGATGTGATGTTTGGACAACTAGATGACATGAGAGCACATGAGTTGGAAAATGAACTACTAGGGTTAAATCCTAGTGAATTTGAAAACCTACAAGATTTCTTCTCGAAATTTGTCCACATTAGATTGTTGTTAAAGGGATGTCAAGTAGAGAAGAAAGATTCTCAACTGATCTTGTCGATTCTCTCTAAGCTAGGTCCCTGAATATTCTGTCTTCGTGTCAACTTTCTACGCTACAAAAGTTGCTTTGGGCGATGCTTGGACTATGCCCTCCTTTGACTGTTTTTCATCCCAACTCATTCGAGAACAGGAAAACTCATTCAAATGGGGTCTCTCAAGTCCAAGTCACATGCCCTTGTAGCAAGTACTAGCAAGGGAAAGAAGACTGAAAAGAAGAAAGAAACAAAGGATCAACCTAAGAAAGAAACCAAGACCAAACCTAAAAATGACACAAACACTTTGACTTCTGAGCCTAAGGCACAGAAAAGCAAGTTTTTGTGTTCCTATTGCAAGAAGTCTGGTCACGACGAGCACCACTATTTTCAGAAACAAATTGATCACTTATCTCATTTACTTGAGAAGAATAAAATAAGTGTTCCTGAATCCATAAAACAAAGTGCTCCGAAGGCCGAGTCTTCTGCTGCAAAAGGTTCTAAAAATGATAAGAAGAAAGGAAAGGCCCTTGTAGCCAGAGTTTCTCCTTCATCGACGTGGATTATAGATTTTGGTGCCTCGCACCACATGGGTTCTTTGCATGTTGAGTTCTCCAACATCGAACCTTGTGGAATGTCCCAAATCATGATGGGTAATGACACGACAGTGTCAGTTTCCAGTAGTGGATCAGTAGAGATGGATGGGGTGGAACATTTAACCAAGTGTTGAGTGTTCCTGATCTCTCTACCAATCTCCTATCAGTTTACCAAATTACTCACCTTGGTGAAGGAATGCGAGTGGAATTTGGTCCTAACTTGGTGATTATTCGTGAGCTTAACGATGACACTACAGTGGCTGAGGGAAAGGCTGATCACCATTCATGATTATACACCTTTTCCCACTTTACTTCTGATTCTACGCCCACTGCCTTGCTCACTCATGCAAATGAGGTTAGTAAGCTATGGCATGAGCATTTTGGACATCTAAATTATCGCTACCTTGAACAATTGAGCCAAAACAAAATGGTCAATGGGTTACCCCTGCGTCAAGTTTTCTAAGGGTCTTTGTGAGGGTTGTACCCTTGGAAAGCATCCTGAAAAGAACTTTGACAAAGGAAAAGCCTGGAGAGCTACTCATCCTTTGGATCTTGTTCACAACGATATTTCTAGTCCATTTCCTTCTCCTTCATTTACTAGAGCTCTTTATGTGCTAACCTTCATTGATGACTTTTCACGATATACTTGGGTATATTTTCTTAAGCTTAAGTCTGAAGTCTTTGAACATTTTCAAGACTTTAAGGATCTTGCTGAGAAATAGGCGGAACGGTCTATCAAGGTTCTTCGAACCGATAATGGAGGTGAATATGTAAACAATAGGTTCATGGATTTCTGTACTTTTGAAGGGATCTCTTTGCAACATACAGTTGCTTATAGCCCTTCACAGAATGGAGTCGTAGAAAGAAAGAACCATACTCTGGAGGAGATGGCCACTTGTATGATTCACTCGAAGTCTCTTCCTCCGCAGTATTGGGCTGAAGCAGTGAATTGTGAAAATTACATTCAGAACCATGTTCCACACAAGGCAGTAAGAGGGATGACACCCTTTGAATCCTGGTTTGGATGCAAGCCTGATGTTGAGCACTTTTGAGTCTTTGGATCCAAGGCTATGGCTCGAATTCCCAAGAAGAAAACAAGGCTTTGGAACCACAATCCAAACCTTGTATCTTTGTAGGGTATCCTGATGGCGTGAAGGATATCGATTGATGAATCCTACTTCTCATGAGTTGTATATTGAGAGAAGTGTTAAGTTCGATGAGTCTTCTTCGACTTCTACTTCTCCACCTATTGAGGTTCTTCAGCTTGCTGATTCGGATTCTGACTCATCAGATGATGATTCTGTTGAGCATGCTCCTCTTCCTGATCCTCCCAACCATCAGACCATCTGAGTCTTTTGATTCTGATAGTAGTGATGACGAGGACTATGTCCCTTCTCACTCAAGTGAAGAATCTTCTGACTCTGAGCCTGATCCTCCTGGTCCTCTTTGGGCTAGGAAAACTTTGCAAAGTGCTGGAGATTTAGTTGGAGATACTTTGCATATGAGACATACTCACTCAGATTTCATTGGAGCCCACTCTTTCTTCACCTCTGCTTCTGATCCACAGTCTTTCCGGGAGGCTTTGGTATTCCTGAGTGGGATTCTGCCATGGATGAGGAGTATTCCTCTCTCATGAAGAATGATACTTGGGATCTCACCCCTCTTCCGAAAGGAAAAAAAATCGTTCGGTGTAAGTGGGTGTTCCGAACAAAGTATGGAGTAGATGGAGATGTCAAAAATTTTAAAGCACGATTAGTAGCTAAGGGTTTCTCCCAGATAGCTGGGGTTGATTATACTGAAACCTTTGCTCCGTTCGAAGATGACTTCTATTCGAACTGACCCTAGCCATTGCCACAGCGAATAGATGGAAAGTCCATCAAATGGATGTTAAGAGTGCCTTCCTTCATGGTGACCTAGAGGAAGAGATCTATATGGAACAACCTCTGGGTTATGTCCATGATCCCTCCCTCATTTGTAAGTTAAAGAAGTCTCTTTATGGCCTTAAACAAGCCCCTCAGGCTTGGTATGCCAAGATGGACTCCTTTTTACTTACATCAGGGTTTACTAGGTGTCACTTCTGATCCAAATGTTTATATTCTATGGCAAGATGACTCCATACTCATTCTTGTTCTCTATGTTGATGACTTGTTGATCACATGCAGCTCTTCCTCTATTATTGATTCTGTGAAGATCACCTTGGCCAACAGGTTTTCCATGACTGACTTAGGTCTGCTTCATTACTTCCTTGGGATCCAAATTTCACAATCTAACTCAGGGAATTTTGATTTTGCAACCTAAGTATGCTCTTGATTTGCTAGCTCATTTTCAGATGTCCGATTGCAAGTCTTCTCCTACTCCTTTTCTTTCCAGGGTTAAGTTGGTTTCAGATTGCTCTACTCCCTTGGTTGATGGTACTCTTTATCGAAAGTTGGTGGGGAGCTTGATTTACTTGAACTCACACTCGACCAGATTTATCATATGATGTTGGGATCGTGTCCAGATTCATGCAGGAGCCACATGAGCTACATTGGAAAGTAGCCAAATGGATCCTTCATTATGTTCGTGGCACTTATACAGATGGCATTCACTATCATGGAGGGGTAGATATTGACTTGATTGGGTTCACAGATTTTGATTGGGCCGGTGACTTAGATCATCAGAAATATACTTCTGGCTACAGTTTCTCTCTTGGTTTGGGTCCTATTAGTTGGTCTAGCAAGAAGCAGAATGCAATTGCGATATCATCTACAGAGGAAAAATACAGAGGAGCAGTTAACGCTGCCACAGAAGCTATTTGGCTACAAGGTATTCTGACAGAGTTTGGCATCCACTTTCGGCGGCCTACCATTATCTACTGTGATAACACGAGCACTATCTCTATTTGTAGAAATCCAGTTCAACATCAGTGGACAGAAGCACATTGAGATCCATATGCACTTCATACGAGAGCTTATTCATGATGGTATCATCGACATTCAATACATTCAGACAAACTGATCAGATTGCAGATTTATTTACCAAGCCCTTCACTGAGATGAAGTTTCTTCACTTACGGTCTCTTCTTGGGGTGAGGTCTTCTGCAGCTTCTCATCTTCTTCGGGCTATGTAGTCCTTCTTTTCTTCTTCTTCTTCTAGGAAGATTGTGTTTGTATATGGGCACCTTATCAGGCCTTTAGTTGTCAGGCCCCATTGACACATCTTTCTTAGTTGTTTAGGAGTGTCTTCTCTTTCAGTCTGACTCATCATAGCCACTACCCCAACTTCAATGAAGGGGGGTGTTGGTGTGAGTTATCCTATGTGTCCTCCTCACATATTGGAGGGTCATCTCACATGGGTTAGGTTTAGGGTTTTAGGGTTTGTTATTGAGTCATGCACTAGGGTTACTCAGCACCCTATATGTATCCCTTCATTTGACATTTATGAGCATGCCAAGACACTCCACTGTCTTTTCTCTACATGTGCAAGCTTTGTTCTGTTATGCAAGTTATTTAGTTATTGATCGATTCTTCCTTGTGATTACATTGGAGCCATTACGATTTAACCAGAGTGCAACTTCATCGTGGTGCACAGTTTCTGATACGATCCATCAACTCTTTCATTTTCATGTTATGTCACTTGATAACTAGTTGGTCTTATCTCTCATTTGTGTTGTTTTATTGAGATGATCTTAGTCTCACACCCTATATGCTATACATGCATGTATAGTATCATCACTTAGTCACTTTCAATTTACACTCATATATTTATTTAATCTTCCCCCAACTATCATGGTTCCACAAATTCCATCGAGTGGAATATATGTTATCACCTTCACTAAACTCCTTTTGAGATTATTCGCTATGTACATTCAACTTGTTTCTACGAGTTTCAAATTTTAAGTCTAAGCCTTGGATATTCACATGCCTCAAACTTCTTGATAACTGAAAATACATTAAACTCTTCTTGCCACCATATTATTTCAAGCTTCTAAGTTCTTACAGTCTATTATCTTAGTTTCTTTTGTGACCAAAACAAAGTGTACTCGTATTTATTAGGAATTCCTAACCCCGAGCTCTTGCATGCATGTTATTTGACAAGAATAGGGAGATACAAAATTTTGATAACTCCTAGAACACTTGTAATGGTTTTGAAACATTCATCCTTTATCCAATACAATGTATTCAAACTCATAACAGTGTGTTTAGTTGTCTCAGTCCCTGACAGAGTGCCTTCTAATCTCACTCCTTATTTTAAAACCATACCTTTAAGGTTTGACACACTACAAAATTAGTTTCATTCCTTGAAAGAGGTTATGAATCTCATCAATCATCATGCACTTAACTAGTAAGTTTATATGATCATACTTCTTAGTTTAAAACTGTTACATACCTCCATATGTACATAATCTTCTACTTTTCCAAACCCTTTCCTCACCATATGGAACTTAAATATTCATTTTACAAGATACCTATACGCCGGAAAAGCGACAAGCGAGCGTGGGAATCTACAAGTGAATCTTCCGCATACCCGACCTCCCGAGGTCGTGCTGAGATAGCCGGTGGGGATGGAATATAGGTGGTATATGAACAGACTAGTTAGGCAATCTAATGTCTTCGACACGTACTAATGGAATTTGTGAATCTAAGGCAAAGAAGGCCCTTCTAACCTAGACCGGTGTGATAGATCGATCAGCAAGGATGACTGCTCGAAGGCTCCAATCAATATCGAGCTCTGGCGTGATTCGATCTATGGGTTGTGGAATGCGTGGGAAATGACCTGGGATGGTTTCGTGTATTTCTCCTGATAGGGTCATATGGTGGATTGTAAATACAGTCAACTCTATGGACGGTTCTCTGGCCTAGTCCAGAACTCTCTAGCTTTGTTAGCTGTTATATCCAGTAGGGATAATTGTTCGATGATGATAGGTGGAATTGGAGTAGACTGAAATACTAGTGTGCGTAGGCCAGTGTCTATGTCTGATTTTCTTATGGATTCGTTAGGCTGTGGGATTTTTGGGTCACAACCGTAGACTCATGTCTGTTGTGGACCAGTTATAGTCATTCATGGAATCAAACCCTGATCCCTAGTATCCAATAATCATACGCTTTTTCAGCCTCTATGTTGAGAATCAACAGCTGTGCGATCTTCTCGGAATACCTCCCAGGTGTTCTTGCAACTTGGATTCTTAGACCGGTATCTATGTCTGTGAGGGTGTCTCCTGCATCTGGTTGTGGAACTAAGGGATCACATCCGAACATTTGTTCTCTTTCAAACCCTTCTACAGTCATGTGGATGTTTTCCTAGGGTAATCTGTAGTTTGGTTGATTTGACCAAAATGTATGTGCTTGGTCGTCTTCTATGTTTAATCCTCTTAACTGAGATCTGACCTGCTGGAAATCTGTTGTTTTTTGGAAGACTTGTATCCTAAGATTCTGGTCAATGTCAGTTATTGCCGCTATGAGATTGGGTTGAGGCACGATTGGCTCGAAAGTGTATTCCCTGGGCTCCCTAGGTCCCGTAATTGTCATACAAAAGCAGTAATAAAACAAACTATAATAAAGTGAAATCTAAGTATACTTCTAGCATATATAACTTCTTTTTGTATTTTCTGACGATTTATAAGAAAGCAGCTATTTAAGATATTTAGAATTGACAACTAAACTAGTAACTTTAAAAACAAACAAAATAACCGAGTGTAGTTATTTGTCTGTGCAATTTTGTAAATCTATTCTAAACAATGAAATAGCTAATCTATTTGCAAGATTCTTGACCCTACCTCAGAAGTGAGGAGTGAATCATAGTTTCTCAGAAACTATCAATCCCCACAACTTCCCTGGTAATGTCAAGAATAGAATTTACTGAAATAAAACAATTAACTACTTTATTTGATAAGTTTTAACTAGAACTTTGAAAGATGGAACCTGGATTTCGCAGAACAGTGGCGAATCCGATGGCGTACGTGATCTTCCCCCTCAGTGTGATCTCTTCGTTCTTTCGTGTTCACGTGAATCCAGAAAAGCGTGTAATGCTAGCATCAATAGGAATAGATATTTGGATAAAGGCAGCTTGGGACATTGACTGAATAAAACACGGGTATAAGAGGGATAGCGCAAGAGTACAGAGCTTGGCTTATGCAATTCCTAGCCGGATCTATCGCAAGTCAAGTAACATGAAGCATCCAGAACCTGAAAACTATTTTGTTTGAAGAGCAAAACCTGCAACTTTTAATGGCTTCCTAAGCTATTCTACTCTAACAGATTAGATAAAACAGCAACATTGTTTGCACAAGTTGGATATGTGGCTTACCAACAGCTAATCAATGCTAACTAAGCAGGAAATAAACTACACTATCATTCCTAAGCAAACTAACAGACCACAGCACTGAGAATGAGAAGATTTGGAGTAAAATTGGTGGCCTCAAGTAATAGCTGCACTTGCACAAGATGGATACGTGGCTTACCAGCTGCAACACAATACTAACCAAAACCCGCAATGAAGAAAACTAAGTATTCTAAGCAAAGGAAAACTAAATCTATTGCAAAGAGAAAACCAGAAGACAAAACTTGAGAGAGAGGCCATTTGCTTGAGCACAAGCCATGCACTTATAGGAATTCAATCACCCCAAAATCAAAATCAAACTGAACTCCTAAATAATAAACAAAGGAAAAATACTATTCTAGGGGACCAAAAACATAAATGCATGCTCAAGTCGGCAAAGAAAGCTGGTGAATACGTTGATTTTTGCGTGTGTTTCGTCAAAAGAACGTTCTGGAAAACGCGTAAAGGACCGCCGCCCTGCTCAGGGCGGGCAGTTTCGTCACTGAAGATCAAAAGGGCCAAGAAAAGAGGGAAAAAGGGGGAAAACAAAGGACACGGGGGCTAAGCGGGGCATGCGGGATGTTAACGCATATCTTGTAAAGCTTTTCTGGATCCGCGAACACCTTGCGAAGAGACCTGTATCATCATTGGGGCATTTTATTACACCGTTCCGCAGTACAGTACCTTACAATTTTGGGTACGTACATATTGTCCCCTTGGAGAAACATTTTAGCCATGAAGAGGCGTAAAACGGTGGTCCGAGTATTGCCGTCTCGAAATGGGAAGTTAGAAGTTATACCTTACACGTTCGTGTGTCGAAGTGACGCCATCCAAAATTCCCGCTACTTGCAAAATGAAAAAGAGAACTCAAGTGCAGATAGATACAATAATTTGGAAAATAAATGCTAAAATAATAGGGAAGGAGACGTACCATTTGTGTGGGGATAGAAACTTACCTCCGTCGGCGCTCCAAACCTATGAAAAAGGCATTTAAAACGAATCAGGGCGCTATATATATGAAAGTGGGGCCCCATTTTCCTATTCATTTGTGCGAGTTGATTTGATCGGTTTTGAGCTCTGGGACCCACGGTGACGGTTTCTCGCGCAAATAGAGTCAAAACGTCTGGAGCGAGATAGCGATCATGCCCCCATGTGCGGAATGCTACCCCTGTAAGATCACAGGTTGATTTTCTTCAATTTTGTGTTTTTCCCTCTTTAAATTTGAAATGGCAAATTATTTGCAATGGGGGGGGTTATTTTTGAAAATGCTAGGTTCAAAAGGTCTACCTAGGGGGGGGCGCCTACTGGGTAAGCTTTGTTTTTAGGTTAAATGGTCTTTTTTTACATGTTTTTAGGATTTTTAAAGGAGTTAAAAACCCACGCGGGTTTTCGGTCCGCGACCGCCGCCCTGTCCAGGGCGGCGGTTACATGACTGCCGCCCTGCTCAAGGCGGCAGTTATGCGACCGCCGCCTTCAAGGCGGCGGTTACAAAACCCCCTCCTTGCTTAGGGCGGCAGTTTTGCACAGAATGCAAAAGAACCAATTTTGGATACTTGCACTTGTATGTATATCATTTCTACACGATTTTAAGACTCTCTCGACATTGATTCAGATACTAACTTGCTCCTGTTTTGTGTGTTTTTGGGTGTATGCAGGCGAGGGAGGAGTATATCAGATGGATTCAAGAGAGGGAGTGTGATTGGTTACCCGGGGTACTGGATGCCCTCTCACCAGATGAGGAGGACACATTACAGAGGGCCAGCATACTGCGTATATCGCGTGTGCCTCATGTCGCACTCATCTAGTCACATCCTTTGTGACTTGTTTTCTTATTGGGATGCAGATCGGAACACTTTCTGATTGCCAGGGGGTCCGCGGTGAGTGGACAATTACTCTAGAGGATGTCTACCATATTTTGGGGGTCCCGATCATCGGGAGGAGACTCACATTGGAGACAGCTGGGTCTACGAGCACAGATTGCACAGTGGGCAGGCTACAATGGGGGATGCAACTATCGGGGCCACGGGGTCGAAGAAGGGAGTGAGAGTTCAGATCCATTCCTTCTTTGCCCCATCCCCGTATTTTGACAGGCTATCATGGGGATCCTTGCCTCGAGGCTGATCAGGGACAAGGGAGGGGATACTTTGTACTATATCTGCTGAGGCCCCCATCATTGCATAGATAAGAGGGGCATGGCCGGATATATGCCTAGGGTGTAGATATTCTGGGGACCGCCTACCATGACTTATACAGGGTGGTCCATCTACAGGGACAGTCTTTGAGTCACCCTACTCTAGTCATGAGTTGGGTGTATGAGCGCTTCATTCCCTATGGCAGAGGCGTGGAGGTGGCAGATCCCGGGGTTGTGAGGGCAGCCAGATGGTCAGACATGTCGGTGCTTAGAGCACCTCACCAGCCAGTAGCCTAACTCACTACAGTAGATATGGAGGCCACACCGTACTAGCTCATGGCCGGCATTTGGGGAGAGGAGACCATGACATTGGTCTCTTGCTCCATCACAGGGCAGCTTTATTGACCGTGTGGGACGGGTGGAGGTACATCCTTTCGGCAGGGTTCCTCAGCAGTTCGGCCTCCCATATGTGGGCATTCTTCCTCCAGTGGCACCAGTCTACATATCAGTCCGGGAGGCTAGAGGGGGGCCTAGAGGCCGTGGTTGGACAGTGGTCACTCCTGGTATTCCTATTGCAACCAGGGGGATTGTTCGGGCCAGAGGGAGAGCTGGTGCGCCTCGGGCACCCTTACTTCGGATTACTGCGGGTCCTGCTCATAGTAGCGATGACCCTATAGACATTGACTCCGATTCTGAGGAGTCCACAGAGGGAGGATCAGAGGAGTAGACGGATGAAAGTGATCCTGAGTGGCATGACACTCAGGATATCATGCAGGCAGAGAGGGAGGAGCAGAGTGCAGAGAGAGAGACTCTAGTTTCTGAGGAGCCACTCCCTCAGGGCCATGGTGGAGAGGACGAGTCCGTTGCGGGACGTCATGTTGCCCCTACTACGGGAGCAGCCCCTCAGTTAGAAGCGGCATCAGCGGCAGGTGCTGGCCCTAGTGACCCATCTTGGAGGCCCGGTGATCCGAGTAAGTTATCCTTTCTTCTTTTCAATGCTTATTTGTTTTAGGACTTGGTTTTAATTGCTAACCCTCCTTGTGTTTCAATATTATATCTTTTAATCTCTTGTCTAGTTTCTAATTCGTTTTTCTCTCCTTTGTTTGCAGAGATTGTTGACGAGTGGCGGGATCTAATCCGCAGGGTATGCACTAACTCCCTGATGATCCCGATGGATAGGACCCATGCGGAGCTATCCGTAGATGCCGGGGAGCCCCCAGCAGCGGGCATGCATACCGACGTCTTTGCTCCCGTTTGGCACGTGGCCAAGATGGTGTCGACTCTACGTACAGAGTTGGCAGGCTATAGGACAACCGAACGCCTTATGAGGAGCCATTCTCATGGCGAGACCGCGGCTGCCCCTCGAGACCCCGAGCCTTCCGTTCATTCAGAGCGCCGGCGTAGCCGGAGTCCTAGGCGAGGGCACGCACCTTCGGTGGGATCGCGCAGGGGTTGAGAGGCCACTTGGCTCCTATGTATTTTGTATTATAGATTTTTTTGTATATCACGGGCTCTTTGAGCATTTTGACCATGCCTAGTGCATGATGGCATTGCATATAAACGTTGATCATTTATATATATTGATTTGTTCTGGATCAAAATTTGTCACTCATGTTTGTCTTTTCTATTTCCAACTACTTTGTGTATACTACGATGTATGTTTATATGCTTTCTAGAATGTATGCAATGGTGAACAAATGATGTAATTGCTTAATCTTCTTTTTGTTTTTCATGATGCTGATACATGGTAATGTAGATATATTGTAATCTTTGAATCTTAGCTTCTGTGAGCAATTTGGATACCTCATGTTTGTTTCGGTAAAGTGATGAAAGCAACTAGAATGATGAACAGATTAACTTGCCCCACTCCTGACTCCACGCAACCAGTAAGATGCGAGGGCTCATCGCCAAGAGCCAAGAAGGGTGCAAGTTATGAAATGTGATGAAATGAAAGTGATGAAAGATAGACAAAGTTTTGGCGGAACCAAATTGAAAGCTACAAGCCATGACTCCTCCTCGGGTTACTTCAAGTTTTAGGTGCAACTTGCCTTGCAGTTTATCCAGACTTAGACCCGTAGATGGCCACATGGCAGACAAAATCTGGGTTTTTAGGATTTTTGATTCTTTCGGAATTTTGAACATCTGTTTCATTTGTTTTTGACTCAAAGTTTGAAAGTTTGAATTGCTTGCGGTTTGACCATCTGCGTTTATTCTTTGTTAAGAGGACCCCCTGCACTTTGCCCCATGCTACTAGTAAGAAGCGTGGGTTTATCACCCGTGGGAAAAGCGTAGGCGAGTAAGGGCATTTTCATCCTTTTCCAACCCTACGTCACTAGTAAGAGACGCAAGCTTATCATCGAAGGTTGGTGGGGCAAGAAAATGTGTAAAATTAAAATTTTCTGTTTGATCAATATTTGACTTTGTTCATTTGAGTAAAATGTCAGTATGTCCTTATTTCTAAAGAGATATACATATGGGATAGATGTGACACCATGAAGCTTCTAGAACAGACCATAGGCAATGACACTTATTCTAAGAAGAAACCAAGGCGAGAAAAGACTTGCAGATCTTGGTATGGTTACCGTTAAGACTTTGTTATGTCTGACTTACTTGATAAAAGATTCTAAAGTGATTGATGATATCATGAAAATGGAGAGATACGATTAGAAAGTTTATGCCAACAACATCATGAGTTTGTAGTGAATTGCTTTGAGAATAGATTCCTTGATCACAATTTGTGTAAGAAACGAATGGACAAAATGATCTTAATTTATATGAAAATGCAATGTAGGTAGTTATATAAGCATTAGCTGCTTATGCGTAGAAACGTTTGAGGTGGAGGGAATTGACTGTTTCGCCAAACTCCTCACCTTCTAGCGTGCATAAGAGGTATGCTCCATTTCCGTAGTCCTTCATGACTCGGTATGGGCCCAACCATTTGGGCCGGAATTTTCTTCCTTCGCCGGTTTTCTTGTCGATCCGGCTGTCTAGCCTTAGAACTAGATCACCTTCGTATATGTCACGTTCATAGACTTCTTGTTGTACTGCCGGCACATCCGGTCGGCATAGACTCTATGTCGCTGTTCAGCATCTAACCTGGTTTCATCTAGGCTTTCTAGTTGGGAAAGACGTGCTTCTCTGTAAGTGTCTTCATCCAGAATCCCTTGTAGTGAAATGCGGAGACTGGGTATTTCAACCTCAAGTGGGAGAACCGCTTCTGACCCAAATACCAGCAAGAAAGGAGTTGCTCCTGTTGGTGTTCTTATTGAGGTTCGGTGGGCCCATAAGGCTGGATATAACTTTAAATGCCAATCTCGTTTGTTTTCTTTTACCGTTTTAAGGAGAATGGCTTTCAGTGTTTTGTTTGTTGCTTCAGCCTGCCCATTGGCTTGGGGATAATACAAGGAAGTAGTATGATGGCTTATTTTGAATTTACTACATAGTTCACGAACTTCTTCATTCTTGAAAGAAGTTCCATTATCTGAAATAATGATTTGCGGGATACCGTACCTGCAAATGATTTGGTTCAAAATGAACTTAGCGATTACAGAACCAGGTATAGTGGTAAGAGGCATGGCCTCTACCCATTTGGTGAAATATTCAGTGGCCGTGATTATAAAATTATGGCCGTCTGTGGATGAGGGAGAGAACTTCCCTATCAAGTCCAGGCCCCATGTAGAAAAGGGCCATGGAGTAGCGATTGGTTGCAGAGCTTGTGCCGGCATGTGGATCTCATGAGAGAACTCTTGGCATTTATGACACCTGCGTACAAACTCTATTGCGTCATGTTCTAGAGTGGGCCAGAAATAGCCCATTCGATGTATTTTTTGAGCAGTGGCGTGGCCGCCGAAGTGGCCTCCACATACTCCGCTGTGAGATTCATAGAGAATCCTCTTGGATTCTTCTGTGTCGACACACCTTAAGAGCATTCCATCGAATGCCTTTCGATAGAGAACTTGCTCTATAATAACGTACTTAGCTACGATAATGCGTAACCGCCTTCTTTGTTGTGGTGTAGCTCCTTCTGGATACCTATGGTCCATGATATAGCTAATGATACCAACGTACCAAGGGCACTCAGAGATTGCAGGTCGGGTTTCGACGTAGTATACGCACTCATCTGGAAAATCCAAATCTACTAGACTGCCTCCATCTAATGGATTATCAGTTAACCAATCCGCAATGATTTGTCCCTTAACTGACTTTTGGTTTACAAAAGTTAATTCGAACTCTCCCATTAAGGTTATGAAACGTCCAGCTTTTTTAGACAACGATCCTTGTGTGAGGAAAGTTTGTAAGTGGTCAGTTTTTACTACGACCCTTGTCTCTTGATTTAGCATATAGTGTCTTAGGTGTTTGGTTGCGAAGACTATGGCGAGACATTCTCGTTCTGCTTGTGTATAGCGCGTTTCATAGTCGAGCAATGTTCGGCTAATGAAATAAATTGCGCGTTCTCTTTTGTCATCGTCTTCTTGGGCTAGCATACAAGCTAACGAGACATCGGTAGCCCGTGAGTACAAAATTAAAGGGCGATCTAGCTTAGGTGGCATTAGCGTAGGTGGTGATAGCAAGAAACGCTTAACTGCGTCAAAAGATTCATCGCAATCTTTGGTCCAACTAATGCTATAGTCTTTCTTGAGTAGGTTGTTAATTGGATGAATAGCGAAGCTCAAGTCCGGGATGAATCTTCGGATTGCACCCAACTTTCCGAGAAATGACCTGATTCTTGATTCGTCCGAAGGTGGAATCATTTCGAGAACAGCCCGAATTTTGGTTGGGTCAACATCTATTCCTCGTGATGATATGATATAACCTAGGAGCTTCCCTCCCGTTACACCAAAGACGCATTTCTCTGGATTTAGCGTGACTCCATATTCTATTAGGCGTGAAAGAATGACGCGGAGTATTTCTGGATGGTCACAGCGCTTCTTGGCCTTAGCCAACAAGTCATCTACGTATGATTCCACGATTTTATGAATTAGATCGTGAAATATATAAGTCATGGCCCGCTGGTATGTAGCACCGGCGTTTTTGAGACCGAATGGCATAACAACGTAGCAATAGGTTCCCCAAGGAGTTATAAACGTAGTTTTAGCTTGATCTTGCTCCGATATTCTGATTTGATTGTATCCTGAGAACCCATCCATGAGAGACAAAATCTCAAACCCAGCTGTTGCATCAACAATGACATCGATAGATGGCAATGGGAAGTCATCCTTAGGACATGCTTTGTTAATGTCCCGGAAATCTATGCAGATGCGTATCCTTCCATTCTTCTTGAGAACGGGAATGATGTTAGATACCCATTGGGAGTAGTCAACTGGCTTGATGAATCCTACCTGAAGGAGTTTTATTACCTCCTCTTTTACCATGAGGGCTACTTTGGGTTTCATGGGTCTTGATTTTTGCTTAATTGGCTTCGCATCTGATTTATTGACGAGGTTGTGCACCACAATGTGGGGTGCAACTCCTGTCATTTCTTTATAATTAAATGCAAATGCCTTCTGATGCTCTTTGAGGATTTTCGTATGTATTTCCACCTCTTCTGGTGTTAACGAAGATCCCAGTTTTAAAATTTTCGGTTCATCTTCCGTTCCGATGTTGACATCGATTGTTTCTTCGATCAAAGAGGCGTTACCCTCTTCGAACTCAGGCGGTGCTGGGGGTAAATCCAAATCATCCCCGTTTTCCACCGTGTATATGCTAGGTTCTTTTTGTGAGGGAAGACTCATCATGGGATTTCTGAAGTAGGATGACGAATGTGGAATTAAGGACAAATCTAGCATAGGATAGGAAAGATGCAATGCCGCATAGGCGTTTAAGTATTCCAAAGTGGCCATATCATTATGAACATGGTCTGTGGTGGTAGATTCACTTCCACTTGAAGGGGGATTTGTCATTGTTTTTATCAATGGCTCGTCACGAATGGACACTGTGAAGTGAGTATCTTCTAGTTCATTGCTTGGAGTAAAACGTGATGCCGAAGTTGCTATTGAGTCGACGAGAAGATTTTTCTCTCGTGGGATTGCTTCAATAGATATGAAGTCGAATGCTTTGCTCAAATCTAAAACAACATTTTTGTAAAGTTGCAAGTGCTCAGCTTTAGTTTCATATACCTCTGAAACTTGGTTTGCTACTAATTGTGAGTCTCCTAAAACTCTGATATTATCAACACCAATTCTTTTGGCTAAGGTGAGACCAAGGAGGAGAGCTTCGTATTCAGCACTGTTGTTTGTGCATTCGAAATTTAATTTAAAGGAAAAAGGCAGGACTTTTTCCTCTGGCGAAGTAAGAATTATACCTGCCCCCACTCCGTAACGGCACCTAGCTCCATCAAAGTGGAGAGTCCAATACTTAGCTGGGAATATAGAGGTTGGGGGGTTCATTGCGTTTGCGTATTCTACTTCGACCATGCAAAGATCTTCTGCTGGAAGAGAGCCAACCCCTAAGGAATATCCTATGCCTGCCGAATCAAATGGTAAGAACATTGGTAAGTCTTGTTCTATTAATTCAATGATTTTTGCAGTAGTCCCTAATGATACAGCCTCTTTAACTTTACCGTCAGGGATTGGGGTTATTTTGGCTATGCCGATGGTTTCAAGATCCGTTGTGGGTACCAACTTTTCCTTTGGCTTTGAGTCAGTAGGTTTGTTGAGTTGGTTTGTTGGAAGTTCGAATTCCGAGTGTACACCTGGTCTTTTCTTTAAATCAGCTAAGTGTACATCAAACGGATTTGGATCACCTTTGGCTACAAATACCTTTCCTAGATGCAAGAATCTTACTTCTTGAAATAACGTAGAAGGGATTGCCTTCATGCGGTGTATCCATGGTCGATCGAGGATCATATTATAGTTAGTTTCCCGATCTATATTATAAAACTCAGTCAGGATTGTTTTGGGTCCTAAGGTGACCGGTAGTATTATAGTTCCTATTGAAGTGGCTTTAAGGCTATCATAGCCTCTTAATGTATTTCGAGTGGTGGAACAGTTTGTTTCACCATATCCCAATTTTTGGAGGAAAGAGAAGGGGACTATGTTAACCGCAGCCCCATCGTCAACCATTTCCCGTTTTACGTAATTATTATAAACCCATACTTGTAGGTGTAAGGCTGGATCGCCTCGGCGAGCGATCTTAGCATCTGTAGGCATTTTACTTATTTCAAATATGAATTCGACATCTCTATCTGCTTGTCCCGGAGGATGAACATCAAAGTCTATATGATTTACCTGTGTTTCAGGTGGCGGAGTGATATTAATTAAATGACCTAAACCTAACGCTTCTAAAAGAGCAGCCCTGTGGGCAGGGGAGTTTTTTAGCAAGTCAAGGAACGAAATATGCGAAAAGGTTTTTGTTAGATCATTAATTAAATCGTAAGCACCCACAGGTTTTACTACGGTTTGCTGGATGTTATCTGTTTCCGGCAAGTGGCTTGGACTTGGTTGAGAAAAATATTCTCGTGTCCTTGTTATAGCTTCAATGGGTAATTCCGAGTCTAACTCTACCAATCCAACTACCTTAGGTCGTGGTTGACTTCCTAGTTGCGGCGCAACTAATGGATTTAGCGAAGTCGAGGCCTCATGATCGTTATTTCCTGGCATTGGACCCTTATTTGTTCCAGTTGAATTTAGTCTATTATTATCGTGATTTGGAAGTGGATCGTTAAAGATCTTGAGAGGAGCATTCTGAGGGGAAACTGCCCCTGCGAAGGTACTTGCCGTTGGTGACGTAGGGTCTGCTAAGAACATATCCATAAAAAATTGTTTTTGTTCATTTGACAAGCGCTGCATGAATTTGTTATAGTCACGACACGTTCTAGTGTCATGACCCCGAATTTTGTGGAAGCCACAATAAGAATTGGGATTGTAATTCGTGTTTTGTTGATTTGGTTTGTATTGTGGCCTAAAATTTTGATCAGACTGTTGCCTATTAGGATTAAAATTCTGCATTTGTTGTTTCTGGCTTTGGTTTTGGTAACCAAATGGATTTTGACCCGCCCCTTGTATGGGATTACGCCGTTGTTGTTGTTGTTGTTGCGGATGGTTAAAATCCACTGCGTTGATTGTCGGGGTAAAGTTATTGTTTCTTTGGTTGTTTGTTTGTGATGGAGTACTGACTATATTTACCTTTTTAGGCTGGTCGGTTACTCCGTCTGTTGTTACACCCCGATTTTTGTTAAGGATTTTAGGTCCTTGGTTGACATTTGTGGGGTAGGTCGTAGTATTTTGGTTAGAGGTAATCAACCTCCCGTTTGCTCCATATGTCTTACGACCACTATCTATTGCTGCTTGATCTATTCGCAGAGCGCTCTCGAGTACTTCGTCATAAGTTCTTAGTGGGAACTTCTGGACTTCTTCCTTCACTTCTCTACTAAGAGAATGAAGGAATAAATCACATAGTTCCATCTGATCCATATTTGGGGCGCTTGCCGAGGAATAAAGGACTGTACGCCACCTTTGGATGAAATGGGCGACAGATTCGCTATGTTCTTGCTTGATGTGTAAGAACTCCCTGATTCCTGTTCTTAACAGTTTGTTCATGTCGAAGGCTTTGATGAACTCAGACACAAGTTGTTTGAATGAATGTATGGAAGCCTCAGGTATTCTGTAATACCAATCGAGAGCAATGCCTTCCAGTGTTTTGGGGAATATCTTAGCAACAACCCCATCCCATGGGAGTAATTCCCGAATGGCCGTGGCATAAGCTTTGATGTGCGCGTTCGGATCTCCCTCACCTTTATATTTAGGCAAATCGGGAAGAGGCCTTGGAAGCATGACACTTCGTATGGTGAAATCTAAGGGTTCTTTCAAATATTCTAAATAAGTCCCTATCACATATGTTTCAACCATTGATGGTATCTGTTGAGGAGGCGGGGTGGCGGAACGGGTTGTTGATATGGCGTAACGTATGCGTTGGCAGGGGCATAAGGCAACCCTTGTATTTGGGCAAACGTGCCGGGAGATGAGTACATATCCCCTTGTGGTGATTTTGAGTACATGTTTAAGTACGAAGGGGTACTATCTAGAAATGGATTGCTCTGTACTAGACCTGGAGGAACAGTGCTAGCGATAGTGGGTCTAGTTGGCATTTGTTGTGAATACTGAGGAGTCATGCCTAACGTGCCTACTCCTGTGAGGAGATCTACTTGGCTAGGATGGTGCGGAGGATTAGAACTCCCTGTTTGTATGAATTTCAAATTTTGACTTGCTTGGGCAAGTTCTAATCCCCTAACCTTCTCTATTAGAGTTGAAATGACTTCGTTTGGTGAAGTCACGATATCCTGCCTTGGTGGTGTTTGTTGTATACTATGGTTTTGTGGAGGTATGTGATATCCTGTTATGAACTGATCATTATCTTGCCAAGCATCTCTGAGAGTATTTTCTATACGTGATGGCATAGAGGTATTTTCTTGAGGAGGGAACTCGGGCTGTATTTGCAAACCTCCTATAGGTGGGTACATACCTTGAGAGCGTTGTTCATTTCGAGAATAACGTGTTGAGTACTCGTCATCTAGAAGTAAGTATGGGTCTGATTGTCTACTAACGTTTGGTCTTAGTAGCACCTGAGGAGATGAAACAGATTCTCCAGTGAATGTCATATTATTTGAGCCTGAAAGCTCTGTTTGTGTTTGAGCGAGTTGTTCCAACCCCTCTGCTTGGAAGGACGAGCTATATCTAGTCCTTGGATTTTGCGTTGACAACTGACTAGTTGAATAGTTGTCGCCCCACATTGAGAGTGAGGGTGATGACTGTATATTTTGTTGGGCATAGTATGCCTCAAGACCCAGGAGGGGTCTGCCGTATGCATCAAATCCCGACATATTCGGGGGGTATATGAATACCCGCAGAATAATGGGAATGAACGAAGGTGATTTTATGAAAAGTTGTTTGCGTTGGGTTCACCAAGAAAGTGAAGTACAGTTGTTTGCTTCACGTCGGGTTCACCAATTTTGTTGGTGAAGCTGATGTGAAGGCTAATGTGATAATAGAAGGTGAAGCAGTTGTAAGTTTCACATCGGGTTCACCAATTTTGTTGGTGAAGCTGATGTGAAGTCTTAATGAAGTTCAAAAGGTGAAACAGTTGTTTGTTTCACGTCGGGTTCACCAATTTTGTACGCCGGAAAAGTGACAAACGAGCATGGGAATCTACAAGTTACTCTTCCGCGTACCCGACCTCCCGAGGTCGTGCCGAGACAGCCGGTGGGGATGGAATATAGGCAGTATACGGACAGACTAGTTAGGCAATCTAATGTCTTCGACACGCACTAATGGAATTCGCGAATCTAAGGCAGAGAAAGCCCTTCTAACCTGGACCGGCGTGATAGATCGATCAGCAAGGATGACTGCTCGAAGGCTCCAATCAATATCGAGCTCTGGCATGATTCGATCTATGGGTTGTGGAATGCGTGGGAAATGACCTGGGATAGTTTCGTGTACGTCTCCCAGATAAGGTCATATGGTGGATTATAAATATGGTCAACTCTATGGACGATTTTCTGGCCTAGTCCAGAATTCTCTAGCTTTGTTGGCTGTTGTATCTAGCAGGGACAGTTGTTCGATGATGATAGGTGGAATTGGAGTAGACTGAAATACAAGTGTGCGTAGGCCAGTGTCTATATCTGACCCTCTTATGGATATCGTTAGGCTGCGGGATTTGTGGATCACAACCGTAGACTCGTGGTTGTTGTGGACCGGCTATGGTCATACATGGAATCAAATCCCTGATCCTTAGTATCCAATAATCATACGCCTTCTCAGCTTCTATGTTGAGAATCAACAGCTGTGCGATCTTCTCGGAATACCTCACAGGTGTTCTTGCAACTTGGATTCTTAGGCCGGTATCTATGTCTGTGAGGGTATCTCCTGCATCTGGTTGTGGAACTAAGGGGATCACACCCAAATGTTTGTTCTCTTTCAAACCCTTCTACAGTCATGTGGATGTTTTCCTAGGGTAATCTGTAGTTTGGCTGATTTGACCAAAACGTATGTGCTTGGTCGTCTTCTATGTTTAATCCTCTTAACTGAGATCTGACCTGCTGGAAATCTGTTGTTGTTTGGAAGACTTGTATCCTAAGATTCTGGTCAATGTCAGTTATTGCCGCTATGAGATTGGGTTGAGGCACGATTGGCTCGAAAATGTATTCCCTGGGCTCCCTAGGTCCCGTAATTGTCATGCAAAAGCAGTAATAAAACAAACTATAATAAAGTGAAATCTAAGTATACTTCTAGCATATATGACTTCTTTTTGTATTTTCTGACGATTTATAAGAAAGCAGCTATTTAAGATATTTAGAATTGACAACTAAACTAATAACTTTAAAAACAAACAAAATAATCGAGTGTAGTTATTTGTCTGTGCAATTTTGTAAATCTATTCTAAACAATGAAATAGCTAATCTATTTGCAAGATTCTCGATCCTACCTCAGAAGTGAGGAGTGAATCATAGTTTCTCAGAAACTATCAATCCCCACAGCTTCCCTGGTAATGTCAAGAATAGAATTTACTGAAATAAAATAATTTAACTACTTTATTTGATAAGATTTTAACTAGAACTTTGAAAGCTAGAACCTGGATTTCGCAGAACAGTGGCGAATCCGATGGTGTGTGTGATCTTGTCCCCTCAGTATGATCTCTTCGTTCTTTGTGCTCACGTGGACCCAAGAAAAGCGTGTAATGCTTGCATCAACAGGAATAGGTATTTGGAACAAGGGACAACCTTCAGAATGCAGACAGAATAGAACGCGGATAGGAGAGGGATAGCGCAAGAGTACAGAGCTTGGCTTATGCAATTCCTAGCAGGATCTATTGCGAATCATGCCAACATGAATGCGTCCAGAACCTGAAACTATCCTGTTTGAAGAGCAAAACCTGCAACTTTAATGGCTTCCTAAGCTATTCTACTCTAATGGATTAGATAAAACAGCAACACTGTTTGCACAAGTTGGATATGTGGCTTACCAACAGCTAATCAATGCAAACTAAGCATGTAATGAATTTAAACTAAACTAATTCCTAAAGCAAACTAACAGACCACAGCACCGAGAAGTGAGGAGATTTGGAGTGAAAAATGGTGGCCCCAAGTAATGTTTGCACTTGCACAAGATGGATATGTGGCTTACTAGCTGCAACACAATACTAACCAAAAACGCAATGAAGAAAACTATCAGTATTCTAAGCAAACTAAAAGACTGAATCTATTGAAAAGGTGAGGTTGGAGACAAGAAGTTGAGATGAGAGGCCATTTGCTTGAGCACAAGCCATGCATTTATAGGAATTCAATCACCCCAAAATCAAAATCAAACTGAACTCCTAAACAATAAACAAAGGAAAAACACTATTCCAGGGGACCAAAAACATAAATGCATGCTCAAGTCGGCAGGATAAAGCTGGTGAAACGTTGATTTTTGCGTGCGTTCTGTCAAAAGAACGTTCTGGAAAACGCGTAAAGGACCACCGCCCTGCTCAGGGTGGCGGTTACAGGACCATCGTCTTGTCCAGGGCGGCGGTTACAGGGCGGCGGTTTCGTCACTGAAGATCAAAAGGGCCAAGAAAAGAGGGAAAAAGGGGAAAACAAAGGACACGTAGGGGGCTAAACGGGGCATGCGGGATGTTAACGCATATTCGGAGGAGCTTTTCTGGATCCCGAACACCTTGCGAAGAGACCTGTATCATCATTGGGGCATTTTATTACACCGTTCCGCAGTACAGTACCTTACAATTTTAGGTACGTACAATACCCAATGGTGATTCATTATCCATTTCATAATCACTTAATTCAAATACCAAATCCATAGAGTCATACACAATTTATTAAGTATAAAGAAGCTCTATTAGATTATTCAAGAAAATACAAGCTTCAAGAGCCTTCATGGCTTCCCAAACAGAAAATCCTACCTTCTCTCTCTCACGCATCCTCATCATTTGAATGCCTCCATACAAGATATGAATAAGGTGAGTTAGTTAGGTTTCCAACTCTCCTTTCTAACACTCGAGAAGACTAAATGTGTTGAGTTAAGGTCTAGGTAGGTTCATTTAAAATTTTCAACCTTACTCTGCAAAAGAGGATCACCAACTAGCCTAAAATGGCTAAGAAACTTGCAAATATGAGTTACTATCAACTGAAGGAATACCCTTTCCACCTCAAGGCTATGGTTTACTTTGTCTCATAGTGCTCTTTACACCATCACTTCGCCCCTGCAATAACTCACTTATCAACAAAAATGACTTTGCACTTACTTACCTTGTTTGGCTCTTCATCGCCTCTTCAGTAGGTTCTTGGTTTCCCTAACATATTTTGGTATTTTTCTTCTTGAGACCTTCCCACTACTTAGTACAATCATCTTACACTCCAAACAGTGTGAGAAATATATAGAAAATGCATCAAAAGTGACTTCAAACTCTAGCTCTTATCATATTGTTTGAACCTTGCCCTTCCTTGCTCGCATGAATACACCTCTTTCTCACTACATAGGATATACACTTCTGAAGCTACCCAAAAAGTATAACTAACTCCATTGGTCCACTCTTCCCATTCCATGATATGTAGGTCAAAATATCAGAGATTGACTACTTACACAACTCCTTATAGCTCTCTTTTTGCAATTGAGCTCTTCAACCCTCAATTGTATCTTATAGAACCTTCTGCTAGCTATAAATTTCTATATTGGAGGTTTCATAACGCGTTCTCCACTTTTATAGATCACCTATTAGGGATTTCTAGATGCCTATTAAATTTTTCCTCTAGACTATGACCCCAGACACCAACTTCCTTTATAAATCTTCTTCCACAAATTATGTTTGCACTGTATGTGAAAAACCTCCTACAGGACTAGTAAGGATTTCTCCTAATACAACCAATGAAATTGAAAAATTTCTCTTGCAATTCCTCGAGGTTTCCCCATAGATGGTTACTTACCATATTTAGAGCTATCTTTGTGGTTTATGGATTTTTGTCACACCTTTCTCTTTGAAACCCTGATTGGGTCTATTTGTAGGCAAGAGAGGGTAGTTTTAGATATAAATTTTATTGTGGCTCAATTCAAGACTTAAAATTTTATCTACATGATTTTTTCATCCTCCCCTTTATTATTATCTTACTAGAAAGTGATTATAATGACAAATATGCACGAGTCACAAGGGTTTTACCTTCTCACACGTTCAAATCAGAGTTTAACTCTTCAACACAATCAAGATTTTTCCTTTAGGGATTAGTTTTTGACCTTCTCCTCCTTCCAATAATACTTTCCCTTAATTTTTATGAGATGAATCATGTACCCAATCAACCAACAAGGATTCATCCACTACTAGACAATGCATCAACTCAGAAAAATGTAGTTACAATACATAATTGATAATTTGACAACTTGTCATAGAACAACACAAATCATAACACTCATATTGCATGCAATGGATTTAACCTTACCTCTAACACAAACTTGATGTCTCCAACCCACCTTATTAAGTTCCACAACAACACATTGGTGATGGTTTCACAGTCTTGTCACAACCTCAACAAGTGCCTTCTCATGCCAACATCAGAATAGGGGATTGGTGCTATCATATACACTTGGAGTAACTAAAAACAAGGATTCATGAACATACACACATATGGGACACTTATGCATTAAGAAAAAGGATTCATCCTTCAAAATTCCAACTCATAACATACCTATCAAGGGCAGAGTAGCCTGTCACTGAACTTAGAGACATATATTAATATTTTTTTCCTTACAAATTTACTGACCTCCTCTCTCTATTACTTCCTCCATCACAAGGAGTGAGCTTCCTAACTTTCTCTTACCCTCCTATACTCAAACTCACACACCTACATGTACCTAACCTAGCAATGTAACTGAATTTTGAGCTTCCCTTTCCTTCTAGATGTATAACTGCAATTTTGACATTATTTCAAGCATTTTAATGACGCACAAACATACAATGACTCAACACACAACCTATACACACCTAACAACACAATCTCTCACCTTAATAAACACCCAACATTCATAGAAATTCCCTAATGGGATTACATATTTTGGAGGGAATGTGCCAATTCAAAATTTCAAACATCTCATGCTCAAATCCCTCTCTCTGAGGACCACATATGCTCAATTGACCTTATGAACCTTTGAATTGCATTTTTTTAGTCTCATTGGAAGATGCCACTGCATTAGTCTCTTGTAGTATTTCTTTCTCAACATGTACTTTTGTCCTTTCAATGCTTTCACATCTCAGGTTACCCTGCTCACACACCTCAAAACATTGTTAGAATGACCACAAAATGAATTTAAAATGACCAAAAACACAAGAAATCCTTTTGTTTTCAAAAATGACATCTCATGCCCTTATAATAAGCTTTCTCGGTATAGTCATGCATGGAGATTTTTGTAGCTACCCAAAAAATCTTATAAGCTTCATTAGACGTAATTTGTCTTCCCTAAAGTGCATGCGAAAACTTAGGACCCCACCGCTTGATTTGTATTTCTTGCTCACAATGCCCTTTTAGCTTATCTAATCCTACTATCAAGCTTATCTCCTTCATCATAAGGGTTCAAGGTACGAGGGAAACTTTTTTAAACACCCATTTTTTTCTTTCTTTGCATATTTTCAAAGTTTTAAGTGTTCGTTCTACCTTTAAACCCTAGTCACAATCCCTAACTCTTGGATCATTTTAACATGCATGGTACTAACAAGAAGATTTTATCTTAATGATCCTATAAATACTTCAAAACCACCATGGAATCTAATTGATGTTTGTGTCATTTTTCACATACGTGCAAACGTGATAACCTTTGTATACCACATAATTTGACTACCAATATCCTATTACAGTGTTTGCATCATTTGCCACATACGCACAAACGTGAAAGCCTGTGTATACCACATATTTTGAATACTAGTATCCTATTACAATTCTTGTGTCATTTGTCACATACACACAAATACGAATAACATGTGTATACAACATAATTTCAATACTAGCATCTTACTACGGTGTTTTCATCTCTTGTCACGTATACTCAAAAAATGAAATCTTGTGTATACTGCAAAATTTCACTACTAGTATCCTATTAAGTTTTTTACGTCACTTGTCACATACGCACCAAAATGACAACCTGTGTATACCACATAATACATGTTTAGATCATTTTTATGACTTGTGTCATATTACAGTGTTTTATGTTTACAAAAATAACATATTATGTATATCATTTCATATACTGATATGTTAAATACCTTGCTTACTGATTATAAGTAGTTGTTTACATTATTTTGTTTAGGATGCCATGAACGAAAAAGTATGAATATTTTTTTTCCCTAGATGTTCAGGATGTGGGAAATGGGAAACCACATTTTTCACAAGACGATCTTGAATGGACACAGATTGGGGAAGATACTGGTCATAAGGATCTTTGTGTGGTAATCCCTTTTGCACTGATCGATGGCTTTATTAAAGGGGAAGGCATTCTCTATAGCTCTAGGATGAAATTCATATGCAAGAAGAAAAGGATTCAGACTCTTACAGAGGAAGGAACATCACCACAAGATACCATTATGTATTACAAGTTTGTTTATATTAACTTTACATTTGGTCATCCTTAGGAATAGTGTTCACATATGTTAGTGCCACATTTTTCACATTCTGTACCTGAAATCAGTATGTATTCCCCTTTTGTTTTAGCTATCGGTGTGCTTATGGCCCCTGAGGAAAACATGAACAAACCACCTACTAGTGAAAGAATTGGGAGGTTTAAAAAAAACGTGGATGACAGTGCCATTTCAATGTGAGGGTTATGTTTGGTATACCATACATGACACATATTATATATAATGATATGTATCGTGTTGATAAGAATGGTGAGCTTTTCCATGGTGTAAAGGACACAAGACTTAGATCCACGAAGTGGTTTTGCTCCTAATTTATCTGCTGAATGTAAGCAATACATTGAATCTCTTTTGTCTTGTTGGTATATCTTGTTCACACCATTATTGAAAGGCACTACACGGATTTGGAGTTGGCAAGGATTGTCAACAAAAGGGATGAGTGATTAACTAGGAAAGACGTGTTGAACACATGGAGGAGGGTTAAGAGCATTAGATCCCAAAAGCATCAACACGATAACACTAGTATCAACTTGTGGCATGTCGTAAAAAGTGATACATTTTTTTTATCATCAGAAGTCGTGTGGGACTGATGTTCATTTCATTATGGGCCTTTAAACACTGTGGATGCTTGAAATGATGGTTCTTCATTCCCACAACTCCATCATTGCAATGGATTCCATGTTCTCAACTAATAAATATGGGGTAAGGAAATTGCTATCTCATTTCCATGCATAATTGATATTTGGATATATTTTTTTAATTCATTCTCATACTAACAATCATTTCATGCACACATTTGCCTCAGTACCAATTGTACACGCTTCTTGTTTTTGACGAGAAATAGGTTGGGGTTCTTGTTGCATCGGCAATTTCATCCCATAATAAAGTGGAAGACATATATGTATAGCTTGTTGAATCTACGCGTGAGGGGGAAAAGGAAAAGGATGGATTGACATGTCAATGCATTCATTATAGATCATGTAGCATTCAAAATAAAAGCTGTAAAGTATAAATCTACTAATAATTTTTTCTGTAAATTTAATACACACAATTTACATCCCTAACAACGTTATTCGTGTCTCATGGATGTATTCAGTTTTTTTGTCTTGTTATGCATATGACATGTTCACAGGGCTTTGGATAAAGAATATTTACAGGTTTGTTTTTCTTCATTTTTGTAACATAATGTTTACAAGATTGGGTTTCTTTTCGTTGTTTTTCATTACTTATTTTCATGCATCAATTTTATTTATAGATATACAAAGAAAGAGGTGGGGACAATTATGTTCCAGAGACTAGGCAGACATCATGTGCGCCATCAACGATAATGAGCACATGAAATTTTTCCTCATAAAAAAATTCATGGAGGATTTTAAAGAGGAGACTTTATTTATGGAGTATTTCAGAAAGACTTGGTTGTAAGACAGATGCATTGGTAAGTGTTAAATACATATGATTATATTTGTATTTATATGTAAAGTTAATAATTTTTAAGTCATTTCTAATGGTTTTATTGTTTTTGTGTGCAACTATGTGGGTAAAGAATTTCTGCAACTTCACCCATACTAATTAGGATACGAATGCATCCATAGAATCTTATGATTATTTTTTAAAGACCCGATACTTGTGTAATCAATGAAATAAATGCACAAGGATAATGGATTAGATGTTGTACACATTAGTGTTTTGAGTTGAAACCACATTACAAAAACAAGAGGAAGTTGCAAGTATCAAGTTTCTCGACAAATTACAAGAAGGATAACGAAATTTTGACTGCCACTAAAAGGAGCCAGAGCAATACTAGATAGTGACTATTTTGCAAACCATGTACCATTCTTTGGTCTTACATGGTTAGAATTCAAACATCCAGGGACCAATGGTATTTCATTCAGAGATTCAGAATTTTTATGTTTGTGAATGTTTACCAAATGCAACACCGGACAAACATGTTTTGAAGGTGTTGCAAGTTGAGAGGACATTTTATGAGGGTAGTGCATCTACTAGGGATCCAAATTTCAATAGTGAGGGTGTATGTTTTCGTTTCATTATTTCAACTATTTCATATCATTTTTATCCTAATAAACAATTCACTGTACATCCTATAAAAGTATTGTTTTCATTGTAGATTTGACCATATTGTTCATGATCAACCAATCTAAAGAGTTTTTTGTTACAGAAGTAGTTGAATGTAATGCAACCTAAAGAAAATTCATCAGAGCAGCCCTGCATTGTCATTGACAATACATATTTTATTATGAATAAATAGTGTTTGATATATTATTATTTTCATAATTACTAAATCAGTTTTCTTTTTTTTACAGTTGAGGGTGATGATAGAATTCAACAGGAAACACAATACCTTAGTCATGAGCAACATGTTGGAAACCATGGAAATGCATTGCAAGTGCTCAACCAATCTAAAGAGTTTTTGTAATCATTATTGGATGTGGTGCCAGATAGTGATGAAAATATTTTTCCTTTTGGAGATTGTGTTCAACAATTTCAAAATATTTTACATGACTTTGGTTCGTTTCCATTTGATTTCTTTCCAGATTCTAGTGAAAATGACACTTCTACCACCTGTTTGTGGCCATGGTTTAGTGCAAGCAAGAAACCTTGAAAGATGAAGAAAAAAGAGGTCGTGGTGGAGGATTTAAATAATGATGCTCAAGATTATGCAGGAGTATACATTGCCTGATATAACTCGTGGAAGGAAACTACTCAAGCAAACACAAAAACGGTCCATACAACAATCAAAGAAATTTGTGAGACTATAGTAGAGAATTTGGGTGAGTATGACTATTATGTGATTATAAGACATATTCATTCGAATTAAAAAAACACTTAAATTTGTGTTTTGTGAATCAAAGGGACAACCCCCTCGAACAAAATTCAAGTTCCACATCATCGGCTCTCTTTTGGAACATTGAATGCATCTTGAAGGTATTTATGTCTTTATGACCAATAATGTTTATTGTTTTTTAAATTTTCTACTGGTTTGCACAGTCTAGTTTTAGTGTGATTACTAAAAATAATGCTTCATGGTGCTTTAGTCGTGTTTAATGACAAATAATGCTAAATGTTGTTTTATGTGTGTTTTGAGTTTTACACATTTTTTTTATTGTATTATGGGTATATTTTGGGATCTTGTATCTGATAATGGTGGTTATCTATTTTTTTTGTTTAGCTCTTATATGATGGAGGGGTGTGCATAAGTCTTAAATCCTTTGAATAAAGCATTTTTGCTCATTACATTAAATCTATGCTTTATTTGGTCCTACATTGATTTGGTCCCACATATTGAAAATATTTGATCTTAATATCAAAATCTGTAACATCATTACTGTTAACCCCATTGTATAGGGACAATTTTATTTCTAAATTTTATGTATATGAATCTCAAAGTTCCGAGTATATGTATACACATTCATCCATGTCATTTTTGCTATGTGAAACAAGCTCATAAGTTTTTCCAAAAAAAATCATGTTTAATGTGGTATTAGTCTATTGTGTAAGCATAAACTTGATCAGAGCATAATGGTGGTGTGTTTTAATCAATAGACATCCAATAGCATTCAATAGTATTTATGGTGTCAATATTAGCTCAACAACCTATATTCCAGCTTATATACTAAGAACATTCAATTCTTCATAACCCATAAGTCTATGAATGAAAGATGGTGTCATAAGATATCCTCATGGTGGTCATATAATTTATTGGTCATAGTCATTATATTTTCGAGACTGATTTCTCAACCATATATTCACTCTAGCATGTAACCCAGAAACAGAGTCCTTCAACATAAGGGATGACTAACATATCATATACAAGATTCTACAGGTGAGGATGATTGTGCATGTTCAAGAAGGCCAAGACAATGGAGTTTAAGAAGATGAGAACAATTATATGCAAGAACTAATACTCAATTATTGATTATGGAGTGAAAACCGTAAGTATGTGCCTTGGATGGTTTAATAAATCATGACTAGTGATTATGCGTGAAGCTATAATGTGATGTTTCGCTCGGAATGTTTTGGCTTTAGGGAATAGAGCTACATCTATCCTTTCATTCCTTTTAGAAATAGATAAGGGTTAGGGCTAGGTGGAATACATGTTGAATGTCGAAATGGTGTGCGCGTACCGTAGAGAGAAATCAGGTTGATTGTGAAGAACTCCTTTTTGTCTTGGAAGGACTACCTGCAAATTAGAATACAAGACCACAAGATTTTGATTAGACAATAAATGAGGAAACTGCCTTGGGCCCAGGAAATATAAAACTTCCTTTCAAAGGTGGTCAGTTTCCCTTGCTAATATGAATTAACACCAAAGACTGTAAAATATCAATCAAATTGCTTCGTTGAAACAGGTAGGAGGAAAAGGCTGCTTTCTGGTTTTGAGTCACAATAACCAATACCGGTTACTGATAACTGATATCGGTAGGGTTTAGGATCTGTAGGTTGGTTGTGTTGTGGGGTGGTTGTGTTGTAGGGTAGCTGTGTTGTTTGTAAGGCTAGTACATGAGTGATATTAGGTAATGAGGTGATGAGGGGTAAATGAATGATAGTTAGATGTAATGTGCACGCTGGGTAGTGGATCTAGGAATGGATTCATGAGGACTGTGATTCAAAAGTCTAAGAAATGTTATTAAAGTGGACATGCAAGATATAACTTACTGGTTATTGATGAAGATGCAGGTCCAAGAACTCTGATGACAAAGGCAGAACTCAGGTAGGATGGCCTGACAATTAGAAGATGAGGATATCTCCCTCCCGATGATCAGCTGAGTATCACAGGACTCTGGCTATTCAGTTGCAGCCTTAGGCTTGGTCTCCTTCACTACAAACTCTTCTGGTTTCTTCACTTGTCTCTGCTCGGCCAAATGAAGATTCTTGATTCTCTTTGATTGCTTATGATGCATCCCTCTTGATCCAAAAATCCTTCGACCTTTTCTTCCCACCCTTGTTTCTGGTTAGGGGAGCCCATTTACAGGGAACCGATGGCGGGTACATGTAACCGACAACGGTCGAGTAGGAACCAGTATCGGTTAGGAAAAAGTGGGCTATTTTTAGTAAAATAGCCAACTTTCCCTTGCTTTTCTCCCGAGGGATTAGTTGCAATAGTGCGACTAGGGTACATGATTTGACGAGCAAACTAGCAATGCATCGGCAAATTTCGATAGTTTATGCGAGTAAGGAGTGCATATAATCATGGTATCCAAGGCATAGGATGTAGCTCCAGGGTATATAACGGTCTTAAGGTACAGGTTACGTTTAGGCAGGTTTGGCAGTACCAACTGGTTGGTCATGGATGAGGTAAACGGCAAGGTCTAGGTCTAGGCAAAGTTGGTTGACAGATCAAGTCAAGGACCCTAATTATGCTAAATTACAAACAGGTGAGCTCGATGGAACATAAAGCTACATGATGGATGGATAAAAGTGTATGTAGGTGATGTTGGGTTAGGTATGCGAAATGGTACGGCCGTGCAGGTCGGGCCAAGTTGTTGGTCGTAAGGCCTTGGGTCAGGCCAAATTTGGTAGGTCTGAGGCATTGGGTCGGGCCTTATTGTTCGTGTGAGGCCTTGGGTCGGGCCAGATAGGTAGGTTAAAGCCTTGGCACGGGACAAATGGTTAGCGTGAAGCCTTGGTTTCGGGCCAAATGGTTAAGGGTATAGGCCTTGGGTCGGGCCAAATGGTTAGGGTGAGGCCTTGGGTCAGGTCAGATCAGGTAGATTGAGAGCCTTGGGTCGGGCCAAATGGTTAGCGTGAGGCCTTGGGTCGGGCCAAATGGTTAGGGTGAGGCCTTGGGTCGGGCCGGATAGGTAGTTGAGGCCTTGGGTCGGGCCAAGTTGTTGGGTTGCGGCCTTGGGTCAGGCCAGATAGGTGAATAAATGGTGTTCAGCAAAGATGGATATAGGGGATGATGGTGAAAAAGGGGCAAATAGGTCCAAAGAAGGGCAAGACAAATTGGGGGCACGTTGGAATAAAAACCGATGTCGATTATACATGACCAATATCGGTTAGGGTACCGATACCGATTCTGAAGAGCACAATAAAACCGATATCGCATAGGGGCGAAAGGTCGATAGTTTATCAAAAATACAGCTTGTGATTATCACTTTTGCAATTTGGTATCCAATTTGAGTTGTATGAAGTGGAGAGTCCAGATTGGAGCATTTGTTGAACGAGGTGGAGGTATAGGAAGGGTCTATAGGCATGTTCGTGCAGTCACAGGACGACACTGGATTGTTCATATTGGTTACATGGTTGAGCCTATAAACATCATTGTTTGTCTAGCGACCAATAGGCCGACCCATCCAGTCGGGACAGATCAGGAGTGCAGAGATACCGATTCAGATCGATGGGTCTAGACAGAACACGAGGACAGGTCCCAAGCTGTGACAGGATGACATTGAGTATTATAGGCATTGTATGGGAGTTGTTGATGATTGCGGCTCATTTGTTGGAGGCAGTACGGGAACTATGTGGTAACGTGAGAATATAGCTGAGCGAGTTGAGGGGTGTAGAGTGATTGAGGTGCGGTCTTGGGACACAGGACCAAATGAGTATGGGTGCGGTTCCTCTAGACCGCGTGCGGTGACAATTTGGATTAGTGCAGGTTGTGGCCTTGGCTTATAGGCCATATATGCGGATCGACGCCGTTGCAGCATTCTTGGGTCCCGGGCCAACATGGTCCAGTTGCGGCCAGAGGAGATCGCAGCCGATCGCAGGGTAATGGGTTGCAGGAACTTGGGTCGAGGCCAAATAGAGTATGGGTGGGTAGCAGAACTACGAGGGGTACGTGATCATCCTGAAATTGGTGTGGTTGCGGCCTTGAGAGATCGGGCTGCAAATGGTTAGTTCATGAGCTCCAAATGCAGGTCGAATGAGACAAGAGGATTAGTTAGTGGTGGCGGAGTCATGAGCGGAGGGACTAGAGACTGAGATACCTCCATGTGAGAGGAGTGTATCCACATGTTACAGGAGATATTGGCAGATCAATGGGCGGTACCAATAGCCGTGGTACCTTTGAGGATGGAGAGGCTCGACGAGAGGTGCCGACGATCACGATCATCACCTGGTTCAGGATGAGGCGTGAGGGTCTAAGTAAATGTTATCGAGGTATAAGAATAAATAAGGATGCCGACCTGCGTGTTGATGATAGAGAAGATGTATTTCTTTAACATCTAAATAAAACTAGATATTTATGTTGATTTGAGTTATGATAATAATAAGAATGTTTGTGTTTTGATATGTTGTGTTTCGATAAATGAGGAATGATGAATTTTGGCAGAATAGAAATACACAAAAATATTTATATTTACCACACATGACAGGTTATGGTAAGGGATGGTCGAGCTAACCTTGGGAGACCCCATGTCTCCGAAGTGCTGCCTACATAGCCCATTGCACAAAGCAAGGAGGGGCCTCAGACCGATGTAGTTCTCCCTTAGGACCAGGGAGAGGTGAATTCAAGCAATTTAGGTATGGTTAGGAAATTTGTTGGTTGGTAAAAATATTGGTATTTGGTAGGATAATGTTGTTGGTGTTGGTAAGGTTTTGGCAATGTTGGTATAGGTATAGGTGAAGCGAAAGTTAGCCTACCCAAGTAGTGAGGTAACTGTGTCCTGATTAAGGTCAACACACAATCCTAGATTGGAGTGAAAGAGGAAAAAGTGTCCCGTAGTAGAGAAGAGCTAAACAAACCACATAATAACGTAGAAAGAGCTTGAACCCCTTAGGTACCGTGCATAGACGATGAGTCAATAGGTGAAAAGAGTTGTATGATCACAAAATATCAGGTGTACGTCATGTCCCTTGAGTGTAAACAGATAATGAGGTGGATGGTATAGCGGATGTACGAAGAACTTTGTTATAAAGTGAGTGTTTTGACGAAAGAGAACCTGACCTAAATAGACAAGTCCATGACTCAAAAGTTCTTTTGAATGTGGCTTTTATTTTACTGAATATAGACTGATCGATGTGGGAAGTCTATAAGGGATATTGATTGTATTATTCTTGAGGTCTTCACGAAGCTGATCAATGCGAGAAGCTTCTGATAAAAGGCTGACTGTGTATAGCTGTCCTTCAAGGGAGCAGTCTTTTTATAGTAGCAGATGCGGAATTTGTGTATAGCTGTCCTTCGAGGGGAACAGTCTATATATGATAGCAGCAAGAATTTTGGCATATAGCTGTCCTTCAAGGGAGCAGTCTATGTATAATTTAGAGAGCTAGATGTCCTTTTGGTGTAGATCATCTAGTTTGGTAGGAAGTTTGACTCAAGAAAATCCCATAAGAATGTGTTATTTTAATACTTTGAAGTCATGGACTAGACTAAAAAGGGGAGGCATCGTTAATGGGAGGTGAGAATCAAACTATGTGAGCTTGATTTTATTTTGAGATGTAGGAAACAATGTGTATGTGGAGGTAAATGAGCTCAAGGGACGAGAAGTAAGTAGATAAGAAGTGATATAACACTAAATTCAACAGTAGAAAGGTCAGAAGATGCAAGGCATTAAGAGGTTCAAGCTCAGGTTTACCATTAAGCGAAGCTAAAAGATAAGTGCCTGATCCATAAGTGTGAGTGATTATGTAAGGCCCAATCCAATTGGGAGCAAATTTTGCGCGTTTTCTCTTTTCTAGTTTGGTTACATGTTGATTCTCTTTGAGGACAAGATCACCAACCTTAAAGGTACGCTCATGAAGTCACTTATCATAAGCACGCTTGATGCGTTTTTGATAGATTTGAAGGTGATTAAGAGCTGTAAGATGACGTTCGTCAAGAAGTTCCAATTGGGTTAACCGCTCTTGGTGGAAATCATCGTTGGTGAGAATATCCTGAAGAGATATTCTAAGGGATGCTATTTGTATTTCGAAAGGCAAGACAGCCTCGGTACCATATACCAAAGAAAAAGGAGTGGCATTAGTGGAGGTACGAATACTAGTACGATAAGCCCAAAGGGCAAAGGGGATTGTGATCGTGCCAATTTCTTCCGGACTCATTGACAACTTTCATGAGGATTTTGGTTAGTGTTTTATTAGAGGATTCGGCTTGTCCATTCGCTTGTGGATAGTAGGGTGATGAGAAGCTAAGTTTGATACCAAAGTTGTCGCAAAGGTCTTGCAACAACTTATTTTTGAAAGATTTTCCATTATCTGTTATCAGGCGATGAGGAACACCAAAACGACAGATAATGTGGTGGTTAATGAACTCTACAATTTTTTCCTTTTTAGTTGAAATGAGTGGAATAGCCTCCACCCATTGTCGTGTAATATTCAGTTTCTGTGATTATCCATCGGTGACGTTGTGAAGAGGACGGATGAATCTCACCAATAAGGTCTAAACCCCATTGTGAGAAGGGCAAAAGATCTCATGTGACCTGTAGCGGATGGCTGGGAGTATGTTGAAGGTTAGCATGTTGTTGACACATGACACAACGCTTAACATATTCGTAGCAATCGTTATTGAGAGTAAGCCAATAATAACCTAGGCGAAGGATTCGTTTGGCCACGGCAAGGCCGCTAAAATGTCCACCACAAATACCGTCATGGACTTGTTGGATGGTATGGGTGACCTCCGTGCCGGTGAGACATCGAAGGAGGATGCCATCAAAGCCACGTTTATAAAGGAGTCCCCCCATAACGACATAACGAGAAACGCGTTTTAGAAATGCGCGTTTGCCAGTACTAGTAAGGTCAGATGGGAGAATAGAGGTTGTAAGGTAGTCGTGAAATTGGTGATACCAGGTATCTTGCGAATTAGCAGACACATTATTTATCATACAAACAACTGGGGTTGAGTAAGGTGGGGCGAAGAGTTGTTGGACCAAGATGAAAATGTCAGAGTCAGTTGATGAAGCTGGAATTTGCGAGGCTAAGCAAGCCATAGTATCCGCAAATTTGTTAGTGGAGCGGGGAATGGTTTGGATAGAATAGTGAATAAATAAGGCTAGAAGTGAATCCACGTAGTGTTTGTACTTTTGAAGTTCCTCATTTTTACATTGGTATATGCCCATAACTTGATTGACTACCAATTGAGAGTCGCCGAAAATATTGATAGATTTGACACCTAAGTGTAACGCAACCTGGAGACCCAGAACAAGGGCCTTGTATTCCGCTGTATTATTAGTGTAGGGGAAATCGAGTCGGAATGAAAGAGGCATAGGCTCAGCGTCGAGAGGAATGAGAACAACGCCGGCTCCTCCGCCGCGGTGGCATTTGGATCCATCGAAGAAGAGGGTCATTGGATATGACTCTTCCCTGAGTGAAAGAGTGGCGATGAGTTCATCGGGGAATGTAAAATTGGTAAATTGTTCCCCCAGTAAAGGGGCTTCTACAAGTTTGTCTGCAATGGTTTGTCCTTTGATTTATTTCTGGTGGACAAACTCAAGGTCAAGGTCGGCGAGGAGCATGAGCCATCGGGCAATGCGTTGGTTTAGATGAGGTTTGGCATACATATAATGGATGGGGTCCGTGTTGGTGATGACGAAAGTTTTGTGATTCAGGAGGTAGTGTCGGAGTTTGGTGGCCACGAATGATAGGGCTAGGCACAACTTTTCTACATGTGTATACCTAGTCTCATAGTCCACCAAAGTACGACTTATATAATAAACAGCTTGTTCTCGATTCTCGAAGTCACGATGTGCAAGCATGGCCCCTACGAGCGTGGTCGGTGGCGGAAAGGTAAAGGTAGAAAGGGCGATCGTCTTGAGGTGGGATAAGCACGGGTGGCTGCAAGAGATAAGCTTTGAGAGCTTCAAAGGCTTGGTGGCACTCTTCGTTCCATTGAAATTCAATGTCCTTTTTAAGGAGGTGATGGAAAGGTTGACATCAGTCTGAGAGTTGGGAGATAAAATGTCGGATAGATTGGAGCTTACCTTGTAAGCTACGCAATTGTTTGAGATTAGTAGGTGGAGGAATTTCTAGGATAGCTTTGACTTTAGATGGGTCAACCTCAATGCCACGCAAAGAGACGATAAAGCCAAGAAGTTTTCCCGAAAGGACACCAAAGACACATTTCTTTGGTTGAAGACGGACAGAATATTGTAACAGGCGATCAAAAATAATGGTTAAAACATCGAGATGTTCACTACGATGTTTAGATTTTCGAAGAAGATCATCGACGTAATCTTCAAGGATAGTATGCATGATGTCATGAAAGATGTAGGCCATAGCCCGCTGATAGGTCGCCCCAGCATTCTTAAGGCCAAATGGCATTACACGATAACAGAAGGTTCCCCAAGGAGTTATGAAGGCAGTTTTATGTTGATCGGCAGGGGCAACCAAAATTTGGTTGTATCCAGAGAAGCCATCCATGAGAGAGAGCATCTCATGGCCTGCAGTGAGATCAACAAGTTGGTCAATACTAGGTAGAGGAAAGTCATCCTTAGGGAAAGCGAGGTTAAGATCTCGGAAATCCGTGCATATCCGAAGTCCCCCCGTCGCTTTAGTGACAGGTACGATGTTAGAAATCCATTGAGGATAGTCAATAGGCAGGATGAAGGAAACAGAAAGGAGTCGTTGAAGCTCTTCTTTGACCAAGAGGGCAATGCGTGGATGCATCTTTCTCAGTTTCTGTTTAATTGGCTTGGAATCGGGTTTCAGTGTAATGTTATGGACAGCAATGTCAGGATCAATTCCTGGCATGTCAGCGTAGGACCAAGCGAAAGCTTGGTTGCGAGCACGGAGAAAGGTAGTAAAGGTGACTTGTTCTGATGCGTTAAGGGATTGTCCAATCTTCATGATGTGAGGATCCTCCTCTATGTGGATGTTGATTTCTATAGTAGACTCGTTCAGCATGGTTTGAGTTTCAGATGGTAAGGCGCGTTGAATATAAGAGTCATCCGCGCCAAGGTAAGTGAGGATGGAGTCATCATCCTGGCACTCAACAACATTAATTGAAGGCGAGTCCTCTTCAATCATGTCTGGATATATAAGGGGGATAGAAGAGGGGTCCTCATTATCGCGTTGATAAGTGAGAGGACCTAGGAAGATAGCATTTATGAAAAAAAAAAGTTAGGAGGGATAGATTCAGGATCCATCGACTCCGTGGGTGATGAAGGCAAAATGGGTGATGATGGTTCAGTAGGGGTGACGTCATCCTCTTCCAGAAGGCAACTGATACGAGGTTCCTTCTGTGTAAGTGTTCCTGGAAATCCAAGACCACTACAATCATTGTGCTTGCGTGTAGTTATGGGAATGATTGTGTGTCGGCCTTGTTCATAAAGACCGAAACCGAAGCCCTTCCAAGCGCAGCGTGTCAGGAAGGTAAGGGCGAAACGACGATTTGTCAGGTATTGGAAATCGGATTGGAAGGGAACCACACCAAGAGGAGGTTCAGGAACAACAGAAGATGCGTCGACACCCCCATATGTTAGGTTAGTGCGGCAGTGAGGTGGTCTGTAGGAGATTACTTCCCCCACACGACGGTCATAGGTAGGATGTGCATGTAACTGTCCGTACTCCTGTGGAGTATGGAAAGAACTAACGTTATATAGGCGGTATTCCCCCAGTGTAAGGCGTTGAAAAACATCTACTAAGGGGTCTGTGGTTGGGATGTTGTCCGCGGGGAGGGAAGTGGTATTTGCAACGATGGTTTCATTGGTTGAAGGCGTAGGTGCGGTTGATGTGGATGGTTGAGGCACGGTTGAAGTGGATGGTTGGGCTGGATGAATAGGTGTCTTGATTGGTACAAGCACGTCATTAGGGCGATATAACATATTGCAGGTTTTGAAGGGGGGAGGATCATCTTTTACGGTGTAGGACTTCCCCTCGTACTCAAATTTGATACATCTATGTAAGGTGGAGGGAACGCATCCCATGGCTCGGATCCAGGGGCGGCCTAACAACATGTTGTATTGAAATTCTCCCTTAATGACATAGAAGAGCTCAGGTAAAGTACGTGGTCCTACACGAATGTTAAGGATCACAGTGCCTAAGGTAGAGGTAATGGCATCATTGAATGACCGCAACATGATGGGGTTGGCACACATGTAGCTAGAAGGGATATTCATTTGTTGGAAGGCTTTTGAAGAGATGATGTTTAGACTAGCGCCCCTGTCGATCATGACACGACGTACCCGAATGTATCGGATGTAAGCTGAGATGAAAAGGGCAGAGTCAGGATCTTCTGTACCAAATTCAACGATTTCGTCTTCGGAGAAACTGACAGCAGCAGCTTGTTGTACAGAGACAGAAGAAATTGGGGCTGTAGGCTGTTTGGTGAGGGAAGCAACGTGATTGGGTGTTAGAATGGAGGTAACAGGAAGGGTTTCGTTAGGTAGGACCTCAATCCCTTGAAGGATTTCAACGAGAGCTTGTCGATGAGATTCAGAAGTCTGAATGAGATCATACAGTGTCATTTTTATGGGTGATTGGTGAAGCTGTTTGATCATGGCTCGGTGGGCAACTCCATTAGAGACGGGGTAAGCGGGTCCACGAATAACCACTTTGGGTGGTGGTGCAATCGGGATGGTAGATGGAGAAAGAGAGGCCGCATGTGTGTTTTCTTTAGCTTTCTCATTGTTTTTCTGCGCTCGAGTAGCAACACTGATCATTTTGATCTCGTGAACACCAGAAGAGGAAGACGGTATGGATGAATCGTGGGCTTCGAGAGGTGGGGTTGTGATAATGATAGATCTTGGTGAGGTGGGGACAGATGGTATAGGAGAGGGAGTTGAAGCTAAAGGTCTCTCCCTTCGTACGTTGTCTTTCTTAACCTGTCTATCTGAGAGAGGTGACTGGCGAAGGATGGTTTTTAAAGCTTTGCATCCCTCTACATCATGTCCTGGTGTGCAGTGATAACCACAGATTTTAGACTCATCATAACCTATAGGCCGAGGTTTAGATGGGTCATAAGGTCTAAGTGGTGGTAGGGAAATGGTTGCATTCTCCACCAACATAGCAAGGATTTTGGCGTAAGATCCTTTGAGTGGGTCAAAATCGGAGGAGGATGAGGGTATTAATTGTTTGGGTTTTGGTAATGTTTGGGTATGGTTGGTTCGTACGGGTGGTGGTTTAGCCAAGGGGTGTTGACACGTGGTTTTCACTAAACGTGGTTTCTTTGGCGCAGGAGCTACGTTCAGCTGGTTAGATGATGAGGCTACAGATGAAGTGGTAGCGGGACACAACCACGGAGAAAGGGGAGTGACAGAGAATAAATCCTTTGATGATGGAGTTTGTTTAGGGTTGATGGGTGGACCGGATGCATGGGGTGACAATGTTGATATACCCTTTGATCCCTATATGTGTGCAGAAGGTGTAGGTCGTTGTAAAGAAAACACAGGAGGTATGATATATTGATGCAAGGTGGAGGGATGAGGTCCCAATATGGAAGGTAGGTGTGATGATGATATTTTCGATTGTGATAGAGGCACAGATTGAATTTGTCTCCTAAATGGAGGGGCGGTTTTATTTTCGGATAAATCTAGTCGCTTAGGTGGGTGTGTTAGATTGGGTATTGGTGAGGTTCCAAGTGTAGGGGAAGATTTGGTTAGGTTAATAGAGGTGGATGAGGTACTTGGTAGAGATGCGGGTGGTGGAGATGAGGATATAGGCATTTTGAGTTTCTGTAAACACTTCGGGTATATGGTAGAGGTGTCTGGATCGATCATCTGCATTTGAGTAGAATAGGGGATACTCAAACGTTCCCATAGGACTCGTCTATCTTCTGGAGAATGACAGTCTTCAAGTGTGAATTGTAATTTTTGTATGGAAGAAAGGTGGGTTGCGATTCCAGTCCACTGTGGGTGTGATATAGGGGGTAGATGAGGCACTGTATCAATAGATGTTAAGAGGTCAACCGGGCGCTGAAAAGATTTAGGCGATGAAGAACTAATAGGCAGGAGGGCATGTTTGAGGGGATCTGTTATGGTTAAAGAAGTTGGTGATGTTGGTGCAAGAGGTTTCTCGTCTAAAAGTGACAAAAGGAGTGGCGAGCTCTCCTCTTGTGCAACAAGAGTTGTAGAAGGGGATGTTTGGGAAATAGATAAGTTAGATAACATCCGTTCGCAGTCTTGTAGGGATGTGGTGTAAGAAGACTCATCTATGAGAAGAGAAGTCTGGGCAGTTAACTCCTTTATGGGTAAAGGAATGATTTTGGCTTGTCTTGATGGTGGTGAAGGAGATTCGGGCTCCTGTGTCAATGAAGAGGCTTGATTCAAAATTTTATCGATAGAGGCTTTTGGCTGGGAGTCGAAGACTGCATGGATCTCATGAACACTCTCCTTGGCTAAGATATCCTGGTTTATGTTACTGTTAGAAGAGTGATTTGGGAATGGTTTGTTAAATATTTTCAAATTTCGGTTGGCAGGGGCATTAGGATTATCGAGGGTTATGTCCCCTGCGTCAACCATTTCCTGCACTATGTTTTTCAACATCTTGCAGTTTTCATGACTATGTCCTTTTACGCGGTGAAAGTTACAGAAGTCATTTTCTTTGTACCAGGAAGGTATAGCGCGGGTGGAGTCAAACCCGGAGTGAGGTTTAACAGGAGGCAAGGTGATAGCTCCAGCTTTGAGCAATTTTTCCAAGATGACACCATAAGTTTCTCCCAAGGGAGTGTAATTGATGGGCTCGGCTTTGTACTTATAGGTGGTTTTTGGTGGAGTATTAGACGGTGCTTGAGATTTGACCATCACCGCGTGGACAGCTCCTTTTGATTTCAAAGAAGTGGATGTGTGAGGAGTGGTGGTGTTTGGTTTATTGGTGGAATCTGGAGTTCGGAAATTGGGGTTTTTTGTTGCACAACCGCAATTTCTCTTCTTCTAAGGCTCGAATTTCTAGTTTCCGAGCCATGGTAAAGGCCTCGTCAAATGTGCGGAAAGTTTGGATTTGAAGAGTAGGAGAAATGTGCTTAGCACATGCCCGCGTAAAAATTTCGATAAGTTCAGCCTGAGGCAAGGCATATGTAAGTTGGTTGATAAGGCCGCGCCATCGTCCAACGAAATCTGCGATAGATTCGTCTTCAAATTGTCGGATGGCATAGAGGTCGGTGATAGATACTTTCTTGGCAATGTTAATGGAGAAATGATCCAAGAAAGATTGGGCTAGTTGGTTAAAAGAGAAGATTGAGTGTTGGGTTAAAGCACTGTACCACTCCAAGGCGGGTCCTGATAAGGACATGGGAAAGGTGCGGAGTAGCAAGGCATCATCATGAGCAATCAAATAACAAGCATGTCTAAATGATCGCAAGTGTTGTTGAGGATCCTCTTTACTATTAAAACGAGTAAATTTCGGCAATTCCCATTGCGGAGGATATGAATGAAGGGGGACGGAAGGGTGAATAGGCTCCCGACAAACTTTCTCGTATGTCAAGGCGCTACGACTTCCCGAAACAGAAGCCTCCAGATTTTGCATTTTGTCCATCATTTGTTTGATGAAGTCCGTGGTTGGATGAGATGATGGTGTGGTTGTGGTAAACGGAGGCAAATTAGGCCAAGGGCCTCCGCTAGACACTGGTGGGGTTAAATGTTGATAAGGTATGGAGGACGAATATGTTGGAGCGACCGAATAGGGATGTCCTATATAAGATGTTGAGGTCACCGGGTATGTGTATGGGAATGAAAAGGTAGGTGGAGCTTGAGAAGGGAAGCTCGTGTGGATAGGAGGCAGCGAGCAAGTCAAGAACGGAGCCGTCTGCAAGAGAGATGAAGTAGGAGCAGTCAGTGGTAATGATATGTGGGGTCCAAGATTAACCAAAGGAAAGCCAATCTGTGTCGTATGAACCTCTGAAGCCGTCGGATTAGGAGACGGGGCTAAAGATGCAGGAAGCAAGGCGGTGTTATCAGGTGGAGTGGGAGCTAAATGAGCAGCTATACTAATAGGCATGCCAACAAGGAGCTGACCATCGGGCGTACGGTCAGGGGCATGAGACAAATAGTATTGTACAGCGCTAGGATTAGCATCCAGAAATTTGGCAAATTCCTTATCTCCTACAGGAATTTTGGGGACCTCACTGGTGTCTGTAGGGTTCCCTAGAGAATGTGAAGGGGGTGATTCAGGCAAAGGCACAGAGCAGGCATGTGAAACCATGGCGGCGGCTTGCTTCCGAGTGATAACAACCATGGACAAGAGTACACAGTAGGGCTTTAATCTATCAGGAACAGAAACAGCCTCAGAATGGTGAAATTGGTAGGTTACTGGTGTGACAGGAACTGTAAAAGAAAGGAACCGGTATCGGTCTAATGACCGATGTCGGTTATACTATAGCCGACGTCGGTCAGTTAACCGATGTCGAGTTAAGTAAGACTGGTATAAGAAAGTATAAGAAGCTGCTGATTTGATTTTTAACAACGCTTAGTTCCTTTATCAATTTGTTCTGAGGTGATCACAGAAAACAGAGTATGACAGGGAAAACAGAACTGAAAACAAGCAAAATGCACACGCAAATCTAGAGACTAACCCTAGGGTTAATTTTAATTATTGTGGGCTTATGCCTTTAGATGTAGAATGATGTCAGAAATCCTAAACAGAAGACTTAGAGGAAATGTCAGGTTTGTTTTGGCTTATAAGGTTACCTCAATCGGGTGGAGGAATACCGCGGAAAAGGGGGGATGTTTGAGCTGTTGTGTTAATTGTGAAGTGATTCGGTATGTGTTGTGCAGTGAAAATAAGATTAATTTCCCGTCAATACCGTGGATATCACCCCCACGTGTACGACCTGTTACTTAATCTATGTTCACTAGAATTGAAAACAGCAAGCAAGAATGTGATGCACGTGTTTTAAAACCCAAATCGAAAATGATATTCGATGAAGCAAAAGAGATGACTTTCACTAATGCAAAGATGTAAAAGCAAAGCAAGTTCTTTTACCAAAAATAACAAAATACCTTGTGAATATCTTTAGAAGAAGAAAACAGCAAGTATGCTCCTTATATGAAAGCAAGCAAGAAAGAAAGAAACCCAAAATGGGTCCCACCGGGCGTGCCAAAATGTTTCGCTCGGAATGTTTCGGCTTCTAGGGAATAGAGTTGCTTCTATCCTTTCATTCCTTTTAGAAACAGATAAGGGTTAGGGCTAGGAGGAATACCTGTTGAATGTCGAAATGGTGTGCGCGTACCGTAGAGAGAAATCAGGTTGACTGCGAAGAACTCCTTTTTGTCTTGGAAGGACTACCTGCAAATAAGAACACAAGACCACAAGATTTTGATTAGACAATAAATGAGGAAACTGCCTTGGGCCCAGGAAATATAAAACTTCCTTTCGAAGGTGGTCAGTTTCCCTGTTAATATGAATTAACACCAAAAGACTGTAAAATATCAATTAAATTGCTTTGTTGAAACAGGTAGGGGAAAAGGCTGGTTTCTAGTTTTGAGTCACAATAACCGATACCGGTTACTGATAACCGATATCGGTAGGGTTTAGGATCTGTAGGTTGGTTGTATTGTGGGGTGGTTGTGTTGTAGGGTAACGGTGTTGTTTGTAAGGCTGGTATATGAGTGATATTAGGTAATGAGATGATGAGAGGTAAATGAATGATAGTTAGATGCAATGGCACGCTGGGTAGTGGATCTAGAGAATGGATTTATGAGGACTGTGATTCAAAAGTCTAAGAAATGTTATTAAAGAGGACATGCAAGATGTAACTTACTGGTTATTGACGAAGATGCAGGTCCAAGGAACTCTGATGACAAAGGCAGAACTTAGGTAGGGTGGCCTGACACACAGAAGATGAGATATCTTCCTCCCGATGATCAGCTGAGTATCACAGGGCTCTGGTTATCCAGTTGCAGTCTTGGGCTTGATCTCCCTTGCTGCAAACTCTTCTAGTCTCTTCACTTGTCTCTGCTTGGCCAAGTAAAGTTCTGGACTCTCTTGATCGCTTCGGATGCTCTCTGTTGATCAAAAATCCTTCGACTCTTTTTTCTTCCCACCCTTGTTTCTGGTTAGGGGAGCCCATTTACAGGGAACCGATGGCGGTTACGTAACCGACGGCGGTCGAGTAGGAACCGGTATCGGTAAGGAAAAAGTAGGCTATTTTTAGTAAAATAGCCCACTTTCCCCTGCTTTTCTCCCGAAGGATTAGTTGCGGGCTTGGTCAAGTGACTAGAAGGTCGGTTTTAGGTGCGAGTAAGGAGGCATTAGTTATGAGTGTGAGTCTAGACCAAGTCATAGGTCTTAATTAGGTTAGTTTAGGGTTAGGGCTAGGTCATGATGAGGTGGCGAAATGAGGTGGCAGGTGAGGTGATGTCGATTTATCAATTACAAGGTAATTAATAAATAGTTGTGTAAGGTTTAGGTGATGAGGTTAGGTTGTGAAATGAGATGCGGGTCACAAGGGGTCGTAAGACACAAATTTGGTGTCTACATGTGAAGTATGAAGAGTTGCAGAAATTTTGTTGATGATCTTTTCATCATTCAAGGAATTTAAGATTGTGCCTTCATAAAAAATTCCTTCACATTTTGTGTATACCATGTTTCAGGGTTTAGCTGAGTGGAAACACGTGTTGTACATACCAAGAAGAAACCATACAACTTGTCCCACTTAGGTGTGAACTATAGCTTGACTCATTTCATGATATCAGGGACCTGGTGTCCCCGAGATTTCACCTTAAAATCTGGGACTACCCCTTTTAAAAAATTGCATTCTTTTCAAAGTAATAGGTCGTTTTCATGTTTTTTTAACCTATAGTTGTTTGTATTGCTCTAAGGTATCCCCAGAGAGTCATAAAATCCAAATTCTAAAAATACCCACATGCCAAAGCTCACTCAATTCCTTCGCCAGACTTTTTCTTCAAGCATTTTATTTATTTTTATTAAATAAATAAATTTCTTTTAAAAATATATTGAGCTAAAATTGGAGGATTTAGGTTATATAAAACACTTCATGCCTTCATTATTACCACAGAACATTCACCTGGGAGGAAGAATTTTTGCATATTAGCTAATTGGAGAAAAAAATCGAGCAATTGCCCGTAACTTCTTTTGTTTTGTTTTATTTCTTTTTGTCTGTGCTTTGGTTTTTTCTCTCCAAAAATTCCCATAGTGTATTCATTCTTCCTATCAGACCTTTCCTGGGCCTAGGGTTTTGAAAATCTATCCAGTATTTTTAATTACTAATCTGTCTAAAGGTGAACAGAGCTCATAATTCTTTTAGGAGATTGCAAGAAGTTGTTTGGTCCAAAAAGGTGCAAAAATGGATTTTATGAAAATAAGAAAAATATTGCCATCCATTAGTTGAAATCAAGAAAATATGCACTTTTAGAGAAAACGACACTCAAACGGAGCCACATAGTGAAAATTATGGCACTTGCAAGTTTTTGTTGCTACATTTTCCCAGACCCTTTCCAAAAATGGAAAATTGTATTCTTTACTTGTGTTTTATTCACTAAAAAATCCAAAAATGGAAATAAAATGCTTCTCATGATTTTTCATGCAACTTTAAAAGCAGAAGTCATGCAAGTTGCACTTTTTGGGAAGAGCAATTTCTTAATGCAAGTCATACTTTTTGGAAAGAAACTTCCTTCCATGAAAGTCTCATTTTTTGGAAGGATGGTTTTTAAGTGCCAATGGGAATTTTGGTGGTAGAAGTAATGTGGGAATTCGGAGCCTTCCTGGAAGGTTGTTTTTTCCCATCATTAAAGTTAAATCACTTAAGTTCCAATGGGAATTTTGGTGGTGGAAGGAAGGTTTGAATTTGGAGCCTTCCTAGAAGGTTATTTTTTTACCATTATTAAAGTTAAATCACTTAAGTGCCAATGAAAATTTTGATGGTAGAAGGAAGGTGGGAATTTGGATGCTTCCTAGAAGGTTGTTTTTTCCCATTATTAAACTTAAACCACTTAAGTGCCAATAGGAATTTTGGTGGTGGAAGGAAGGTGGGAATTTGGAGCTTGCCTGGAAGGTAAAAATATCCCATGATGGAAGTTAATTAACCCAAGTGAAAAGTGGGAATTTTGGGGCTGCCTGGAAGGGTGAATTTTTTCACTTCCTTTCCCTCGTGTTTTTTCCACAATTCCTAGCCAAAAAGTGTGACCCATTTTGGCATAGCTAAATGCCTAAAAGCTGACTTTTTTTTTTAAATTGTCGAGAAGCATCCAGTTTTGGCACCTAGGGTTGGAAAGGCTTCCTTTTTATTATTATGTCTATCTGCATGTTGATGTGAGTGCACATGTGAATAAAATAATATTTTTAGCTTGTTTTGCATGCAAGCAAAGTCTAAAAATAGAGGGCAGAAGGCTTTATAATCAGATCTCGGTGAAGAAATTAGATATTCATGCTATGAGATTCATGTGTGTCAGAATTATTAGCAGGAATACTTCATTTATGCTCATATTGGTGAAAAAAGTAGAATTCAATATCTGATACATTGAATATATCTTCAGAATCAGAGGAAGAAATAGATCCAACTCTCGTAATTGTAAAGGCTTCCGGAAAAAATTCATCCTCTTGTTTCTAATGCAGCCCATGTGGAAGTCATTGCATGGAAAATTCCTTCCAGGAGCTTGTGCATGTGCTCCCAATCTTCCAGTTGAAGCCTTCATTGAATTTACTGGTATTTTCCTTCACCTGGAGTGCTTTCCAGAATTTAAAATTTCTCATATGCAATTAAAAATAAAAGGTGATGAGTTTTTTCTGAATTGTTTATGACAAACATTACAATGGTGCACATACTGGAGAAGAACTGTAAAAGCTTCAAGGTAGAGATATGATTCATATCATTCATTGCTAAAATAGATGAAGGAAAAGTACAATGTTTATTGGATCGGCATGCAGAGTATGGATGAAGGATAAAGCAGAGAGTGTTGCAGTTGGTTGAACTTTTTCTTTCTTTCTCTTATTTTCTCTTACAAAGCAATTGATCAATCAATTAAAATTGTAAAACTTAGGTAACTGGCTATAAAATCCATTACTTCAAGTTACTGGAAGAAGTCAATTACTTGGAAATAGGTTACAGATATGCAAATCGAAGGTTCTATTTTCAGTTATAAATCATGCATATCACACAAAGAGAAAGTCTAGGGGAGAATATTGCCAGCTGCTTCCCCTTTTCATAGTTTCCACATGTGAAAATTCATTGAAAGTTTCCTATTTGTAATTTTCCTCTATACACTATAAATAGAGGAAGATCCTACGAGTTAAATTAGAATCACAATTTGATAATCAGCATTCTTGAGTTCTAGACTTTGTGTTACGGCCCTTGATGTCATTTTTGTGAAAGCTGAGAAATTGAATAAAGGCATATTTCTGGAGAACGTTTTGTCCACTATGCATTTACTTCTTACTTCTGTGTGGATCTTTAGATAAAATTTGTGTTATCTGAAATTTAGATTAGAAGCATTCATTTCCCTTTACTTCTGAATATTGTGAGATCTTTTTGTTTATTTAATCTATATGTATGAGACCAACTCTGAAAACTATTGGTTGAATTACATATCTTCATTTCTTATTTCCTAAATTCCATTATTTCCCCCCTTCTGTAAATACTTCATAAACAGCTGCTTGCTGCAGAATTTCTTAGCTATGGTTCATGAGCTTTGTGATTAAAGTAAAAACCCCACAAATAGTTATTAAAGTTTCATACTTACCAAATTGATAAACATCTTACACTGGAGCCTCACCGGTAAATGAGGGAGATTTATCTCATGACTACCTAGGTTTTTATCTATGCAGAAAATCTAGCCAACAGGACCTTAGAAAGAAATTAATTCACTTAAAAGACGGTTTCCTCATTCAAAAGTCTGATATTTCATTTATAATTGTATAATACTAGTTTGAGAGTTTTAAGTGGAAGAGAGAAACTGTGAAGATTCAATGAGGGTATCATCTAGAAAGGTTGTTGGTTCAATGCAAAGATCTGGTAGTCAAGAACAAGGTTGCATGAGTCAAAATAAGCTATTATAACAATTGTTGCTCTAATTATTAGAGAAATAAAGAAGAAGGTACAGTGATATGTGACTATGACAGTCAAGTAACTAGAGTTTGATATTGGATCTAAGACCTTAAGCCATCATTGAGGTGTTAGGAAAACTTGTGGGAGACATTAGTAAGAGTGAATGAATCTTGAAAAGCGAGTAAAAACTAATAAAAGGTCCTTAAAACCATAAATACCATGATTGTCATGTGTTTGCATTAACTTGTGAAACTAGGAAACCAAAAGGATTGGAAATATCATTAAAAAGGAAGATATGAGAATGATTGAGGTCTCAAGAAGAGTGATTAGACATTGACAAAGACATTGAGGTTCTAGAGAGTTAAAAACAAGCCAAAGGAAGCCAAAATAGAGTTATAGCTTGTGAGACACATGTAAGGAGAACAAGAAGCAAGGAAGGCCAATCCTGAAAAGTTGACTAAAATAGTGATGTGGTAAGGAGTGAAGGTTGTGAATAGCTTGTATAAGATTGAAATAAGTGGAGTAAAGTGGTTATCATCTTGGATATAGTGAGAAGCAATTAAACCCTAAGAAGTGCATAGAAACCCTAAGCTTAGCATATTGGAAAACTAGGCTAAAAGGTGAAAAGTGAAAAGTTCAAATCAACTTGAAAATTGTGAGAGTTCATTAGAAATTACAAGAAGGATTCATGGGTGTATAGGTATTTAATATGAATGTTATCTTTAATGAGAGGCATAAGAGATTTATAAATAATATGTGGATTCATATTAGTTATCAAGAAATCCTTCAACATTTAAAGGAGTAAAATCACCATGTACAGTCAGTACAATGTTGAAAAACCCATATCTAAGGGTGTAAGACCAAGAATTTTGTTTAAAACTTGACAATAACCTCTCTGTATTATTATACAAGTAGTTGACCAAGTAGCTAAAACATATTCAAGGGAAAATAGGAAATCAAGATAGTTGAGGAGTGTAGTAGAATGACTTCTTGTATGCACAGTCCTAGGCAGTGTTATTACATAGTTTTGGAACCTTTGGATGAATCAACTTCAATATAAGGTGATTAGTTTATGGAAATAAGACTTGTAGATTCATTAATAAGGTTGGAGAGATAAGTCCATGTGATTATGGGTCATAAAAACCCCTTGTCAAGGAAAGAACACCAGGTAGTTAGAAGATGAAGAGAAGATACAGTCCTAAATATCCACTTGGTCAAGACAAATTTTGTATGACAATAGTCCTAGAAAATAAACCTCGAAGGTGGAATAAGGTAAAAAATTTGGGAAGGATGTTTGTTAACATTACTTAAGGTCTTCAATACTTACATCACTTTTTGGATTCATCAATGCAAGAAGAATTGCAACCGTTATATATAGCACACTCTTGAGAAAATTGTGAATGTCCTTACTAAAACCATACAACAAACCATCTTAGAAGTAACTAGGAAATACAAGGAATGAGCAATCAAGATATGGTGTTTGTTAGGATGTGTTGAAGGTATTAAAAAGCATAGGAGTATTAATATGTCAAAGTAAATGTCATAAAGTTGACTGTATTGTTACAGTGAGAAGGAAAAGTCTAGGAAGAGATAAAAAGAAGTGGGAAGTTAGTGCCTAGAGGAGATAAGCAAGAAAATGGATGAAGGAAGTAGAGTAGAGTTGTTAGACAGAGAGATAGCGAGTGGGAAGAATAAAATCCCTTGTAAAAATAATTAAAGAGTGCAGATAGAGTGTAGAGGTGTATTAGAGAATCTAAGCAAGGAAGAAGTCTCACTTTTAATTTTTCAAAATAAAATAAAATGGATGTATTAAAATCTGGTAATAGAAATAAATATAATATATTTTTCATATATAATCCTCACTCATATTTTTCCCTTTAATTTTATCTAATAAATTGTCATCACGATGTACTTGTATTGACATGCTATAATGAATTATAATGGAAATAAAATAAACTCATAATTTATAAACATAAGTAAGTATACTCTCATAGTGTTTGCAATCTCAAGTTATTATATGTGAGACACTTAAAAATGGCCCTTGTGCATTTTTGAATTTTTATATTACACTATTTTATTTTGTTTTTGTTTTGGCAATTAGTTTAGATTAGGGGCTGTTTATGTTTTTTATGAGTCGGTATTGTTTCCACCCTTCTAATTCTCTACATCTTAAATTTTCTCTCCCTTTTTCCTATGCTATTGTTTTTGGTCTTGTAAAGGGGTTCCCAATGCTTTTTTTTAAAATTTGAGGAATACAAATCTTGGGGAAAGGAACGTGATAAACATGATGAATCCTAGAAGATATAAGTAGGCCCAACATAAACACCACATTCCCCATGTTTTTATAACACTTGATATAGTCATGGTACTAAGTATAGACAACCCAAACCCATTGTGCTAAATTTAATTATAACTTGAAAAAGACATAATATAACCCCCTTTCATTTATTAATGAATGACCATTCATTAATTATTTACATGTACTTGTATTTAATTTTTCTCATATACCTGGACCTTTGTATTATCATATGGTAGTGTTCTTTGTGGTATACACATTGGGTGTATACCATAGAAGAGAGATAAGGGGTGGACATTGTTGAATCTAAGATTAGGGTAATGCCTTTTCTTACACCCAAACTTTGGGATAAATTGAAGACAACTACTTCAAGTCCATATTTGACATATGAGAGGAGGAGGATATCAGATAAGGATATAGAGAAAAGCAAGTGTGAAGAGAGAAAAATCAAGAGAAGGGTTTGAATAAAGAACCTCTTTTCGGAACATACTTCAAAAGCACCACAACCTATTGTAGAGACTACAAATGAATCTCATGTCGAATCTTATGCTTAAGAGTTACAAAGGATCAATGTAAAATCTTTTTTACCATCCAAGGATCCAAATAGAGTGTAACAACGATAAAAGAATCAACAATCCTAGGATGGAAATGATAAGGGTGAAAGCTCAAATAAGAAAGCAACCATAGTTCAAACACGAAAGCACATAACACAAATGTAAAAAAAAATTAACACAAGTGGCCCACTAACCAAAAATATGTTTCTACTCAAAAATTGTTATCATAAAGTGTCCAAAGATTAATACCATCCAATCTACACCTAAATAATATACCTTGTAATTACACACCAAAATTCTAAACCATTTAATTTGAAGGCCTCCAACTAAATTTTTAAATTCATTGAGATAAAATAAAATTTGAATATGAACCGGTTGAAACAAAGACATAAATCCATATAATAACTAAAAATAAAATACAATTATAATAAGAACAATTGAATCTAAAACAAAAACTAAAATATCATCATATATAATTAATATAGTTTGCACAACAAATAATATTTGATGTGTTACGACTTATATCAATAAACAGTTTTACAAACATGTGTCTATGTCACATTTTTAGTTTTTTTTCTCATTACATTGATCAGGAAAACCTGACATGTTTTTGAATAGTTCTTTCAAATGTTTGTGTTCCTGGTTGCGAATGGTGACCATCTATTGAACCTTGGCCAAGGTAACTTCTGACATTTGCTACCTTTCCGCACTCATTGTTTCCAAACTTTTATGTGTCATCTGCAGTTCAATCAAGTCCATCTCTATATTGGCCTTTGACTCGTGCAGATCCATGAGCTTCATCCTTACAAATTTTCTTTCTTCTCGTAGTTGTTTGTTATCTTTTTCATAAGACGCAATTTTCTCTTCCAAAATCTTTATATGTTTTTTGTCAATTTTTGTCATCTGCTCGTAAATATTGTGTAAGGACTCCTCTTGGGTGTGCAAAATTATGTGAAACATTATGTTACGGTCTTTAAATTTGTAAAATCAATGTAAACAAAATGTCAAAGTAAATAATGGGTTACGTTGTTTAGCTCCAAACATATTAAAAATGCAATTCATCCCTTCTCTTGGATGCAATCGAGTCACTGTCAAACTTTTTGGAATTTTCCAATGGATCTTTGACATGTGCATATTTCTTCTCATTACCAGGCATTTTAGTGTGAACCATCATGATTGACTGTCAATCTAGAAATTTGATAGATAAGATGAATGATTTCCCACAAAGTAATAATTTCTAGTATGAATAATGATTAATATTACAATGCTACAGCCTACTATGGTGCAAATTTTTAAGGTTGTGAAACTCCAACAAATAAATAATAGTGATTGGTTAAAGCATAAAGAGGAAAAGAGAAAACCATTACACAAGGTATGAAATTCTAAAAACTTAAAAAAACCTACTTAGGGTAGGTATATTGTAATAACAAAATATCACAAAGGGGGAACTCTGAAATAAAAACCCTACCAGATAGAATCAATAGACCAAGACAAAGCAGAAAGTGAAGAAACAAGTGAATCAAAACCTTAAAAGATAGAATCGACAAACAATAGGAAACAGAAACAAAATTCCCAAAACAATCAAGAATGAACCATAAAACAAGATTGTGTCATCGAGAAATGGCTTGAGAATGTGTGCTAGAAAGATAGATCATGAAGCATAGAGCATGAAGTGTGAATGATGTGAGGTTGATTTTAAATTAAATGATCAGATGATCAGTTTTTATAACAAAAGGTCCCTAAACATCCCTAAATTTTCGCAATGTAGAATATATTTTCAAGAGTTTTCCATCGACTATGAGAATGTGATAAACAGACATTAGGAGCTCTAGTTATGTCCGGTCAAAGTTCAATCAACGGGAAATTCAACTCTGGTCAACATGTCAATATTGGACCAATGACACTATGACACGTGGTGAAAAGGAAAAAGAGAGTCATTTGTTGGTTTTCAATCTCCGGTCTTCAATGGTCATAAAATGATATAGCTCATGGGAGCAAGAGGCTCAACTTTTTAAATAGAGGGGAGCCCAGCCGCCGTGAGGACTATGGTATTATTGCCAATGTGGTGGGTCCTCAAGCCACCATGTGGCTTGCCACCAGTTAGCCATATTTCATTTTTAATATCATAGTATTATATGGACGAATTTTATATTATTCACCATGTTACTATGTTATTTCAATTTGTAATGTTTTGAGAATTGACTGAGTTTATTATACTCGGTATTATTTCCACTAGCTCGGTGAGCTACCTTTTTACTAACCGAGTTGATCATTTACCGTGGCCCAATGCCACATATTTACAACTTCGTGGATATCTATTATATCCCACAACAACTCGCGAGGAGTTATCTCGACCAACACGGGGCAGTCGGAAGACCCCACTACTCACACACCTCACCACATGGATCGGTGACACCTCCAATGCACAATATAGTGCTCAAAAAAACCAACATAACCCACATAACTCAACGGGAGAACAGCACATAGACCGAACCCAAGGGGATAAGGTGTGACCAAAGTCACGAGGAGAATAGGGTGGTGAGCCCAATTAAAACCGACCACCCCCCCTCGCAGTGGTCAATGTGGGATTTCACCACCAAATGCAAAGTGGCCCAACCAAAAACAAAGTGGCCAAGCTATTAGTGAGGCGGGATTCGATCCCCCGACCTCGATGGTGGAAATAAGTTATCAACCAACTCGTCCAGTGAGTTGGTTGAGTAATGAGTTGGCTGATAAGGCCCTTCCACTAAATTTTGGGGGCCTATTTTAATATAAATAGGGGAACCCCTTGCATTGGACACACACAACTTATAAGCTCAAATCAAGAGCTCGAGGAAGACCAAAGAGTTTAATTGAGGAGAGTTCGTTAAAAGATATTTTTTTATAAGACATATTTAATAGGCTTATTATATAATTGTGAAGACCTATTTATTTAAATAGGCATTATTGTGACTAGGAGTTTTAATACTATGTAGTCGGCCCATAGCGCCACACTAAATTATTGTGAAGCCTATAGTATCGACCGGAGTACCAGAGGGTGTTACAAAGCGTCTGGAAGGCCGATCGAGATCCAGAGGATTCCCGCTTGGGGAAGAGGAAAAATAGGGGTGATATATAGATAGAATAAATTTGGGGTAGATAAGTGATTAGGATACGAATAGTAGGGCTGGTACAATAGAGATTGCCGAATATGCCAGTAACCAAAAGGGGAAGTCATGTGTTATTTTTAACCCTTGTCATCTGAAGGTCTAGATATTCTTCTAAGCAAGTTATTAATAGTTTCCATTAGGTTTTCTTGTGAAAGTACTATTGTAACTTACAAGTTTTGACTAGTGGAACAGTTCGAAAGAACCCAGAGACGTAGGAAATTGTCGAACTCCGTAATCAACCCTTTTGCAAAGTGTCATACTTATTGCATTATTTTAAGTTTATTTTAACGGGTAAAAACTTAAACAATAATTTGAGACGTAGGAAATTGCCAAACTCCGTAATCAACCCTTTTGCAAAGTGTCATACTTATTGCATTATTTTAAGTTTATTTTAACGGGTAAAAAATTAAACAGTAATTTGATAAGCCTATAAGGGTCCAAAGATCGAGTAGATAAAAATTTCGGTTGCGACTAAGGAAAATACTCCTCCTTTGTCTTCTTCTCCAACCGTGAAGACTCCATCAGGGTGGGTTACGGTCAAACAAAAAGAAAAAAATCTACCACTCTGAAGGGTAACGCTTTGCCTTGTTGATTCTTTTCTCTGCTATTGGCTGGCTGGGTTTCATTGGTCTCATATTTCTTGGCCGGATAGCAGGTTACTTCCAATGGTGTTGTTTTGACATTGTTGTTTGTTTGTTGTACTTCAGTTGTTTTTTTGTTGTTGTTTTGTCGGTTGTTGGTTTTTACTTTGCAGGCAGTTCTCTGCAGTCGGGCTTACTTGGTCTATCTGGATTTTGATCCATCTCTTGTGCTTTAACTTTCAATTCTGGCTTCTGAGCCTTGATGTACAAGGGTATAGTCCCTTTCAAAAAACTATTTGCCAATAATAAAAAAAAATGTGATAAAGATGAAGTGTGAAGCACTGGACATGATAGTAGGTATTATAGACAAGTGATGGTGCTAGGTGGGGGGAGAAGAAAAAGTGATGCCCCCCAAGTGTGTCAATGATGGAGAGTTATGTGACGATGTGAGAAGGATCTTGGCATGGTGGCAGAATTTGAAATGTATTTTGGCTATCAATGTAAGGATTAGCTTGTTTGAAAAAGAGAATTGTATGTGAAAGTGGAATAGGGTGGGGAGGGATCTTGAATGGTGGTAACTTATTTGGGATTTATAATAATGTAGATTACTAAGTAGGAGGAGATAATGGGGTAAATATTTTTAAAGGTGGTTACTTATTTGGAATCGATAATGTTGTAGAGGACTTGAAAGGAAGAGGGGATGTACTGATTTTTAGAGGATGTTGCTTAGTTGGAGTTGGTAACGTGGTAGAAGACTTGAGAGGAGAAGGGGATGAACTTATTCTTAGAGGAAGTTGCTTAGTTGGAATGGGTTGGACAAATGGCTCTTGACTAACCAAAGGAGGAACATTAGTAATTATGGACTGATGCTCATTAGATATGGAAGGACCGTATTTAGGAGCCCATTGGGATTTATCAATTGAAGATTAGCATGAAGTATAATGTTGTGCAACATATGAGATAAAACCCTAATGCTCAAGGTGTTTAATTCTTTGCTATAAAGCATAGCAATTATTTTCATTATGCCCATTAATTTTGTGATAATTGTAAAATGGAATACCTATGTACTTGGCAAGCCGATAAGGAGAATAACAATGAGTAGTTGGAAATTTGATCAATTGATGAGTGAGGAGCTAAGGAAGAATATCATGTTTCTTAGCATTGAAATCAAACTTGAGAGGTGTGGGTAGTGGCAAGACTTGAGATTCATTGATATGAGCACACGTAGAAGTCATAGAAGTGGAATGAGAAGCATCCTTAAGATGTTGGATTTTAGATTTAAGAGATGAAATCATTGTTTTCATAGCTTGAATTTTGTCTTGAAATGAACAATGTAAATCTTGAATTGACTATACTATGGTTTGATTGGATGGAGGATTGGGGCCGATAGAGTTACTAGATAAATGATCGAAAATGACACTTACTTGAGCGGGTGGCATACTGTGAGGGAGATGCATAGTGTATATGTTTTTTGGACAAAAACCTTACAAGGTGGATGTATTTTAAAGTAGGTAATGCAAAGATATTTTAGGAATTTGAGGAGCCATGAAAGATAGTTGGAGAGAATAAGCAAAATGAGGATCTGAATATATGATCATGAGTAGGGTTCACCAAATGATTTAATTTAGTTAAATTAAATCTAATATTGCAGAGTCACTACCAAAAATAAATGATGTATAAATGTTGGAATATAGAAATGACACAAGAAAAATAATATTTAAAGTATGAAACCCTAAGCAAGAGAGAGAGATAGAGAGAGAAAATATGGCTTAGCTTATATCCGTGTAATATAGAATTGATCTGAGCAGGGAGAAGTGATGAACATGATGTAAGCAATGTCATTATTGATCTCTGTAAATTATACAACTCACGAACAAGGTTGGACAGGGGCATCCATGGTAGTACAGGGGAACCTAGGTACTGACAACCGGATCTGGGCACTTGTGATTGTGTAAAAGCTCTAGATATAGTTTTTATCGTGTCGCAATATTATCGTAGTTGTTCCTTGTTGATCACTTGATATTCACACTTGGATCACTAAAGGTACTTGTAACCTATAAATGAATAGTTCACTTGCATAAACCCACAAACTACATCAAACCTGAAAAGGAAAATGTTGAATGGGGATTCAAATTGACCCCGACGGTCACCCCAAGAGTGAGCGTATGACTGAGTGTTGTACTACATATGATACTCCATGTACTTCATGTGAGTGTGTGTAAAAATTGTGCCCTAGAACGCCCATGTGTAAGTTGCACTTGATAGCAAGTTGTAGCTAAAATGTAGAAATATATAACATGTGTGAATGGAATAGAATGAACTTCCCCTTCCTATGCAGTGTATGTAGAGTTGATGTAGCCCTTGTCCCTTTAATCAATGTTATATGAATTCCTTAGAGTGCTTTGGGTTCCTTTTGAATGCAAGCTTAGGTGATGACATTAATGCTTAGTGTTTAGCACCTCATTTTGAAAACATAACTATGTATTTATATGATTCCTTTGTTTGAATTTTTTAATTGACAACTGGAAGGCCGAACCACAAGTGAAAAAGATGCCCAAAAGATAAAAAGAGACCCAAAAAGAGCGAGTAAGGTGAGAAAGGGTCAGGGGCACCCAGAGGGTACAAAAACATCTAGACGATGTTGTTCTAGTTGGGCACTGGTATCTGAATCCATGAAAGATAAATAAGTCAAATTCCAATTGGGTTGTTGATTATGCTAAAATGTAATATCCTAGCCTAATATGATGTTATAGGAGCAGTAAATAAATAAGTAATGAAATAACTGAAATACACCTAAACAAGCTAAGCAATAAAATTTGAAACCCTAATGTGTAAATAGGGTTAGGAGAGCCTTAGTTGATTTGAATATGTCGTGGGACTGTGTCGCAATGAAGATCGGTTGAATAGGAGGAGAAAACTATCACACATGAGCCTGATAAAATGTAGATCTAGAGAATTTCACTGGACTGGGGCACCTGGGGAAGGATAAGTGTGCCCATAGGTGCCCTAATATGAATTATGGGGCACTCTTGTCTGCACATATGGTCAAAAACCTAAATTTTATGAGTTTTAAGATATCTACACTCCTTCACTTCTTGTGGCATGTATGTCATTGCACTTTTCTAGATGTTTCTGCAAACCTGCAATGGAAGAATCACCTATAAGACCCTAAACCAAGCATCAAAACCTTAAAAAAGAAAGACGCATATGAAGGTGTCAGACTATCCTCAACTGCCAAATTAATGGACTTATCACTGAGTGTTGCACTACATCTCAAACCCAATGTAGTTCTAGTTGTGTGTATGTGTGTGTAATTGTGCCCTATGTTACTCTTGTGTCAGTCGCACTTTGTGAAGTAGAAAACAATTAACTAGATGTAGAATCTAATAAGTGTGTGCATAGAAACAATAGACTCCACTCCTATGAAGTGTGATGTAGATGAACCAGACTTTTGTGCCTTGTGATGGAGCTAGATGGATGCAAATATAGCTATGATGCCTTTAATGGATGCAACCTTAGGGGGTGATAGCTAGTGCTTAGTGTTTGGTCCCTTATTATGATCACATAACTTTATATTTATATGATTCCTTCACTTAAATTTTTTCATTAACCCCGAAAAGGAAAACTGCCAAAAAGATAATATGCTCAAATAGATAGAAAGGGACCTGTTGTTGTAGACTCACAGCACCCCTGGATGCAGATCAGGCTTCTAGGTTGATCACTCTAGCATCTAGTGTGATTGCACAACATGGAAACCTCTCTCCAAGTGTGGGGACTTGTGAAACTGAGAGAGGAATCTCTAGATTAGAGGTTGGTTCCTCAAACTCCTCTGATTTAGATCTATATTTTGCAAAACTACAGAGGTTCAGATCCTAATCCTACTCTAAACTACAAGGAGACAGGGATAGAAATGCAAAAATATGAAACTAACTAAAGGTGGTGATGCACCAAAAGGAGTGGTGAAACATATTTGTCATGCAAATAGACACAGACCAAAGTTCACAACATAAAACATACACAGACTGATAAGGTATAATTTAGTATCTGAAATCAAGCAAATAATACAAACAGAGGATTGAAACCCATTCACAGAGCTTGCATTATCATTTCAGTGTCAAAACACGCATTATACCCTCAGAGAGGTAAAAGAAAACTATTACAATCCTTGGAGAGGTTTGATCCTTCATCAATCACTTGCTGGAGGTGAAAGAAGAATTCTGCTATGTCAAAATTGTTCCCCCCCTCAGAAATGAGCCAAATCTGGCCTTTTACATTGCATGGGTCGAACCCAGGGGACAAAAAACGTACAAAAGCACAAGAGCCCATTCTTTCTTAACTGCAGGTGCATTAAAATGGCATGGAGGACCTTACAAACCCATACCCTTTCATTTTTACCAAATGGGAGGAGAGTGCGACCCATTCTGTATTAAATTTGGTCGTTGAAATGTCACTTCTGGCCATGAACACGTGTCAGAGCCGTTTCTCAGTTTTCTCTCTCTGGACTGCACCAAAACTCAAGATTAACCCTGAAATCATGTAGAGAATTTCACAAGCTTTCTGTTGATATAAAGAACGTGAAAATCCGAGCTCTGGATCGAAAGATATGTCGATCTGAAGATTTAGGGCACAAAACAGGTGAAAACGGATTTTTAAATTTCTTCCCGCGCTCTGCCACCTGGATGACACGTGGCATGCATTGATTGGTCGCATGTTTCTCTCTCCTTCCCTACTTCATTGTACACGTGTCCTCTTTTTATTGGCTCGGGTCAGTGCTTGAAACCTCACCCTTTAATCTTTTGGACTTTTCTCCTTGTGACACGTGTCATGATTTGGTTGGTCCGCGGGTCTGCCGGCTCTTCGCGCCCTTCACATCTTTCTGTCCCGAATGTCCCAAACTGTTTGGGACAAAAACTCCTAAACCACTCGAAATGGGCTTCCTTGTCCCTCATCCGCCAGTGACACGTGTCATGATCTGATTGGCCCTCGGGTTTCTCGGCTATCCGCGTCCCATGCGTCCCTTTTGTCCCAACTGTACCAATACGAATTTGCTCTGTTTCGAGTGAACCGGCCGGTTCGCGTCCTCCCCACACTTACGGCCCAGATGTCCCTGTGTGAAAGTTCCCTGTTCCGGCCAAACTGGCCAGTTCGCGTCCTTCACATACCTTTGTCCCACTTGCTCCCGGACTGTCTGGGACAAATTTTTCCGATTCACCCGGTTCGGCCGGTTCGCGTTCCTTTGTCCCACAAGTCCCAAAGCAGTTAGTCAATTTTGCTTCCTCCTTCGGCCAGAATGGCTTTCCACACCCTGCGCATCCTTCTATCCCAGATGTCCCTTTGCTTCGTGGGCCACTTGGAGGCTTTTCGGCCGATCCGCGCCTCGATGTCCCAAATGTCCCGACTGCTCCTAGGACTAGGACTTAGCCATTTTTCATGATTTTTTCCTGGCCCAAGCTTGTTTTTGCAGCCTTTTTCGCCTTTCCTTAGAGCTTGCTCTTTTCAACCTGGACAGGAGAGTTAGAAAAAAATTTGAGGGGACCCTGGAAACATGAATTTTTGCCCTGAATCAATCCATTTTCCTGGGACTTGAGAATTCTGATGCATGTTATCAAATTAACCTTGGGGGGTGAATTTGGATAACAATTAGGCGACTCAGCGGGGGGTACCTACCTGCTAGGTGAAGTTACCAGTTGCCTGAAGCATCCATTGGGCATGGAGTCATGAGTTGTAACCTGAAACTGATCTGAACTTTGAAAACTTCCCTCTGAGCCACTTGAAACCCACCGGACATGGAGTTTCTCCCACTGAAACAAACTGTGCAAGAGCAGAACCAGCAACACCAAAATTATGTACAGAACTGAAAATCATACATGTTCTAAATGGAACATGCAGAGTGTGCACAAGCACTTCTTCTACTGAAAGCAAACCTACCTACTTTATTCTAATTGGAAGCAAAGGCAAGCTAAACAAACCCTACAATTGGTTGTGAGAAATAGCTTCCCTTTCTCAAAAGTGGCAGCCATGCAATTGATTTGGAGCTGATCATGGCTGTTAGGATGAGTTGAAAATCAACAAGAAGCTGGTATTCCACCCAAATCATCAAGGTATCAGCTGAAGGAAAATTCAATACCTCTTTTAGTTGTTCTACATTTGGATTGAAGAGATATGGTAGCTGATCCTTGGTACTTTGTAGCTCATCCTCATGCCCTGAAGTAGGCATGACTGGTTTTGACTTCTCCTTTGGCTCTAATGAAGCCAAATACCTGATTGGGCAAGGTCCGATCCGTTTGATATGCCCATAGCTCTGATTCTCAACTCCAAAAGTGGAGTCTTTTTGTAGACCCTCAATGGATGGTGTGGAAGCAATGGTGAAATTCCTTTGTCCTTTCTCTTCCTCCAATGAAGAACATGAAAGATTAAAATCTTCCAATCTTGATTCCGAAGAGCTGCTATAAGATGCAGGCTGCTGCAAATGAATGTTCTCCTTCATGACAGTAGACTCTTGCGTTTTGAATGTGGATGATGAAAGAGAGAATGGTGGAAACTCAACTGGCTCTTCTCCATCAAAACAGTCCTCCAAATCTGACAGATAAACTGCTTCATTGTTGTCCTGCTGCAAATGTTCAACTTCCTCCATGGTGTCCTCTTCATCTGTAACTTGACCACCATGGTTTCTTTCTCCCTCCAACATTGAGTTTGAGAGGTCAAACTCCTCTTCAGCACTGGAACTTGAGAGAGGTGAAGTAGAAAGAAGAACTGAAGGTTCTCCTGTAGCCTACTTTGTGCTCAGAGCTCTTGGATCTGCAAATTTCTCCTCCACAGCTAGAATGTGCTCCTCTGCTGCTGGATCTAGAGCAGCTTCTCCTTCCTCCAATGTTCGAAGACAATCTTGCTCTTGAATGAGCTCCTCCTCCAGCATGAATTTTTTCAAGTCAAATTTTTCAATCTGCTGCTCTAGGGGAACAATTTTGACATAGCAGACTTCTTCTTTCACCTCCAGCAAGTGATTGATGAAGGATCAGACCTCTCCAAGGATTGTAACAGTTTTCTTTTACCTCTCTGAGGGTATAATGCGTGTTTTGACATTGAAATGATAATGCAAGCTCTGTGAATGGGTTTCAATCCTCTGTTTGTATTATTTGCTTGATTTCAGATACTAAATTATACCTTATCAGTCTGTGTATGTTTTATGTTGTGAACTTTGGTCTGTGTCTATTTGCATGACAAATATGTTTCACCACTCCTTTTGGTGCATCACCACCTTTAGTTAGTTTCATATTTTTGCATTTCTATCCCTGTCTCCTTGTAGTTTAGAGTAGGATTAGGATCTGAACCTCCGTAGTTTTGCAAAATATAGATCTAAATCAGAGGAGTTTGAGGAACCAGCCTCTAATCTGGAGATTCCTCTCTCAGTTTCACAAGTCCCCACACTTGGAGAGAGGTTTCCATGTTGTGCAATCACACTGGATGCTAGAGTGATCAACCTGAAAGCCTGATCTGCATCTAAGGGTGCTGTGAGTCTGCAACAACAGGACCCAAAAGGTGTGACCAAAGTACTAACAGGATTGTGGTGCCTGACACTGACGTCCTGGTTGGGCGCTCCAGTCTAGAAAAGGTGAAACAAAAGTATGAAAAGATAGATTTAGTTACAAATGTTCAAGACCAAAAGTAGAAAATATAAAGCAACGAAAGATGGCTAAAGACATGGGTTAATTAGTATTTTTCTTATTTAGGAACAATATGAATAGTAGTATACAATTGAGACTAAATAATGAATCATGCAATCGAGACTAAATAATGACTCAAAGTGCTATGATTTTGTGTCTACACTTACCCCCACTTTATGTTGGTGACAAAAATGATCAATAACATAAAGTAGATAGAGATGTGTACCTAATATCCATGTAGATCGATGTAGAAAGTGTGTCGATGGACTAGACAAGGTGTGGAGTGATAAAAAAAAAAATGGAGCGTGGAGACTAAAGATGCCAAAATGTAAGAAGGTGATGGACACTAAACCTAGGGCGGAGACGTGTTTGTGAATGCCAATGTGTGTGATGTACATGTATGTTAGTATGATATTATTTTTGATGTTGGTTGCTTTCTTACCATACGAATGAACCTACAAAATAGAAGATGATTAAGTAGTCAAATACGCATGTTTATGTGTAAAAATGTGTGCAAATACGCATGCATGTATGTAAAAATCATGTAATGAAAGTACAAAAAATTAAAAAGGAACATGTGCACCTGATTCGTGATGAGGAAAAGGTGTGAAGAAAGGATCCTATAAATTTTGATGAAGTGCAAGTTTTTTGGGCAATCTCATGCCACTGGCCCAAAGAAGTGTAGGAAGGAAAGCCTGATTTATCCTCCAACCTATAACAGCTTCCCGAAACTAAAGAGATCTTTGTATTGCCTATTTTTTTGGGTGCTCCGATGCCAATGTAATGGAATAAGTGTAGGGATAAACTGCTCGGTGTTGTCCTCTAACCTTTAACTGCTTCCCGCTATATAAAACATCGTTGTAGTTGTTGTGTACATGTACGCACCTAAATTTACACGTGTTATATTGTCAGAAAATGGTTCAAAGTCCCCAATAATGATTCATGTATTTTCCAAAGGTGTTCGATCTCCATAACCTCTTTGCAGATTATATTTTTAGCCTAGCTTACATTACTTAGCCATTTCTTTCTTTTCTGCAACTTCCTACATCAATTCTTCCTTAGTTTTGGCCTATAGTTACAAAAATGTTGCCCCTACCTAGGCGGCAATTTTGTAACTACCACCCTGCACATGGCGGCGGTCCTGTGCAAATTTTCTCGAACTCTTCATGCGTGAATTAAACGTGTGTTATTTCACTTTTAGGACACATTTCTCAATCATTTTAGCTGATTTTAAGCTTGATTGAATTGTGGCAATCTCCTCTTTCACTTGTGATTTCTAATTGACCGTTTAACTACCCCTTCATATGTTTATGTGGTATCCCATGGCTGCCAAGTGTGATAGTACATTGCCCAACATACCTTCTATAAAACCATCACTTCTTCTGAAGTAAATGGCCAGAGATTATTTGTGTATCTTGCTTATTCAAGTTGTCACAATCTTGCTAGAAATTACACAGCCAAGATTTGTTCTCTTGTGATGTCTTTCTTCTACTTGTATTGCAACCAGACTACCACCAAGATGCCATTTCTCTAGCACTTTCTTCTTGTTGCTTCCTCTACATTCCCAATTCCCTATACTCAATTGGACACAAAAGATTGGTAAAGACAACTAAGGGGACAAAGTGATACCACAGCTGGCATTGCCTCTACACTGCAATTCTAGGTTGGGGGGTTGTTATTGAGTTTCTTCATTTCTTTATTTATTTTTGAACGTATGCACAATTATCAACTAGAGTAGAAGAAATCATTTCATTTATTGTAAATAGTTAGACCATTTTCTTCTGTAAAGATTCATAGGATAGATAACTTCCTTTCCTATCTTTGTAGATTTGTAAGGGAAGTGATTCTGGAAGAAGCTTTTGCATAGTTTCAAGTGTTAGAAATTATATTCAAATTAGTCTCTATTAAATCCCCCTTAAATTCCACCAGGGAAGTTTTAGGGGAAGAAAATCTTCTAATTATTCCCATGACTCTTAGGTGTGTCCTGTGGATTTAATCCACAATTATTAATTGGAAGAAGCTTCATTTAAATTAGAATAGATTTAGTAGACTGTTGCACATATAAATAGCCACATCTGGCTATTTATTTGTATAAGATTTGTTAGTTAGGATTAGAAGTAATTTATTTCTTCATTTCCTCATTATTCCATAAAGCTCCAAAAAACATAAAAAATATTTCTTTTAATTAGATTAATTATTTTGTGTTGCTTTATTTATTTTATATCAAAAATACAAAAAACACAATGTAGCTTTTATTTACTTAGATTAGCTTGTAATTTATTTTTGTAGATTAAATGCATACATGACAATTCCTGGACCACAACAAGAATGAACGTACGGTTCTAATCCATGGGCCCCCTAACTGAACAGGCTTGAACTTCTCACGGACATAGATACTAGACTTAATATGATTGTCCTTAGAACACCAGCACGGTACTCTGATCACATTACACAACTAAACATTGTATACATCGAGCCTGATAAAACTTATGAATATTAGACTGCCCTCGATAATAGATTCTATATCAAACACATATTACCATGCAAGGACCACAACCAGAGAGATTTTACGGTTGTGATCCAGTGGTCCCCCAATTGAATGGGCCCATGAACCAATTATACTTAGACACCAAATTATGGACACTAGTCTTTAGGATGTCCCCGCTTCCGCCAAACATTATCAGACAGCTGAAGATTCTGAATGAAGAATTTCATTGAGCCCTCACATTCTTGATTGAACCAGCTAACTGCCCATATAACTAGTGGAACCTAGCCTCTGTCATTTATTCCTTGACATTGTCTAGACATCATTATGAGCCACCCATCAGTTTTCCACGAAATCCCACAACCGTTAAAAAGGATTTCATCGAAGCTCAACATTGATTGGAGTCTTCCTGTGACTATTCTTTCTAAACCATCAATTAGACCCATTCAGGTTAGAAGGGCCTTTCTTACCCTTGATGAGTAGATCCCAATATTGTGCATCGAGGTCATTGTTTTGCCTTGATAGCTTGTTCATACCATTTTCACATATTTTCATCCACATACCACATATTCACTATATTTCGCTACCCATAGCCATCCACTCATTCTACATCGGTTGTCCCGACACAACCTCAGTGAGGTCAAGTGCGACTGAAGGTCACGTGTATATTTTTATTCGTAAAAATTGGTGAACCCAATGTGAAGAGCTAGTCTATTTTCATTTCCATTTCTTTCATCCATTTTCTCCCTCTTCCATTATTCTGCGGGGTATTTATATACCCCCCGAATATGTCAGCATAACACTACGACAGGCCCATTCTAGGTCTAGAGGCTTATTACCGCTTGTTGGTTTAGAAATTTGAATCTTTAATACAAGAAAAAATTTAGGGGGAAACCAGTCCCTCCTCTTTTTGGGAGAGGTTCGCTTATTCCAAACACCAGCAAGAAAACTACTTATAGACAAATTTACAAACTATCAATATTAGATGAAGATTTCGATTTTGGAACTTCCTTCAAATGTATCCATATTTGATTATCCTCAATACGGAAGAAAAATATGTAGAAGAAGTAATGATTCCAAGAACAAGGATGGTTACACTTTCAGATGAATAGATAGCAGAGTAAAATCTTGCTTATGCATGCATGAGATTTCCAGAAACTTATGAATCTATATATATCTAAATACATGGCATATATGCAGTAGACATAGATTTCTAGGTACACAATCAACTAGAAGAACACAAAGTTTCATATCCAAATATATAAAATCCACATTCACGAGGTAAAGAACATAATAGAGGAAACGCAGAAAAAAGGAGAGAAAGAACTTCTTCTGTATTGATTCTTGATAGTTATGTATTTTTTACATCCCAAAACATCAAAATTCAACCCTCTTCACAATGAAAAAAAGTTTATTTTATAGCCACTCGGGCGGTTACAATTAGAGGCCTTTTAGTTTCCTTTATTTTAATTAAACATTGATACTTTAATCCATAAGTATTAAGTCAGAAGTTGGCTTTAATTAGAAAATATATTGGCAAAACAAGCCAGCTTATGGGTATTTATATATATCAAACTAAAAGAAAATATTATGTGCTAGCTGAGAGAATATTCTAAGAGGAGGTTGCCACGATATTTTTTCTGAGGATTTGATGCCTAAATTTTACAAGTGCCCCAGCTATTTCCATGCCTTTGGGAATGGTGGTATTTACAGTTGCATTCACCCAACTATTTAAATAACCTTCCATGTCTTTCCAAACATTCTGCATTTTGGGAAAAGCTTTTATTTGCTTTAATGACAACAATTTGTGGTGTACAGACCTCCTTCATCTTTTCCTAAGTTATGATAATCATATTTAAACAATTTTTCTCTTATGAGTGCTTTAAAGTCTGCTTTAATATCCTATATTGTATTTCTGCTCACAGAGTCTTCTTTGAAAAAGTGGCATTGAAGGTCTCCAAATTTATCCAGTACACAAGTCTTGAAGGCTTCACCTTTCTAGAAGATATTTTTCAATTCGTCAATTGCTTCTTCCAGGACTTTAATCTTCCAATCCACACTATACTCTCATTTATTTAAGAGATTGTTCTTTGAATAATCAAAGATCTTGTTTGTAATGAGAATTGATTCATCAGTATTACTCATTTGTCTAAGATCTTACATACATTTTGTCCACATCCTAAGCTCTTTCTCTAGGACTACAATAGTTGAGGTAAACCTTTGTTGAATTGAACAGATATTATCATATGATTTTATGCTTCCTCCATGCAATTCAGCCCAAAAACTAGCATCTCATCCACCATAGCTTCAATTTTTTCCATAAGATGCATACTTATGAATATCCTTGATGATTTATGCTTCCTCTTTAGTCAAGATGACATGGGGTGGCATTGTAGTGAGAGGAGTTGGATCCAACACTTTGTCACTTGCCAACAAGGACCTGATGAAGTCAGAAATAATTTGCACCTATTCTTCTAACTGCTCCTATGTCTGCTTTCCTTTTTCCACTCTTTCAATTACCTTTGATACAGTTTCCTTCAAGTTATGAACTTCACTTTTAGGGGTGGACTCACCCAATGGTATCCTTGTCAACTCGAAATCATTCAAATCCAAATATTTCTCATCTTTATCAACTTTAGGTTTAGCAATATCCAAAAATTATTGGCCCTTAGAATCAGATACCAATCTGGAAGTAGTTCTATCTTTCTTGGTAGATGGGGTAGAAGTTGTGCTTAGAAGAGCAGCCACAACATCAAATTTTGGGGCCACAATTTGAGATGAGGCCTTCCTTTTCTTACTATCAAAAAATGGTTGGACCCAAGTAAAATAAGTACTAGAAGGAGGAGGAACAATAGGCCCTAATGTAAGTGTGCTCATTGAACCCAAGGTCTATGTAGATGACGACTTTCTATGACAAATGTTCTAATACTAGAAACAAGCATTTCCTTGGCAGGAGTTTCTTTGACAGGTGACTCTAGAATAACCATTGTCTCAGCTTCTGATGTGAGATCATTTTGCTTATCATATCCTTCTTCTTATTTTTCTGTGTTGCTCCCTTCAATATTGTTTTCTTCATGGCCTTTTGTTTCTTCCTCGTCATCACAACATAAGATCAACAATCTTCTCAATCTTTGACACTGCTTCTAATTGCTTTGGAGAGGGTAATTTGATTACTTTATTCCTTGATTACTTCTTTTACCTTTTCAATTTTTTTTAGCTTTCCCCCTTCTTGATATACACCAAATTTGAAGACTCAAGAGGAGATGGGGATGACTATGTATGTGCCTCAGGTACTGCTACAGGAGTCTCTATATGAGGAGTGAATGCTTCTTGAGAAGAATACCTTGATCTACCTACTCTATATGTCTTAATTTTTTCTATCAAACCAAACTTTGGTTCTAATCAACACAAGGTTTATGATTTCTTGCAAATCATATCTTTCCTTCTTGAACCAATCAATGGTGTCAATAGGAGTTTGCTTGATGGACCTGTCAAATTCAAGAGACTATAGATCTCTATCATCATCCTGTAGTTCATCTGGTACCTTGTAGATTCCAAAATATTTGATTTGCTACAGGGATAACCTTTCATAGTACCTTCTTCTAACCTCATAATTATATAAACAATCAGCCCTATAGTCTTCTAAGTCAGGAAGATGATAGAAGGACATCTTGAAATTTTTGGCGGTGAAGCCCTTGAGGTCAAAACAATGTTCTTTTCTTGAAATAATGGAAATTGAAAGGAACAATAGTTCTTTCAACATTCTGAGCATCAAGGGTAATTCCTGCAGGTGTAATTACCCAAAGTGATTGGGAATTGAATTCCAGTTATTTTCTTGTCTCTACAGGTTCTATGCAACTTTGTCAAGTTGTCTACAGATTTCAACAAGGGAAATATTATCACTGCAAAACATTGGAAGTTTGAGAGGTGATCCCTCGAAGCTTGTTATCTTGATGTAATAAAACTTCCTAAACATAATGAAGTAGCTACCATAAATATAAATCAGTTTTTGGCCTCGTCAGAGAACCTCTCAGTTATGTTTCCTTCCAACGGTCTGACAATATACATAATGAAGGCATCATTGACTCTTCTGAAATGATGATTGTTATTCTTCAAAGTCAACTATGGATACTATTCATATATTGGAGCATCCTTTTTATCTTCATTAGGAGAAATTTCCAACCATATTCTTTATGTTGCAATGGTATACATCAAGTAAGAAGCCATGTGAAAGGTTTTGGTCCTTTGCACATTAGCTAGTTGCTCACTGAGGTTGTCACAAATGATTTCCCCCCAATTTAGACTTTGCTTTCCCTCATAGATAATATTCAAATATGGGCACATCCAGAAATAGAACTCATTGGTTGAAGCAAGACCCATTATTTTGGCAAGAAGAGTAATGATATCTGAAAGCTCCTCCTTGAAATCAATTTTGTACATAGTTTTGGGTAACCTAGAGGCTCCTTTATTTGGGGTTTTAAACCAAGATTTGGCTACCATGTGCTTGTATTTTTCACTTTCTTGATCAAACAAGGATTGAGCTTGGGATTTGGTGAGATCATTCAAGTCTTCTACAACATGGATCCCAAAGGTAGTGTTGATTCATTTAACATCCAATTAGGCAATTACCTAACCTTGGGGATATTTGATTTCCTTTGTACTTAGATCAAAAAAGGAGTCACAAACCAAAATGGTGTCGGTAAACTGGATAGAGACTAAAAAACCCCTAGCGTGAGCTATTCCACATTCTTTGATCAACTGAGTAATGGGAGAAGGATTTTCACAGTTGAGTCATGCCCAAAAATCATTCAGGTTGAGATGTTACATGTCATTTTCTCTAATATCAGATATAGCAATCTCTAGAGAGCAGATATGCTCATGCCCCTTGAAATGAATTTTCATGATGGAAAATGGAACAAAGAACAAGTGTGCAGGGGGAAAACAAAGTTTGCAAAAGAAGGAAAGTAATAGGGAAAAGGTAAAAGTTGATTCGAATTACCACAAAAGGCTTTCAAAAACTCTAATCTTTACTACCAAATGAACGACGGCCTTCTCAGGAGCAAGATGCACTTGGATTTTTTGAAAAAATGTTAGGAAATGACCTTGCTATGGCTAGAAACAACTGAGGAGGTGCAGGAACGAGATGCAGAAATCATACTGTAACCTCTTATGGTAGAAATGACAATCCTGCCCTATATCTATATATATATTCACGTTTGGAAAGAGTCAATGGGGTGCATTAAATGAAGGACTCAATGTATTGTGACTCTTTCCAAAAACAAGAATGTTTATGACACAAGACATTAGATTTGGCCTTTGGAATGTGGATATGGCAGAAGAAAAGAGCACAAAAGTCATGTGGGACATTTGGGACACCAAGAGCCAACATCTTTGGAACACAAGGAAAACTATTTCAAAGTGGCAAAGGTGGGTTTATGGAGAACTGCGGGTTGGGATGCACTTGGGAAACTTGGGACCGGGAAAGTCAAAAACCCCACAATACATCAATACCTAGCAATAATAAGGATAAATCACAAACAAAAGATGCATAGAAGGCCTTTGGAACACTAGGACACAAGTTCTGCACCAAGCTGAAACATGCCTGCATAACGAGAAGGACTTATAAAATTATTTGAAGGAAGGGTTGCTGGGTAATGCACGGGAGGAGATGTGAAAGAGAACTGATGACATTTTTTGAATGGGTGCACACAGACCACGGGTTGCACACGGAAAAATCCCAAAACTCCCACACAACCAAGGAACACTGGTTCATTGTGGGAAAGGTGGAAAATCAGGGAACTGGGGGTCCGGAGGGACATGGGACATGCAGGACACAAAAACCCAAAATACCTGCATCACAAAGAAAAAGTCCCAAACTCAAAAAGTTTGAAAATTGGCTAATTATTGGGGACAATTTCCTCTTCCTTCATACTTCACAAAGGGAAAACAATGACCTTGAAAGAGAGATCTTACCCAAAGTTTTTTAAAATTTGATGAAAATACACGCATTTTCAGGTCAGTGACTACAGTTGGCTCTTTCTAGGGATTGAGCTGACTTGGTATTAGGTAGGAAAAAAGAACCTCAGAGCCTTTTGTTGAATGATCAATGTTGAATTCTTTGGGTAATAGAGTCTAGAACAAGGAAAAACAGAAGACAAACAAGACGAGGGAAAGACAACACAGGCCAAAAACATGAACTATACAAGACTGTACAAGAGACTACCTAGTCACCTAGGACTGAAACAACTTCAAATGTTGGCTACTATATGGTAATTGACGGGAGTTTCCATCCATATATCTCAATTAATAAAAAAAAAATTCACCAGTAAAATGTTTGATTTTGAAAGGACCAAGCCAGAGAGAATCAAACTTATCATGACTTCATCGAGGTTCACGTCGTTTGTCCCAGAGTACGTATTATACAGATCACAATTTAATAGATCTCTTTTCTTTAGCATTCCAGTGTGTTGGGAACTCCCCATAAGTCAAAAAAGTGAGCAACGTCGGGTGTCGTTATTCCCTTCATTTAATCAACTCATGGTTGATGTCATATTCAAACTAGGGGTGTGTCTGAAGCTATATGCAACAAGAATAATCTCAGTGAACTAGTAATTGATTGTAGATATTTATTATTTTTATTTTCTAGGGGGTTTTAAAGTGTCTTTAAGATTTCCTAGCCAAATCCTTATTAAAGCTAACTATAAGAAACTTGCTGAAATAACCACACATTGTTGAAAATGAAAAAAATCTTCATAAATAGAATTGAAAAACACACTGCAGAATTTAAAAATGGGAATAACAGAATGAAACAACTTTGAAATAAATATAATTTGTAGAATTTAAACACATTGTTGGAAATAAACACACTTTGAAAAGATTGTTTAAAATGATTTTGAGGAAATAAAAAACATACACTAAAACACCTGTAGGGATGATAAATAACTTATATAACAGATTTTAATTTAAGAATCAAAAGTACTTACAAAATTGCTAATTAACAAATTTATACAAATTGCTTGAAGATATAAATACCAATAAAATAAAGGATCATGTTTCTTGGAGGAGTTGGCCCTTGCTCCACCTTGAATAAGGAGTTAACAAAGTATGATACTCTCAAAATGAAATGGCTATCTTATTATTGAATTGTTTTGTCTTACAAAACTTAATTATGTATATGTCTGTATATCTATATCATCCTTATCTCCTCTTTTATCTATCTTCAGTTCTTTATATATATTATCTATCATCTGAAGATGCATTTACAATCATGAGTTTTCAATAGTTGTCTATCCACCTATAGGTTCTAGTGAAACCAAATAGTTGCCCAAAGTAGATATGAAATTTAGAAAACTAGCTGGGACATACAACTGTTGGTCTTACATACAGTATTTCTGGAGTGTGAAGAACCGGAAAATTGTTGGTTTGTTCCTGATTGGAGGGCCCATTAATTTCTCCATAACCGGATTTTGATAGAATAAAAAGATTCCCATTGATTCCAGAACTTTGGAGAAGTTCTAGAACCAAAGGGAAAACCTTCCAGAACTAACTGTGAAAGTTCCAGAGCTAAGTGTTGGAGTTCTGGAACTAATTGATAGAGTTTTGGAGCTAAGTGATAGAGTTCTAGAGCTAAGTGATGGAGTTCTAGAGCTAAGTGATGGAGTTCGAAGCTAAGCCGCATTGTAGCCAACTTCCTCAAAAAGGTGTTGGTTGCTTCACACTTTTCTTATCTGACCAAATATGACCTGTTTTATTCAAAAAACTGAATTTCCACACATTTTGTTAGGAATTATGGAGTTTTTAGATGTTAGAACTAAATCAAACAAAATATGGACAATTACATCCTAACTTATACTAGATCAAACAAAATCCCAAAATGTAGTCAAACTTGATTAAAAGGAGAGTAAAATGAGATCATTCATTGCACATTGATGAGGCATATTTTGGCCTTATCATCTCCCCCACACTTACTTGTTTGTAAGTCCTCTTACAAACTCTATTCTTCAAAATTGGGATTGTGAATTCTACATTCCAACTGACTGCTAAGGTCAAATGGTTGAAACTGAATGTCTCAATGCTTCTATTTAGAAGTGTTGTATCCTGATCCTTCCTCTAGCTTTTTCTACCAATCCTCAAAGTGAGTGGGATCCTGAGGTTCTCTATTCTTCCATGGAGACATGGGTGTAAGAAGGAGAGGAGGCCTTGTTCTCATACCCATCCACATACCCCTACGTTTTTCACAAATTTGAGGAATGAGTGTACATAAAGTTATGGCCCTTTCCAGACTCCATATTAAATTTGTGGGAGATATCACTTCTCTTCTTCTTAATGCTACAGTGAAGAATTCCCATCTCTTCAGGCATCCATCATAAATGTCCTCAAATTTTTTCTCTTCATAAGAGGTGAAGGCATCAATACTTTTCTGTAGGCTGGCAATATAATGTTCCTTAAATCAGTTGTCAAAGGCATGGGATCTGAAATGTATGAAAAATGCAGATGGTTTTCCATAATGAGCTCTCATACATAGGCCAGAGGAACTAGCCTTTATTAAGTGTTCAGTATCCCTTTCTTTCCAAGCTATCTGATTCTGGAGCACAGAAACAAATGCATTAAGTTTGGCTTTCCCCCACATATAGATTAATCATGAAGCCTATGTTCTTTTCTAACATAAATTTGTAGAGATAAAATTCACAAAGAATATTTTTTTCTCTGCACTGGCTGAGGAATATGTTGTCATGAATTCTGCTTCATCCTTTACTTCATGTGGAAGGCCACATGAAATCCTTGATAGTTGCCAATGGATAAATTTCTCTTCTAGGAAGACATTGTATGCAGGAGAAGGTCTTCTACATGTGAGTAATTTTTCACTCATTATACAAACCATCTGTATTTTTTCCAAACATTTAAATTTTTCTTCCTCCATTTTATAGAATTTTTCTTCCCACTCTTTCCTTGCCTTCTTCTCTTCTTCCATCTGGCTTCTTAATTCCTAATTTGATATTTTGAACTCATTAAGCTTTCTGCAGGTATCATCCCATAATTTCTTGAGTGGCCAATAAGACAACTCTGTTTGTACAATTTGATCTACTGAATGTAATTTTTTCATAGTACTCTGTTCACTAGCTAATTGCAATTCTTTTTCTTTTTCCACCATTTGCTGCTTTACTAATGCCAATTCTTCATTCTTATCTGTGAGATGAGTTTTCAGTTGTTCAATAAGCATTTCTCTATGCTCCAATTTGTGTTTGAGGAAGTTTAATTCCTCATCTTTCTCCCTAATTATAAGTTCTTCCCTAGACAAGAACAGAGCCTTCCTAAATTGTTGTTTTTCTTCTTTTTCTGGGAGTTCCTTAGGGAATGAGCATTGTTCTTCCACCAAAGGGGATTTCCCTTTTAGTTTCCAAGATGCCAATTCTTCTTCCTCATGTGACAGTATTGCTGAGTCATCCATCTCCTGAAAATCATTTTCTTCCAATCTTTCATCTTCTTTCTCCAACTCCTCAGTTTGACTTGGTAGAGGAGGAGACATTGCCATGTTTCCAAGAATATCAACAACTTCTTTCTCTAAACCCTCATGTACTTCAATATTCCCTGGAGTTTCCCTAGACTTCTTATAAATTATTTTCCTTTTAGGAGCTTCAACATTTTCTGAAGTGGACTTCCTCCTTGAACTTCTTCTAATTTTTGCTTCACGGTCCAGCTTGGGTGAACTATCACTGTCAGAGACATGTATTAGTTCTTCTAGTATTATTACAGGGGAAGGAGTTTCTTTTAAAGAAATGGTAGATTTTGTAACTTTGATCATCCTTTCAAACCTCCTCCTCTTTGGTATTTTAACCCCACTTATTTCCTTCTTTTTCTCATTAGGGGGATTAATTTCTAAGTTACTTTTAGGAGAGAAAGGGGTTGGTATTCCCCTTCTGATAATATCAGAGTTTGTCTGAACTTATTGAGGAATTTTTCCCATGCTTCTTCTCCATTTTTCTTAGAGAGAAAATGATGTTGACAGACCAGATGGACTAATCCATGGTGCCTAATCGTCCCTACACCCCAAGAATATCTCTGAGCCATTGTTTGGATGGAATCAAAGAGGAAACCAGGAAGGTTTACTATATACTCATGTTTTATTGCCCCATACCTAAGATATATCAGCATTTTAAGGACCTCCCTTCCAACAGTCCCATATTGGCCATCACATGTTAGGTACTTTACTACCCAGAATGCTACTCTGTCGAAGGGTTTGGGTAGGCTAGCTCTTCTGACCCCCTTTATGATCTTCTTAGTATTATAAATGTACTAGGGTTCAGATTCACCCTCTTGCCTTAAGGTTTCTACTAATTCTTTTAGGGTTCCCTTTACAGAGTTTGGAACATGTACAATTGGTACCCCAGATACATTGCTCATTGTATTAATAGTAAAGGGAATTACAATTCTTTTAACCTTAGTTCTGGACTGCTCTAAATTCACAAAAAATTCTCTTACCAGTTCATCATTTATTTTGAGAATTTCTTCAGAAACTCCTAGCCAACCTACCTGTTCAAAAATGGTTGTTACTTCTCCATCTGCAAGGAGTTGTGTATCATCTTCTGGCTCTGACTTCTTTTTGATACCCATGGCAAAGAGATGATTCAAATTATTTCTTCTTTCAAATCCTTTCTCTGTCAGGAGATAGTTGCGGAACTAGTGGATTTGGCTGTGGAACTACTAGATTTAGCTACGGAACTTTAAATATGACTTCATTGTTTCCTCCTTGAACTTCTCTGCAACTATTCCCAATTTTCTTTTATTCCTACCTAAATGACAGTTCATTATTAATATGCCACCACTTCCATTTATTTAGTCGAACATCACCTTCATGATTATTCCCCTTTAATCATGATGTGCAATAAATGACTCATTATACTGCCAACTTAAATCAAGTCTAATCACACATGCAAACTTTTAATTTAACCTTTAATAAGATCAAGACATAATTACCATCCTTGTTGATGTAATCCATCCACCTTGATGACTCATCATTCCTAAAAAAGTGAAAAAGAAAAATGGTTAGAAAAGACAGCTGGAATTCCAAAGAAGTTCCTTTTATTTGAATTAGCCACTTATTGATGAGACCAACCACCATTTCTAGTTTTCAATTGGCCTTTTGAGAGAATTTTTTTGGGGAAGAGAACGCCATTTACTGGTTTTCATTCCCTTCCCTTTTATTTTTTTATTTTTATTTTTTTTTTATTTTTATTTTTATTTTTTATTTTTGGGGAAGAGAATGCCATTTACTGGTTTTCATTCCCTTCCCTTTATTTTAGATCCTTGCATCTGATTACTTGATCATTTTGGAAGAACTAGGTTCTTCCATATGATCAAATTCCTTATCTGCTTCAATTTGCTTCAAGAATTCATCCCTGGTAGGAGGCTTCCTATAGATTTTTATCCTGTGTCCATTGACCAAAAGTGTCCTTCTACTGCCATCAATGGGAAGTAGCTGAATAGAGCCATTTCATATATCTGCTCAATCTGATAAGGTCCTAACCACCTGGTTCTCAACTTGCCTTTGAATTGTTGGTACTTGGAATCAAACAGTAATGCCCAATCTCCTATCTTGAATTGTCTTTCCTTGATATGTGTATCATGTCACTGCTTCCTTTGGTCTTGGATTATCTCTGTCTGTTGAAGTGCTTCCAATCTCAGCTCATCCAATTCATTGAGTTGTAGAATTCTTTCCTTTTGTGTTGTATCCAATTCAATACCCAATTTAGTTGTTGTCCTCAATGTTTGTAGTTCAAATTCAATGGGTAACAAGGGCTTCTTCCCATAGACTAACTCATATGGTGAGAACCATGTTGTAGTCTTCCAAGTTGTGTTATAAGCCCAGACAACCTCAGGTAGTCTTTTCACCCAATCTCTTCTACTTGCTTCAACTGTTTTGGTGAGAATGTTTTCCAATTCCCTGTTTGTCACTTCTTTTGTCCATTTGATTGTGGGTGATAGGGAGATGACTTCCTATGATTGATCTGATAGTACATTGTGAAGGCCTGGATCATATTGGACATGAATTGTGGGCCTTGGTCTGAAACTATACTTCTTGGTGCACCAAACTTCATCATAATTTTGTGCCAAAGGAAATCAACAACTGCATCTTCATTAGCATTTGTTAAAGCTGCACCTCTACCCACTTTGTTACATAATCAGTACATACAAGAATGTGTTCTTTTCCTTGTGAAGGAGGACTAAAAGGGCCAACAAAATCCAGCCCCCACCTTTCAAATGGTTCAATCACCACTTGAGGTTACAGAGGCATTTCACTAGTGAAAGTTGGTTGTCCCATCCTTTGATAGGGATCACACTGCTTGATGTATTTATTCACATCTTTATATAGAGATGGCCAATAATAGCCAGTGCCAAGTATTTTTGGGTTGTTATTTTCACTGAAAAGTGTCCTCCACTTGGTTCATCATGACATGCCCTAAGTATGTCAAAGATTTCATCTTCTCTCACACACCTGTAAAACCAAATCAGGACCACATTTAAATAACATTCCATTTAACCATTTAAATTGTGCACTGGTTTTGATTAACCTTTTCATTTTTTTCTTAGTAAAAAAGGAGGAAACTTCCCTGTTGCAAGATAATTTCCATATCAGCAAACCATGGTGTATCAGCTGAAATAGCAAATAATTGTTCATCTGGAAAGTTTTCCTTAACTGGATCTTTCTCCCCTGTAGTGGTTAATCTTGACAAGAAATCAGCTACCACATTAGATTTTCCTGGATTATCCACAATAGTAATATCAAATTCTTGTAAAAGTAATAACCATCTAATTATCCTACCTCCAACCACTGGTTTGTTCATTAAGTATCTAATTGTTGAGTGATCTGTATGTACAAATATTTTGTACCCTGTAATATAATGTCTGAACTTATTAATTGAATAGATCACAACAAGAAATTCTTTTTCAGTGGTGGTGTAATTTCTTTCAGTGGGAGTAAGATTTTTACTAAGGTAGTAAATAGCATACATTTTCCCTTCTTCATCTTTCTGTCCCAAAACTGCACCAATTGAGTTATTTGAGGCATCTGTTTGGATGTGAAAAGGTTTCTCCCAATTAGGTCCTCTTAATATTGGGGCAGTGATTAATTTTTCTTTAATCTTTTCAAAATCATGTTGACATTTTTCATCCCAATGAAATTCACAATCCTTGGTAAGCAAACCAAACATGGGGGCAACAATTTTACTAAAATCTTTGATAAAATGCCTATAGTACCCAGCATGTCCTAAGAATGACTTGATATCCATGGGGGTTTGAGGAACAGGTAAGTCTGAAATAATCCTGATTTTGTCTTGGTCAACTTGAATTCCTCTTTTTGAAATGTGGTGTCCTCAGTACAATTCCCTCATCAACCATCATCAAACATTTCTCATGACTAAGAGACAAATGGTGTTGCTCACATCTTGTTAATACTCTGTCCAAATTTTTCAAGGCATCATCAAATGTTTCTCCATGCACAATAAAATCATCCATGTATACCTCCACACAATCATTAGTTAGATCTGTAAAAATTGCTAGTACAGCCCTTTGGAAGGTTGCTGGAGCATTACATAGTCCAAATGGAAATACCTTGTAGGAAAAGGTACCCCATGGAAAAGTAAAGGTAGTTTTGTCATGATCCTCAGTAGCCACCCTTGATTTGATTATATCCACTAAATCCATCTAGGAAGGAAAAGTATTGTTTACCTGAAAAGGTTGTCTAAAACTTGATCTATGAATGGTAAGGGAAAATAATCTCTAAGTGTAGCTTTGTTCAATTCCCTATAATCAACACAAATTCTCCATTTTCCATTATTTTTAGGCACAATTACAAGAGGAGACACCCACTGACTATCTGAGATGGGGTAGATAAAGCCTACTTGCAATAGCTTTTCAATTTCTTGCTTGACTATGTCCCTTAAGGTTGGGTTGATCCTTCTCTGAGGTTGCCTAACTGGTTTAACGGTTTTCAGTATAAATGTGATGGGTACAAATACTTGGATGGATTCCTTTCATGTCTTTATAGTCCCAAGAAAAATCTCTAGTATGACCTTTCAAGACATCAAACAATTTAGCTTCTTGATCATTTTCCAACCAGCTGTTAATGTTCAAAATTTTACCTAGTTGAATCTCAATTTGTTTGGTTCCAGTGTGTGATGAACTAATTTGTTGAAAAGGTTCCATTAGGGTGTTTAGTGGAACATGAATGTGGTAACAACATATGATATGTAGTAATGTCTCTAAATTTCCCTTGAGAAAGAATATTGGATAAAGGACAGTAGGAAGAGTTATGATACTTATCTTGTCGTTGGTCAAACTCCTCATCACTGATGTTTTCCAAACATTCCTTACTATTCCCTGATATCTTTGAGACTAAGCTACTGATTCTGTAGCTATTTCTGCCCCTCCTTAAAAGAAATCACGTTCCTCCAGAGTGAAATTATTTACATCTGCATGGAATTGTTATGGTTCCGGAGATAAGTATGAATGTTCCAGAACTAACTAAGGTTCCGGAACTGAAGGTTCCAGAACTATCTGAAGGTTCTGATTGTTCCAAAGACAATTGGTGATCATTCAATGGATGATTAATCATATTCTCTACCTCCACGTACATGATCCTGCAATGTTATCATAGCCAAAGAAGATAAGTTTTTTTTATTAGTATCAGGATCATCAACCCATAATTGTTCTTGATTATCAATAAAAGGTCATGCAGAAGGATATAGGTAAATTTGATTAGAATTCTTACCATTGGAGATAGTCATATCACCTGATCTGCAATCAATTAAGGCAACAACTGTAGCTAACCATGGTCTACCCAAAATAATGGGATAACCAAGTGTTTTACCTTTTGGCCGTAATATAAGGAAGTCCACTGGATACTCCCATGACTCCACCATGACTGCCACATCTTCAATGATCCCTTCTGGTTTTACTACCGACTGATCTACCATCTATAATATGGTGCTAGTAGGTTGTATACCTGTCAATGGTAATGTTTTCAAAGTGTCTACTGTCATCACATTTATAACTGCTCCCAAATCAACCAAAACATTATGTATATGTTTATTTCCTATAGAGATAGAAATAACAGGGCTTCCAGGATCCCCATATTTGGGAAGTAAGAGTTTTCTTGCTAATAAATCAACAAGTTTCCCATCTACCTTAATAGTCTTAGGGTATTGCTTCTTCCTTCCAGGTCTTTTCAAGCATAACATTTTGATTAATTTGTTTAATTCAGGAATGTCCTTGATTACTTGCAACAATGGTATTTCAATATTTAATTTCCTTAATCCTACACCAGTTCAGATTCCTTGGTCTCAATAACTTCCTTAAGTCTTTCTGGAAATGGAGTTTCTGTAGAATTGTTATCTGGATTGCTTCTCTTTTTCTTTTTCATCAACCTTAGGAATAACTGAACTAGGGGTTTCAGTTTCATCTGACATCTCGGTAATTATACAGGTGGACTATTAATTATTTTTCAGATCTGGTTTGAATATCCTTACAGTCCATGGCATTAAGATCAACTGGTTTTTCTTTCTTTGTTCCATAGACAGGGGTTGTTTGTTTGTTTTTGGGATTAGCCACTGGTTGTGCTGGTATTTGTGTTTGAACCACATTTTCAGTTTGTGAACCTTGTGCTGGGGAACCCATTATGGCTTGTTGATGTTGGTTGGGATATGTTTTCCCTTGAGCGTAGTTATTAGGGTTCCACCTAGGTTGTGACCAAGCATAAGGGTTACCTTGACCAGACCATGGTTGTTGGTGTCCTTGAGCATACCAAGCTTATCCTTCCCAATCCTAGGGATTCCATGTTGGTTAAGGGGCCCAAGGTGGTTTTCCCCAATTTTTTGGTACTGTCTGAGCCACCCATGGCATCATCCAGGGATTAGGAACAGATCTTGGTATGAACTACCCCTGACTAGGTTGTCTCTGGACAAATTTTACTTCTTCTATAGTGGATGAAGTGTTGGTTTGTTTAAGCTGATTTTTTATGAATGGAAGAAGAGAACAAGCATTAACTTCATGTTCCCTAGATTCACAAATAAGACATATTTCTATTTTATCCAGAGGACAATCTCTTATTGCATGCTTCTTTTTGCATCTAGGACAGTACATAGCTAATGGTTCAGTATTAGCATTTTCTTTGGCTTGCAATCCATCCATGGTGGAAGTTAATTGAACTAAGATATCTTTTTAAAGTTTTCTAGTTCATCCATAAGTTTGTTCATGTCTTGGATTTGTACCTTTCATAGTTTTTCCTTTCCTAGGTCCACCCCTTGTTCTTGAATAACTTCTACAAAGGTATTTAATATCATTCATTCTTAATTGATTGATGTTTCCACCTCCCATTAAATTAAGGGCTTCCCTAGATTCATCATCCAGACCTTTAAGAAAAATGGTTTTTCTTAGCTCTTCTTGAAGTACAAATCCACACCTTTTACTTACAAAGAGGAATCTATCTAAATAATCTTCCATATTTTCATCCTCTTCCTGTTTGATCCTAAAAAAATTCTTCCTTCATGTTTCTCCCTCTACAGTAGTCCTGATATTTTTCTAGGAAGGTAGTTTCCATTTTCCCCCAAGTGGTAATGGAATTGGATGTTAATCCCATAAACCACCTCATTGCTGCATCTTTCAGAGTAGATGGGAACAACTTGAGTTTTTTATTTTCTTTTTTGTAGTCATAGGTTAACACAATACTTTAAATTCAAACAAAAATTGGTCAGGGTCCTCAGATGACATCCCTCTAAATGTGGGCAAGTGTGCAGGTGAAATATTCTTCATAGGTGTATCATCATCCTCCAACTAAATTGGATAAGTAAAGGTCCTATCAGGTTCTCTTTCAGCTTCTCGTGTCATATCTGCAGTATCTTCTAGATATTTTTCCCAATCAATGTGGTATGTGATCCGCTTTGGCGAAGGTGAGAAGTCAGGAGTAGGAGGTTGACTACTCAATTGAGAATCAAAACTTTCTCTAAGTGGGTCTTGGGATATAATCCTTCTCCTAAAAGTTCCACTTCCTTCTGGTGATTGATCCAAAAATTCCAAAGGCGGAAGTTTTGCTTCTTGTCTAACAGGGGACAATGGTGCTTCTAATTCCTGCTCAACTTCCTTATTTGAACTAGAGGATGCTGATAATTCTTGTTGAGATATTTTTGGGAGAAATATACCCTTTGAGTCTCTTGGTCTACTCATAAATTTTATGATAACGTAGGGAAGATTTTTCAATTACTAGATGTATGATTGTTTTTCTTGTTGACACCTAATTAGACAATTCTAACTAGTAGTCCCTAGAAACGGTGCCAAAAATGATGGGTGTCATTATTCCCTTCATTTAATCAACTCATGGTTGATGTCATATTCAAACCAGGGGTGTGTCTGAAGCTATATGCAACAAGAAGAATCTTAGTGAACTAGTAATTGATTGTAGATATTTATTATTTTTATTTTTTCTGGGGGGTTTTAAAGTGTCTTTAAGATTTCTTGGCCAAAGCCTTATTAAAGCTAACCTATAAGAAACTTGCTGAAATAACCACACATTGCTAAAATGAACAAATCTTGCAGAATTGAACACACTGCTGGAAATAAATACACTTTGTAGAAATAAACACACTTTTTACCGCTGGAAATAAATAGACTTTGCAGAATGAAACACACTACTGGAAATAAACACACTTTAGAAATATTGTTTAAAATGCTTTTGAGGAAATAAAACGTACACTAAAACACCTGCAGGGACGATAAATAACTTATGTAACAGATTTTAATTTAAGAATCAAAAGTACTTACAGAACTGCTAATTAACATATTTATACAAATTGCTTGAAGATATAAATACCAATAAAATAAAGGATCTTGTTTCTTGGAGGAGTGGGCCCTTGCTCCACCTTGAATCAGGAGTTAACAAAGTATGATACTCTCAAAATTAAATGGCTATCTTATTATTGAATTGTTCTGTCTTACAAAACTTAACTATGTATATGTCTATATATCTATATCATCCTCCCTTTTTTTATCTATCTTCATATCTATATATAGAGAGAGAGAGAGCATATATATATATATATATATATATATATATTCTTCATCCGAAGATGCATTTACAATCATGAGTGTTCAATAGTTTGTCTATCCACCTATAGGTTCTAGTGAAACCAAATAGTGCCCAAAGTAGATATGAAATTTAGAAAACTAGTTGGACATACAATTGTTGGTCTTACATAAGTATTTCTGGAGTGTGAAGAACTGGAAAATTTGTTGGTCTGTTCCTGATTGGAGGGCCCATTAATTTCTCCATAATAAATTTTGATAGAATAAAAATATTCCCATTGATTCCGGAACTTTGGAGAAGTTCTTGGAACCAAAGGGAAACCTTCCAGAACTAACTGCGAAAGTTTGCAGGAGCTAAGTGTTGGAGTTCCGGAACTAAGCTAAGTTCTGGAGCTAAGTGATAGAGTTCTGGAGCTAAGTGATGGAGTTCTGGAGCTAAGCCACATTTTAGCCAACTTCCTCAAAAAGGTGTTGGTTGCTTCACACTTTGCTTATCTGACCAAATATGACCTGTTTATTCAAAAAACTAAATTTCCACACATTTTGTTAGGAATTATAGAGTTTTTAGATGTTAGAACTAAATCAAACAAAATATGGACAATTACATCCTAACTTATACTAGATCAAACAAAAGCCACGAAATGCAGTCAAACTTGATTAAAAGGAGAGTAAAATGAGATCATTCATTGCACATTGATGAGGACAACCTTCAGGATTCTTCTTCACCAAAATAGTTTCCAAAGTGTTCTCGGTGGCATAACAATAGATTATGAAATCCTTATCAACGTTAAGATAGGAAAGAACGGGGGTTTTGGCAATAGCTTTCTTGATATTTTCGAAAGCACCTTTTCCCTCAAATGTCCAGCAAAAGGATTTCTTCTCTTTCATCATCTGAGCTATGCTCCCAGTTAATTCTAGAAAATAATGGATAAATCTTCTTAGAAAAATTATTTTTCCAAATAAATAGTGCATGCCTTTCTTGCTTGTTGGGAGGGGAATCTTCTGAATAGCCTAGACTCTTTCTGGGTTAATTTTGATGCCTTTTTTGGAAACAATATGCCTAAGAAATTTGCCTTTTGTGACACTAAAAATGGATTTCTTTGGATTCAAAGAAATTCTATGATCCCTACATTTCTAAAGGATAGCTTCAAGATGCTGAAAATGATCCTCTCTTTTTTTAGAAAATTCAGTCAAATCATCGAGGTAAATCACAATGCACTTTCCTTTCAAATTACCAAAATCCAAATCCATTGCCCTCTGAAAATTTTCACTAGCATTGATCAGACCAAATGGCATCCTCCTACAGGAAAAAGTTCCCCATGGATTTGTTAAGGTTGTCTTGTGTTGATCTTGAACATCCACTTCAATCTAGTTATAGCCTAAGAATCTATCAAGCATGGACAACATCTCTGAACCAGTGACAACTTGCAATATTTGATCCTTCATAGGGAGTGGATAATTATCCTTGAGGGAGGCCTGATTTAAATTTTTGAAATCTACACAAATATAGATTTCTCCACTCTTTTTCCTTATGGGCATAATATTGGCTATCCAAGAAAAATGACGAATATGAAATATTTTTCTAGCATTTAGCATCTTTTGAATCTCTTGGTGAATTATATCTGTAATTGTTGGGTTATATTGCCTTTTCTTTTGGCAAAACGGCTTGATTCCTAGTTTCAAATGAATATAATGTTGCATCTCCCTTGGTTTGAAATATTTTAGCTTATCATACGAATAAGTTAATACATCAATATATTTTCTTAAAAATTCAATCATCCTTAGTACAACATTTTCCAATATTAACCAATTTAAGATTTTCTTCACTCCCTATATTGAATTTTTCATATTCAGCTTATTGATAGGCCTCATGTGATACCTTGGATTTAATATATCTATCATGTTTGTCAAATAAATCTTCTAGGCTTACCATTTCTCTAGGTATCTTGTTACCTTTCAGCCTTAAGCACCCATCTTTATTAGACTCTTCCTTCACTCCTTCTTCAAACATTGAAGATGAGACTGACTCATGATGGATGACTTTACTTCCTTCAAAATACAGCTGACTAAAATTATCGTGGAGCTCAAGAAAAGAGATAAGGTGGTGATCATTATTAAACACCTACCAATGGTTCACATTAACCGACACACTTGCTCAATGTATCATCTCGATTGTGAACTTATATTGAGAAAAATCTGGGTGAGGAATTAGCAAAGATCCAGATACAACTAAAACATCAGCTCTAGTATTTTTCTCTCTAAGAATTGCTTTAATAAAAAAGGCATCTAGCAATACAATCAAATCCCAAAATAGATTTCTATAATTCTTCAGTGTTCCATTTTTTACTTGGAATATCCCTCTGACCTATTTGACAATGAGCTCATCATCTCCTTGAGCACAAAAAATCTTAATCCCCATTTCTCTTACCAATGTCAGGCTGATGAAAAGGGCCTCATATTCATTTTTATTATTTTTGTTTTCAAACTGGAGCTTATAAGAAGATGGATGATATTTACCTTCAGGAAAATTTAGGGCCACTCCAGCTCCAGAGCTAGACAAACAACAACTACCATACAATTCCAATCCTCAGACACCATTAGGATCATTAATCATTCCCTTAGGAGCCTTTACTTCATCTTCAGACATGATCATATAATTACCATGGCCAATGTCCTCATAGATAGTTTGTGCTTTAGGATCATCAGTTTTCTACACAATATATTATGTTTGTCTCTCAGGTAATAATTTCTTCATTTTTTCATTAACTGGAATAAGAGCATGTGACCAATCCATCTGAATTTCTCCACCCACTTCTATACAAAAATTTCTACTCAACAACATATTGTATGATGGAGGAATGTTTGAAACCAAAATTGTAGCTTTGACCCTTTTTCCGAGAAGGCAGCAAAAGCTACTTAAGCATCATTTATCCTTCTAACAAGAGGCACTTCCTAGCTTTCCATAGAATAACATGAACCAAATGTTTCGTATAAATGTGAGACCAAGGGAATGAGAAAATTTAGCAGGCATCACATTATCTGATGCTCCTGAGTTGATAACACAGTTATTGAGCTTATGGCCAACTATGAGCAAGGTAATATAAAAAGGATCTATTTATTCAATTATAGAAGTTGCGAAGGCCATTAAATTTTGTGGAGGTGGAGAAGTAGGAGATGGTGATAGGCCTTTAGACGTGGTGGATGATGGGTCAGGTTTGGACTTGACAAACTTGACAAACTAGGCAAAATCATCTAGGTGAGTTTGATAGAACTTAGCTTTGGAGATTTGGATTTTGGTCTTTTTTTATATGATCAATTATATCAAATGACCCTGAGGTGGAAGGAGAATCCAAACTTGAAGATGTAGAGGCCTTAGGCTTATCAGTTTTTATAGATGAAGAATTTTTGGACACAGGATTTGAAGGAACATTGACCTTAGGTGAGATAGATGAAGTAGAAGGGGTGTTTGTGTTACCTACCTTTTGAGTGGAAGTGGTAGGGATAGGGGCTCCTCTCCTTGCAAAAACTGGAATAGTGACTAGAACCTATTTTGATCTCTTTGTAGGTTGGACCACTTCCTTTTTCTTGTTCTTTTTTCTCTTGTCATGACAGCATATGACTCATTGTTCATGTCTTCTACCACTTCATCACATCATCATCATCATCATCGACCCCTTCTATGGTAAGGAAATTAACCTGAGAATCATTTACCTCTTTTGGCACTTCTTCAAGTTCTTCCAAATCTTCGATTTCAACTTCATCTTTAGGCTCTTGAACCTCACAGGTTGCATTGACTAGAACATTGAGAGGAGGAGCTTCAATTTCCAATTTAGGTTGAGTATGAGGCAAACAGTTTCAAGGTTGAAAGTTCATCCTTGGTATATCTTTATAAGGCACATTTTGGGAAAGTTGTTTCTTAATAGCTATAAGATCATTTTCTAACCTCTGAACCAATTGATCAGAGTTAGTGCCTGAAGTTGAGGCCTTGCTCTTGAGAGGATCCTTCTTTACTTTACCAAACATTATCAAATCATCTTCAACACTTATGGCTAGACGTTGATCAGTCGTCCAAAGTCACAAGATTATCCCTTCTCAATGTGTAGCTTACCTTTGGAAATTGTGCATTCAGGAAGAAATATTTTTGAATCTAATCCACAGGATGAGTGGTTGTTGGAATTTTATTCACCATTTTTTTGAATCTTACTACAAAATCTATCACATAGGATCATATGATTCTTTCTTTATCTGAGATATTTGACAAGAAGAGCATGTACGTCCTCAGCAGGTTTAAACCAATTTTTGAATTGGGTCCTCATAGTATCCCAACTAGTGATAGCACCATTCAGGAGATGATAGAACCAGCAGCATTTCTGCGTAGTGTTTCTACAAAGATCCTTACATAGGCATCTTCATGCTCGACTCCAAGCACTCCACATGTAGTGACGTGCTCATCAGGATGAACTTTTCCATCACCTCTAAACTTTGGAAAACTCTATTTTATTTCCTTTGGGTAGATCATGCAATGGTTGAGGAAGAACCAAAGGCCCAACCCATTGGCCCTATGGAAAAGGTGTGGCAGTCAGTCTAGGGAAAACCATTTGTAAAGGAACTATGCAACTCTAGCTAGTACCAAAGCCTGAGCACTAGGACTTAATTACTTTTGAATATCAGCGATTTGGTGAACATGTAGAGAGTCCTATATCCTGTGTAGAAGCGGAATACTTATGGATCTTCTCTCCTCTAGCCCTTCTCTATAGAGTTAGGTGAAAGCCTTGTTTGTTCTAGTAACTGAAAGTAAGGATCATCAATACCCCTATGTTTTTTGTCCTCAGTGTATATCTTCTATCATCCAGTGTGATTATTTCTTCCGGCCTATTTTTGAATATTTGTTTCAATGGGATGCATAAAACATGCCCCATGGTGGGTGCCAAAAAAACCATTGGTTGAGAAATTTGAATCTTTAATACAAGCAACAGTTCAGGGGACAACATTCCCTCCTCTTTTTTAGAGAGGTTCTCTTATTCTACACACAAGTAATAAAACTACTTATTTACAAATTTACAAACTATCAATATTAGATGAGGATTTCGATGTTGGAACTTCCTCCAAATGTATCCATATTTTATTATCCTCAATACAGAAGAAAAATATGTAGAAGAAGTAATGATTCTACTAACGGGGGTGGTTACACTTTCAGATGAATAGATAGCAGAGTAAAATCCTACTTACACATACATGAGATTTACAGAAACACATGAATATATATATACTATATATATATATAATATATATATATATATATATTGAATACATGACATGTATGTAGTAGGTAAAAATATCTAAGCACAACTTCAACTCAAACAACAAAAAATTTCATATACAAATATATAAACACCCACATTCACAAGGTAAAGAATAGAGTAGAGGAAACTTAGGAAACAAAGAGAAAAGAACTTCTTATGTATTGATTCTTAATAGTTATGTATTTTTTACATACCATGCATCAAAATCCCACCCTCATTCACAATGGTAACGAGTTTATTTTATATCCACTCAGGTGGTTACAATTAGAGGCCTTTTAGTTTCCTTTCTTTTGATTAAACATTAATACTCTAATCAAGAAGCATTATAATATTAAATTGGCCCCACTTAAATATTACATGTATTGGCAATGAACAGGTGGCCAAATTAATGGATATTTAAATTGATCAAAATAAAAGTCTAAGGAGTATGGGCTAGCTGAGGGAGCATTCAGAAGAAGGAGGTTGCCACAGTATTTGTTTCTGAGGATTTGGTGCATCCATTTTACAAGTGCCTCCAGTTATTTCCATGCCGATGAGAATAGTATTATTGGCAGTAACATTTACCACAACTATGTTCAAAAAACCTTCCATATCCTTCCTAGAAGTCGACAATTTTTGAAAAGGCCTCTGTTAGCTTCAACAACAGTAACTTGCAATGTACATACCTCCTTCATCTTTTCCTAAATTTAGACCTCCTTCACCTTATCCTTGGTTATGATATCATAGGTTTAAACAACTTCTCCTCTTATGAGTACTTTAAAGTTTTGTTTTAACCTCTTACACTATATTTCTTGCTCACATGGAATATTCCTTGAAGAAAGTGACACTGAAGATCTCAAAATTCATCCAACACACAAGCTCTGAAGGATTCACCCTTCTGAAACTTGTTCTTTAATTCATCAATTTCTTCTTCTAAGGACTTTGATCTTCCAATCCACACTATACACCCATTTCTTTGAAAGGTTATTCTTTGAATCATCAAAGACCTTGTTTGCAATGATAACTTGTTCATCAATATGACTCATTTGTATGAGATCTTACATATATTTTGTCCACATCCTGAGCTCTTTCTCTAGGACTACAATAGTTGAGGTAAACCTTTTTTGAATTGAACAGATATTATCATATGCTTTGTATGCTTCCTCCATGAAATTCAGCACAGAAACTAGCATCTCATCCACCATAGCTTCAATTGTTGTTCCATAAGATGCATACTTATGAATATCCTTGATGATTTATGCTTCCTCTTTAGTCAAGATGACATGGGGTGGCATTGTAGTGAGAGGACTTGGATCCAACACTTTGTCACTTGCCAACAAGGACCTGATGAAGTCAGAAATAATTTGCACATGTTCTTCTAACTGCTCCTATGTCTGCTTTCCTTTTTCCACTCTTTCAATTACCTTTGATACATTTTCCTTCAAATTATGAACTTCTTTTAGGGGTGGACTCGCCGAATGGTATCCTTGTCAACTCCAAATCATTCAAATCCAAATATTTCTCATCTTTATCAACTTTAGGTTTAGCAATATCCAAAAATTGTTGGCCCTTAGAATTAGATACCAATCTGGAAGTAGTTCTAGCTTTCTTGGCAGATGGGGTGGAAGTTGTGCTTAGAAACATAGCCACAACATCAAATTTTGGGGCAAAAATTTGAGATGACACCTTCCTTTTCTTACTATCAAAAAATGGTTGGACCCAAGTAAAAGAATTACTAGAAGGAGGAGGAACAAGAGGCCCTAATGAAAATTTTCTCATTAAACCCAAGGTTTGTGCAGATGACAATTCTATTACATATGTTCCAATACTAGAAACAAGCATTTACTTGGCAGGAGTTTCTTTGACATGTGACTCTAGAATAACCACTATCTCAACTTCTGATTTGAGATCATTTTGCTTTTCATCTCCTTCTTCTTCTTTTTTTGTGATGTTCCCTCCAATATTGTTTTCTTCATGCTCTTTTGTTTCTTCCTCATCATCACAACAAAGATCAACAATCTACTTAATCTTTGGCATTGCTTCTAATTGCTTTGGGGAGGGTAATTGCTTACTTTATTCCTTGATTACTTCTTCTACCTTTTCAAAATTTTTAGCTTTCCCCTTCTTGATATACACCAAATTTGAAGACTCAAGAGGAGAGGGGGATGACTATGGATGTGCCTCGAGTACTACTGCAGGAGTCTCTCTATGAGGAATAAATGCTTCTTGAGAAGAATACCTTGATCTACCTACTCTATACGTCTTAATTTTTTTGTCAAACCAAACTTTCGTTCTAATCAACACAAGGTTTATGATTTCTTGCAAATCATATCTTTCCTTCTTGAACCAATCAATGGTGTCAATAGGAGTTTGCTTGATGGACCTATCAAATTCAAGAGACTATATATCTCTATCATCATCCTGTAGTTCATCTGGTACCTTGTAGATTCCAAAATATTTGATTTGCTACAGGGATTACCTGTTATAGTACCTTCTTCTAACCTCATAGTTATCTAAGCAATCATCCCTATAATCTTCTAAGTCAGGAAGATGATAGAAAGACATCCTAAAATTTTTGGCAATGAAGCCCTTCAGGTTGAAACAAGTTCTTTTCTTTAAATAATGGAAATTGAAAGGAGCAATAGTTCTTTCAACATTCTGAGCATCAAGGTCAATCTTGCAGGTGTAATTACCCAAAGTGATTAGGAATTGAATGTCATTTATTTTCTTGTCTGTGCAGGTTATGTAGACACCTAAAATATGCTTACACTTAGCATTTCATCCAATACAACCAATTGACGACACTTTGTTAATCAGCCCTTCTTCGCTCAATTCTTGAATGCCCATTCACGACACTGTTTCAATTGTATTCCTCCTATAATCAACTTATTTGGCTAATATCTCTCTTATTAGCTAAACATTCCTCCTTTCAACCATTCAAAACCTCCCTAGTTCTCTCTAAACTACTTCTACAGGATTCGTAGGCAATCTATCAGTCATAATTGATTATCCAAACCCGTCCCAACTCTCAATAAGTTTCTAATCACTTTCTAATCAATTTTAACTAGCCTAAATCCTAGTTAACTAGCCTAAACCAAGCTTATATAAGCCTAGAGCATGTTTATCCTAATCTAATCTAAAAGTTCTTTTTGAGCTTTAGTCCCACATGCACCCAAATTCCAAACTCTCCCATGTGGAAAACTATAAATACAAGGATAAGCCTACCCATTCAAAGGACACAACTTTACATAACACAAAGCCAAAACAAGCCTAACAAAGATTAAGAGCTCATTTACATTAGCTAAGCTAAAAAGGCATTTGATCTTAGGCCATCCACCATTAAAATAACTTCATCTTGCACCCATGATAGCTTAGTAATGGAATAGCTAAACTTGGCCATGTAGCCATTTAGTGAGACTCATTCACCCTCATGGAGTAAACAATTAAAACTGATTGCTTAGATCCTTATTAGGCTCATTTTATCAAGCTTTCAAGAATAGAGGATAATTATATTTGCTAGATTGCTTGTTTGCTTCAATTCTAATGTATGCAAAGAAGGTTTCCTTGCTCATTTCTTATCTGATGGTCCATTGAGGGGCTTTGCACAAAGCTTTGGGGTATTTCCCCATATCCATAGCTCTTACAAAACCTTTCATTGAATACATTTGGCACGCCCGGTGGGACACTTAGTCCATCCTCCATTAATGGAGTCATTTTGAAGCTTTTATTTTTAGTTTCTAACTTTTCTTAGTTTCAATCTTTTTAGGTTAGTTTCAAGCTTTCTAGATTAGTTTTTCAAAGTTTTTTTAGATTAGTTCAAGTTTTTTATTTCACTAATCTTTTTATATTAATGGCTAAATATCAGGTTTCTTAACTAGTTTAGCTAGGATTGTCTTGCTTTTGTGCTCTTTCTAGGATCGAAGGAGGTAAAGTGCTGCCGAAATTGAACCAAATTGATGAAATTTTGATTTTTTTAGTTTTTTTGAAAAATCCCATGTTTTTTATCCACCTATAGGGAAGGGCGCGCATACACCTTTCTGCCAGCGCAAGCACCACTAACTATCATTTTTTGACAAAGAAGCACCAGGCACCAAAACCACACGCAGGCACCTTAAACCAGGCACACACAGCCAAACCATGGCGCACACACCTTTAAAACTGTCTTTTTTTTAGTAGAGGTGCACATGTACACAAATCCTAGCGCAAGCACACAAATCTTAGCGCAGGCACACAAATCCTCGTGCAGACACACAAATCTTGGCGCAGGCACACAAATCCTAGTGCAGACACACAAATCTTGGTGTAGGCACACAAATCTTAGTGCATGCATCATTAGCAATCTTCTGACAGATGCCATAACTTTTTCTCCCGAGCTCGAAACAACTTTGTTTTTGTTGCGTTGGAAAGGTATTGAATATAAATACATGCAATGAAATCATAAAATTAGGATTTTGAGTTATAGAAAATTTATGGTTTACATTATTAGATAGCTAGTTGTTTTCTAATAGGTAATTGTAGGCTTCTTTTGGGTTATTTAACTAACGTAGTCTAAGTGTATCTCTTTTTAGTTAGAAAGGGCTTTCGTGAAGTGTGTATTCTCTCTCCTTGTACCTTCTAGGTGATCTTCAGGATCAAAAACACTTCTAGGAAACCCTTTTTCCACTTTCAAACACACTTATTTTACGTTTCCTAATTGGGTCAACCTTTCAAAATTGGTTAAAAAAGAACTCTATCTTTTGCAAGGCACACTTACAAGTTTTTTTTCCATAAAATGTATTTTATTGGAGTTTTCACTTTGTGTATGCTCTTCCTTCGCACCTTTTGGTGATCTTAGGAATCAAAATCAACACGCAAACTCTCTTTTGATATCATGATATTTTGTGGAAAACTACTAACTTTTTGCGTACAAGACCTAACGCTTGTTAAAGAAAGGAGTCAAAACAAAACACAAAACTTATAATACACATGTTTTCCTGCAAGTTGCCAAATGGTGTGCTACATAAAACCACATTTAAGTTAAAAAGATAAAAACACACCATTCCCCTTCACACTGTATTGCAGGTTTCAGAAAAGGGTACATCCCTATCCGCTCAAGTGGAACATAACCCCTTTGGCATAACACCTTAAGCTACAACAATGGGGTGGTTCCAGGAACCCTAAAGTAATCCACCACTGAGTAACCTCGTGGATGAAACAGGAAGCACTCTGCTTACCCACTTGACTAGTACTACCATTTGAGAGATTAGCATCACAAGTTATCCGTATGGCGACCCTAGTGATGGTACAACTGAACACACTAGTTGCTCATTATATCAGAAGGGGGTAAAGTAAATCTGAGATACTACCAAATTATTCATTGCAACGTTTTTGGGTAAATCGAACTCGCTTAAGACACCTTTGTGACACCTAGTTGAGAGATCTTATTAAGGAAGCCATTCCGTCAAGGAGCCCACTTTACTAGTCCATTATCGTGTCTTGTCCATAACGAAGTGATAACTTGTTTGGATTCAAACCTTGTTTTTCGAACATGGTAATGAATCCACTTAAGTTAGATCTAAGTGTGTCTCATCATGAAATTAAATGACGTATCACTTAGCTTGGTTTCTTTCTCGCCTTTGGACGAGGTGAAACTCTGCCCAAGTGGTGCTTAGTTTATTTTCATCTTTTGATCTACACCTTTGCGTTCTTGTTTCCAATTTGGGACAAGAGGAGGCATCTTTCGGGAGTGTTTTCATAAATAGTGTTCACCACTTTTTTGTCTGTTTACGCTCATCCATGTTTTTGGCTGATTTGTTAAACATCTAAAGTGTGTTTATGTAGTCCTCATATCTTTGATGGCCACTTGATCTTGATTTCAAGATCATCATCATAGTTCAGATTGAGTCATCATTTGATCTCCCTTTGACATGTTACCTCATTTGCATTGTCTCGACACAATTAAGATACTTATGTCATATTTCTCATAAACATGATCTAAGTGACCGCATTGTGGTGTTATGCTACGCACATTTTAGCACATCCTTAGTATACCTTGACTTGGTTTAAATTCTAACATTGATCCAAATATTGACGGGTGTCACTTAATTTATTTTGTGTCATTTCAATACCAATTTGATACCAATATCTCACTTCTCCGCAAAGCTTGATAGACATGTCTAATTTGGTGGGGTTCCGTAGCTTATATTTGTAATCCTCTCCCTTTGACATTTAGGCCTTGCTTGTCTCTAAACTGGTCATAATATCCTTTGATTGGGAGTCACGTCTACCCTTTGTTAATATTTATGCCTTGTTCATTTTGAACTTGACGTAAATATTGACATTGTGTTGATCATCTTTGCATCGAACTATCATTTTGCACACACATTTTTAGGGAGTATTTCCTTATGGATTGGCTTTGTGTTTCACACTTGCATGATTTTTCTTTATGATTATTCATCATAGAAAACTTGTTTTCTAAGACAATCCATTTTAATCTCATCGAGATTACATGCCATCACGATGTCTATTTTCCTTAGACCTTCTTTGGAAAATCACGCACACGTCTCCATACTTACGCAATGTCTAGTTGGTTGTCATTATGCTTCCCTGAATCGACATGTCACTTCCTTCCCTTTGAAGGATTTCCATCACACTATCTAGGTCTAGACATTTGTGCTTAAATGATGCCAACAATGACTAACTATTACGAGGTTTCTCACACTTACTACAATACGGAACCTAGGTTTAGGAATTCAAATCAAAAGATTCCTATTACAACTAAGCCTCGTTTGGTTCTTCGCGCTAGAGGGCCCACTCGGGTACCCTGTTCCCCACCTTCAGCTCATATTTTGTGGTATGGTTTGGATTCTTCTAATCCAAATTATTATTCAGGTTCCCCCCACTCTTCTTCTTCTGATTCAGATCCAAACTACCATTCAGACTTGCACTCTTCTTCTGATGACTCGGATCCCAACTATTGTTCGGATACCCCTAGATCAAATCTTGAATCACATTCCTCCCTTCCTTCAGAGGACCTTTGTTCCAAATTACCTCAACGACGTCTTCCTCCTTTGAAGACTCATGTGACTCCAAGTTCTGTCGATAAAACATCTAATTCGGTTCTTGAGTCACTGTCCTCCCTTTCTTCGCAGGACCTCCTTCATCAGTTGTCTCAATGACCTCTTCCTCTATCGAAGAGTTCCACGAACTCAGGATTACCTCTAGTCAATCATCTAATTTGAATCCTACGTCGCAACTTAATGGATGGCTATGTGATCCTATTTTCTCTCCCACATTATGTCGTCTTCTAGAAAAATGATCTAAGTCCAAATCTAAATCATCCATTCATGAGACGCTTGCCTACCAACCAATCCTACTTCCTCTCTTGAGTCATCTTCTTCTATCAATCAATGCGTCCCCACTTATCAGACTTGTTTCTTCTATTCAACCTTCTATGGACAAAGAACAACAACCTCTACTGATTGATTTCTCTTAGAATGAAGAAATAATCAGAGTTACATGATGATATCCCTTTAGAGGATTGCAAAAAAGATTCTTTCTAGAACTTGATACGCTCACGTATTGGGGAAAGGAAGTTTATCCCTTTTGTCATAATATAGATGAGGAGCCTAAGGTCATGGAACTTGATTCTTCTTCTGTTATTCCATCTTCACCTTCTTCTGAGCATGATGAGATGTCAGGGTCTAGCATTGATCCATGGCCTATCTTCTCATTACCAAATCATTCCTTATATATCATCATTCCTCAATCAAAATTATCACCTTGGGTCACCATTGAGTAGCCCATCATATTCTTCTATATTGGATCCACCCCTAGGTAGCCCTCCATTTTCTACTTGTGGGTCACCTCCTGGTAGCCCATTACCTTCTATTCTTGGGCCATGTCCTAGTATCCCTTCATCCTCTTCTATCTATGGGACACCTCCGAGTAGTCCCTCCTCATCTATACTTGGGCCACACCCTATTAGTCCCTTACGTCATATTCTTCTATTCTTGGGCCATGTCCTCATAGCCTAATTTCTTCCATCTTAGGGCCATATCCTGGCAGCCCTTCATCATCTTCTATTAGTGGCTCACCTCCTCGTAGCCCATCCTCTTCAATTCTTGGACCGTATCCTTTTCATCCATCACATCTTTCTTCTATCGATGGTTGTGGCAAGCCCACTATCATTTCTCCTACATTAATTCTAAACATCCACATTCACTTTCTTCTCCTTCTCGGGATCAAACAAGTCATGCATCAGCTTATAAGAAACCCAAATAGGTTCATTATCAAGCTCAGTTCAAAACTTCCAAGAGCTTGAAATCCCCCAACAACTCGAACAATCTCAAAATTATAAATCAAACGTGATTCAAGAACGCACATCAATGTAACCATCAAGTATGGTGCAAAGTGCATAAACCTATGGATGGGGAACTCAATCTCCCACATAAGAAATCCTTGTTTTAAGATAAATCGCAGTCATTTGTTGAGTACGAGCTCACCACGATCATCGAGATTGGAGAAAACATTACTCTTGATAAACAAACACGCCTAGTCTCCCTTATCAAGGAAGTCGCAAACATCGTTGTTGGATCTTACCACATAGAGTGACTTTGTTGGTCCCAACCTTTCCAAAAACTATCAAAAATCTAAAAATAAAAAACAATGCAAAAATAAAAAAAACATTGAGAAAACACAAGAAAAATCAAAGGTACAAAGATCAAACATTGCAATCAGGTATTGCGTACACATGGATGTTCTTTCTTCCCTTTTCTTCTCTTCCTTTGCAAGTCTTCCTACCATTTTCATCCCTTCGATGATATTTTGGTTAGCCTTTTCACACACATTTTGTGACATTTATCTCTATGGTATCTATTTGACCTTGGTCTTTTATCACCTTGGTAAATTAAAGAACGACTGACCTCTTAGAGATCCTATCACATTCAACATCTAATAAACTTTTGTGAAGAAATTTTGGACATATTTGTTGACACTAGCCAATGTCGTCATCATAATCACTTCCACCTCCTTCCATCAAGCCATATGTGGTTCTTAACCCCTTGTCAAACAAGAGAGCTGAAATAAGTTTTTAGAAAGAAAAAGAATCAAAATCAATCAAAAAATCAAAAGCTAAAAGCTAAAAGAAAAACAAAATTGATATATTACTCTCTCTTGGGGTATTTCCAATAATCTCTATCAGGGCTATGGATGCCTGACTGGCAATAGAGCAATGTTGCGATTAGAATCAAATGCATCTCTGTTGGGGCTATGGATGCCTGGCTGGCAGCGGAGCAATGTATGGCTATCCTTCCACCATCCATTCACACCAAATCACTTTCAAAATAAATCATTCCTACACATTGGCTAGGGTGTCTTCACTTGTTTTCTATTAAATCTTCCCTTCAAGAGGTAATTAAATTCCATGTACACACACTGGATCTCTATGAGTAGGCAGGATTAGTATGTTACCAAGTGTCTCTTTTTTGGACCTTGTTCAGACTCTTACTCTAGTCCATATCTCGTCTCACGATTTATGCCTTTGGCTAATCACTTCTTCATTCGTGAGGATTCTAAGCTACATTCATATCATTCACATCATTCTTCTACTTCATTCAGAACATCCATGTGTATAAGATTACATTTTTCCATGTTTTCAGACACCTTTGTCCCTTTCAAAAAAACAATCTTCTCCTTCCTTTCTATCATGTGCTTTTAGGCCAACTTATGCTGGGGGCATCCTTTCTCCTTCCCAGCACTTCATTGGTTTACGTTCATCATCATGTTGAACCTATCCATAATGGCCTTGGGTCCCACTTCTACACATGAAGAGTTTTCCTTTGAATACTCCCACCTAATCGTTGGGGCATTTTTGCATCTTCACCTTTCTCATACACACGTGGCCTTATGCCCTTGTACATCCCATCTATCGCTAGGGGCATCCACACTTCCTTGTCTTCCTGTACATAGTTTTAGAAAACTTTCAAAAAAATCAAAAACATTCAAATATGTTAGAAAAATAAAAAAATCAAATAAAACATAAAAAACATTCAAATATGTTAGAAAAATCAAAACATTCAAATATGTTTCAGAAAAATTCTAAACAATTGAAAATCATCCTACAAAATGTTGCTCTTTGGTTCTCACCTATTCATGTGCATGACTTGTGGATCATCTTGATCTACCTCCATCAACAAAAGCTAGGTTGCTTACTATGTCTATACTTCCTAGCCAATCAAGTGCCTGGTACTGTTTCATAGTGCACAAAGCTTTTTCATCGGACCCAAGTGTCCTCCGTTATTCCCCTTGCATGTATCCTTTCTTGGGGCACCATCATTAACCCTTTTCATTAATTTCAATAGGTTGGAACTGAAGCTTGATAACAAAAACATTACATTATGTTTCTCTGTTAGGTTAGCTTGTTTACTTTCTCGTATTGCATTGCATTATGTATGTTGCATGGAGTTAGGAATCTTTTACTTTCTCGTATTGCATTTCATTTTGTATGTTGCATGGAGTTGGTGTTTTTCAGCAATGGACATTTGTTCGTATATGGACTTTTCAATGTCATACTACACTTTTGTTCATTCTTTTTAATAAGGACCGATGATGAAGATCATTAGCAATATGATGAAAAATAAAGTTGTTTAAAAGGCACTGGATGGATGTTGGCTCATTCCCCCTTCCTCATACTCATTTTCTTCTATATCCCCTCTTTTCTTCTTCTTCACACTATTCTTTCTTTTGTCCTATTTCTTTCATCTTTTCGATCATCGATCAAGTTCTTCTATCACCCCATCGACAATCGAGGGGGCATCCTTCATTCTACTCATTTTTCTTCTATCCCTTCAAAATTTTCTACTTGTTTATGCTTGTCTACTTTCTTTGAAGTGACATCACTTACACCACCTCAAAGAGGGGCAAATGTAGACACCTAAAATATGCTTACACTTAGCATTTCATCCAATACAACCAATTGATTAACACTTTGTTAATCAAACCCTTCTTTGCTCCATTCTCGGATGCCCATTCACGACACTCTTTCAGTCGTATTCCTCCTATAATCAACTTATTTGGCTAATATCTCTCTTATTAGCTAAACATTCCTCCTTTCGACCATTCAGAACCTCCCTAGTTCTCTCTTGAACCACTTCTACAGGCTTCGTAGGCTATCTATCAGTCACAATTGGTTATCCAACCCCTCCCAACTCTCAATGAGTCTCTAATCACTTGCTAATCAAGTTTAACTAGCCTAAACCCTAGTTAACTAGCCTAAACCAATGTTATCTAACCTAATCCTAATCTAATCTAAAAGTTCTTTTTGAGCTTTAGTCCCACATGCACCCAAATTCCAAACTCTCCCAAGTGGAAAACTATAAATACAAGGCTAAGCCTACCCATTCAAAGGACACAACTTTACATAACACAAAGCCAAAACAAGCCTAAGAAAGCTTAAGAGCTCATTTGCATTAGCTAAGCTAATAAGGCATTTGATCTTGGGTCATCCACCATTAAAATAGCTTCATCTTGCACCCATGATAGGTTAGTAATGGAATAGCTAAACTTGGCCATGTAGCCATTTAGTGAGATTCATTCACCCTCATGGAGTAAACAACAAAACTGATTGCTTAGATCCTTATTAGGCTCATTTTATCAAGCTTTCAAGAATAGAGGTTAGTTATATTTGCTAGATTACTTGTTTTCTTCAAGTCTAATGTATGCAAAGTAGGTTTCCTTGCTCATTTCTTATTTGATGGTCCATTGAGGGGATTTGCACAAAGCTTTGGGGTCTTGCCCCATTTCCATAGCTCTTGCAAAACCTTTCAATTAAACACAGGTTCTATCAGCATACTTTTTGTCAAGTTGTCTGCAGATTTCAACAAGGATAATATTATCACAGAAAAACATTGGAAGTTTGAGAGGTGATAACCTTGATTATAACCTGCTAGGCATCCTGATATAAGAAAACTTCTTGCAATTGAATGAAGTAGCTACCATAAATTAGAAATCAGCTAGTTTTGGTCTCATCAAAGAAACCTCTCAATTGCGTTACCTTACAATAGCCTGACAATATATATAGTGAAGGCATCATTGACTCTTTTTAAATGGGATAGATTGTTATTATTCACTAATTCAATTGTGGATAGTATTACACTATAGTGGAGCAACCTTTTTATCTTCATTAGGATAAATACCCAACCATCTTCTATATGTTGCAATGTGTATACATCAAGTAAGAAGTCATGTGAAAAGTTTGATGGTCCTTTACACATTAGCTAGTTGCTCACTAAGGCTATCAAAAATTGATTTCCGCTGAATTTAGACTTTGTTTTCCCTCATTGATAATATTCAAATATGGGCACATCTAAGAAATGGACACTCTTCTTGGTAGCACATTGAAGGAAGACCCATTATTCTGGTAAGAAGAGTAATGATATCTAAAAGCTCCTCCTTGAAAGAAATTTTGTACCTTAGTTCTGGGTAACCTAATAGGCTCCTTTCTTTGTGGTTTTAAACCAAGATTTGGCTACCATGTGCTTGTATTTTTACACTTTCTTGATTAAACAAGGATTGATATTGTTGCTTTGTGTGAGAACATTCAAGTCTTCAAAAATAAGTATCCCGAAGGTAGTGTTGATACATTTTGTGGGAGGAATGATAAAGATCTAGAGGGAATCCGTGAGCACCAAAACGTTGCACTCAATCGCTGGAATGGTGCAGCTTCAAGATCAAAGCAAGAAATCATTCATGAGAAGCAATGTGCATGCATTGAGGGAAAAAGGCTGAAAAAACCAAACTCTATTCCATTCCCCATGTGTTGCTCAAGATGAAAGGGTGTACAAATAGTAGTGGGGTGTGTAACTCCCCCACAAATGTAGCCATCGAGAAGTGGGAGTTACATTCCCAGAATAGCCGGTCAAATGTAACTCCAATGACACTCTATGATGTGTGTAAGAGCCATAATGACACCCTAGAACACCTAAGCATGGTGAATCACCTATGTGGAGGTATTTCCATGTATTTAAAATAAATACATGGAAAATAACCTACACCAACACCCCCCCTGAAGCATAGCTTAGGTGGAGACATAGATGAAAATAAGTAGAGAAGTGGGTCCCAGAAAGAAGCCTAATGAGGTACCCACATACAAGAAGCTCTTGAAAAGTGGAGTAAAAGGAGAAAACCCAGTGGAAAAAACCCCCCCCCCTAAAAGAGATACAAGTCCACTCTCTAATCTAAGAAAGATGCCAAGGATGGGTCCCGGCCACAAACAAGCCTTGTAAAGGTACCCATGTACAAAGAGGTAATCTCTCGGAAAGAAGAAGAAGAGAGAAGAAGAGGGAGATGAGAGGAATGCAGAAGATGCCATGGATGGATCTAAACTCTGCAGCTCTAGGAGGTCTCCCAAAAGAATGTCGATGACGAGATCCTCTGCCTCTAGACTAAAGAAGAGCCACCCTGCAACAAACTATGTGCCTACCCTTAGGAAGGACAAAAATGACATGCTGGAAGTCCGCCCACTCCGCGAAGGAAACCGAAGGTAGTAACACGAATAACTCTGAGTTTGGTGCACGGAAGTGTGACATAGGTCTAGCGAGTGAGTGCCAAGGAACCGAAGGTAATGCCACATGTGTACAGAACTATCAGAGTGAAGAGGTCAACACCTGTATAAAGGATGTCCAAGTGATGTGAAGGGAACAAAACATCCTCCACAACAGAAAAGGGATCCACAACTGAGGGTGGATCAATGAAGGTCTCTAGAAATGTGGTAGTGACATGATTCCCAGAAGGGGCACTCCCAAAAATAGAGATGATGAAATCCTCTGAAATACCTGTAGATGGATGAGGAACCTGTAGAGCATTATAAGTGGACTCTGTGAAAAGATGACTAAGGTCAGGCAAATACTTGTCCTAATGAGGGGGCTCAACAAACAGAAGAGCGATGTCAGATAGGTATGAGTCATCCAATGAAGGTAAAGGAGTGGAAGGGGCCTCGCACACTAGAAGTGGAAAGGAGGTGGGTGTAATGACGGTGTGAGACTGAGTAGGAGACTGCTCGATATCTGATGAGACGTGGGATGTGACAACATTGTCTGGAATAGTGAGAGAAAGAGGAGAAGAGTCCTCTATAGTGCTCTCGACATCAGAAATTGGATGCACAATCCTCATCATCAGAATTAGAAACAAGCAAGTCTATGTTCAAGTGGAACTATCATCACACAAAAAGGAGGAGACAACTGAATCAGCAGCAGCAACAATGGCAGCAGTATGTGAAGGTTCTCCATAGAGGGACTGAAGAACGCTCCAAACACGGTGAGGCGGATCTGAGTGTGCCACGTGAAACCAGAGAGATCGAGATACATGCATCATCATGTGGCCAAAGACATGGTCAAAAGTGTCAAGGAAGTCCTCCAGATGACGATGATCAGTGGGTGCAGGAACTGGCCCAAGTAAGAAGGGTGAAAGACCCTCGTGAGCAAAGTAACATTCCATGGAAGCATGCCAAACTAAATATTTCCCTCTCCCAGTGAGAAGTGGTGGAGGCTATAAGGTGATCCTATGACGCTCAAGTCTAGAAAGATCACTCTCCATGATGACTAAAAATGAAAGATGCACAAAAGCAAGACGTCAGACTTCGGCCGATAATGCGTCTGCGTGTGTAGGCCCAAGAGTACAAGCAACCCCCTAGAATGCCACACTTTATAAAAGTAGTGTATTTACAAAATTTATAATCCCATCATGTAATGTGTGAAAAATCATGCAACTTTGACTAAAGAAGCGCTCAAAAATGAGCAGCGAGTCAAAAGTTATGGCATTAAATACAATTCCCGCAACTGATGGAAAAAGTACACTAAACACTGCTATAACACTGATTAAAAAATGTTCTCAAAACAAGTGTAAAGGGTGTCATGAGACTGCTCATTGGAAACGACATGGAATTTTAGGCATAGGGTTTGTTTTGACTATGTGTGGGGGGATTGGCCTCCTGCCAACCCCGGACCTCGCCCTCCGTCTTCGACAAGCATAGGAAGGGTAAGTAAAACAAGCCAAAAATAACAACCTAGATAATTATTGCAATGCCGATTTAACAATGAAATGTTTTTTTTTACATCTTAAAACATTAAAAAGGTATATAATGATTTATTAGTAATCAATTCCAAAAAATAATGTTGACTGCACTTGTCGACCCGAGCTAATGAGAATGCCAAGCCACGTGTTGTTCGAGGGCTGTGTCCTGTCAAGCTACAAACGTCCTAGCCTGAGATGTAAGTGGCGTACAGATCTACGTGGGAGCTGGAGGAGGGACGCTCCATGAGGTTAGCTACATGTTGGAGCAGAGGTATGTAGTAGATTATAGACATTTGTCAGAGTGTGCCTAGGCAGACCAAGTAGGTGGTGAAACCGTTGAGCAACCGCCCAGAAAATGCGCAGCCACCAGCTGAGATCGTGTGAGGAATGGTCACTGCATCAGGATCTTTTTCAACGCAGGTTGAGAGGAAATGGTTATGGATGCTAGTCAAGCCAAGCTAGTGAGTCAAATGGCCAAATGTAGATAGGAACGGTCAGCGCAATGCATAGCCAGACTAGAATGTGAACCAGTGGAAGGATGGTGAGCTCGGGCAAGAAGGAACGCTGGACATGGCAGTTCGATCTAGGAGACAATGAATACGGATGTCACAAACCCAAGGCACGTAGATCTTTTCCATGCAATAGAAATTCACGGAAAATGTTGGAGTTCGAGTTGGATTTTAACGTAGCACGAGTTGAGGGATCCAAAGAGTAGACCCAAGGTATTCTAGCATGATTCCAATGCATCTAATGGTGCAGCAAGGCCACAAAAGCAGTCCACGCAGGAGCTAAGGCAAGAAATTGACAAGCCAATAGTACTAATGAGCTGTCTAATCCAAGGGAGATTTCAACACGACTGCAGACCAAGAAAAAGCATGAGCCGTAACAATAATGTGAGAGCCAAAAGACATGAAATGTTAGTCGATCAATTCCAGATGTAGACACCACAAAAAAATGGAGTCAGGGGAAAATGGAGGGCAAGCACGAGGCATGCTAGAGCCTATGCACTATGTAGTGAAGCATGTAGAACCAGTGGTAAGGTCGAGGATGTAAAAAAACTAGTGCAAGAGCAGGTTCAAACCAAACCAGTACATGGAGTTGATACGCCAATACAACCCAAAAAACTTCAAAAGCTCAGTATCTGATCCAAAAAACGCTCCAAAACTGCCTGCAAGGATTTTGAACCGTTGATCCCACAGAAAACGAAGCAAGGAGCACTCAAATAACCCACAACCATGAACAATGCCACTACGAATCTATGAAAATATGCCTAGAAACTCAATGCAAGAAGACCCTGGTGATAAAATGCAAGTAGAGCACATGCTGAAATGATAGCCTGCACATAGAAACTATCGAGATGCTGAGTAGTAAGCAACATGCATACGAAGCAACGATGAGTGTCCAGATCCACAAGATCCGCTCTAATACCATGTCGGAGAGAATGACGAAGATCTGGAGGGAATCTGTGAGCATTGACATGTTACACTCAACCGCAGAAATGGTGCAGCTTCAAGATTAAAGCAAGAAATCATTCATGGAAGAAATGTGCATGCATTGAGGGGAAAAGGCCGAAAAAAACAAAACTCTATTCCATTCCCCATGTGTTGCTCAAGATGAAAGGGTTGTACAAATAGTAGTGGGGTGTGTAACTCCCCCACAAATGTAGCCATCGAGAAGTGGGAGTTACATTCCCGGAATAGCCTGGTCAAATGTAACTCCTAATGATGCTCTATGACATGTGTAAGATCCATAATGACACCCAAGGACACCTAAACATGGTGAATCACCTATGTGGAGGTATTCCATGTATTTAAAATAAATACGTGGAAAATAACCTACACCAACAAATTTAACATCTAATTGGGTAATTACCTAGCCTTTGGGATCTTTGATTTCATTTGTACTTGGATCGAAACAGGGGCCACAAACCAAAATGATGTCATCACACTAGACAGAGATTGGACAACCCCTAGTGTGAGCTATTCCATGTCCTTTGATCAACTGGGCAATGGGAGTAGGATTTTCACGGTTGAGTCGTGCCTAAAATCATTGAGGTCAAGATGTTACATGTTGTTGCCTCCAATATCAGGTATAGCAATCTCTAGAGAGGAGAGATGCTCATGCTCCTTGAAATTAATTTTCATGATGGAAACTGGAACAAAGAACAAGTGCGTAGGGGGGGAAATAAGCTTGCAAAAGTGGGAAAGTAATAGGGAAAAGGTAAAATTTGCTTCGAATTCCCATAGAAGGATTTCAAAAACTCTAATCTTTACTACCAAATGAATGGCAGCCTTCTCAGGAGAAATATGCACTTAGAATTTTTGAAATTTGGTTAGGAAATGTCCTTGTTACGGCTTAGAAATAGCTAAGGAGGTGCGGGAATGGGATGCGAAAATCTGATTGTAAACTCTTATGGTAGAAATGACAAGCCTACCCTATACACACACACACACACACACACACACACACACACACACACACACACACACACATTCTGGTTTAGAAAGAGTCAATGAGGTGCATTAAATGAAGGACTCAATGTATTGTAGAAAACAAGAATGTTTGTGACACAAGACATTAGTTTTGGCCTTTGGAATGTGGATATGGCAGAAGAAAAGAGCACAAAAGGCCTATGGGTCATTTCAGACACCAAGAGCTGACATCTCTGCAACACAAGGAAAACTATATAAATGTGATAAAGGTGGGTTTGCAGAGAACTGCAGGTTCGGATACACTGGGAACAAGGAAAGCTAAAAACCCTGCGATACGATCAATACCTAGTAATAATCAGGTAAATTGAAAAAAGAGACACACAAAAGGCCTTTGGGACACTGGGAAACAAGTTCTCCAATAAGCTAAAATGCCCACATAACAAGGACCTTAGAAAAAATTTTTGAAGGAAGGGTTGCGGGTACTACAGGGATGTGGAGAACTGACGACCCGGGAGCACACAAACCACGGGTTCAAAAAAAGGCTGAAAACTCCCGTACAACCAAGGAATACTGGTTCATTACAGAAAGGAAGAGAATTGAGGAACGGGGGCCTGGAGGGACATGGGACATGTAGGATAAAAAACCTGAAATCCCTGCACTAGAAAGAAAATTTCCCAAACTCAAAAACTCTGAAAATTTGGCTAACTGTTGGGGATAGTTTCCTTTCCTTCATACTTCACAGAGGGCAAAAAAAGACCTTGAAAGAGAGATCTGACATTAAAAAAATGAAAACTTGATGAAAATACACACATTTTCATGTCAGTGACAACACCGCCAAATCGGCATACCACAGTCACCCTCATTACCAAGGTGGGCTGACAATTATTATTCCAATTTTCCTTCACCTTACACTCTTCTTCCTCATGGCGCCAATAATGGATCGTCTATTAGGATTGAGGAGATCGATCAACCTGAATTCTCTAATTCAAACAATTTGAATTTCACTAGAGAACAAGGTTTCAGTCTATGTGTCTTGTCCAGACCTCAAATCAGCATGAAGGATGATCCCTTTACTTCCTACCTATCTTCTCATGACAAGCTCATGGCATGCTTCACTCAAATCCAAGAGTGTTTCAATAACATAGACCAATCTTTGGATAGGATGCAAGGATATGTTGATGTTTCCTACTTCATAATAACACCTCTACCCCTCCCACAATAAAAAAACATTTCTAATGAGGGGTGGCCAAATAATGAACAGTTCATAGTAGGATATCACACTCCTTTGTAACCTAACAAGGTTCAACAATGCGTGCTAAAATATAAAACACCATACCATCATTAGGTGATGTCATCTCGACATTGGTGGAGAGGGTTAGAGAATTGGAACTTTCCCGGGCTACTCATGCCTCATCTTTCTCCTAGGTAGAGAAATGATTTTCCATTATCCATAGAACATTGGCCTAGTACCTACTACGCCAAATCCTCCTCTAGTTTACACAGGTTATTCCTAGCCCCATAGATATCTCCTCACTTAAGTTGGGTACATGTTAGGTATGCCCCCTCACACCTCATATGGATACCCCCATACAGGAACCATCTGGAAGTGCGTTCTCAAATGTCATCCAAATTAGCAATATGACATTCCAAGGTTTCAGGCCTCCCACTCCATACCAGAGTAATATCTCCCCCGTCTGTACACATTTATTCCAAATTACCGCATAGGGGGTCATGTATCTCTTTTCCTGTTTCATATGACTTAACCACATGGGATGCCTTATTCCTCTACAAATCATTTACGTTTCATGCCATATCAGTTGCCCCCCATGCCTACTCCACCTCCCCATCAAGGATCATTCTATAGTAGATTCCTACGCATTGGGTAGCGTATGTTGAATATCTAAAAGATATCGTAGACTTTACCATACTGAATTGTAATTCTTCCACGTTACCTCTTGCCTAAGCTTTCCCTAAGTTTAAAGGAGAGGGAGATCCAAATGCACATATCAAAGCAGTATGCAACAGCCATTCGAGATCTTCTCCCATGGGATGCAGTTGAAGTGAACAAATATCTTCCCTAAGACTCTTGAAGGAATCACTCTTGATTGGTATTACAGGATACTTGAAGCCTTCATACAATCCTTTAAGTAACTTATACACTCCTTTAATCAACTTATATCTGAGTTCATTAAGGCATTTGACATGAACAAGTTGCTAATAATAGGAAATAGGGAATTCCTCCACATAAAGTAGGAGCATAATGAATCTGCTACCCACTTCATTTAAAGATGGTGGCAGGTCCTTTAATCTTTGATGCAAGTGCTCCCAATATTGATTATATGGAACTTTTTGATCTATTCCTTACATTCCCTTAACCAATGAAACAAAGGAATAAGTTCCAGAAGTTCCCACTTAGGAGCTATGAATAAGTGTACTAGAGGGTGTTCTCTACATCTGATCAAGTAGCGTAATAGATAGTAGTCAAAATACCTATGGATCGAATGGGAGACTAACCACTCCCTTCACAAAATGATTCAAATTTACCCCAAAAATTCCAACAAAAATCAAGGATCTAACGTCCCTTAATAAGAAATGTCACGGTGTTACAACGGACATGGCATCATCTGATCAAGACTAAAAATTTGAATGTCATTAACACTTTAAGCACAAACAATGTCAATAACAATGCGAATAGAAACAATCAAAGGAGTAACAATTTTTCTCCTTCCATCAATATGCAGTGGATTTCAATCATCATCCACCTCAACAACAAGTTCAGGCCAAAATCCCTAATCAATACCCAAACTGGGTATCGAAATCAATATCAAAACCAAGGGCAGAGGCCTATGAACTTTAACTATAACAACCAATATTTGAAATAACAACCAAAAATTTGGACTGCAACAAAACACAAATCAAAGACCTCGGGATTATGATCCTGACCTATCATCCTTACAGCTAATCCATTGTGGTGTTAGGGCAATGGATGGCATCACTGGTCAAGACCATAAAATTTGGATGTTGTTAACAACTCCTACAAGAGGACTAGAGGCAACTCTTCAATAACGAGATGTGAACGGAAAATAATACGGCCCCAACGCAGGATGTTAACAATGGGGTTAGTTGCCTTCCATCAACACTCTTCTTGGAATCTTTAGCGACCCTCGTCCTATCCATCCTGACAACATAAAATTAGGTCCAGGCCCAAGGTACAAGTCAAGGGTAACTTAAATGGGAAATAATGACCATGAAGCTTCCACTTTATCAAAACCAAGGGCTAGTAGGCACTCTGAACTGTTGGACTAGTCGGCAACAAACCAACAATTGTGGAACTTGTTGAACAACCACAACTTTGGACCTAACAACAAAACACAAATCACAAGACCTCAGGATTATTGAATCTAGCCTATTACCATCTACCCATTTATGTCGGATGGCGGCATGTCCTTTACTTCTTTGGCTGAGTAGGGTCCCAATATGGATCTAATCATGGATCTTTTCTATCTATTCCTTCATTCTCACATTAACCGAGAAACAAAGGAAGAAGTTTAATAAGTCTCCTGCACTTTGAGCCAGTTATGAAGAAGTGCTAGAGGTCTTGTTCTCTTGCATTAATGTTACTCCTCCACTAGAGGCATAATTCAACCAGATAGCACTTTGACATCTATCCTACTAGGCATCATGAATGGGATGACTGGATTTCACTTCGACCTCAGCAAGATGCCCATCAATGTCAAGCTTACCCGAACAAGTGACCCATCATAGCAATTACAAGGATCCAAGGTCCTTAATAATAAATAGTGGTAAGCATACAATGATTGACGATGGGTCAGTTGATCATATTGCCAAAAAGCTGGATTCCTATAACACTTAGGCTACGGCGCAAACCAATTGTTCCTCGAATAAAAATGTGAATGAGAACCATTACGATAGGAGTAAAAATTTTACTCCTTCCATCAGGGACCACAGTGTATTTCAATTACTCCTCCACCTCCACAGATAGTTCAGGCCCAAGGCCCTAGATTCTATGCACGGCATAAAACCTGGGTAGTCATGAAATCAATATCTCTTTCAACCAACGGCAGAAGCTCCTCTGTAAGATGTTTAACTATAATAACCAAAAATTAATCCTAATAACTAGAACTTTGGGGAGTTTGCTTAAAAGAACACAAATCGTGAACTACCTTTGAGTAATTTATGCATCAAGTAACCTAGTTGTAGTTGGGAATATCATGGGGTCGGAGGAACACTGAAGTAGCCATAGAATTTTCGAAGATGTGCTGAATCAAAAAGTAGTTATACAGACGTTTTTCTTATCTACACAAAGTAAATAAACAAAAATGTAACAACATTCATCAATATGTTTTTGGAAAGAAATAACTTTTATAAGAGAACTAAGATAACACAACATACTTGTGTGGGACCTTTGCATTGAAGTCCCCTCAACAACACTCCTCTTAGACACAAATTTCTGTAGTGATCCCCCTTCCTACGTGTCAATGACAATATGAATTTCACTGAAATCAGAACAAGGTTTCGGTCACAACGTCTGGTCTTTTCCAGATGCTCCAGATCAGCATGGAGCCTTTGCTAATCAAGTTCTTATTACTTCCTACATTATCCTCTCATGATTCTTCCTCTATGACACACTTCACTCGAAGGAAAATACAAGTAGGAAACTTTCAATGATTTCCCACCTCTAGAAGCTCATGACAATAGGAAATTGTTGGGAATCATTCTCCTAGAATTGAGGGGTGGCCATAACAACGAATGATTTTCATACTGAGGATATAAACCACTGCCTTGCATGTCTACCACCTATTCTTAAGGTTCAATGAATTGTGTGCTACAAAACTTGAAGAACATGGATTTTAACCCAATTACATCAGCTTTACAATTTTCATCTGAGAACATAAGAAAAAGGAGAGGGTTAGAAGAAATAGAATTATTCCCAGTTGCAATACTTCATGTCTCATCTTCTTGATCTGGGAAGAGAAATATTTTCCATCATCCACAGAACATTTGCCCCAAGTACCTACTATGCCAAATCACTCCTCAACTAGCATGGACACTATGGATGATTCTATCAGATAGCCTTTGTAGATCACACTTCATTCTACCTGGATCTGGGCATGTTGCCTGAGTATTTCCCTTTTCACACCTCATATGGGTACCCTAAAAGGCACCATCCAGAAGTATGTTCTCAATATAGATCATCTTTGTGTAGAAACTACAACCTCTTTTCCCTAGTTTCGTGCCTCCCACTCCATACCAGAGTAATGTATCCCCCGTATGGCCTACACATTTTATCTCACAAGTATGTACCACAAGGGGTCATGTATTCTTGTAAACTGGTTCAGATATACATTCAGCTCATCAAGGGATTCCTTATGCATATGGTCAGCCTTAAATTTTGGGAATGCTACGTCATATGGGTCCACCCCCCATGAAGTATGCTCCACCTGGGCTCATCTGTTATCATCCATAGTAGAGTCAGCTACGCATTGGGAACGTGATGCCTTAATATTTGAGAATATCCTTCGAATTTACCATATGGCTAAGTTTGTAATTCTTCCATGAGGGGATGCAAGGATCTGTCCTATGTTTTTGGAGAAGGAATTAGGTGCATGCCAAATAGAAGACATAGTCTCAAACATCCATGCAACTGTATTTTCGATGCCCCTTTTTTCCCATGGGATTGTGTAGTTGCAAGTGAAGAGAGGATCCCTGGAGACTCTTAATAAGGGAAGTCTACTCTTGCATTGGTATTATAGAAATAGTCCTGCAAACCTCCATATAACTCACTTTAAGCAATTAATATCTAAGTTGCATTAAGGCATTAGGTGGACACTGAGGAAGGATGGGTGCATTGAATTTAAAAGACAAAGTGCTTGGAATCCACACCATTTTAAATGCTTTTCAATTCCCAATCAAATGTTGTGTTGATTTCCTAAGGTTGTGTGGATGCTATAGTGATTGGATTCTTAGAAAAATAGAAGAAAATCTCATGAACATCCACGATACCACTTTAGTGTTTTTGCTTTTTATTACAAAAGGCTACATGGATTATGAAGGAAGAGGACTGTGTGGTTTTGGAACAAAGAGGATGTTTTCACAAAACAAGACAAAGCCATAAACATCCATGATTTCACTTAAGTGATTCTCAATTCCTCATGCATGGATTTAAAGGGGAAAGGATGATTTCTAATTAGAAGACAAGGTACTACACATCTGTTAGAGTAGGTATTTACCTTAGCTCATGTTCACCTAAGTACTTTATTTACCTTTATTGGATTTATCCTCCCCCACTTATGTGTGTGGATATCTCTTTTTATTTATTTAGATATTAGGGGAATATTATCTAAGTGTTAGGTATCGTTCTTTCTATGATCTATGGTATTGACTAGTTCTTTCCTTGATCTATGGTATTGACTAGATCTTTGATGACCAGTTATTTCCTAAATCTATGGACTTGACTAGTTCTTTGATGACTAGTTCTTTCCTTAATTTATGGCTTGATCTACGACCTTGACTGGTTCTTAGATTGTTATTCCTTTCCTATATAAGCAGGACCCATTCTCATTGTATTTCATTGAGTTCCATAATAATATATGATATTGTTGCTCATTTGTTTGCTAAGGCTTATGTAAAGTTATTATGGCGAATTGTTTTCATTTATTGATCATGGTGTTTGATTAGCATATGTGTTCTTGGCTTGGTATGATATGGTTATCGTTCCTTTAAACATCCACGCAATTCACTTAAGTGTTTTACTTTTTCTCTTTTTCTAAAAACAATTAACTACATTCCCATAATGGTGCATGGATACTGAAGAAGGAGGATGATTTGAAAAAGGAAGAAAATGCCTTGGACATTCATGATTTTACTTAAGTGATTTTACTTTTGTGTTTTTATAACAATTGCATGGATTGAAAGAAGGATAGTTGTGTGCTTCTACAAATAAGACCAGGCTCTAAACATCCACGATTTGCACTAAAAAGCCTTTACCTTTGAAAAAATATGTACCTTTCTTTACACATGGCTTCATTCAAAAATAGAAGAACAGATCTTCCATAACCATGATTTGGCTTTGGATAATTGAAACTTGCGGGAATAAAATTAATCGCAACTGGAACAAGTCGACTTGCAATTAAAAACAATGGATGGCTTAGTCCCAAAACCCTAGGCTAAGGAATAGATCTGACATGAAGAAAGAAAAGGCTATGGGGATTTCCAAATGAAAAATGGAGAAATACCAAAACCAAAACATGAAAGAAATAAATAAAAACAAAATACCTGAAAGATGCAGCGAGCAATTACTTGAAAAATCTTTCCAATTAGCTAATCTGTAAAAACTCTTCCCCTGGTGAATGCTCCACTTTAAAGTGAAAGTAATACTAGTGTGGTAATAATGTTGGGGTAACGTGATTTATATAACCAAAATATCCCTAATTTTAGCTCAATATATTTTTAAATGAATTTTTACTTATTTAATATAAAAATAAGTAAAAATCTTTTATAAAACCAAACTTGGTTTCGGAAGGGAATAAGTAAAAATCTTTTATAAAACCAAACTTGGTTTCGGAAGGGAATTGAGTGAGCTTTTGCATATGGTTATTTGGCGAATGTGGCTTTATAACATCCTGGAGATTCCTTTGAGCAACATAAGCAACTGAAGGCAAAAATGAAAAATGAAAAAAGCAAAAAGCAAAAACATGACCCTTTTCTCAAAAATATTGAAAAATTTAAAAGGGGGTAGTCCCAAATTTTCGGGTGAAATCCTGAGGACACCAAGGTTCTAACCAAGTTTTATATTATAGATAGAGAAAAAAACTATAACATGATTCATGGCCAACCTTAGATCCATCGGATGAAGGAAATCCCTTCCACATTGTTCCAAGAAGTAAGATTCCTACATTTAAGGAAAGTCTTTATCTCTCAGGGTGACCCAAAACCTTTTGATATTCACCTAGCCAACTTAAAGAAGAAACCTAAGGTACATAATGAGTTTGAGATCCCTACAAATCAACTAAAAAAACCTAAAGATACAACGCCATAGTCAAAATTGATTCCCACAATGGAATTAGAAACTACCAATTTAATCAAAAGGGTTCCTGCATTTAAAGATGAAATTGTTGTTGTTGAGATAGTATCAACGGAAACCAAGGCTAAGATTTTCAAGTTATTGGAGAATGATTTACCTATTCTCCTTCCTTTTGAATCCTTGGCATAGGACATGCTCTAGGACTCAAATCTTTACCAGCTGAAGAGATTTGCATGGTTGAGGTCTTAGAAGTGGAGGAAGAAGAAATTAGAAATGATCAAACATCAATCTTCCCTAGTGACTGTTGGACAGGAAATTATGATCGAGAAAAGTTTCCTTTTATTGTTACGGCGCACGTGATCCTCACTTCCCTGGAAGGGAAGGTTATGCCTTTCACCTTTAAGATCAATTTTGAATGCACGAAAAATTGTGTTCAATACAAGACTCTCCTTCTTGGTCTCATTGTAGCCAAGAGATTGGGTGTTTGCAACATTATAGTTTTGGGTCATTCCTAGCTAGTCACCAAGCAAGTTTCAAAAGTTTACAAGACTAGAGTGGAGCACCTTCAGCTCTATAAAATTGTCATGCTTAATTCGAGGTATTTATTTCATATCCATTAAATTTATCCCATGTGAACATAACCTTTTGGCTGATTCCATGGCTACTTCCACTTCTCTTTTTTTCCCAAGCAGAGATTTGAAAGATACCGAATTCACTGTTTTAGTACGAGGAAAACCCCTAGTTCTAAAAATGCAACCCAATCCAATTCTAACATGCATTGAGGCTGAGAATAAGCCTGTCACCTTATATTTTATGGAGAATTACGAAGTTATACTAGGTTACCTTAATGTGTACACTGACCTTCATCCTGCGCATAATAAGAGAGGATTTCACTCTTTCATACCTCACTCTTCCTCCTATTTTGGAGATCCCACGATGGATCCTTCCTCATCGGAAGGCCTTGACATATATGAAGTAGAGGAGGAAAGAGAACTAGAAATTCCTATCGGTCCTCACCCAAATTTTAAGAAGGAAATGCCTATTTAATCGAAGGGAACTATCGATATTAACATCGGGATGGAGGAAGACCATAAGATATTGAAACTTGGTTCTTCTTTAACTCTGAAAGAAGTAGAAATTCATATGAAGGTTCTCAAGGAACACTCAAAATCCTTCACTTTCAGCTACAAAGAGATGACGGGAATTACTCCTCATGTTGTAGTCCACAATCTCAGTAACCAAACCTGACGTCAAACTCATCAAACAAAATTTGTTACCTATGAAGCCAAAGGTGGCTCTGATGGTCAAAGAAGAGGTTATGAAACTCCTACAGGTGGGATTCATCAAACCTATAGACTATTCAATGTGGGTATCAAACATAGGCCATGTTCTCAAAAAGAATGGGAAAATTTGGTTATGCATTGATTTTCAGGACATAAACAAAGCATGTCCCAAAGATGATTTCTCGTTACCATTCTGTAGACACCCAAAATTGGGTCGCAACCTTCTAGGCCCCCTTCAACTAACATACCCTTTACCATGACCCCTCTACACACTATTATTAATTTAATTATGCATACTAAGTTAATAATTCACTCACCCCTCCACCTCTCCTCTCCACCTCACCAAGGACCCATTCTAAGCCTATTTATTAACCTAGAGTAAGTCACCACTCTCCTTAACTAACTATGACTCTTTCTAAACCTAACTATGAATTCTTCTACACTTCTTCCACCTATTTCCTGCTTCATTAGGCAATAATCAAAACCTCTAATCCATAACAAATCTTGACCCACACTTAAAGGGTGGAAAAAAGGCTATTTTTGGAAAATATGATCTTTTCTCCCTAACCGACTTCGATTATTCCTCGGCGTTGGTCACCTAACCATCGTCAGTCATTTTAAAAAGGAATTTCCAATCCTTTACCCAATTTCCTCCATCTTAACTTCTGGTATTTTGGCATTCTTGCATCTCGAGAGCATTTGATGATCAAACACACTACCATAGCATTTCAATTCTTCACCAGCAACCAACCTTTGGCTCCATAGCTTCGAATCATCCACAGGGAAGCATACAGGCTTCATTATCGTGACACTGGACCCACATCCATTTCTTCTACGAGCACCTATCAACCATTGACCATCGTTTATCAACTTGTAATCTCCAAATAAGTATATTAATCTTGTTGTTAAGTTCCATTGGCTTCTGGTATTGATTTCTTTATTCTACAAATTGCTTCTCTCTTGGATATCTCATACACCCACCTACCCAAAAACCTACCTGTTGAACCTCTCTATCCCCATAACCACTTATTTTATCATCTCTAAGTCTTCATATAAATCATATCACCTAGCTTAAGCTTTCCTAACTCTCTTTACAATCAAAGTGAGCTCCCAACTAGTCCATTTTAGTATTTTTATCTAATTTCCCCTATCGATGTCAGTCACCCAACCGACGTCGGCTATTACTAGGTACTGGCATCGGTTAGCCTACTGATATTGGTCTTTGTGTTTGGTAATTTTCTCTAAACCAGCAAGCCCATAACTCACCCAAAATCTCTCAAAACCCTACCAAACTTCACCCAGACCTCCATAACACCTTCTGCTACACCTGCAGGTCTTGATAACCAGCTGCCTTTTCTATATTAAGTCTTATTTGCATTATTAGATTAAATCTAGCTTATTTTATTTGTGTGAGACACCTAAATCATACAACTACAATAAGATTTCTTCCTTTCATGTTATATATTTGCATATAGTTGTATTTGAATGTGGATTGATAGCCTTCTAAGAAGCACCTCGCTTCCCAGATATAGCTCCCAATAGGCAGTCCACCAACCTATATTATTAATGTTATCTTGTGGTCTTATTTCATTTTACAGGTAGTCTTTCCTAGCCAAAAAGGAGCTCTTCACAATCGGCTTGATCTTCAACAACGTGCGCACAACCTCTTCAATGTCACAGGTATTCCTTCTCACCCTTACCTTTATCTTTTTTATATGCAACATCATGGTGAAACATTTGGCATGCCCGGTGGGACTCTTATTAGTGGGTTCCTTTCTATTCATATAAGTTGCATCTTTTGTGTTTCCTTTCTAAATCGTTATTCACTAAATCTTCTTCTTTGGTAAATTGCTCATTCTTGCTAATTGCTCTAAATGAAACATTTATTTTGGTACATTTAAAAAGAATCCTTCTTATTTTATTCCAAGTTTTCATTAGTGAAATTCATCCTTCTTCTTATTCACTCTTGTTTACATCGAATATTATATTTCAATTTGGGGCTTAAAACACTTGTATTTCATCCTTGTATGCCTACATATTTATCTTACATAGTTAAGTAGCAATCATACGACGAAGGTCATGACCATTTTGTGATTGATGAGTAAAGCATAGCTCACATTTGTGCATGCACTCCCTTTGCCAAATCACTTAACACAATTTATACATTTCTTAAACATTCCCTTCTAGGAAGAATTCGTCAAGCATTTAAAAACCCATTGATGGTGGGCCCCGCCCGGTGTTCTAAGCCGGTTTATCATATCAAAGCTCGTACCTCATGTACCGAAAGGTATATTGAGGACTCTTTCACCAAAAAAAACCTGAAACCAACCATAGATTACTTTCTAGGTACCTTCGTTATCCAAAAATTCTATTTCATTCACAGTCAGTCTTAAGGCATAAGCCGATTAAACACAAAAAATCTATCCTAGGATAACGTGTTTATTTAGTTTTTAATTGTTCAATTTTCACTTTCTTTCTTATCTTCTATAGTTTGAGTGTGAGGATATATTCACCATTTTTTCTTTCTTTTGATCACGCAAAAATCATTACTAGTTAATTTTGGTTCTTCTTGAGTGTGTTAAATCATTTTTGTCATCCACAGCCACTTTCGGGGCATTTTTTAATCAAATTGAACTCAAAAAATACTTATTTTATTCACTTTCTAGTTTTTATCAGTAACCGATATCGGTCCAATGACCGAAATTTGTTCCTTCATCATACTAGTACTAGTTAACTGATAGGTATGGATCACTCTGGTTTTTTGATTTTATATCAAAATAGTAATCTATTCTTACAAACTGTCTTTCTATGTTTCTAATTCTTTCAATCAACTAGTTTCTGAGTGTCTATCACACTTAACAGAGCCCAAAATACTCGTTTTACACTTTTCTTATCCAAAAATCTTAATTTCTTCACTTCCCCAGTTTTCATCAGTAACCGGCATCATTCTAGCAACTAGCATCGGTCTTTCTGCCTAATTGGCATCGGTTTATTGACTAGCGTCAGTCTCTGTGTTTTTTTATTTTTATCAAAAATAGTGACCTATTTCTAGTCTCCAGACTCCACCAAACATTTGTTCCTAAGTTTTATCAATTCTACAGAGCCTAAAATACCTATCTATCAGCTTTTTATGGTTTGGACTCGCCAATAGGCGTGAGCTTTTGCCTTTCACGCCAGTTGCATACCATTACCTGATTCACCTTCACAACCATCTATTTCTTCACTAATGGACCCCAACGTTCTTGTAACTATACCTACGTGTGACGAGGAATTCACTAAATTCGTCGATCATAATGTCATATCATTAAAGCATTACCTTACCCACTCTTCTACCTGTGATTCATCAGGCTAACCACTATTTGGTATGCATACCTCCATGCCCCCTACCATATCAGTGAACACTACTTCAACATTACCTACTCCTGCATCAATGCCACCTATTACACCCTCAACATCTGCCGCACCTTCGGTGTTTGTTACACCTTTGATGGATGTCACTCCCCTGGCCTCTGCTAGCACCTCAACATATTCCATGTCCTCATCAACGGCTCCTAGTATAGGAGTCCCCACATCATCAGTACTTATTACTTCGCAATCGCTAGTGGCATCAGCAACCTATACCCCCTCTCATAATTTATTCCTTTTTATACCCCAAACTCTTCCACCAATGCGGGTGATTCTAAAATTCATCCCCTCTCATCCATCTAATCAACCAAAACCACCCACCAACCTCTCTCTTGTTCAAAACTTTCAATATAAGTACAAACAGAGGGCTTACACTCCTATCAGAGAACCATATTCTTCTGTGTTGGAAAATATTTTAAAATTTGGAGCCATCACCCTTCCACCTATCAAACCAAACATTGGTTTTGATCCTTCTCATCCCACACCATTTTGGTATTAAAAAAGTGACTTTTGTAACTATCACCGAGTTAGGGGACATAGCGAGGGAAATTACAAAAATTTCAAGAATATTGTCCAAGGAATACTAGATAATGGTGATCTCGTCCTAGATGACCCTAATGCACCTGCCAACACCAATATGGGTGTGTTTAAGAAATTTTTTCTTAATCACACTTCAGATACCTCTACTAGTGACACCAATGTGCATGAGGTTCATGTTGTTTTCAACACAGTACTTGTTCCATATGGCTAGTTTCCTCCCATAGCATCTATCAAGGAAATTCTTACATGAACTCCTCTATCCACAGAGGAACCTATCACACCTACTCCTCTACCCATGGAGGAACCTACCCCCTCTATTTCTCTACCTACTGTAGAGCCTATCTCTCTCATTCCTCTACCCAAAGAGGAATCTATCTCGCTCATTCCTCTACCCAAGGAGGAACTAGCCCTATCCACCTATCTACTTAAAGAGGAGTCCACATCTCTTGTTTTTATTTCTCCTCAACCCATAGAGGATCCTCTCTCAGCTCCTCTTCCTATAGGTGATGTTTCTCATAGGGTCTTCTAATATCTTGTCAACCTTCTTACATCACTCCTACCTACTGAATCAGAGGTGAAGAGATTACCTGTATCACAAGACTCATATTTTTGGGCAGGTTTCACCACTGGTTCTTCATCTTCTAAACCAAAACTATTATCATGTTTGGTGGAATGATTATAGTATGTTGATTACTCCACACTCTAGGGGCGCCTTCAACTCCCTGTATCCACCCAAATGTAGATGTTATCCCTGGATACCTCAACTATCTATCCTAAGGTATTCAAGGAAACTAAAACCATAACACATGAACCGCTCATATCATCCCCTTCTTCTTTAGCCTTTCCTTCACCCAAATCTCTATCCGCACCTAACCCTACCACTTCCTTAGGGTTCTAACCAACACCTAGCCTACTACATCTTGCAATGAAACTAGACTTGTCTACTCAACCACCACCTATCAAAAAATTGATTCCTATATCTAAGAGGAAGACCCAACCTCCTAGGCCTCGCACCCCAGTCTCTCCCATGCCTTCTCTTTCACCTTCACCTCTACCTTCAATTTTAGGTCGACACCCTTCCACCTTGGTCAAGTTACCTCTTCACCAAGGAAAATCCAAGGTGTGGCAACCCACACCCACACCTTTACCTTCTCTTTTTCCCACACCTTCACCTTCATCATTTATTTTTCCCACATCTTCTCCATTACCTACAACCTCACTATTGCTGACATCGTAACTCTCACCTTGGCTTTCTAGGGAACCCCCACCTTTTACATCTCCTTCTACCTCGCGCACCCCTCCTACACCTTTACCCATGAATGTGAAACCTAAAACTAAACTAAAACCTTCACTACCTACCTGAAAGGTAGTCACACCCACACTACCTCTAGCATCACCTCTCTCACGAAAATCACCCGCACCTTCATCCAATTCAACTCTAAATAATCACTTTGATCCATTAGCAAGATCATATTCTAACATCCTCACTAGGTTATTAGAAACGTCGACTATCTCATTGCCACCTATTAAGCCTTATGATCCACTCAAACCCAAACTAGTAGGATTTGACAACACCAAAATATGTGCATATTATCACTCACTAGGGAATTATGTCGAAGGTTGTAATGCCCTCAAAAACATCCTTCTTCAACTTTTTACTTTGGATGGTCTCTTCGAAGAAGATGACTTGCTAGAGGAGAATCCCATTCCCCCTTCACCCGCTACCACACGGCTTAGCCCTATGTCTATTCAGAAACCTTTACCTACATCTCCACAACCCTCCTTTTCTCCTCCAATATTTGAAATCAATATGGTCTGAGTAGCCAATCAATCAAAAAAATATAAAGGGAAAGAGAAAACTGGTAGCCCATCCAGTGCACTTTCACTCGCCATTTCACTTGCACCTGCCCCCAAAGTAACCATCCATGGGTCGGCTTATCCTATTTTCTGACGGAGTCACACATCACTCTATGATTAAACAAATTAATTAATCTCCTTTGAAGATGTCCTTGTACGACATAATTCAAACCTTTGAGTCTCATCGTCAGGCCCTCATTGAGGTCCTGCAATCTATCGAGGTTCAACCAAATGATCCTACACCTGTGGTTGCCATCTTTACCCCTCATCATGTGGCCGCCCTCACCATTTTTCCTCAAACTTCTACCCCATTACCTCTCCTCAGATTTTTTCCTTCAATTTCAATTATTCATAGATTACCCCTCTATAATCAGATGATCCTAATCCCACCCTCTTCATCACCGACTACATCAATGATACCTGCATTTAACATGTTATGATTGATGGTGGTGTTAGTATTAATATCATGTTCTTCCCATGTGTATGAATAATTGTGCATACCCACCCACTACATGCAAAAAAACCCTATTATGATGCATTCTTTCAATGATGCCATGACTTCTACACTTGGCACCGTCATCCTTCACATACGTGTGGGTCCCTGTATCGGTCTCGAACTATTCTATGTGTTTGAGGGGGAATTTTGATATAACATGTTGTTTGGCTGACCTTGGATTCGTGCTATAGGGTATGTCACTTCGACCCTTCACTATTTCTTGAAGTTTGAATATGAAGGGCTTCCTTACACCATTAGAGTGGATCCTTCACCTTTTAAAACCTGCAACATGCTTTATCAACCAAATGATGTCCTTGTTCCAGTCATGAAATCTACCACCTTTGTCACTTTATCTTCTTCCACTACCTCATTTACCACTTTCTGTTGTTATACCTTCCATAACCGGATCATCTACCACTTTTTCCGCACCTTCCACAACTAGCCCATATATCCCCACTGCTATCGCAACTTCCATAGCTAGCCCATCTACCAACCTGCCTATTTCACTAGTAACTGAATCCTCATCTTTTCTAGCTTCGAGTAACTCATCCATACCTATTACCCAAGTACCAATCTCTGAACCCTTAGTAGGTGTTTTTCAAAGCCTTTTCTTGAGAGAGTACCACCTATACAACATAGACACTTTACTTAATCCTCATGAGGATAGAAGCCTTCGCTAACACCCACGTTATGACCATCATGTAGGAGAGGTTTTTCCATATGGTCCTCCCCACCTTCGCACTAACCTGACATATGGGGGACTCGAAAATTCTTCATATTCTCTTGAACCACCTACCTAAACCCAACCTTTCTCATCCGACTTCCAATACCTCACCAACCACTACTTCACACACACTTTTCTTCATTGATGTTCCTGGAAGGGCTTTGGATTTTGTCTTTATAAGCAAGGTCGCCATACAGTCATATCTTGCACCACCCAGAAACAAAAAGACCATTGTGGACTTGGTTTTTCTTCGTAGCCTCCTCCTAAGAAAGCTCATGTTACCCTCATCAAAGAAAAAAAAATCCTTCCCCACCATCCTCACATATTGCACCACCTTTACCCACGGAGTCTATGGATCCCAAATCCATCCCTCCTAACTTTTTGCTTACATGAACACTGTTTCTTTGGGACCTCTGACCTATCATCGTGATGGCGAGGTTCCCTCTTCCCTTCCTCTTCCTTATCCTGACATGTTAGATGATGACACACCTTCTATCAATATCGTTCAATGTCAGGATAATGATTATATTCTCACATATTTAGGTATAGATGATTCTTACATTAACCGATTGCTACCTTCTGAGACATAAACCATGTTGAATGAATCGACCATAGAGATTAACATTCACACTCAAGATGACCCTCGCATTCTAAAGATAGGCCAATAGTTAGATTCTGCTGAACAAGAATCCTTCACCTCTTTCCTTCAAGATCGTAGCAATGACTTTTGTATGGTCTTATGCCGATATGCCTGTTATTGACCCTAGTATCATGGTCCACAATATTGTGACTATCCCCAAATCGAAACTTGTGAAACATAAACTACAAAAAATAAATCCATGCATTGCCCTTCTTGTGAAATAAGAACTCCAGTGTCTTCTTTTTGTTTCCTTCATTCTACCCATTGACTATTCACAATGGATTTCTAACATTTTTCCTATCATCAAAGTGACAGGGGGACTTTGCAGTTGTACAGAATTCCACGACCTTAACCTTTCCTACCATAAGGATGACTTTCCTTTGCCTAGCATCGACCAACTTGTTGATCTTACAACCGTCCATGAGATATTATCTCTTATGGATGGATTCTTGGGTTATAATCAAATATTACTTGCAACAGAAGACCAACACAAAACCACCTTCACCACCCCTTGAAGGAATTCCTGTTATTGTGGCATGCCCTTTGGCTTGAAAAAAATTGGTGCCTCCTATCAACGCGCTATGACCTATATCTTTCACAATATTATACATGACATATTGGAAGATTATGTTGATGACCTTCTTGGGAAGTCCAAAACTCATTACCGAACATCTCCCAATCCTTAAAGTCATCTTTGATCATCTCATTTAATACTGCATTCACCTTCAACCAAAGAAGTACATCTTTGTTATTCTCTCCAAAAATAAAATTAGTTTCATCGTCTCTTTGCGAGGCATCGAAGATAATCCCACCAAAATCAAGGCTATTCTCGATATGCCTCAACCAACTAACCTTCGACAACTTCATAGTTTGCAAGGAAAATTGCAATCCATTCGACGCTTTATTTCCCAACTTTCTGAATGATGTCACCCTTTTCATCATCTCCTTAAAAAGGATGTCTCCTTCAATTGGAATGATGAGTGCCACAAAGCCTTTGAAGTGTTGAATAAATACCTTCTTTAGCCACCTGTGCTCATCCCACCTAAAGATGATAAACCTTTGTACCTCAACATTTCTGCCACTGACCATTCCTTGGGTGCTATGCTCGCTCATCTCAATGATTAACATAGGGAGCAAGTGGTTTATTACATAATCCGTACTCTTTTAGAATATGAAACTAGGTATACTCACGCTAAAAATATATTCCTAGCCTTAGTCTTTGTGGCCACCAAACTTTGACACTACTTACTTAACCACAAAACCTTCATCATCCCCAACACAGACCCTCTGCATTACATGTATGCTAAACCTTACCAACACCAACACACCACATGTTTGCTCATGATCCTTGCAGAACTAAACCTGGAATTCATTCATTAAAAAAATTGTCAAGTTATAAACCATTGCAGATCAGCTTGTAAATGCTCCTCTTCTTGGAAATCAATCTTCTAACTTTTATTTTCTAGAAAAATCCATTGCCACTCTTTCCCTACATGACATTGTTTATCAGATGACCTTATTTTTCGACGATTCTAAATGTCAACGTAGGGGTGGTGTAGGGGTCAACCTCATTCCTCTTGATGGTGAGGCCTATGCAACTATATTTTTAAGTTGACTTTGACTACACCAACAACATCACCGAGTTTGAAGCACTTGTCTTGGGCCTTCGGACCATCGTATCTTTAGATGTTAAATCCATTAATATATTTGGTGACACTCAGCTAGTTATGAACCAATTCAATTATTTGTACTAGTGTCGTAACAAGGTCCTTCAAAAACTATAAACATCATGTCGACATACTTTTGACCACACTTGACACCTACCTCATTACAAACCACTCCGCAATCCAGTAACAAATTCATAGTTACCATGGCTTTTCTCACCTCAAAAATACATGCCTCGCCTTCAGACTTGAAAATATTTGTCATAGTACAATGGGGTACCTGTACACCGGAAAAGTAACAAGCGAGCATGGGAATCTACAAGTGACTCTTCCGTGTATCCGACCTCCCGAGGTCGTGCCGAGACAGCCGGTGGGGATGGAATACAGATAGTACGGATAGATTAAGCCAATCTAATATTCGACACGCATGCTAATGGAATCTTGAATATAAGGCAAAGAAGGCCCTTCTAACCTGGACCGGTGTGATGATCGATCAGCAAGGATGACTACTCGAAGGCTGCAATCTATCGAGCTCTGGTGTGATTCGATCTATGGGTTGTAATGCGTGGAAAATGACCCGGGATGGTTTCCTTCCCCTGATAGGGTCATATGGTGAATATAGTCAATTCTATGGACATTTTCTGGCCTACATTCTCATAGATGTTGTGTCCAGAGGGATAACTGCTTTGATAGGTGGAATCGGAAGCTGAAATACTTGTGCGTATGGTATCCTCTCTTATGGATACGTTCAGGCTGCGGGATTTGTGGATCGTAAACTCTCAGTTGTTGTGGTCCTGTTATGGTCATGCGCGAGATCAAGTCCTAATAGTATCCAGTAAATCTCATCTATGTTGAGAATCAATAATTGTGTGATTTTCTCGGAATATTTACAGGTGGCCTTGCCACCTTGTTTCTCAAGCTGGTATCTATATCTACGAGGGTGTCTCCAGCGTCTGGCTGTGGAACTAAAATTGGATCAACACCTTAACGAAGACTAGTTTGTTCTACGTTCAAATGTTGTGTAAAGTTTCATGTAGCTAGGTTAGTTTGGTTGATTTCACCAAAATGTGTGTGCTTGGTCGTCTTCTATATTTAACCCTCTTCACCTGACCTGCTAGTCCGTTGTTGTTTGGAAGACTTGTATCCTAAGGTTTTGATCGTCAGTTACAATTGGGTCACGATTGGCTCGAAAAAAGGTCCCGTAATTGTCATGGCAATACAGTAATCTATAGTAAAATCTAAGTATTGCTCTAGCATATATAACTTCTTTTTGTATTTTTGACAACTCATCAGAGAGCAACTATTTAAAATATTTAGAATTTAAGCTAACAATTTAAAACAAACAAAATAGCCTCATTCTGTGAAATTTCATATATCTATTCTCAATGAATTAACCAATCTATCTGCAGATTCTGGATCCTACCTCAGAATTGAATCATAGTTTCTCAGATACTACAATCCCCACAGCTTCCCCGGCAATATCGAGAATGGAAATAACTGGAAGCGATTAACTCTCTATTTGATAAGTTCTAACCTTTGAAAGCTAGAAAATAGTGGCATGTGATCTTGTCCCCTCAGTGTGATTTCCCATTCATTGTGCTCACGTGAATCCAGAAAAGCGTGTTGTTTGCGTTAACAGGAATAGATGTTTGGATCAATGGACAACCTTCAGAATGCAGACAGAATACAATGGTTAGGAGAGGGATAGCGCAAGAGTACCCTTATGCAAATCCTAGCGGTGTCTACTGCGAATTATCCAACATGCGTCCAGAACCTTAATCTGTATGAAGAGAAAAACCTGCAACTTTAATGGCTGCCTAAACTATTCTATTCTAAAGCAATAAAAACTATTTGCACAAGTTGGGTCTGTGGCTTACCAACAGCTGAGCAATATAACCAAGCATGTAAAGGATTTAAACTATCAAACTTAAGGAAACTAAAAAGGCTGAACTACTGAAAAATGGTGAGGTTGAAACAAGCAATGAAGGGCCACAAATGACGTTTGCACTTGCACAAGTTGGATATGTGGCTTACCAGCTGCAACACAAGGCTATACTGCTTGCACAAGATGGGTTCGTGGCTTACCAGCAGCAACACAATGCTAAACCAAACCTGCAAATAAACTATGCTACCAATCCTAAACAAACTTGAAAGACCACAGCACTGAAAATAAGAAGGTTGGAATGAAAGAATGGTGGCCATTTGCTTGAGCATAAGCCAAGCACTTATAGGAATTCCATCACCCAAAGATCAAAACCAAACTGAACTCCTAAATAATAAACAAAAGAAAAACACTATTCCAGGGGACCAAAAACATAAATGCATGCTCAAGTCGGCAAGAAAAGCTGGTGAAACGTTGAACTTTGCGTGCGTTTCATCAAAAGCACGTTCTGGAAAACACATAAAGGACCGCCGCCCTGCTCAGGGTGGCGGTTACAGGACCGTCGCCCTGTTTAGGGCAGCGGTCACGAGACCGCCACCCTTCAGGGTGGCGGTTTCGTCACTGAAGACCAAAATTCTAAGAAACAGGAAGAAAAAGGGGAAAACAAAGCACGTGGTGGTTAAGCGGGGAATGCGGGATGTTAACGCGTATCCGTAAAGCTTCTCTGGATCCCGAACACCTTGCGAAGAGACCTGTATCATCATTGGGGCATTTATTACACCGTTCCGCAATACAGTACCTTACAATTTTAGGTATGTACAGTACCCTCTTATATTATCCATAGCGTAAATTTTGTGGGAAGAATCAAAATTGACCCATGCAAAATTTGGTATAAGCAATTTTTTGACTACCTCTCTCTTTCAATCTTGCCTCTAGATCTCACTCGCAATGAATGATGGGCCTTCCTCAAAAGTGTCTCTCATTACATCATCATGGGAGGTCCTTTCTATAAAAGTAACTTTTATGGTATCCTCCTATGATGCTTCACCAGTTCTAAAATTCCATACACCATTAAAAATTCATGATGGGATTTGTGGTGGACATTTTAGTGGCCTCATTGTTTCCAAGCATATCCTTCACTTTGACTATTATTGGCCAACCCTTAACGAAGACTAGTTTGACTACGTTAAACGTTGTGTAAAGTTTCAGTAGCATGTTAACCTTCATCATACCCCTATTCACACCTTACAAGTCACCAAAGAATTTTGGCACTTCTCTCAATGGGTTTTGGATCTCATCAGAGAGATTAACCCTCATTCCTCAAACATCATCAATGGATCATCACATTGACCGAATACTACACAAAATAGGTGGAGGTCATTACTCTCATTTCTACCAAAGCTGAAAAGATCATGGAATTCATCAATCACCATATCATTTGTCATTTTGGTGTTCCTCATCGCCTTATCATAAACAATGAAAAACAATTTAAAAACAAAACCCTATGCAAATTGTGTGACAACTTTGCCATTCAACTTAGTTTCTCTTCACCCTATTACCCACAGACAAATGGAAAAGTTGAATCTTCCAGAAAAACCCTCAACAAAATTCTTATGAAATTCGTCAACAACACTGGTAAGGACTGGCACATGCACATTCCTTTCACCTTATGGGCTTATCACACCAGCATCTGCACCTCAACCAACGCCACAATTTTTTCTTTGGTCTATGGTATAGAGGTCGTCCTGCCTCTCGAAGTCTAAATTCCTTCTCTTCGTATATCACTTAAAGATATGCTCTTTGAAGATGATTTTCACCAAGAGTGATTGGCACAACTTGAGCTTTTGGACAAATGTCGTCTAAACGCTCTAGACCATCTCCAAATATATCAAAAGCACATCAAGCGTGCCTATGATAAACATGTTCAAGGATGAACCTTTAAGGTTAGTGACCTTGTCCTGAAGCAAAACCAACATGTAACCAAAGCTGAGAAAAGTAAACGATGCAATTTTTCTCCTAATTGGCTTAGACCCTATATTTTCACCCATACCTATGGATTAGGAGCTTATCATTTATCCTCTCTTGAGAGTAAACCTAAACTTGAGCCCCTTAATGCCTTCCATCTTCAACCATTCTACTATTGAATAAAGTACTACATCACTTTATGTCACTTATATGCTCACCCCTTGAATGACCCTTTCCTTTCACCTACCACTTTTAAGGACCAACGACTAAACTAAAATTGTGTGATTATTCGTCACTGTTCAACCTTGTCTTAAATTTGAATACCATGACTCTACTCGTGGCATGATTCTCATGGATACTTTTTATCCATTTCAGGATGGAATCCCATGGTCATTCGTCACTTACAACCCCTCTTTCATAGCTAACCGTTTTGTGTTATGGTTTTGCCTTCATAAAAGAGGCCTATACTCATGTATAGTCTTGTCCATTATTTCAAGTACAAAAATAAAAGCAAAAAATATGTGGGATAACAAAAAATCTACTCCTTGAGTCAAACTTCTTGCAAATAGATGATTCCCTCAAAAGGAAATCTATCTCTCTCTCTCTCTCTCGTGTTGTTATAAGTAGATTGCTCCCTCGAATGACAGCTATAAAAAGTTAGCCACCTATTACACTTAGTTTATCCAATAAAAATAATACTAATATGTAGCTCTCAAATAAAATTATCTTGGAACTTCCCGCATTGATTAGCTTCATGAAGACCTCAAGGAGAACTTATTTATCCCAATATAGACTTCCCACATTAATCATTCTATACAAATAAAAAGGAAAAAGTAAATAAAAATATAAACTTTTGGTCATGGACTTGCCTATTCTAGTTTTGGGTATCTTGCAGAAAGGGCATGTTGTCTCACAACAAGGTTACGCTTAACAAATTCTCTCATCTTACCTTCTAATTATTATCTTCTAAATCAACTCAAGAGACATGGCGTGTATTCTACGCATTATGATCATGCAACTTCTTTCAACTATAGACCTATCGCTCATGCAGTGTATCTAGGGACTTCTATTCAATAAGTCTAGGGGTATGATACTTATGGTCCTTGCCAAATATGGGCATGTCGCCTCTTTTTTTTCTTATTTTACTTGTTATTTCTTCAATAGGATAAGACCATTGAAATTGAATCGATCATAACACCTTCATCTATACCTACGCTTACTTCACCTTGCCTTTTACCTATTCAACATTCAACCTTGCATATTTATAAGCATGCCTTACCTAACCAACTTATCCAACCTACCCAACCACCTTACCTACCCAACCTACCTATTCAACTTACTTAACCCAATCTCATTTTTCCCTGGTTTAAAGGAGAACTACATCGGCCTGAGGCCCCTTTTGTAAGGGCTATGTAGGCAACACTCCGAGGGCATGGGGCCCTTAGAGGTTAGCTCGGCCACTCTTTTCCCCCACCATTTTTCCCACATAAACAAAACCTAGTTAGTTAGTTTCCATAAAAACAATAACTTGGAAATTAGCTCACAACAAACCATACATCATCCATACACATCATCATTTACTTTCTATAGTACCAATAACTTGGAAATTAAACCAAACCATGCCTAATCATCTAATTTCCATAACATCAATACATTAGAAACTAAACCATTCAATCAAAACACACCATAACATCAACCAAACCATGCCTAATCGTCTAGTTTCCATGACATCGATATAATGGAAATGAAATCAAATTATACAACCATAACCAAACCATGTCTATATCTAGTTTCCATGCTAACAATACAATGGAAAGGAAAATCAAACACAACATATATAGATACCATCATCCATCTATATATCGGAAAGTCTGTATATCAATACACTAAATATACATATATAAATACAAGTATCTCAAAAACTCTCATATACATCTTGCCTCTTTGGCACGCAGGTCGGTATAGTCAAAACTCAAAAATAATCAACATCTTCATCTCCATAGCATCTCTACGAGGGCCTGACACCTATGTTGCTCTCCCCTATCTCCTCACCTGGCCTCGGTCTCTAAAAACTAGTCATCTCTCGTTGACCCTGTCTATAAGATCGGTAGCTGCTTGAATTGTTAGTACTATGGGTTTGTGAGTTGGTCCTTGCATTAGCTGCTTGCTGTGCTATGTACTCAGAATATGAAACAAAATGGACACCACTCTCTATAAGAAGATCCTCATAGTACCTAGCCTTAGTCACAATTGCCCTATACCTTTCCATAGAAATCACATGTGGTAGTGCCATATCTCTAGCACATACCTATGGACATTGTCCCAATAATAGTGGTCCCTATGCATGTCCCTTTACCTGCGACTATGGGCCATGTGCCTATGGAGGTGGATCAAGTGCTTGTACTGGTTCCTAAGCCTATGCATGTGCATGTGCCTGTGCTAGCTGCTCCTGTAAGGTGGTCACCTACACCTGTAATGTAGCAACTTGGGCCTATCATACTATAACATGTCCCCCATCTCTGCCCTATGCCTGGGCCGCCGTTAAGTGTCCTTATAGGGTGGTCACCTATTCCTGAGTTGTTTTCAACTACCATTGTAATGTCATGACTTGGCCCTATAATGTAGCCACCTATCCCTATTATCTATCTCTCTCAACTATAATAATAGCCAAATCAGGTTGTCCTAGCCTCAGAGGTTTTATCTGTAGTTGTGCAATCCACCACTGCCTATACCCATTAGTATAGCCTACATCATCAATCCTCTTGTCTACAACTTGCTCCTCATGCCCTATTAGATTTGTTCGAATGTGGTGGAGATAGTGGTCTTTCCACTTCATCCCTGTGGTACTATGGGAAGGGTGAAGGCACATCCTGTCGTAGCCCAAACTAATGTCAGACCCGGTCAACCGGTAAGGCCAACAAATGTTGCGATCACCCTGATTTACTTTGCATCATCCTCTATCATCTCATTGAATACGGTGTCACATTAAATCTATAAAAATGTATATTTGGTGAGACGGGAGGGAATTTTTTGGGTTACATCATCTCTTCACGGGGAATTGATGTATATCCAACAAAAATTTGGGTAGTTCTAGAAATAACCCCAATATCAGACGAGTCAGGCATTAGGTCCTTTCTTGGAAAGCTCGGTGCAATCCGCGGCTTTATTCCTGATTTAACATTTTCTATTCATTCGATAAATAATTTATTAAAGAAGGATTGCTGCAACATTTGGACAGACGAGTGTCATGAGGCATTTGAATCATTCCTACCTCCCAAATCAGATTACCCCCTAATTTTATATTCTTGGGAAATAGATGTTTTGTTAGCTTGTATATTAGCATAAGAAGATGATGACAAACATGAACATGAAATTTACCTCATCATCCGTACATTGCTGGACTACAAGATGTGTTATATATAGGTAAAAAAGGAATGCCTCGCTATATTATTTGCAAAAAAATGGTTAAGACATTACATGCTTAACCAAGGAATGTAGGTCATTGTTAAAACAAATTATCTTCAAACATTCGTAACACATGGCTCTTTTTTCCAAGACAGTTGGATACTTCATAACCTTAATGGGAGAATTTGAGTTAACTTATATCAACTAGAATTTTGTCAAGGGAAAAATCATTATTAATTGGTTGGCAGACAACCTGTTAGATGGTGAAGATTTAGTAGACCCGAGTTTCCCTGATGAGTGTATATACTATGTAGAAGTCAAACCTCCCATTTCTACGTGTCCATGGTATTCACATATTGTCATTTTTATTATGGACCACACATACCCCAAGGGAGAAACTTTGCAACAGAGAATACGGCTACGCATTACAGTCGTCAAGTACGTAATTATAGAACAAGTGATCTATCGTAGAGCTTTTAACAAAATGTTGCTAAGGTGTGTTGATGAGGAAGAGTCTGAAAAGATCCTTTATGGAGCCCACAAAGAGGTCTATGGAGGTAATTTTGGAGGACATGTAACCGCTAGAAAGATACACCGGATGGGCTATTTCTAACCCACCCTAGAACACGATGCAGTAAAGTACGTACGTAAGCGCCACAAGTGTCAAGAATTCTCTCAAATGATTCATATACCTTCCCAGGCTCTATAATTGATTGTAACACCTTGGCCCTTTTCCACGTGGGGCTTAGATTTGATAGGTAAATTCTCTCCCTCATCAATAGACAACCACAATTTTATAATTATGGCCACATAATATTTCACGAAGTGGGTTGAGGCCATGCCTCTTACCGTCATTATGGGGTCTATAATTACAAAGTTCATCTTGAACCAGATCATTTGTAGAGATGGGGTCCCATAGGTCATTATCTCCGATAATGGTACGTCATTTAAAAATGAAGAGGTGCATGAGTTGTGCAAAAAAATCTAGATAAATCACCACACAACCTCTTTATACTACCCTCAGGACAATGGAAAAACTAAGGCAACTAATAAGACACTAAAGTCCATCCTCCTGAAAATTGTTAAGGAGAACAAACGTGATTGGCATTTAAAGCTATTTCCGGCCTTGTGGGCCTAGAGAACGTCAATAAGAATGTCGACGGGGGTAACCCCATATTCCTTAATATTCAGTTTGAAAGCAATTTTACCGCTTGAAGTTGAGATACCTGGTCTCTGGATATTGTTACAAGGAATCTTAGGAGAAGAAGGATATTTTGAGGCACAGATCATAGAGTTATAAACCCTCGATGAATCTCGGGTCAGAGTTGAGGTGCACCATAGAGCTTACAATGACTAGATGTGTCGTCAGTACAATAAGAAGGTATATGAACGTGAGATATTCATTAGGGATTTGGTATTGAGACCTGACAGCCGTATAGACAAGAAAACTGATGAAGGAAGGAAATTCAGGCCCAAGTGGTTGGGCCCATATTGATTCATGGAGGACTACAAGAATGGGGCATATCATCTATGTACTCTAGAGGGTGAAGAATTCAGCGAATCTATCAATTCATTTCACTTGAAACATTACTATGCATGATCCATCTACATTTCCACATGTACACTATTGCATTCGAATTGAATTTCATCTGCTATATCACTTTGTAAATTTGTAATCAATGAACTTATCTTTCAAGAAAAATTTTAAAAACTTCTAAAAATATTGGCAAAACATTCAATCACACTTCTACAAGTATCCACAATATTATCAACTTTTCTAATCATTTCATCCATTTAACAAGATAAGCCATAATTTTGACACTAATCCTACGAAGACCTGCATACTTGTTTCTACTCGTAGTTTTCTTCTAGCATAGGTGTCTTTGCCCATAGTATATTCTAGAAGCTTCTTGGTGTCATATCTCTCCCAGAAAAACCTCTTTGCTAGCAAAAACATGTTACACATTTTTACTTGGATCACTTGTTCACCTATCTCATCCTTCGGTGTTGAGCCCTCGCATCTTACTGGTTGCATGGGGTTGAGGCTAGGGGAAATTTTTCCCTCCCAAAAGAACAACTCAATTTTTAAAAAAAAATAATATAATTCAAATCAAATAAATACAAAAATACTTTTATTTCAAAATAAAACTACACTTCTTTGCCCTACCAACCTTTGGTGATGAGCCCACTGCTTCTCGTTGGTAGGCATGAGGTTGGGAAAGGAGGGAGGTGCCCTTACTTGCATATGCCATGTCTTCAGTGATGAGCCCATGCTTCTTATTGGTAGTATGTGGCAAGGTATAGGGGGTCTCTTCAAATAAGTTAGTAAGTTATAAGTAATTCATTCAATAAAAAGTGCTTGTGAAATATTAAATCCCAAAGAAATTAAATTAGATGTGTATGTTCCAAAAGAGTTAAAATCTTAAAACAAGATTTTGTCAATCAGGAGGCCATCTACGGGTCTAAGTCTAGATAAACTTGCAAGAAAAACACATTCTAAATTGTATAGTAAACTATGTGTAGAGTTAAGTTGTAGGATTCTGATTAGATTTCTATCAAAATCTTGTCTTTCTCTCACCATTTCCATCTATTAAAATAGTACAACTCACGTCCCTTTTGGCTCTCGATGATGAGCCCTCACATCTTACTAGTTGCATGGGGTTAGAAGGGAGTGAGTTCATTTTATTATCAAATCATTCATTACATTTTGCCAACAAAATAAGAAGTATAAAATATTGTTTGAAAACCAAAGTTTCAAATTACATTGTATTTGCATTAGCATCATATAAAATGAAATAACAAAAGGAAAATCATTATGTTAGCATTTATCATCCACTGCATGCATTCTAGAAAGCATATAAAATTGGAGATTTTAAACATCTAAGAGTACACATGTGAAGCAAACCATAAATCAAGTCAACTCTTATACAAAGAATGACTAAAATAAAAAGAAGTATTTGTATATATTGTAGTGAATCAAGTATGTGTACAATGTCATCACACGTGTAGGTGTGGTCTAAACACTCACAAGGAGAAAAAAATCACAAAAAAACATCATATATATGCCTCACAAAATGGCATCGAAACAGTAAGGGCTCAATGACCTATCCCTCTCTATGGGACCCCTGAGATGGTGTGCGGTTGCAGCTAGGACTCCTACTTTGGTTCTGATGTCGTGAATGCGCCAAGAAGTGAGCGTGACCATGAGATCAGCCACTAGTTGTGGCCTTGTTGCATGAGTGGCTTTGCCTCGCTACCCTCTCTATCATCTCATATGTGGCAATCTTTGTGTTATGAGAAGTTAAGATCTCAGTGGCCTTCCAAGGAGGCGCAAACACATCGGTATGTCATCTAACCTGCAATGGTTATCCAACATCCTCCAGTAGATCTACATAATTCTTCCCCGTATGGCTCGACAAGGTATCAACACAGATCCTGCAAATAACATCTCATCATCCCTCAGCATTGGCTGTAAAACCAAGAGAACAACGACGAGTTAAAACACCATCAAAAATAAAAAAGAACTACACTGTTTAACATATTAACATTTCTAGCTAACAAGGTCGAGAGGAGGGTGTCAACATACTTGGATCTCCAAGCATCCAAGTATGATTAGCTAAAGCAACTGGTGGTGGTGAAGCCACTACAGGCATCTGTTATGTTACCCCTTCTCCTGAGGCAATCCTCTAGCCCATCACAAATGCCTCATCACCAGCCCCTCTCAAGAGATAAGGGATCCTCATAAATAAGGGTCTCCTTCTCTGCCTCTTCCTCTGCTCTACCATCCTTCGAAAACTCACATGTGACTCTCCACTCTGAGTCAATGTCCTCATCACCCCCCTCTGCTCTAACCTCCTCACCCATATCCTCATTAGCCTTGCCCTAAGTCTCTGTATTTGTGGTTGTGAGGGCCTCCTCCTCCCCACCGTGAGCTGATACAGCCTCAATCTAGAGAAGAGCCATGGGTGCTCCTCAAACTCAAATAACCCTCTCCAAAAAGATAGGTACTCTGGGTATCACCAATGTCTAGCCATGTAGGCCCTTAGGGTGGATTTGTGACTCTATGAAGCTCCAGTAGACAACATGCATTGCAGGAAGAGCATCATCCTACGGTAACCCAAACTACTGAGGCACTCTATCAAAAGGGTGGGCCTCCACCCTGATGGTCATGTCAACTAACTGTGTAGTGCTAGCACAAGCAATCATAATAGTCCCCTTTTGACCCCATAACCCGATCATATCTTGATATAATGTAGCAATAAAATCATCTATAGTCAAGGAAGCAACATGGTGATGTGATCCTTCAAGAGTAGCCATAGTAGTCCACCTCATGGCCCCTGATGGCCCTGGATCTTGTATGCCAACTCCCCTTTGATAGGGGATGATTTTCTCATACACCGAGCACATCACTAAGGAAGGGTGGCTCAGGTATTTCCCCTGTAGCCTCACAAATCAGTACAAGTCATGGTATGTGGTCCTCAAAATATCCATACCCCAGGAAAATATCAACCTGTGCTGCTCAATCTACATAATAATCATAGCCCAACAGTACAAGAGCTTGTCCCCGCCCTTCTCTCCTACCAAACGTGAAGCTAGAATACTAATGATGGCCTTGTGTAGGGTAGGGATAGGTGCAGAGGTAACATATAGAAACCACATACCTTGATTGGCACCCTTTGATACCCCATCATCCCTCATGTAGCATACCCAATGTCTAGATCTATCCATGGCCCCTACACTCTCCAAGGTCAACCGTCTGTCGGTCATAAGAACACTAATAATCCTGTGGAAATCCTTGAGAGTGATGGTCCATTCTCCCCTAACACTAGGAAACTGGAAAGTGTTTCAGTTGGCATCCCAATAAGACAACAGGTCGCATAGGATATGATTGGTTGGTGCTATGTATGTCACCTAAGAGATCCTCCACAACCCAACCCAGCGCAATAAATCCCTCTCGTCTTAAGTCAGCTGAGCAATAATGCCTAGAAGCCAATCACACTCTCTCGCCTAACTCCAATGAATGTATAACTCCTTCTACGTTCACAAAATTAAAAAAAGAGTAAATTAGCAACGTATTTCAATACATAAGCTCATCAAAAATAGTATAAAGCAACCCAAAATCCAAAAAAAATAGTCTAAATCAGTCAAAATAGCTCTCTGCCTCGGAAATTACAAAACCATCGCCCTATGAAGAGTGGCGGTTTTGTAATTACCGCGGCAATTCTGTGACCGTTGCCCTGCATAGGGAAGCAGTTTTGTAATCACTACCCTACTTAGGGCAACGATCGTGTGTAGAACAAACGACACGCCCCCTTTGACCCAAAATCTCAAAAAAGACAAAAATAGACCTTTTTACATGAAACGAAAGGTAGACCCACCTAGATCACTTCTTAGGGAACATTTTAAGTCAAGAAATTTTGAAAATAACCCCCCTAGATGTAGATTTTTCAAATTTTACATTTTTAGGTTTTAAATAAACAAATGTAAAATACTAACCTTTGTCTTCACCATTGGATCTCTCACTCACAAGGTAATGATCGTGTCGTCACACTCATAGTTTTGAATATACTATCGCTCAAAACGGTGATAGGTGGTCTAGAGCTCAAAAATTGTAATGAAGATATGTGTAAATGAATGGTTTGGTTATATATATACTTTGTTTTAACTTCGTTTTGAGTGTATATACTTTACAGAGCTGGAGCATTGGTTCAAATTATGCAATGATGATTCATGTCTTTTCCAAAGGTGTTCGAGCTCCTTCACCTCTTTGCAGTTTATATTTATAGCCTAGCTTACCTTACTTAGCCATTTCCTACTTTTCTGCAGCTTTCTGCATCAATTTTTCCTTAGTTTTGGCCTATAGTTACAAAACTACCACCCTGTCTGAACAATGATTCTGTAAGTGTCGCCCTGCTTAAATGGCGGTTTTGTAATTACCATCCTATGCAGGGTGGCAGTCCTGTGTGAATTTTCCATAACTCTTCATGCGTGAATTAAGCACATATTACTTCACTTTAGTTCACTTTTAGAACACGTTTCTCAATCATTTTACCTAATTTTAAGCTTGATTGACTTGTGGCAACCTCCTCTTTCACTTGTGATTTCTAATTGATTGTTTAACTGCTCCTTTATGTGTTGATGTGGCATCGCATGGCTGCCAAGTGTGATAGTGCACTGCCCAGCCAACCTTCTATAAAACCATCGCTTCTTCTGAAGCAAATGACCAGAGATTATTTATGTATCTTACTTAGTTGAGTTGCAAAAATCTTGCTAGAAATTGCCCAGCCAAGCTTTGTTCTCTTGTGATGTCTTTCCTCTGCTTGCATTGCAACCAAACTGCCACAAAGTTTTCATTGCTCCAACACTTTCTTCTTGCTACTTCCTCTGCATTCCCAGTTCCCTAGACTCAAGTGGACATAAAATATTGGTAAAGAAAATTGAGCAAACAAAGTGATACGACAACTGGCATTGCCTCTGCACTATAATTCCATGTTGGGGGTTGTTATTGAGTTTCTTCATTTCTTCATTTATTTGTGAACGTACATGCAATTATTAACTAGAGTAGAAGAAACCATTTCATTTATTATAAATAGTTAGAAATTTTTATTTTATAAAGCTTCTTAGGATAGATAGCTTCCTTGCCTATCTCTCTAGATTTGTAAAGGAAGTGATTATTGAAGAAGCTTTCGCATAGTTTCAAACATTCAAATTAGTCTTTGTTAAATCCCTCTTAAATTCCACCAAGGAAGTTTCAGGGGAAGAAAATCTTCAGAGAAGCTTCTAATTCTTCCTGTGATTCTGAGGTGTGTCTGAGGATTTAATGCATAATTATTAATTAGAAAAAGCTTCATTTAAATTAGAATAGATTTAGTATATTGTTGCACAGAAAAATAGCCACATCCGACTATTTATTTGTATAGGATTAGAAGCAATTTATCTCTTCATTTCCTCATTATTCCAGAAACCTCCAAAAAACACAAAAATATTTCTTTCAATTACATTAATTACTTTGCATTGTTTTATTTCTTTTATATCAAAAATACAAAAACATAGTGTAGATTTACTTACTTAGATTAGCTTGTTATTTATTTTCGTAGATTAAATGCATATATAACAATTCCTAGACCACAACAAGAATGAACATACGGTTCTGATCCATGGGTCCCCCAACCAAACGGGCCTAAACTTCTCACGGACATAGACTGGAATTTGTATGCTTGTCCTTAGAACACCATCATGGTACCATGATCGTATTGCACAACTAAACGTTTTAAACATCGAGGCCGACAAAGTTTATGAATATTGGAATGCCCTCAACAATATAGTCTAGATCAAATACATATCGCCATACAAGGACCGCGACTTGAGAGAGTTTACGATTGTGATCTAGCGGTCCCCAAACCGAACGGGCCTGAGAACCAATTAGACTTAGACACTGGATTACGTACACTAGTCTTTAGGACATCCCTGCTTCTGCCAGACATTATCAGACAATTGAACGTTCTGAACAAAGAATCTCATCAAGCCCTCACGTTCTAGACTGAACCAGTTAATTACCCATAGAGCTAGTGGAACCGTGCCTCTTTCATTTATTCCATGACCTTATCTAGACATCATTATGAGGTGTCTGATGGTTTTCCACAAATCCCACAACCGTTATAAAGGATTTCAGTGGAGTTCAACATTGTTTGGAGTCTTGGTGCGGCTACTCTTTCTTAACCATCCATTAAAACCATCCAGGTTAGAAGGGCCTTTCTTTCCCTTAACGAGCAGATCTCGATATTACGTGTCAAGGACATTATTTTTCCTTGATAGCTTGTTCATCCCATTTCCACATATTTTCATCCACATACCACATATTCATTGTATTTCTCTACCCATAACCATCCACTCATTCTACATTGGTTGTTTGTGCATGACCTCGAGAGGTTAAGTGCGACTGAAGGTCACGTGTTGATTTTCATTCGTATAGTACCCATGCATGTGTTAAGGATAATATGCCCTATAAAATCCATTGTGTATGGAGTTTTGTAGACTGTGTTGAACCTACTTGCTATGTAACTCACTGTGTCATGGAAAAAACTGAAAATTGAACTATACCAGTACTGTGCCATGTACTGTGTGTAAACCCAAATTGTACCCCTTCTTTGGGGGCGCATGTGACATCGTTATAGGAGGATGCGGCCCCAAAAGAGGACCAACTGCTGGAACATAAATTGTGCCCTACAGGGGGAGGGGATGTGCTTGGTAGAATCCAAGGCACATGTAAACCAAGTGGCTTGGAAATAAGTGTTAGTACAAACAAGCATGCATGTAGAAGACAAGTGTAAACTACACAGACAATGTGTAAGCATATAATAAAAACACACAAGAAGACAATATAGACCATAAAGAATGGGTTGTAAACATGGGACATCACTCATGATGTCATAAGACAATCAAGCCCAACGAAGCTAAAAACATAAAAATGTGCACACAAGACAAAGGGCATAACCTGCGAACAAGAATAAGTAATAACAAATAATGTAACAAGAAAGTATGGAAACAAATATCCCTGCATAGAAAACACTACACATGAAACACATGTTAGCATGTTACAAATATAAAACGTATGTCAAAGTGTGTGTAAACTAATAAATTAGTGTGCTATGAATAAAAAGGAAACAATAACACCTATAGTATACGAATGTGGATGCCCCAGGAGCCGTTATGGGACTGGTAATAGGTCCAAGCATCCATGTTGCGTGTAATGGATCTGTAGAGTCTGCAATCACAACTAGAAAGAAATTGAACATGCATGTGTATTTGATAAGGATAATGACATATAAGATATATATCTATCATATGTAATAAAGTGAATATGTATAAGTAAATGCAAACAAGAGTGAGTGCAACCATAAAATGTAGTATGTTGTGGATGGATTGAATGGAATATAGTGTGAATGATAGGAGCTGCATGCCCCCTAAGTAAATGGAATTGTATATAATGATGTTTATTTGTTTATGCCCCCTCAGTAGTCAAGAATGAACCATAAACAAGAGTGTGTCATCAGGAAATGGTCAAACTATGTGTTGTGTAGCGTGTTGTGGTGAATGTGTAGTGATGACATGCAACATAGAGATGAAGTGTGCGTGACGTTGTAGCCTAAGCATATATCATGACAAGATGATTGAAGTAGTGATGATTTATCCTAAAGTGTATATCATTAGATGATGATCATAATAGGTGATGATGATGTTAGAGTAATTAATGATGTATCCTACGGTGTTTATCCCTAAGAGGAGTAGAAAGAGTGGTGATGTAGCCAAAAGTGTATGCCACTAAATGTCACTAAAGGAAGTGATGATGTAGCCTACAACATATATCACTAACACAAAAATCTCACATGATAAAATGTTGGATGGTTGAATGTGTGAGTGTGACGAGGTCCATTTGATTTGTATACCCTCAACAGTCCAGTATGGACCGTGTGACTAGAGTGTGTCATCAAGTAGTGTTACGCCCTTAACCTATTGCTTATATTAGGATATGAGTAGTCGACTTGTGGCTTACTATATCATTTTATTGTGTCATTTATACTTTATCATGCTTAGTAGGTTGGCCTTGGTCATGGCCATAACATAGGAATCATATATATATAAGGGATTGTAGGTAGTAGTTTATCATCATTCGAGCATTTGAGTCTTATTGTATGGTTTGGAGGTTTCCCCCTCGAATTGGCGAAGCTATTTTAATTGAATATTGAGATCATTTATCTGAAATATTGTGTTATTTAGTTTTCTCTGTCTACTCATAATCTGAATTATACAAGTAATTTCATTACAAGTGGTATTAGAGCTACAATCTGGGTAAAAACCCTAATTTTTTGTTTCCACTATATCTTGCAAACCAAAGTGATTTTGTCCAATATTTTTTTACTAGTAGTGTGAATCATTTCAAGTAATATTCCTTGAAAATTTCAAAAAAAATTGCTTTATTTTACAAATGTTATTGTAAATTTAGGTTTTTTCATAAAATCACTCCTTAGGCTGTAATTTGTGGAATTTTCCAAGTTCCTTACATTTTCAAAAATATCTCAAAAAAATATTAGTAGTATCTTCTTTGTGTTTTTTCCTATTCGGCTGAATTTAGATTGAAACCCTAAACCCTAGGGTTTGACATCATGGTGGGGCCTTCCACAAGAGCCAAAAATAATACAGTCACTCCGAGTAAAACCCCAGATAAATATGGGGTAGTGATTAAATATTTGGAGTTAGAAGGGGTCAATACATATTCATCAGCACTAGGGTTTACCTCATTTGATCATAAGGTGAGCCAACTCAAGTATGAACTGTGAAATCTTGAATCTAAGATGGTCTGTAAAGGAGACATAGACCAAATCAATTAGCGGTTGAATGATATCATGCAACATATAAAGGGTAAACAGTATGTCCCAAATCAGCCACAACTCAACCAAGGAGGATCTTTAGTTCATAATAATGGGAAAAATAACCATGTTGGATCACTTTTCCAACCCAATTAGAATCCAACTTATTCACAACCAAGGAACATGATGTCGAAAGTGGAGATGCACAAATTTAATGGGAAGGATCCACTAAATTGGATAAATCAAATGGATAAATTCTTTAAGTTACTTGTAAAACTGATGCAGAGGAATCTCCAGAGAAGGCTGGTTCCTGCTCCTAAATTTCTAGGTTGATCACTTAGCTATTCTAGTGTAGGAAAGCATAATCATTGAATCCTAATCCTACAAGTGCCAAGGAGACTTGAGAGAGAGAGAGAAAGGATTCTCCAAAGAAAGGCAAAATCCTATTCACTAAAAATGGTCAGATACACCAAGAGAACGGAGGATGTTGACCCATCTATCAAACCTAACTGCCATGGAGACAAAGAGAGGTGAGCAATGGGAAGGATGGACAGAAGCATCACTAAACCCAAGGAGGTAGATTTCACACGAGGAATGAATGTCCCATAAACTTTGCAACATGAACACAGACCATCCAGACCTGCAATGACCACATTCATACACATGTAACCAAATACCTGCAATGAAGAGAGGCAAGAATGAGAACAATGCAAAAACGAGGAGAGGATGGACAGATGCAATCACAAAACATGTTTTGTTGCTCCAGAAGTTTGCGATTCAGAACATCATTCCATTAGCCAAAAGGCAAAAACGCCATTACAGAGCAAGGGAGGAGGCTTGGAAACTCCATTTTCAATTCCCTAGCAAGAAGAAAAGAAGGGAGGGCAGTCGCAGAACAGAAATGAACAACCTCTTTTTTAGAAAAAATGAGCCAAATCTGGCTTTTACATTGCATGGGTCGAGCCCAGGGGACAGAAAACGTGGGAAAATGTGCAAGCCCATTCCTCATTGACTGCAGATGCATTAAATCAGCATGGAGGATCTTACCAACCCATACCCTATCACTTTGAGTGATTTTGGAGGAGAATGCGACCCATTTGTATTAATTTGGCCGCTAAAATGTCACTTCTGGCCGTGCAGAAGAAGAATGCGACCCATTAGCATTAAAACGGGTTGTTGAAAGGTCACTTTTGGCCATTACCACACATCAGATCCGTTTCTTGATTTTCTCTTTTCAAACTGCACCAAAACTCAAGATTGATCCCAGAATCATGTAGAGCATCTCAACAGCTTTCCGTTGATATAAAGAATGTGGAAATCCGAGCTCTGGATCAAAAGATATGGCGATCTGAAGATTTAGGGCACGGAACAGATCAAAACGAATTTTAAAATGTTTTCCCGCGCACTGCCACTTGGACGCCACGTGGCATGCTCTGATTCGCTGAATAATTCTCTCTCTTCTGCCTGTTGGCGGGCTCCCCTTTGAATTTTCCTCGTGGGCCCTTAAATGGGACACGTGGCACGATCCTATTTGTTCGGCTCGGTGCTCAAAATTCGCCCTTTGACTTTTCTGACCTTGACTCCTATGAGGACACGTGGTAGCTTTTGATTAGTCCACGGGCCTGCCAGCTCTTTCGCGCCCTTCGCCTCTATTTGTCCCGGATGTCCCATTTGACTTCGGGCTCTTTGTGCTCTTTTCGGCCGGTTCGGGTCCATTTGACCCGGACGTCCCATTTTGATTTTGGACCTTTTGGGACAATTTCGGCCGATTCGGCCGGTTCGGGCATTTTTGGCCCGCTTGTCCCACTTTGCTTCGGACTGACTTGACTCTTTTCGGCCGGTTCGGCCGGTTCGGGTATTTTTGTCCCGCGCGTCCCAATTGCCTTTGGGCTCCTTGGCTGATTTCGCGCGATCCGGCCGGTTCGGGCATTTCACGTCCATTTGTTCCACTCGTCCCGAATGCTACCCTCTTTAGCAGTTAGCCAATTTTTCTCCTTGGCTGGATCGGCTTTTCGCGCCCGCCGCGTACTTCTGTCCCACTTGTCCCATTTGCTTTGTGGGCCGCCTGGACTCATTTCGGCCGGTTCGGGCGGTTCGCGTATCTTTGTCCCATTCGTCCCACCTTGTGCTGGACCAGGACTTAGCCGATTTTCACAATTTTACAGGCCCAAACTACTTGCTTTCTGCAACCTTCTCCGCACTTTCTCAGAGCTTGTTCCCTTTTTTTTTTTTTCAGCCAGGGGAGTTAGAAAATTACCTGAAGGGACCCTGCAAGCCTGATTTTTGCTCTGAATCAATCAATTTTCCTGGGACCTGAGAATCTGATGCATGTTATCGAAATTTACCCAAGGGGGGTGAAATTTTGATAACAGTTTGGCAACTCAACGAGGGCATCTGCCTGCTAGATGAAAAGACCAGTTGCCTGAAGCAATCCATTGGGCATGGAGTCATAAGTAATAGCCTGAAAACTGATCTGAATTTTGAAAATCTCTCCTCTGAGCCACTTGGAAACCCACCGGGCATGGAGTTGCTCTCGCCAAAAAACCACTGAAAAGAATTGTGCAAGAGCAAAAACAGCAACACCAAAAACTATGTACAGAAGTGAAAATCATACATGCCCCAAATGGAACATGCAGAGTGTGCACAAGCACTTCTTCTACTGAAAGCAAACCTAGCTACTCTACTCTAACTGGAAGCAAAGGCAAGCTAAACAAACCCTGCAACTGGTTGTGAGAAATAGCTTCCTTTCTTCAAAATTGGCAGTCATGCAATTGATTTGGCACTGATCATGGCTGTTTGGATGGATGGAAAATCAACAAGAAGCTGGTCTTCTATCCAAATCATCAAGGTATCAACTGAAAAATCCAATACCTCTTTTAGTTGCTCTGCATTTGGATTGGAGAGGTATGGCAGCTGATCCTTGGTACTTTGTAGCTCATCCTCATGCTCAGAAGCAAGCATGACTGGTTGTGGCTTCTCCTTTGGCTCCAATGAAGCCAAATACCTGATTGGGCAAGGTCTGATCCATTTGATATGCCCATAGCTCTGATTTTCAACTCCAAGAATGGAGTCTTCTTGTAGACCCACCTGAATGGATGACGTGGAAGAAATGGTAGGACCCTTCTGCCCTTTCTCTTCCTCCGATGAAGAAAATGGAAGATTTAAATCTTCCAATTTTGGTTCCAAAGGGCTGCTATAAGATGCAGGCTCCTGCAAATGTGTGCTCTCCTTCATGGCAGCAGGCTCTGGTGTTTGGAATGTGGATGTTGAAAGAGAGAAAGGTGAAAGCTCAACCGGCTCTTCTCCATCAAAACAGTCCTCCCAAATCTGACAGGTAAACTACCTCATTGCTGTCCTGCTGCTCGTTTTCAACTTCCTCCATGGTGTCCTCTTGATCTGCAACTTGACCACCATGGTTTCCTTCACTCTCCAATATTGAGTTTGAGAGATCAAACTCCTTTTCAGTGCTAGAACTTGAGAGAGATGAAGTGGAAAGAAGAACTGAAGGTTCTTCTGTAACCTGCTTTGTGCTCAAAGCCCTTGGATCTGCGTTTTTCTCCTCCATAGCTAGATTGTGCTCCTCTTCTTTTGGATTTGGAGCAGCTTCTCCTTCCTCCAATGTTTGAAGACGATCTTGCTCTTGATTGAACTCCTCCTCCAGCATGAAGTTTGTCAAGTCAAACTCTTCAATTTGTTGCTCTAGAGGACAAGTTGGGACTGCAAGATCTTCTTCTCCAACAAAATCAGTCCTCACCACCATTTGTTCAACCTTAGCCTCTTCTGTAGGCTTAACCATCAAGGGGATCTTTGTCATCCCAAATTTGGTAGCCCAAACCTTCAAGTCATCTGTCATTTCTTTTCTGTTGGGGCTCCTCTTCCTGTTGTCCTTGATGACTGATTTTTTCAATTCCTTCTTCCCCATATGAAATTGGGAATGCAAGAGGAATGGGCTGAAACTCAACTGATTTTACAATTTTTTGTGGTGGTGGAGGCAGTGAAACCTCTTGTTTCTTTGGAGGAGGGGGTATTTCTGTTAGCTCTTGTGGAGGGGGGTGACTGTTTGGAAGGGAAAAGGAAAGAAGAATCGAGATGGGGTGGAAGACTAGGGGGTGGAGAAATGGATTCAACATTTGGGACATCAGATGGAGAGTTTAAATGAGATGGTGCAACTTGAGAAAGAGAAAGACCAGATGATGGTGTAGAACCTACCCATTGACAAGGTTGTTCAACAACAAGTGCATAGGCCTCTATTCCTGCTATCCATTGTGCACGTTGGGGGCAGCATCTTTATCATGAAGTCTAGCTTCTCCTGAGGGCTGAAGTGTCTTGGAAAAAGGCCTCCCCATGGACAAGGAGTCCTGCAACCAATTCTGAAAGCTCTCATTTGAGCTGTTGCTCTGCACTGCACCATCCCCACCTCCATCTTTTGAATTTTCTTCAACAGACCAGCATCTTGGATCTGATGGTCTTCATTGTATGCATACTCTTGCTCTTGGAAAGCTCCATAGCCAAACTGACTTTGGCACTGCTGCTCATATGGGTATGCATACTGATCTTGAATCTGCTCAAAATGTTGATTTGGAGGATTTGTAAAATGTGTTGGAGGTGTGATATACTGCTGTTGGAAATGTGAGTTCCTGATGGAAATGAATTCATGATTGCACAACTTCATAGAACGAAAGAATGATGGAAGAGATGGAGGAAGAATGGATGAAAATGGATGGAAACGAATGGAAAGGAAGGTCTGCAACTTCAGAGATGGGTTGTTGACCAGATGGAGTCACCAGATGTGTTTGCAAGTGCCTCCAAAGGCTGAAATCTTCACAGGAACACATCAACCTGCAAAAGATGAGTGAAAGACCTCTAAGGTCCCACCGGGCGTGCCAAAACTGTTGATGCAAAATCACAGCACCCCTGGATACAGATCAAATTTCTAGGTTGATCACTTAGGTATCCAGTGTGATTGCATAACATTGAATCCTTCCTCCAAGTGTGGGACTTGAAAATGAGAAGGATTCTCCAGAGAAAGGCTGGTTCCTATTCCTCTGTTCAGATGCACCAATAAAACGCAGAGGTTCACCCAAAAAACAAACCTAACTACCAAGGAGACAGGGAGAGAGAAATGCGTACAACAAAACCTAAACTATGGAGGTGATGCACCGAGGAATGAAGAACATAAGCTTTGCAACATAACACAGACCATATAGATGCAATACCACATCATACACAGGTAACCAAAATGCAATGGGAGATCAGAATGACATCAATGAATACATGAGAGGATTTAAATTCAATCACAGACATATATGTTGCTCAAAGGATCGATTCAAATACATTGCAATGGCCAAGAGGCACAATGACATTACAGTCCATGTGGGAGGCTTGGAAACTCCACGAATTCTCTTGCAAGCTGGAGAGAAGGGAGGGGTCGCAAAACAGAAATGTCCAACATTAGAAAGAAAACCCTCCTTACAATTTATAGGAAGAAAGGGAGAGCAAAGAGAGAGGAATTCGAAATCTGCCCCAACCACCTCTAGGTTGCATTTAATTCGTCCATCATGGCAGAAGCGGGCGGGGTTCTGGCGAAGCGGTGGTTTGCCTAACAGAAGCGGTGGGCTGTCTGCTGCATTAAAGTGGTTGTTGAAGCATCACTTCTGTTTGGTTATTCGCCTATAGTGTTTTCCTCAATTTTTCTCC